>CM066245.1:1007500-1745000 GCA_033675135.1 Frankliniella intonsa | reverse complement strand
TTCGACATATTTTGTAAATTACGATTTTCGAAATATGTTGTAAATTTACGACAACCTAATTTTGCTCGTGATTGCATTTCAAGACGGTACGTAGTGCTTGTAATATTACTATCTCTAATTGTAATCTTACAATCAAACTGCGTGGAATATTGGCCCGTAAACTTACAACTATTTCTCGCAGTGAACACATGGTTAATAGTTTACGTTTAACATTTACTTTCGAGGATAGTTTGTTGTTTGCGGTGGGTGCGCATACCGCTCCTTTGGGGTGCACAATCGAACGCCGTTTGCAAGCGTGCCCTTCTGTGTCTTTTGACGGGACGTAGTTGTACCCCTGCGCCTCTATAATGCTATAAGCTGTGAGGACCACCATCTGCAGGTGCTAGGGACGCAGCGGTCTGCCGTGCCAGCTGGGCTGGCGGGGCAGCGATGCCACGTAGGCGTCCAGCAGGGCTGCCAGCCCGGCTGCAGATGGCGCCGTCAGTCTTCCCTGCCCGCCGTCTGCAGCTGCACGGCAAGAACAACGCCTCAATAAGCAAACGTCTTCGATCGTTTTACACTGGTAAAACTAAAGCGTAGTGCAAAATCCTTTCTTCAAGCGCACCAAGTGTACGCTTGCTTGAAATGAAGCGTAATCAGGCTCCTCCGCTCAGACTCTGCTTATGTAAATACATGGGGGAATTTCTTCTCCATGCTTCATTTCAAGCGTAAAGTCTTCAAGCGTAGTTGCATGCTTGACTCGAGCGTACAATAACCACGCCTCAGTTTTACCAGTGTTCAAGCAGCTTTCCAAGAAAGCTGCTCGAAAATCTAGAGATTGTGTGGTGTTTTTTTTACCGCGAGTAGGCGGTCAGTCCGAGTCGTCCGAGTCGCCGAAGCGCGCGTAGGCCGTGCGGTGGGGCGGCGCCTCGCCGCTCTGGTAGTTCACCACGGCCTGGCTGGCCAGCGAGCGCCGGCGCTGCAATGCAGAGCAAACACAGTTTAGAAACGGGACAGTTTTGTTTCTGTTTCCGGCAAATAACGATACTTGCACGAGGCGAAACTGTAATCACCGGCCTCTTAGATACCGCAAACATCGGCCACGCGCAAACGTTTCCGATTTCGGGTCTCATTCATATTCATATGCAGCCATTTGTTTTCCGCTGCGCTGCCCTCTGGCCTCGGCCCCTGCTCCCCCTTCCTCCTATCCCACCCCGCCCCACCCCGCCCCACCCCGCCGCGCCCCACCGCGCCGCACCCCACTCCACCCCCGCCAAGTCCTGCGTTAAACGTGGGAGAGTGCGCGTTGTGTAATCACTTGCTGCCCGTTCAAATGCCACCGCCGAGGGGAGGTGCCCGCCGCACCCTGCCCCACCCCGCCCCGCCCCGCCCCACCCGACCGCAGCCACCGTGAGCCGGCGGAGCTACAAGGGGCTTAGGGAACAGGAAAACAATTGGGGGAGGGGGAGGCGGGAGCCCCCCCCCCCCGCGGCACAAAGAGGAAGGCTCCATTCCGCGCGCACGGACACTCTCTACCTCGTCACACACCACAGCGCTCCGCTCCGTGCCGCTCGCACAGATAAGAAAAAGGCTGGCAAGTGAACCAAAAATGGATATTCGCTCAACTGCAGGTGTGTAACGAATTCACTCCGATGCTGCATGTGAGCGAAATTCGTACTATATGCTGGTCCTTTCAATGTCTATATGCGCCTGGTACATCATGGCCTCTAAGCTTATCTTGAATAAGTTTGTCTAGAATAGAGAAATAAAATCAGCCGTATAGCTTCGAATGAAGAAAACTCTCTAGAGAGACGGCAGTCATAAAATAAACCGACACGGACGGTGACGGTAAAAACATTCATTAAGTGCGCATAAATTTATATGAACGTCCTTAAAACTGCGCACTATTTTCATAAAGCAATGCCACTTCATGCCTTTGTAAACAATCTTGGTGGGGGATCGAGGGGATTGTGGGGCATTGTGAATTCCACGAACCGCATTCATGGCGCAGAGAAAAGGATCCTTGCGTCCGGCCAGAGGTAAAGTCGATTTCCAAAGAGAACGCGGCTCGCCTCAAGGGTCTGGAAGAGGGCTTCTGTGAAGAGGAGGGGAGGTGGGAGGAGCGAAACTTGCCTCACTGTTAAAAAATTTGGGGGGGAAATTTTACTGGCAAAGTCTGAGTACATTGAATGCCAATAAGTTACCTGTAAAAATCCAATAGTCTGTAAAATTATAGAACACATTTTTATTTTAATTAATTATTAATTTAATTAATTAATTATAGAACAAATATTCTGGAATCATAATTAAGAATATGTTTTACGAAACATTTCCATGTTCAGTGTGGCAAATTACATGTTTGAAACGTTAAAGATAGAAAAGGAACTTTTGTTACCGTCATCACTGGCCATTACTTGACTGTCCCCGCTGGGTAGGGGCGCACGGCGGCAGTACAGAGTGTTGCAGCCGGCCCGGCCGTGTGCTCCCGTTGCGAATGGCTTCGGGCGGGGCTGCAGGCTGGAGTGAGGTGAGGTGGTCACCCCACCCCACCCCACCCCACCCCGCCCTGCCACGCCCCACGCACTAAGCCGGACTACGGACGACAACTCGCCCCGTGTTACCTCCCCGTCCCGTCCCATCCCGTCGGCCCCGCCGCCGCCACGGGGAAACGCAATTAGCAGACGGCGGAAAACAAAGGAAACTGAGTTACTGTACATTTTCCCCCGTCGCCCCCTCAACCCTTCGCCTTCTGCGCAGTCCGGCCCGGTCCGGTCGTCCCTGTTGGCGAAAAATCCTACTGGCGGGAGCCGTCCGCAGCGGCTGTGCGGCCATCGTGGCGGGGCGGGGCGGGGTGGGGCGGGGCGGAGCGGGGCGGGGCGGGCCGAGGGAGGCGAGATAGCGGACCAGCTTGACCTCCGCCCAGCACATTAACGTCACGGGGCTGCCAGCCAAGGTCTTGCCGCGAGGCCCCGCTGGGGCTGCTGGGGCGCGCTCGAGTGGTGGGGCGGGGCGGGGCGGGGCGGGGTGGGGCGTATGCGGGGTTGTGAGGAGGGGGTCCGGTTTGTTCGCTCGAATTTATAGCGCGGCGAGATTGTGTCACACCACATCACCCTGAGGCGTCCTCAGGAGGAGGCTGGGCGACAGGCTCTGCGGAGTGCTCCGCCCCGCCCCACCCCGCCCCGCCCTGCCCCACCCCGCCCCGCCCCGCCCCGCCACGGCTCTCACCTGGGGCAGCTTGTCCGGCAGGTCGAGGCGCGCGAGCAGCGCCAGCAGCGGGCTGCACAGCAGGCACAGCGCGCCCAGGGAGCGCATCAGCCAGGGGAAGCCCACGACCCGCATCAGCGCGCCGCCCAGCATCGGGCCTGGAGCAGAGCAACAGCGTCGCGTCAATGTTGCCTGTGGTAAAAAAGCAAAACTACGAAAACTGAAACTGGAGGTCGTTTAAATACTACTACGTTCCTTGGTGGGGATCGCGGAGGGGGGATCACTGGGAGAAATATTTGCAGGTGTTACGGAAATTTTTTTAATGTCGTAAAGGTACGATATCAAATTGTTTAAGTACAAAACTGTATAAGGACACTTTGACTTTACAATACTTTTCTGAACTTGCCCAGTTTTCGCAACAAATTTGCATCCAGTCTGGATGTGCACGGAAACTCACTGTTAGTTCCTTAAAAAGGATGTTCTTCATACACTGTTAAACCAAATTGTCATGTGACGATAAATATTGCTACGAATATTTCGTCACAAGAGCTGTGATGAGACAATTGTCACATGACATACTTTTCGTCACTTGACATGAATCTTTCGTCACATGACATGAATATTTTGTCACACTGTGATGAACCATTTGTTATGTGACGAACCTTTCAAAAGTAAAATTTAGCGCTGACTTTGTCGTAATGTGACGACTTAAAATTTTACAGTGTATTACAAAGTATTCGGTTTGTAACGTACAACGTAATACAAACTGGAGTCCTCGGAGGTATTACGAAGGTCCCAAATCCTTTGTACGTTACGAAGAGCAGTTCTTTGTAAGAAACTTACAGTGCTTTCATTTAAGAAAAACAAAACTGTTCCTTTGCATTTCGAGTGCATGCAACTTTGTGATATGTTCTCTGGAAAACCAAGTGTGTACATAGTAAATAAAGGATACTTGTACACTCTTGGTTTTCCAGAGTTGACACTTGGGGCGCTGTTTGTCTCCCCACAACTTACCCAAGGCGTACGCGAGGCTGACGGCGGTCTGCTGCAGCGCGTACACGGCGCCGTAGCCCGCGCCGTGCCGCGTGTCCACCAGGTAGGCGAGCAGCGGCACCAGGGCCGCGTCCACCGAGCCCACGCCGAGGCCGAGCCCGAAGTGCGGCAGCACCAGCTGCCAGAGGTTGCGCGCCGTGCACACCTGTGTGAACCAACGGGACAGTCAGTGTCCTCCGCGGCCTTATCGCATCGTGGTGCACGAGAGAAACTTTATTTGTAGACGGACTCCTTCTTTATTACGGAGCATTTGTCCCTGACTAGTAACAAAATATGTCCATAGATATTTAGTGTGTACCATTTTGTGTCGAGGTTACGAGGCAACACTGTCGCCACATTTAATGCCAAATTTTGGCATTCAAAAAAATTCTAACGCTAACGCGTTAAACGGCCCCCTAGGTTTTAACACTTATCATAAAATGAAAAAGAATTAAAAAATATTTAGTGAAAACTATTTGTGAGAACCAAGTCATGAATTTTATCCACCACACGTCTGCCACATAAAATGCCTAGCGGGCCAGCTATCGCAACAACGCCGGCTTGATGTCCACTCGAGAAAAGAAGGCCGGCGGCTCGGCGCCCGACGCGTCCACCTCGCGACTTTAACTCTTTATATTAAGAGAACGAAAAGTTGGACGGTCGAAATTAATGTGTTAATATCAGTTCTGGACCTGCAGAAATCGTTTTGCAAAGTTTCACGTAGGTTCGTTGAGAAGGAACAAAAGTGATTCGTAAAATGGTTTACGTAAAGATACACGTAGATGTACACCATTTCACGAATCAGTTTTGTTCCTTCTCACCATATTGAAGTCAAACTTTGCAAAACAGTTTCCGCAGATATAAAACTAATTTTTACCCATTGAGTTCGCCTTGTAAACGTTTCGATAACTTTAAACAATGATTTAAAATCGCGAGGTGGACGTGTCAGCTGCCGGCCGCGGCGGGGGCGTGGCTGGGACTTCCGCTCACGCGTCCACTTCGCGACTTAATATACTTGAACAGTACTAAATTAGGAAATGAAGTGAAAGGATGCTGCAGGCGTTTAGCATACAACTACGAAAGCCTTCACGCACTAACATACGGACATATTGGCGAACTAATTTAAACCATTTACTGAAAACATGAACTTAGGTCTGAATCTTAGGTTGGCGGTATTGTTAGAAGCCCCGCCCACTTTCAAACAAAATTATTGGAAGGCGGAATTACAGTCCCAGCCAACAATCAGGAGCCGCGGCTGGCAGCTAGTGGTCGCGTTCAAAACTGTCCTGGTGGTGCATCCTTTTGCACGGCGCGAAACTGCTGCGATTCTGACGTGACCACTCCCGCCTAGAAACTTTTGGACATCGAGGTACAAAGCAACAGGCGATCTTTTTCATTGGTTGGGAAAAACCGCGAAATAATTTTATTGGTCGAACCTTCCCCGACTCGGTTCGGCCTTGCTGCTCCGCTCGTAATTACCATGGAAACAGCGAATGCAAACTAATTTTATGCAAAAACGTATAGACAGTTTGACATCACACCTATCTCCAAAGTTTTCTAATTTTTCGTAGTAATTTTCATTCTAATTTTGTAGGAATCGCTTCGGCACGATCGGCTGCGGCCATAAGGGGCCATCGTCAAGCAGAATAAAAAACTCACTGGCGTGAGCAATAGGCACCCCTAACGGGGGCCTAAAAAGAACGCTGGATGTTTGGCATTAAAAGTGGCCACAACGTTTACAGTGTTTGTTGTAATTTTTTCTTAACATTCTGGTTGGTGATGCTCGGGATGGTTCCGCGACGTCGGGAACTTTCATCGCACTACCGTAATTTGATATGCTCGCTGTCGCGCGGTGCGGCGCCGCCTGCGCGGGCGGGGAGCGCCGTGTGGGTAGGCAGGCCCGCGGGACACACGTGCGCGGCGGGCCTGCCTACCCACACGGCGCTCCCGCCAGCGAGTGGAGAGGGGAGAGCTCTGGGAGCGCCGGGGCGGCAGGCTGGCCCGCCGCGCACGGCTGTCGCGCGGGCCTGCCTACCTCGCAGGCGGCCTGCCGGGCCGGGCCGGGCACTCACCAGGGCGGCGGAGACCCCGAGGAGCATGAGGGCGGCCGAGGCCACGCGCCAGCGGCCGAGCCACAGCGCGGGCTCCCCCAGCAGGTGCGTGCCGAGCAGGTAGCCCACCGAGTCGGGCAGGAAGACGGTGCCCATCTGCCACTTCTGCGGAAGACCACGTGAAAAAGTCCATATCATTTTTTGTAAAATAACATTATGGATCAAGAAAAAAAAATTGTTTGGTTATTCTAAGAAAAGTATTCTTGATCCAAGCTTTTTTTTTATCTTTTATGAAAAAAATTCTCTGGAATCATGATTTTCTTTTCTCAATTTATCAAAAAAGGAAAGACCTCAAGAAACTTTATTTTTGTGGTGTTTCTTTTTACATTTCAAATTCCTTTACGTTCAGGTAATCTTTTGAAATGTAGTCGTGTCCGGTTAGCCGAAGCGCGTGATGATTTAGCCATCGATGAAACTACTTTTCAGAACGAACTTCCTGCCTCTGACGTTTACTGGGGGCGATACACTTTCGTGTCTGGAGGGGAAGGGTGCAGTGGCCGCACGGGTCGAGGGACGTCAGGTCTGCCTCGAGCGGGCGGGGGCATGAAAGTTTTAGCGCGGCGGGGTGGGGTGGGGTGGGGCGGGGCGGGGCGGGGCACGCGGGGCGGGGCGAAGTCAAGGGCGGTGATATGTGCCCCTCAACTCTTCATATCCCTTTCAGGACGACGTGCCCCCCCCCCTCCCCCGCCCGCCCCACACGCTCCACCCGCCCCGCCTGGGCAGCTCACCTTGTTCTGTCTCAGGCCCTCAGGTCAGCCGTACCACACCTTTGGGTGCTAAACCCTACCTGTCTCCTCCTCGTCCGATTCACTCTGAGATATGTTTGTAGGGGATACGGGAAAATTTTCCATGAACAATGTTATTGTAATTCACAAATTACTAAAAATTTTAATGTGAATTTCTCTGTAAGTTACGCTGAACCCTGCAGCACTGTAGCTTTACACTGTTAATCCAAGTGTTTAACTTTTCAACACTTTTATTTGTGCAACTACCAGCCGAGCACGTGCAAGTGCGCAATCGGCAATTGTGCAATTGCACGTGTTTAACTCGCCAGTTGTACACTTCTAGGTGTTTAACTCGACAGTTGTGCACTTGCAAGTGTTCAACAAGGATAGTGTTGCACGGGGCAGTTGAACACTTGCAATTGCACAACTGTTGAGTTGAACACTGAGAAGTGAACAACTGGCGAGTTAAACACGTGAAATTACACAACTATACTGCCGAGTTGCACACTTGTGCGTGTTAGGCTGGAAGTTGCACACATACAAGTGTTGAGCAGTTGGACACTTGGTTTAACAGTGTACGTTGAAGCTTACAGCGACATTCACTGTAAGCTTTTTAGAGTGTGCCTCGGGTTCGGCGGGTGCTGGCCCTTCGGGGTCGCCGTCGCTGGCGCTGAGAGACCCCGGGGGCTACAGGAGAAATGGCATGTGTCGTGGACCTCCCCGCCCCGCCCCGCCCCGCCCCGCCCCGCCCCGCCCCGCGGCCCGAGAGGGGTGGCAGGGCAGGTGCGGGCAGGATGAGGTGGGGGGGGGGGGCGCCTTGGGGCACGCTGCTCTGACGTCACACCGGAAGGAAGAGATCAACCCAGATCAGCAGCATCATCCGTCTCAACCCCAGGCGGGCGCGAACCAAAGTACTATCCGTCCTTATCAGAATCGCGAGCCCGCCAGAAACTTGTTCAACAGTCTCGGTTCATGCGTGTGTGTGTGTGTTTGACACTGAGGGTGCAAAAACACGTTCTTATTCAGTTCTGGTCGGCAGACGTTGATACCAACCGCTCAACACGGCTGTGTGTCGGCCGGTTTTTGCCACATTTCTGGTAATACTGTTCGGACGGGCTGGGGCTGGGCGTGGCGGGGTGGGGTTCGGCGGGGCGGGGCGGGGTGGGGCGGCTGAAGTCACGGTCCTGTCCGGTCCTGACGGAAGCGGAGCGCGGGGCGTCTAAGGACCGTAATCCCCCTCTGACAGCGGGGGGCGGGGCCCTGGCGGGGGCCTGGTGGGGGCCTGGCGGGGGCCTGGCGGGGGCCTGGCGGGGGCCTGGCGGGGGCCTGGCGGGGGCCTGGCGGGGGCCTGGCCTCACCTCCGGCCGGATGGACGCCTTGAGCCAGATGGGCAGGCAGGGCTCCAGGATGGCGAGGCAGGACGAGGACAGCAGGATGGCTCCCGCCGACAGCAGCACGGCCCAGTCCGACGCGAGCGCGCGCCAGCGGGCGGGCAGCGCGGGGGCGGCGGGGGCCGCGGGGGCGGCGGTGGCGCCGGCCTGCAGCAGACAGAGCGGAGCACATCACGTACACGAACCTTAAGGGACAAGCAGGAGGGCGGCTCAGGGAACCCAAGTGTGTGAATGTCGCACACTTGTAGGCGTTGTTAAGAATTGTGTACCGGGTGTTTCTTTGAATGCGTAAGTGTTGCGGGATTGCATATACTCTCCAGCGCTGCAGGGGCCATGGCGCCTTTTGGGCGAATGGTGTAAGCAAAACCGCAGCACCGTTAATCAATAAAAAAAACACCCTGTACATGTTTTTTTTCTCTGATAATTTTTTTTTCTATTTTTGACGGTGTCCGCTATGCGCGGCTACGCCACGGCTTAGCGGCGCCTCCGGAGAGCGGACGGGACGAGGCGAGGCCCGATTTACAAGGTCTGGTCTGAGACGCGGCTCGGGCGTGGCGTGGCGTGGCGGGGCGTGGCGGGGCGTGGGGCGGGGCGGGGCGGGGCGGGGCGTCTCTCCCCGCTCGGCTACAGCGCCACGACCAGCGCGCCAAAGTTTGTTTGCGGCAGTAATGCGGCATTGCGCGCGGGCTGGGCTCCATTTGGGCGGAGTAGGGGAGGGCCCTGGCTACCGGGCTCTGAGGGCTGAGCGGGGCGGGGCGGGGCGGGGCGGGGCGGGGCGGGGCGGGGCGGGGCCAGGCAGAGCGGCAACAAGGTGACCTGATTCGACGGAAGCAGGAGAGATATGAGAGGTCCGCGCCTCTCGCCTCGCCTCGCCTCGCATCGCCTCTCGTACCGACAAGACTCTGCTGTTTCTGTCCCGCCCTGCCTCGCTGTGAAAGGTATGGCCTCCCCTTTTCAAGTGAATGCCAAGCATTCTAAAGGATTCGCCGCCGGAGTATGTCATGCGTAAAGCACGCCGCCGGATGCCGGATGCCGTCGTTACAGTGCTCACACTCTAAAAAGCTTACGGTGATTTTCACTGTAAGCTACAGTGAACCCTGCAGCACTGTAGCTTACGGTGAATTTTCACCGTAAGCTCCGGTGAATTTCACTGTAAGCTACGGTGATGCGCCGCGATTCACCGTAGCTTACAGTGACATTCACCGTAGGCTTTTATCAGTGCAGGAGGAGGACGCGGGGACAGGGTTTCCTCACACTCTCTGCGGGATCGATGTACACCGGGTGTAACTTAAAAAACCGGGTCCGCCTATCTGTTAGGCAAGTATGGCGCTATGGCAGGCACACTGTTAAAAAATACCACTATTTAACAACAGTTAACAACTGTTATTTCTAAATACAATGGAAAACTGTTAAAATTTATTGTACATTGTAGGGTTCAACGAGCTGAATTTACAGTGTTTCGCTGTTAATTTCGAGTACAACAACGGTTTGTGCGGTTCTTACTGACGGTATTTTTTTCACAGTGTGGGCAGCGGGGTGCACGTACCTGAGCGGGGCCCCGCACGTCCAGAAGCGTCAGCTGGAGAACTGCGAACAGCAACGCAACAGGAACACGAACAGGAAAAAGTCGTTAGCAAATATGACACAGTAATTGGTTGTTAAAGTCCCTGAGTAGGCAGAGGGCAGGCATGCTATGTATGTGTATGGTCCGTGGAGTGGAATTAGCCATACGACATCTGGCACTCAGCATGACATCCCTCCCACTCTCTCTCTCTCTCTCTCTCTCTCTCTCTCTCTCTCTCTCTCTCTCTCTCTCTCTCTCTCTCTCTCTCTCTCTCTCTCCCTCTCCCTCTCCTCCCTCTCCTCTCTCCCTCCCCCCCTCTCCCTCCCTCTCTCTCCCTCAGTATTCCCAGATATGGGGCTATATTCCTCCACCCAGCCGCACCCCCCCCCACACACACACACACGAGATACGCTGCGGTGCCCCACCCCACCCCCAAACATGTCCCATTACTCATGATTTGTGGCGCCTTGTGTACCGCGCGCGCGTACGTATACTACGTACCCGGCCGGGACGGGACGGGGCACCCACGGTAAAACTGGCGTCGTGGTCTTCAAGGCAACTTCCTTGATTTTTGAAAAACTCAAGACCTTTCCGTAACGTCCTGAAAACCAGGACGATCTCCAAAACACTGCTCTTGGTTTTCAAGACGTCGTCTTGAAATTATTCCACTTTTTCAAGACGACGTCTTGAAAACCAGTAGCAATGTCTTGAAAATCGACCTGGTCTTCATTTTTCCGAAACGTGTTGAAAACCAAGACGACGCAGTTTTACCGTGCCCCAACGACGCCGACATACTCACGGGCGAGGACGAAGGCCATGCCGCAGACGACGAGGAAGGGCGCGGGCTTGCCGAGGAACTCGTAGGCGACGCTGCCGAGCGGGTAGCCCAGCAGCACGCCCAGGGCGATGGAGCCCAGCACGAGGCCGAGCGCGCGCGACCGCTCCGACTCCTCGGGGAACTGCTCGGCCACCAGGCACATGCCGGCCACGCCGATGCACGCCGAGGCCACGCCCTGCAGGCTGCGCGCCACGAACAGCCCCGCGTACGACTCGCTCAGGGCGAACACTGCCATGACAACAGCAGCACAGTCGAGGGGGAATTCACTTCAGAAAATCTTGTACAGACTACTCGGTATTACACTGTATTGCACCGGTATTACACTCAATATTTAATCAGCTAAGGGCACATTTCCGCGTTTTTCGGTATTACATTACGGGTATTACAGCGTGATACATGGATCAGGTGTACAGTGTATTGCGGAAGGGAATTCCCTCTCGAGCACAGTTATTCGATTCATGTGACTTCACATTCTTTTCACTGTAAAACCTGTCACATTCGATTGGATGTAATCGTCACATTCTTTTGAGTGTGACCGCCGAATTTACGGCGCTTTGCTTTGTCGATTCACATCACAACAAATGTGACATCATACTGAAACGAATGTGGCAGCTTTTATATTTAAATGAATGTGACGTAACATGAATTGAATAACAGTGTGAGCGGATCGCGCACTGTAAACAATGAGATGCCTAGTACGGAACCGATGACGGAAGCGTTCCGTACTATGATGGGTACGGACGTTTCCTTCCCAGCCATAAACTAGTTTTTCTCTAACGGTACTGTTGAAATTGCCATATACAACGGAGATTTGAACGGACGTTTCCGTTAGCCTCAAGTACGGAAGTCTCCGAAAAAAATATTAGCGGTACGTTTTCCGTACCTATTTTTTGCAGTGCGATACACTGTGAGAAATGTTTGTAAGAGTTACGGGAAAAATTTTCCATGAGAAATGTCGTAAAGTTCCGATATCACATTGTAAAATTACAAAATAATACGGACACTTGGTATTGTCTTGTGATTCTTCTTAAACCAGCACGAATAGGCTGTCGTAAATTTACGATTTCGATCGTAATCTTACAACACCGTTTGTAAATCACTAATTACGAAAAACGTCGTAAATTCACAAAGATATTTTTTACAGTGTATGGGTGCCCAACGAGTAGTCATCAGTGTTGCCACAGAAAAGAAGGCAATAAGGCGCCCAAACACAGTGGAGCGGTAAAGTGGGCTGCATCTGCGCCTGCCCTCCAGGCAGCACCCACTGGCGCACGTGCGTAAAGGTTGCCTAGTAGGCAGGCGCAGATGCAGCGCCCGCTTCACTCTACTGTATTTAGGCTCCTTATTGCCTGCTACTTATCTGTAAACACTGGTCTCGAACCTCCCCGGGCGGGTCTACCCCGGCCCGGCCCGGCCCGCGGGGGTGTCCCTTTCGCATTATCTGGGCGACGGCGTTGGATGTGGACGCAGCGCGGCCGCGGGCGGGGCGGGTCGCGCCGGGCCGGGCGCCGGGCGACAGCAGGAAATCTCTGTGCGCAGCGCACAGTGGTGGTGTCCCCGGCCCGCGAGCCTGAAAGGGAATGCTTGTCCCCTACGCGCTCAGAAAGAATAACGGGAGAAGAGAAGCGCAGAGGAAAAGGTTAAAAATAATACAACATCAAAGCCACAACAGCAGGCGGCGAAGCTTTGCTGTGCGCTACACCGCGTCTCTGCCCCGCCATCAGTCCCGCCCGCCCTGCGTCTCGTGCTGACATACAGGGAGCGAGGGCAGGGCGGGGTGTTGTTTGTTATTTTTGCGTCATACCATTTCACCGCGGTGTGCGCGGTATTTTTTGTTCCGCTCAGTAAACAATAATCCTTGCTGCTTCTTCATCCCGCGTCAGAAAACACAGGTTACTTTTAACAAAAGACTTTAACTTGCGTCCCCGTGGCGTGGCACCCGCGGGGGAGAGCCACGGGGGAAACGACGTCTTGGTTTCCCAAGCAGTTTTGGAAAAACCATGCAGCTCTTATGGAGAAAATACACAGGGTTTCCGGGGCTGCTTGAAAACCAGGACGAAGTTTTTTTCCGTGAGGCGGGGAGGTGCGCGGGGGATGGTGTTAGAGATTGCTGCATATGATGGGTTTGCGTTTATCTAATACTCTTTTCACCGTGAAAAATATCTTTGTAGATTTATGATAAATTTTGTAAATTACGATTTATACGAAATATGTTGTAAATTTACGAAGAACCTTTTCTGCTCTTGAATGAATTTCAAGCCCATTTGTAGGGCTTGTAATTTTACGATTTGCAGTTGTAATTTTATACAACTGCACTTCGTGGTAAATTTTCCCGTAAGGCTACTACTATTTTTCCCAGTGTACCGGCCGGCTGTCATACTCACGCATAGAGGCGAGCACGAGGTTGACGCTGCCCGCCAGCAGGGGGATCCTGGTGCCCAGGGTGGCCGTGAGCACGCCGACCACGGGGTTGGCCGCGAGCTGGACCCAGGCCTTGGAGGAGAGCAGGAGGCCCACGCGGCCGCCCTCCCCGGAGCCGTCGTCCTCCACCGCGGGCGCCGCGGGCGCCGCCGCCTGTCGGGCCGCCTGTCGGGCCGCGGTCCCTGCGCCAGAGGAAAATACAGACACTGCGGCCGGCCGCCCCGCCCCGCCCCGCCACCGTCCCGCAGCCAAGCTGAACGGAGAGGGGAGGAAGGGAGGGAGGCATTCTGGGCTCTCTTTAGAGATTTCTCAAGAAGTCCGTCCTAAATTGACGAAATGAATTATCGTCCCGTTCTCCGTTCTCCGCCCATCGCCCATGACGCCGTACGTCCCGACTCTTTCCCTCTTCTTCCTCTATTCATTCTCTCTCTCTCTCTCTCTCTCTCTCTCTCTCTCTCTCTCTCTCTCTCTCTCTCTCTCTCTCTCCCCGCTCTGTGTGTCCAGGAACGAAAACGCCAGCTTCATGCCACTTAAGCTGCAATCGAATTAAAGCCGCGTGGCGGCGCGGCGCAGTGCCAAAGGAGGGAGGCTTTCTTTCCCTTCCTTTCCTTTTCCCCGTTCCCTAGTTGCCCTTCCCCTCCCACTCCACTCCGACCCTCCTCACCGGCGCCGCACTTGCCCCTGCCGCCGCCGCGACCTGGCCCTGGCCCCGGGCCGCAGCCGGCGGCTGCGGAGCCAGACGACGGGGACGTTGGCCTGGAACAGAAAATACCTGTCAGGCGGAGACAGCTCGAGGCCAGATGGCGAAGAAATATTCTTTGAAAAGACGAACGGAGGGAGGGGGACAGTATTCATCTGATGGCCCTGCGATGATGAGAGATTAAATGACTCGTCAGCAAAATGAAAGTGCTGGAGGTGGGGGTCGAACCCCGGCCCCGGCGCTGCGGCTCTGCGGCTCTGCACTTACGTGAGTCTGGAGGACGCGTTGTCGCCCCTGAGCCCGGCCGTCAGCGGGAAGGGATCCTGGGGCACCGGGGCGAGCACCAGCCCCTCGGACGTCACCAGGTAGTCCGGGATGACAGGCACTGCGAGCACACGACGTTCACACTAAACACATGCATGATTTTGGCATCGTTATACACGATTCGGGGGGGAATTCACTTCCGTAATACACTGTACACCTGATCCATGTATTACACTGTAATACACGTAATGTAATACCGAAAAACACGAGAATGTGCTTGAAAGTGATAAAATCTTGTGTTGTACAGGTGTAATACAGGCATAATACCGTGTAATACCGAGTAGTCTGTACAAGATTTTCCGATGTGAATTCCCCCTCGGCACGATTATATACAACCGTAGTTGTGCACAAAATTTTATGCAGAACTATGCACACATTGTACATAATTATGCAGAAAATTGTGCGTAAGGGACAGGGTTAAGCATAGTTATGCAGAAAAAAATGTGCATAGTTATGGTTGCTTAAAATCCTGCAAGGCTTATGCACAACAAAGTGCATAAGGGTTTAGTGTGTGGTGGTGGTGGTTTCAGACAGCGGCGTGTCGTCGCCGATGTGGCGAACGCGCGGCGATACCCCACGCAGGACGACGGGCAAGACGCCGCTGTGCCTCGGGCGGGGGGTACCGCCGCGTCGGTCCGCGTCCAACAGCGTTAATTTTGCGACTCAGTGAACTTGCAAGCGACAACGTCTCGCGCTGAGAGAGGGGGGCCGGGCCCGGGCGGGACGCGGTGCAGGAGGTGATGGCTGTGGGAGGCGAGGAGGCGAGACACCAGGGGGAGTGGGTGGTGGTCTCCTTTTAACCTTTGTGTATACGTAATAAATTATAAAGAACTAGCGTGGTTTATAAATCTGAACAGCATTTTGCACGTTCCCCATAAGTACATGCATGTTGTTTTTTTTTGTTTCATTTTTTGAAAAATTAAATATATTACACATACTTTTACCCGTACACACGGCGTAAATCTCTTCGAAGCTCTATTTCCCACGAAGCACAGGGTATTTATACCCAAGGAGTAGCAATCTTTTCGTTAAGATTCACTAAGTCTTAGTCAGCAGAAAGGTTTTCCAAAACTTGTCACTTTCCTCAATGTGCCCGGTAAGGGGCGCAATGGGACTCCCATAAGAAACCATGAGGCACCTTGGGACATTTTAGTTTTCAAAGCGCGCTTACATTGAAATCTACAACGTGTGTTACACATTTATGGACTAGAACTCAATTGTAGTCATTACGTTGCAGAATAAGCCTCGTTCAGAATTTTGTAAAGCGTGTAATGGCCTATTTTTAATTTACTGTCCCAACGTCCCGCGCAACGTCCCAACGTCCCCCAGCATGTGTCAATGCCCCCCCCCCCCCCTGCTCTGAATGCCACCTGAAAGGTAGGCAAAATGAGATGAAAACCCCTTGTATGTAAGCAACCCACAGCACATGGCCCCTGGAGGGGGCAAACCCGAAAATAGCCCGCCAGCCCGGGCTGTCTCTGGGGCTGATCTTTTTAAAACGTGTCCCGTCAGTCGGACTTACAACCGCGCCTGCGGGGCAACCTGCAACCCGCAACCCCCGAGAACGCCCTCCCTTCTCCCCGTCGCTATTCCCGACTTACCTACGACCGTGAGGAGCATGTTGTCCACCAGCAGCGACAGGTACACCAGCAGCAGGAGCACCTCGCGCGGCCTGTCCTCCTGCAGCGCTCGCAGGAAGCCCAGCATGTCGCCCCGCAGGTGGTGGGTCAGTGGTGGCGGTCAGCTGTCCGCGCTACGCTCCACCTGCTGCAGCAGCCTGGGGCCCGTACCCGTGCAGCAGCAGCAGCAGCCTGCAGCAGCAGCTCCCCATGGGCGCGTACAACTGCTGCAGCCCTCGCCCAGCCTCGCCTAGCCTCCCCTGAACACGACCCCGCCACGCGACCTCGTCGCGGTTGTCGTCGGACTGGCGGCTGGCGCGCCCCGTCCCCGGAGGCGGGGTGGGGTGCGGCGGGGCGGGGCGGGGCGGGGCGCGACCCCGGAGCGGCAGGGTGACCAACGCACCAGAGGCGGCTACGGCCGGGCGTGGCGGGGCGGGGCGCACCCGGGCGGGCCCGGAAGCCTTGGGGGCCGCGGGGCGGGCGTGGCATGGCGGCGGGCTGCGACCAGCCGCGCGCAGTCCTCCGACCCCAGCTCCACGCGGGCCGTCTTATAGGTTCACGCCTTCTTCTCTCTCGGATGCGCCAACCTCTTCTCGGACCGAACGTCTTATTAGGGCATGTGTCGACTGACTGTGGGTGCGAGTATTTTCCCAGCCCCGATGTTGGCAACGATGATAAATGGAGGGGCTGTGAACTCCCTCCCCTCCTCGCCCCGCCCCACCCCACCCAGCCCCACCCCGCCCCGCCCGCCACGAAAAGGAGAGGGCGTTTCAACGCTATCTCCGCAGCACACTCCCGGCCGCACGCTCTAGCGCGCCCCGTCCCGCCGCATGGGGCGGGCGCACAGCCACCTGCGCCCCGCCCCGCCCCGCCCCGCCTCCGAGCGAACGCTTCCCCATCTCATCGGCCTGGTGCTGCCGCCTGCCGCTGTATTGCAGCAGTGTTCCCAGAAACGTAGGCAATAAGTGGCCTAAACACACAAAGTGGGCTGCATCTGCGCCTGTCTACTAGGCAGCACCCTTTTCCAGGTGCTTATACCGGGCGTTTCATAAAAGACGCAGGTGCGAGCGGGTTTGCCTACCCAAGGGGCTACGGCGCCTTATGGGGAGATCGGGAAGGCAAACCCGCGCGCACCTGCGTCTTTTATGGAACGCCCGGTACATGTTGCCTAGTAGGCGGGCGCAGATGCAGCCTTCTTTACTCCACTGTGTTTGAGCGACTTCTTGCGCCTACATTTCTGGCAATACTGGCATATCCCCCGCTCCGCTCACGGCCGTGGCCTGCATGGCCTCCGCCACAGTCCGCGTGAGCCTCCCGGGCGCGGGCGCGGCACGCAGCGCACACAGGCACAGTACGCGACCAGACACCAGGGGGCATTCGTGAATCGCGGCCGGGGCGGGGCGGGGCGGGGCGGGGCAGGGCGAGCACCCTCATGTGTTGCGATTTAGAGGCTCGCTGGCGCCGGCGACCCGGCCTGCGCAGCAGATTGGTAAAACAAACAGTCCTCACTCGCGGCCTGTAACGTTCTCTCCGTCTCTGTCTGTCGCTCCCCCTCGCGATCTCTCCCTCCTTTCTCTCTCACTCCCCCCCGTCTGCGCGTTTATTTCTCCTCCGCCGCGCTGTGCACTGTAGTGTGTGCAGGCAGCGGGGGCGGTGCGGGGGGAGGACCAGACCAGTCGCTGCTGCGCGGTGGGGCCGTAGGAGACCAGCACGAGACGAGATCAGACTTTTGTAAGCAAAGAATACGCCGTGAAACTCAAAAAGTGTTCGGGGTCGCGGCGTCATCAGTTCTGTCGTCATGTATAAGCGTTGGAAACCTCATAGTTGAATCGTTTTGTCACGGGTGTAGCCCCCCCAATTGTACTTGACCGAGGCCAGCTTGGTGTCCCAGCTCCACCGTGCCTGCTGCCCGCCCCGCGCCTTTTCCTCCCCCAGCAGCACCTCCTGCTCTACTCCCTCTCATCCCCAGCCTCACGGCGCGCCCGACCCGAAACCGCTTTAGGGTTCGACTTGAAACTTTGTGCAAAGAACGGAGGGATCGTTTTCCGAGAGGCGAAAGCGCCAGCGCGCGGTGCGGCGCAGCGCAGCGGCGAGAGGAGAGGAGAGGAGAGGGGAGCGCGCAAACTGCGCGGGAGCTCCTCCTCCGTTTTAAATCGCTCGCCGTCCAGAACTCGAGTCGAGTCGAGTCGAGCCGTCAGCTCAGGACAGGGATGGAAACTTACGGTTTTCGTTTCCTCCCGGTTTTATGCCATTTCGCCATGAACGCCACGGACAAAAACGTTGGAAATACTCGCTTTAGATGCTAAATGATGCGCTCTGCAATATTTTACACATAAAATTTCTTCGAAACTTGACTCCTTAACAGACTCTTTCGCTAAGAAAATAAATTAAATATATATTCCCCCCATGGGTGTGCCTACCCTGCCCACCAGTGTCCCCTCTTCAAGGGGGAAATATCCTCGATACATGCGATCAAATGATGATATGTAACTTTTAAAAAGGTGGATTCTGCTATATAGCAGGAAAGAAATGCAGAAGAAAGCAATGGCTTTTAGCTACTAAACTCCCGCTCCTAACACACATCCCATCGCCACACCCTCTCGGACTCTAGCCTCGGAGCCTCGCACCCCGCCCCGGCCCCGTAGGCAAAAGCCGCATCTGGGTCCGCCCGTCCCCGCCCCGCCCGCAGTGGGCCGGCCCAGGCCGCGCCGGTCCGGCCCTGGATCCAATAAAGGACACGATTCGATTCATTATTCATTTCGTGGTTGACTGCGCGTCTGCTGCAGGCCCCGCCCCGCCCCGCCCCGCCCCGCCCCGCCCCGCCCGCAGGCACGCAGGAAGTTAAAGCAGAGACTGGTTCACAACTTGTCCTCATTTATTCAGCACTGGTACTGGTGTAGAACATAGCACGCTCCTCGTTCTCGTCGTCGTCGTTCTCCTCCTCGTTCTCGTCGTCCTCCTCCTCTTCGTTCTCGTCGTCGTCCTCCTCCTCCTCTTCGTTCTCGTCGTCGTCCTCCTCCTCCTCTTCGTTCTCGTCGTCCTCCTCCTCCTCTTCGTTCTCGTCGTCGTCCTTCTTCTCGCGTTCTCGTCGTCGTCCTCTTCCTCCTCGTTCTCGTCGTCATCATCCTCCTCCTCCTCCGCTAGAAGCGGGTGACCTTGTGCGGCGAGGGCACGTCGTAGCGCGGCAGGCTGCCGTCCGGGGTGAGCGGCGTGGTGGGCCGGGTGCGGTGACCGTGGCGGTCCGAGTACACGTTGGGGCTGGCGGCCCTGGCGAGCCTGCCCCGGCTGCCGGCCAGCGAGCCGCACGGGCCGCCCCCGGACAGCGACACGCTGTCGTACAGCGCCGCCCCCGGGCCCGCCCCCAGCACCGCCCCCGCGCCCGCCCCCGCGCCGCGCGCCGCCTCGCGGAAGGCGAGGTCCGTGATGCTCTGGTCGCGGGCGAAGGCGGGCAGCTGGGCGGCCAGCTTGTCCCGCACCATGGCGCCCGCCATGAGGTACGTCCTGGGCACGAACACGCCGAGCAGGACGGCGGCCGCGGCGGCCGTCACCCCGCCGCTCATGGCCGCGTCGCGCCAGGCGTGCCCGCCCGCCAGGTACAGGGACACCCACGCGATCCACAGCGCCAGCAGCACCGCCGTCGTGGCCGCGAAGAACATGCCTGCAACACAACCAGCATCAGCTCCGGAACCTCTCGCGCTAACTATACGATCATTTACTTTTTCCCATTATTGTCGGCATTTCATGATTTTCCTCAAGGAGCAAAAGGACTTGCTAATATAGCGCCTACAGTTTTTTTAATTTTTGTTTTTGCAAGGACAGAAAAAATATTGCTGGTTCAAGAAAGCTGTGTGCAGTCAAAGCTTTACAGCTGGCTGTCGCGGCTATTTTCTGCTGATGCGTGGAAAAAAAAGAAAAGAAAGAAAAGGCAATGTTGCTATATTTGCAACAAAGGTTATCTTCGTGCTTATATAATCCTATCTGCTCACTCACCCTCGCGGTAGTTGCGCCGGGAGGTGGCGATGAAGGGGGCGGTGACGGCGAGCAGGGCGAGGAGCAGCAGGTCGTAGGAGAGCAGGACGAGGAAGCGCGGGCCGGACAGCCAGCCGCACACGGCCGGCGACAGCAGCAGGCTCAGCTGCACGCTCAGCGCCACCTGCACGGCCAGCGTGAAGAAGCACAGCGCCGCCTGCGGGCCAGACCATACGTCACGCACTCGTTCTCACAGTTCAGAAAATTAGGCAATACGTCGCTGAAACACTGTGGAGAAGAGCGGGCGGCGGGCTGCATCTCGAGGGTCGAGGGGTCCTTCACTCCGTTTAGTCATGTACAAACGGAAATTTCATCACTTTTTTCGTCACTTTCAGTCATTTTTAGTCACTTTTCGTCACCCAACCTTTTTCCAGTTTTAGTCATTTTTAAGTCATTTTTAGTCAATTTCAGTTGTAGTCACTTTTCGTCACTTTTCGTAATTTTAAGTCACTTTTCGTCATTTTTTTTTCAATTTAAGTAATTTTATTTTAAGTTGTTTTTGTCCTTTTCAGTCAAATTTAAGTCATTTTTTAGTCATTGACTTATTTTTAATCTTTAGTCATGTACACGAAAAATCGAAGTGAAGGACCCCTCGCTGCATCTGTGGTGCGCCCTCCTACTAGGCAACATGTACGCACCTGTGCTAGGGTGCTGCCTAGTAGGCGGGCGCAGATGCCGCCCGCTTTACTTTTCTGTCTTTGGGCGACTCATTGCCTACTTTTCGGCGGCAACATTGTTGTCATTTTTCAGTCAGAACACAGGTCAAATGATGGTTTCAGATTCGCTGGGAGTGGTAAAATATTTTCAGCAAGTTCATATGTCAGCGAAATTCTTTTAAAAATTTTGGTTTAGAGTTATGGGAGCTCGTTTGTGTTCGACAAATCCGGCTAAAGTTAGTGATGTGGTTATGATATCCCATATGAATACAGCTCAACTCAGTCATGGTGTTTTACACTCAGTTTTGTATGCCGATTCAAATGACTATGGTTGATTGATCGCGAAAAATTTTTCATGGATCTACATAAATTAATCAGTAAAATGGTGTTGAATTTCACTTTATTCAACTCTAGCAAAAATACGTCATCCTAGAAAATTCTCCTGGCTGATTTTGAAGCATGATGGGTCGGTCACACACCAGCTTCAGCGGTTAGTTCGGGATTTAGTCCTTCGCCTTAGACTTTAAGGTTTGGACCATTACGAAAAGATCGAAAAGAAGCATCTATCAACTTCACTTCGGGAATATCTTACAAAATCACTAAAGTGACATATCTTATTAGTTTTAATTATTTATCAATACATTAGACATAACATGATACTATACTAAATCAAATATATTTATACAGCCAAATTCAATAGTATGCGCTGAAAGCCAGTGTTCAGCAATAAACCATATCAATAAAAGTTTCCTGAGTCAGCTGCTACAATATAACTCCAGATATAACAACAGGTTGGAGGATTTTCTTCTATCTTAAAAGTCATCAGTACCTTCCACTACTTTATATCTTAACATTTCCAAAAGGAATATGAGACAATCATGGTTCATGACACAGAACATTCAGTCATGTTGAAAGATATACAAATAGCACGGTAATAAATTACGTTTAAAAGTAAACTAAAGTCACAGCCCTCGCCTATCGTGTTCAGTTAGGTTAGTGCCAATGTGTGTGTAAATGTGCTGTGGGTGTATAATCGATTGCGACCGATATCGACAACACACAACACTAACCTAACTGGAACACGATAGTCGAGGGTCGTGACTTTAGTTTACTTTTGTAAACATGAATTTATTACCGTGCCTCGTTTGTATATCTTTCTAACATGACTAGTGTTCTGTGTCACCGAACCATGATTGTCTCATATTCCTTTTTGGAGAATGGTTAAGATATAAAAGTAGTGGAAGGTACTGATGACTTTTAAGATAGAAGAAAATCCTCCAACCTGTTGTTATATCTGGAGGTTAGTATTGTAGCAGCTGACTTCTGCTCTCTTTGGGAAACTTTTTTATTGATATGGTTTATTGCTGAGACACTGGCTTTGGAATTTTTCAGCACATACTATTGAATTTGGCTAGTATAAAATATATTTGATTTAATTTATAGTATCATGTTATGTCCAATGTGTTGATAAATAATTAATAACTAATAAGATATGTCACTTTAGTGATTTTAGTAAGATATTCCCCAAGTGAAGTTGATCGTCACTCTTTACGGTCTTTTCAGAGTAGTTCCAAACCTTAAGTCTAAGGCTTAAGGACTAAATCCCCGGGCCCAACCTGAAACTTGGTGTGGATGTTCGACCCATCATAAGCTTCAAAATCAGCCAGGTTTGGGAATTTTTCTAGGATGACGTATTTTTGCTAGAGTTGAATAAGTGAAATTCAACACCATTTTAACGGTAATTTACTTAATAGATCCATGAAAAATTTTTCACGATCCAATCCAACCATAGGTCATTTGAATCAGCATACAAAACTGAGTGTAAAACACCATGACCGGAGTTGGTACTGTATTTCATATAGGATATCATAACCACATCATAACTTTAGCCGGATTTGTCGAACACAAAACTTTGAGCTCCCATAACTCCTAAACCAAAATTTTTAAAAAAATTTCCTTTGACATATGGGCCCTTGGGGTGGTCCCAAATGATATTTTACCACTCCCAGCGAAATCTGAAAACCATCATTTTGGACCTTGTGGTGATCTGACAGAGAATGACCCTGCTGGATTCGGATATTCCGACTTTGAGGATGAGACTCGCCTGCAGCGGGCCGGACACGTGCGAGAGCAGGCCGCCGTCGTGGTCGCAGGCCGCGAGCATGAGGGCGCGGCCCAGCATGACGGAGAGCAGGAGCGAGTGCGCCAGCGGCGCGGCCAGCAGGCGCAGCCCGCACAGCACCAGGCTCGAGCCGCGCGCGCAGTACGGCAGCGCGCTCGCGAAGGCCAGCAGCACGGCCAGCAGCAGCAGCAGGGACAGCGTCTGAGACCAGTGACAAGTAGGCAATGAACCACACTGGAGTGAAGCGGGCTGCACCTGCCTACCAGGCAACACGTACGCACGTGTGCTAGGGTGCTGCCTAGAAGGCAGGCGGAGATGCAGCCCGCTTTACTCCACTGTGTTTGGGCGCCTTCTTGCCTCCTTTTCTGACAATACTGGAAGCAGAGTTCTCATGGATGATTTCGTTAGATTATTCTGCATTGTTCAGTAAAAGTAAGATACGTACGTCTTTTATCGAAATTCATCGTTTGTCAGTCTCTCTGCCTGCCGTCACACTACTATTCCCCGCTAGAGTGAAACCTGAGCCTGACGAAGAAGAGCACGTCCGTCAGTTCTGTTTCCCCACTGAACTCTGGTCAACGGTGACCCGTCACTGTCGCCGTCGGCCAATGAGCGCACAGAGGGAAGCAGAAGCGGCGGGCGTGATTTTTTTCTCAAGTTTCCGCACTGGAAATCCAAGTGTACGAATATCGCTCACTTGTAGATGAGCGAAAAAATTCACTTACTTGTAAGTGAGCAAATGACTATTCGCTCACTTGTAGTTGAATAGTCATTTGCTCACCTACAAGTGAGTGAATTTTTTTTCGCTCATCTACAAGTGTGCGACATTCGTACACTTGGATTTCCAGAACGGTTTTGTTCTAGCAGAATACCCTATCTTGCAGAGACATGTACTTACGGCGGATCCCTCGAGGATGTCGCCCGCCAGGATCCTCGTGGCGATGAAGAAGGCCACGGCCGTGGCGCACATGGTGCCCAGCACGGCGACGGTGAGCACGGTGGCGACCCAGGCCTCGCGCACCCACTCCACCTCGCCGCTGGCCAGCAGCAGGGGGCAGTCCACCGTCTCTGGGTCGGTCTGCGGAGCGGCGGGCGAGCGGGCGTGTCAGGGCGAACAGCGCGAACAGGGCGAGGTTATGTAAATGGACGTGACAGTTGTTGTTGCACCCCGATCTAAAAGGGCTGCACACTAAATTCTTTTGAACTCTTTGAATACGCAGCTTTACAGATTTCTCCGAACATCCGCATAACTCAATGCGAAATAATTATGTACGAAATTGTTCATTTCGTTCACAGTTGCGAGTTAAATAATGCGTTATTTGGCATGTAGGGAGAAACCTAAGAATGCTTATTTGTTGGTTGAGACGGCTGCGGTCCTCGGTCCGGCCGGCCTCACCTTGGCGAGGGCGTCGTCCGGGATGGTCCAGATGCCGCCGCGGTAGTGCGCGAGCGGCAGGAGCGGCCGGCCGGGCCCGGGCGAGCGCAGCAGCAGGTAGGCGGCCGTGGCCGCGGCCCTGGAGGCCACCTCGTCCGGCCGCACCTCGAGCAGGCGCTCCACGGCCTCGTCCGGCAGCTGCGGCGGCAGCGAGGCGCGCAGCTCCTCCAGCAGCAGCCCCGGCGCCGGCAGCCGCGCGCACACCTGCCCCGCGGGCGCGGACGCCCCCCGGGACCCGCCCGCCGACGTCGTCGCGTTGTCGTCTGCTGCAGAGGAAAAAGGCCAGCTGGATGGAAAAATTCGGCCGGGTTTCACGCGCCGAGTTTATCCCGCCTTGCTTTTCTTTTACACTGCGGCTTTCCCCTCTTTTTTTCTACGTCGACACACTTTCGCCTTTTGTCGCGGCCCCCCGCACATCCTGCCCCGCCCGGCCCCCAGGCCCCGGCCCCGCCCCGGCCCGGCACACACTCCGTCCCCGCCGCCCCCGGGAGCGAGGCGAGGCGAGGCAGGAAGGACTTTTTCCCCCTCAGGATCGGCAGTCTCTTATTCCCCGCACCTTATTTCCCTTCGTACGGTGGAGTCGACCCACGCCGCGCCTCCTAGAGCCCCCCAGCCCAACCTCAACCCCTCCTCTCTCTTATGCGGGGACGTAGCGCGCAAAATCACGCAGATAAAGAGGAGTCCCTCTCTCACACTCTCTCCAGCCCACACCTCTTTCTCTCTCTCTCTCTCTCTCTCTCTCTCTCTCTCTCTCTCTCTCTCTCTCTCTCTCTCTCTCTCTCTCTCTCTCTCTCTCTCTCCCTCTCTCTCTCCCTCCTTACCCGCCGGGTCTCCGTCGCAGAACGCCCCCACGCCCTCCTTGAGCAGGTCCGCGGCCCGCACGAGCGCGCGGCCCACGGCCAGCAGGTCGCCGAGCCCCACGGCGGCCGCCACGTCCTCGGGGTCCGGCGGGAAGGGCACGGCGACCGCGTCGTCGTCCGACTGGTTGCGGGCCTTGCGGGCCTGCTCGCCGAGGCGCTCCGTGAGCGCGCGCAGCGGCGACGGGTCCGGCACGAGCACCAGGGCGTCGCGGGGCAGCGGCGTGGCGCCGGACCAGACGCCGTCGGGCGGGGCGAGCACGAGCCGCGGGCCGGGCGTGGCGCTGTCGGGGCCCTCGACGGGCACGAGCACGTGGTCGCGCAGCATGCGGCGCAGCGCGGCCTCGGCGCCCACCAGCACGCGCGCGCGCGACCCGGGCCCGGACCAGCGGAAGCCGTCGGGCGCGTGGCCGCGGCGCGCGCACACCCCGCGCAGCCGCGCGTTCTCCACGGCCTGGTCGGCCAGGTGCTCGGCGGCGTCCAGCGTGTGCTCCGGCAGGCCGTCGCCTTCGTCCTCGTCGCGGTGCACGCTGGAGGTGAGGATGTCCGCGGCCGGCCACGGCCCCGCGCTCAGCAGGCTGCCGAGGGCGTTGCCGTACTGGGGCTCGGGGTCCGGCGACTCGGGCAGCGCCCACAGCGCCTGCGTCAGCCCGGCGCACAGCTCCGACACGGACTCGGAGCGCGACAGGTCCTCGCCGGCCAGCACACCTGCGCAGCGCAGCGCGGGGCGCACGTCACCCCAGTGTCAGTGTTGCCAGAAAAGTAGGCGATAAGGCGCCCAAACACAGTGAAGTAAAGCGGGCTGCATCTGCGCCTGCCTACTAGGCCATCCCTCCGCACAGCTACGAAGATGTTGCCTAGTAGGCAGGCGTTGATACGCGACCGCTCAACACGGCTGTGTGAGTGAGTGTGTGTGTTTGGTCGGTTTTTGCCTTTCTTGTCTGGCAATTCTGATTTGGACTTGGCTCAGACATGAGCTCTGTGCTCCCGAACCGTCCCTCACCCAGTGAGTAGTGATGCTCGCAGTCGAGGTCCACGAACGCGCCGACCAACACCTTCCTGGCGACGCTCGGGCTGTCGCAGGAGTTGACTATCCGCAGCCCTGGGGAGCAGCACATTCAGGCTCTTGGCCGACTTATTGATCCTCGATCACACCCTCACCCAGCAAATGGTAAACTTGAACTAAAGCAATTTTCTTCCAAAAAAAAATTAGAAGTAATTTTAATTTCTCTAGGTTAAACGCGTTGTAACAGGGACAATACATTCAAACTAGGGAAAAATAATCATGAGAAGAACCGTTATCGATCTTAGAGCAAAGAAAACTCCTAGAACTAAGGTTAAAACTTCCTTATTTTTATGAAGAAAAAATTCCGCGTTTAGCCTTGTTTCAAGGTTATAGATTTTGTGGGTGGTTTTGGCACCCCCGCTGCCCCGTCCGGTGTCTTACCCACATCCACGTCGGGGACGTACTGGTGGCGGCGCAGGGCCTCCAGGACGTGCATCGCCGCCGCGGCGAGGCGCCGGCCCCGGGGGACGTCCGCCGCGCAGCCCGGCCCCGCCTGCAGGGGCAGCAGCGCTGGCGACACGGCAGCAGCACCACCTCGGTTAGCTCCCTGCTGTGCACGCTAACTGGATATGTACTTTTTCGTACATATCATATGGAACCATATGAACAAATTCGTGCGTAATTATGTGGAATATTACACATAGATCTGCAGAAATTTATGCATAAAGAAAAAAAGCATAATAATAAATAGATCCATTTAAAATATTATTCATAATGAAGCACGCCCGTAAATCGCGATTTTGTCCATAAATCTGCATGCTTATCTAGTTACATGTGATGTGTGTGAAACATTAGTCAAGGCAACATATACTAGGGTGCTGCTAGTAGGTAGGCGCAGATGCAGCCAGCAGTTTTACGCCACTGTCTTTGGGCGACGTACTGCCTACTTTTCTGACGACACCCGATCCTCTGAGTTACAGGAAACAATATCGCGCGTGTTGGCGTTGGATAGTCCACTACGGCCAATGGCCTCTCTGTGAGTCCACCGTACTGTCAGCGAGTCATACATATCGCGCTGGAGACATGGCTGGACTGGAGACATGGCTCGCTGCCGGCCTGGTGCATGCCCGGGCCCGCGCGGGATAAGGGCACGGGGCCGGGCCGGGCGGCGGGCGGCCATCTGCGGCTCAAGAGCACGAACCCTCCCTTCATCCCCCGCCCGCCCCGGCCCCGCCACCCCAACCACCACCACCACCCGCGGTGCGTTTAACGGCCCGTAAAGCAGCATTACATAACGCTGACGCCCGTAAAGGCCCAGCACGGCCCGGGCGCGGCGGTGGTCCACGGGATGCCTCGATCCCGCCTCCTCCTCTTCCCCCTCCTCCCCCCCCCCTCCCTCAACTGCCCGCCGCGGTCCGCCTCTCGCCTCACCCCTCGCGCGGCGGCCGCGGCTTCGCCCCTGCGCTGCGCCCGCGTCTCATATCGAGCCAGCAGCTGGGCCGCGCCCGCCAAAACAGGAGAATGTTCGGGTCCAGGACCCCACACTGTGAAAAATGTCTTCGTAAAGTTACAACATTTTTCGTTATTTGTGATTTACAAATGACGTTGTAAATTTACGATCGGTATCGTAAATTTACGACATCCTTTTTGTGTTCGTTTAGGAACGACTACACTGTAATTTTAAAGGCAACACATGTTGCCTTTAATCGGCGACACATTAATGTGTGTCCTTTATCTGCGACACATAAATGTGTTTCCTTTATCGGCGACAATTTTGTCGCCAAAACCTCCGCGTGTCGCCGAAAAAGGTCACATGCGTCTCCGTTTCGGTGACACACGGAGCTTTTGGCGACAAAATTGTCGCCGAAAAAGGTCACACATTTATGTGTCGCCGAAAAAAAGGTCACAAATTTGGGCAGTTTCCTTTTGCGATGTGTCGCCACAAAAGGACACAAATTTGTCGCCCTTTGAGTTACAGTGTAGTCGATACCAAGTGTCTATTCAGTTTTGTAATTTTACACATTGATATCGTAACTTTACGATATTTCTCATGAAAAATTTTCCCCTCAGCTCTTTATACATATGCAATGTCTAAGGTGTGAAGCAACTGGGCACCTTCCCCCTGTCTTCCCCTGGATCCAAAGGTGTTTTACATAGGGCGTGCTGTGGCAGAGCGACCCAAGCCGTACCATTTTTGGAGGCAGGCGACTAAGTCGTGCTCTTAGAGAACACCCAGGTTTTACAGTGTACATGTTGCCTAGTAGGCCTACTAGGCAACACTGACGCTGGAAGCTCAAGTGTGTTAATATCGCCCTCTTAAGGCTGACGAGGAACGCTGAGCTAGGCGAGGCGTTAGCGCGGCGCGTAGCCGTGTTAACAGGTGTGAGCTGAGCCAGCGCCATCCGACAATCACTTCATTACCCACAGCGGAGGGCTGCTCCTCCCCCCCCCCTCCTCCTCCTCCTCCTCCTCCTCCTCCTCCTCCTCCCCCCCCCCCTCCTCCTCCCACTCCTCCTCCTCCCCTCCTCCTCCTCCTCCTCCTCCTCCTCCTCCTCCTCCTCCTCCTCCTCCTCTAACTCCTGTAACTCCTCCTCTCTCGTCCTCAACACGAACACTAAGGTGCACGTCAAGTACCTCATGAAATGGGACAGCAGTATGGGGTCGCATTGGGGAAGGGCGGGCAATCCATCACTGGTTGTTTAGGTCACGGTAAAATAACTTTGTCCAGGTCTCCAGGCAGGTAAGAAACTCTTATGGAGGAAATACATGGAAGCGTCTTGGTTTTTCAAAAACTGATTGGAAACCTGGACGTAGTTTTCAAAGTCATATTGTCTTTTTTTTTTTAACTGTTGACTGATTTTACCTTATCGTAAACTATCGTCATATCATCGGGCCGGGCCGGGCCGGGGTACCTACCTGTGACGATGGCGTCCCCCTGGATGGCGAGGTCCCCCTCCGCGTCCCCGCACTGGGCCCGCGCCCCGGGGCCGGGGCCGGCCGCGAGCATCAGCAGCCCCAGCAGCAGCCCGCCGCGCCAGGCCATCGTCACGCGCTCGTCACTGCGCCGCCGCACCGTCACTCACATACCGACATACCGTCACTCAGCTCATCACTCGCGTCGCGCACCGTTTCACTCCCTGCTCTCCACTCGTTCTTCGGCAGCATGCTCCTGTCCAAGCGCCACCAGCACGTGGTATCCACTTCGTCACTTCACTGGGGCCAGCACCGCATCCCCACGCTGTCACTTCTCTCCCTCCCCTCGTCACCGCCCACTCAAACTCGGCGGTCCCGTCACAGTCACTCCCCGTCACTCCTCCACCAGGACCCCCCGTCACTCCCGCCGTGGCGCCGCCGTGGCCCTTCACCCTCACTTGTCGTCACTGCACTGGGGCCGCGGGGGGCGTCATGTTGTCTCAGAGGGGCTTTGCTCAGCCCCTGTGCAGCGGCGCGGCCGGGGCGGGCGGGGCGGGGCGGGCCGGCCTGCCCGGTGCTGCCAGCCTGCCTGCCTGTCCGAGGGATCTCGCCTCGCCTCGCCCTCGAGGTGGACACACTTGATTTCCGGCGACCCTCCTCCCGTTGGAGGCGCGCGGCCCGGGACAACTGCTTCCTTCCGGTTCCGGTGCGAGGAAGGTCCGCTGGGGGTGGGGGCGCTGGGCTCGGCTGGGCTGCGCTGGGCCCGCTGCAGGCTCGACTTCGCTTCCTCGGCCACCCTGGCCTCGACGGCGAGGCCGGACGAGGACTGGGTCCTTCCCTGGGCCGGGCCGGGCCGGGTAGGGCCGCAGCAGGCCGCACACGGCTGTAAGGTCTGCCACCATCCGGTGGGGCGGGGCGGGGCGGGGCGGGGTGGGGCGGCCGGGCCGCGGGGGCCGCTCAGCCGACAAGAAGCCCCGCGCTAATCCAATATGGCGTAGGGCCCTCGTCCCTCGCCACTCCACCTGGTCGTGCCGCCGGGCCGGGCCGGGCCGGGCAAGGGGCGGACCTCCTGGCCCACGCCGCGCCACGCCACCGACGCGCCCCCTGCGAGACCAGCAATTAGAAGGGCAGCGCCGGCCTGGCGGGGCGGGGCGGGGCGGGGCACAGTGGGCAGAAATGCCCCAAAACACGCTGGAAAATCAAATTTTCGTCCGAATGGACTCGGATTTGGTTACGGGGGGTTTTCGATGTCGCTGAATTCAAAACTGGGGTTGAATTTGTTATACCTTCATCCCTATATGCTCTAACACCTATCGGAAAATCAAATTTTCGTCCGAATGGACCAAAATTTGGTTTGCAGGGGTTTTCGGTGTCGCTGAATTCAAAACTGGGGTTGAATTTGTTATACCCTCATCCCTATATGCTCTAAAACCTATTGGAAAATCAAATTTTCGTCCGAATGGACCAAAATTTGGTTTGCAGGGGTTTTCGATGTCGCTGAATTCAAATCTGGGGTTACATATCCTACAACTCATTCCCTAAGTGTTCTACAACCTATTTTTTTTTTTTTTTTTTTACCGAAATCAACCAATTTTGGTACGTAACCGATTATCCCTTTGATTTCGAGGCTGTCTTTTTAATTTTCATAGATATGCAAGTTAAATTTACAAAGTTTAAAAAACTATTTGTATTTGAAATCAATTGTATAGAATACACTACTGCATGTAGCATACGTTTTGCTCACAGTCCACTGAAAAGAAAGAAAAGAAATACGTAGGTGTGGTGCTTAGGTTTGCAATACTTAAGTATTTTGCTTAGGCGGAATTTTCTGTAATTTGATTTCCTTCCTTTCCTCGTCAGTATAACTATGTGACTCTAAAAATAATAGGACTCGTATAAATACAAATGCTGACGCACTGGTGAAAAGGTTAGGGACGTTCACTCTGCAACTTTTATCGACTCCTTTAATTTTTTCTCACACACTAGCGTTATATTCTTATCGCGCGCGGAAGGACAGTAGCGCTCGAAGTGGCTGTTTCGGTAACTACGTCGCTTGCGTACGTCAACTGCCTCGATTTCGTTAAATAAATGTCAATTTTATGAATTTGCGCAAGTATGCGCACGAGATATCATTTGGACCTTCTTTAGTATGCTTCTGGGTATACTCTGTCAAAAAATCTCGATGGGGTAACGTGGGGTAATTTAGTTATCGTCCAAAATGTATCGATTTAGGGGTTTGCGTAGAATACCTAAGATTCGCCAGTTTAAAGCGATAAAGAGGATCGGTGGGGTTGGAGCGAGGTTTGCCATGTCAAAACAAAGGTTATGACAATGTAAATGCCTGGGCGTTACCTCCCTCAACCACCCAACCTCGCGATAGAAGGGAGGGGAAGAATCAGGTAATTTGTCAGGATTTCTGAAGTTGCGGGAAGCTCAACTTTGGAAGGTCGCTGTACCCAAACTAGTCAATTTTGACCCGTTCATGGGCCGGATCCTTGTTATTTGGTCCTTTAAAAGCAGTTTAAGACCCTGAGAAGTTCAATAGCACGATTTTAAAATTTGGCTATTTCCAGCGCGTTTTGGGGCATTTCTGCCCACTGTGCGGGGCGGGGCGGGGCGGGGCGGGCCGGCCATTACCAGCCCCACCGGCACCCCTCGCCTCGCCTCGCCCTCACTGAGGCCCAGTACATCGAGGCCCCTGTCTCGACGCGCCCGACGCGCCTCTTGGCTTCATCAGAGGTGGGGTGGGGGCGCTGAGGCTCAGTTCAGCACGGCCGTAACGCTCGAGGTGGAGAAAAAGTGTTGTACAGCACAGCCATTAGGTTTTATTACTTGCTTCGTTATTACAGGGTTTGTGTTTTTTGCAGCAAAGGGAAGGGATAGTACTAGCGACTGCGGGCTTGATGATATTGTAATGCTGGGAAGGTTGCCCTCAAGGTCTTTCGTGCCGGCAGTTGTAAACCGTCGCGAAGGACTCTGTGTACAGGAGGTTGCAGCGGGCGGCGTTGTTCTCGAAAGTCATTTCGCCGACCTTGAACTCTGGATTGACGGCTACCTGGAATGGAGAACGGCTTGTCAGTTCCGAGCAGTCCTCAAAATAACTTAAAACTCCTGCGAGACCGGACAGCGCAGCGCACTCTCGCCAGTCCGGGCCTGCGCCTCGTCTCGTCCCTCACCCTGAGCGTGTACATGCCCGGGTCCAGGTCCGAGATGTCGACCCACTGGCAGTCGATGTTGTGCCGGTAGATGTCGGAGCAGTTGACGGTGATGCCCTGGTCGCCGAAGTTGGCGCACGCGTACACGGGCTTGGCGCCGTGCACGCACTGGTTGTCCTCGAGGCAGAAGGACGCTTTGTGCCCCTCGGCGACGCGCACCCCGCGACTGTCCAGCACGTCGAACGTGGCGAACACCTCCATGCTGTGATAGTGCCTGAAAGTTTGAAAGTTGAGAAATAATTGGGCGTCTGAAGTAACTGGAGCGACACCGGGTCGAACGACAGTCTGCAATGCTGCCAGAAAAGTTAGGCAAAATCCGCCGAAGCACACACCTGTGTGCAGCGGGCTGCATCGACGCCTGCCTACTAGGCAGGTCCCATGCACCCGTGGGCAGATGTTGCCTAGTAGCCAGGGGAAGGTCCACGCCCGTTAGACACGGGCGTGTTGGTGTTTCGGTGGTTATTGCCTAACTTTCTGGCTATACTGACATGTGACAGGCGTGCCACTCCCACAAGTGCTTGGGGATGAAGGGCCTGAAGTCCTCCGTGCCGGCGTTGATGATCCTGGCGGTGAAGCGCAGCAGCCGGCGCGTCTCCAGGTGCCAGTTGGCCGAGTCCTCCTCGCGCAGCCGGTACGCCGAGGAGGCCAGGCAGTTCTCCTCCATGGCGCACTGCAGGAAGAAGAGCTGGCGGTCCTCCAGGTGCGCCGAGCGCGTCAGCTCGTCGTAGTCGAACACCAGGTCGGCGATCTCTGCCGGGCGGAGGAGCGGAAACAGGCGTGAACCTCACTGCAAACTCAAGTGTGTACTTAGTACACACTAAATGGAGCGACTAAAGTGTGCTGTGGCAGAGCGGTGGTGTGCAGAAGGTGTGCCATTTTTGGAGGCAAGCGACTAAGTCGTGCTCTCAGGGAACACCCAGGTTTTACAGTGTAGATATACTTTTCGGGGGCCGGCTCGGCCTGTACTCACTCTGGGTGCAGATGACGGCGGCGATGTTCTCCTTGCGGCCGGGGCAGGCCTCGCGGCTGAGGCCGCGCCCCAGGGCGTCGTGCAGGCACAGCGACAGCGAGGACTCGTTGCCGCGGCACGACACGCCGCTCAGCCCCAGGTGCGACGCGTTGCCGCCGAAGAAGTCCGTCTGCACGGCGGAGCGCGCGTAGCCCAGGCCCAGCTCGGCGCACACCACGCCCGCCTCCAGCAGACTCCAGCCGTCGCCGCACACCAGGGACCACTCTGGCTCAACAACAAATGCCATGGATTGTTATTTTTACAAATTTACTGATTTCTTAATCTTTGAATGGTCAATTTTTCTCTCTTTTTTTTTGTTGTTGGGGGGGAGGGGGGTGAAAATTTAGGAGTTGTTTGTTCGGGGGGTATTATACGCACTCCCGTGACGAGAGAGTACTGGTGAAACTAAAAAGCACAACTACGCCTTACGTTAGTTTTACCTGTGAGTGACGTCTATGTGGTGTGTGAGGCGGCCCTCGCGACAAGCGTGTGTTCCTGCTCGGCGTGCGCGGCGCGCGAAATTTGCGGCATCGTGGTGAAATGAAAGTAATACGGGACACGTGGGACACGTGGGACGGGACAGGCAGCTCTGTATGGCGGGGAATAAGCGGCGGGGCCGGGCGGGGTGAGGCGGGCCTCACGCCTGACAGGTGCGGAGCGGAGCTGGAGCAACACATGGTCGTGTAAGCGCCACGCCATGCCCCGCCCCGCCCCGCCCCGCCCCGCCCCGCCCCGCCCCGCCACGCCTCGCGCATCCTCCCTTCTGCATGGTACCGCATTCCCGCCGCCCTCAGTCTGTCAGGCTGTCATGTCTCCGGCGGTCCCGACGTGAGCGCCGCCGCAGCGCGCCAACAGCCTCCTCAACCGGCTGCTGCTATACGTCCCGGACATGCTTCATTCAACTTTCGCCAACCTAGACCCCCAGCAGTGTAGCTAGAAAAGTAGGCAATATGGGCGGCTCAAGCACGGTGGAGCAAAGCGGGCTGCGTCTGCGCCTGCCTACTAGGCAACACCCTAGCACAGGTGCGTACATGTTGCCTAGTAACCAGGCGCACGTGCAGCCCGCGCTTTACTCCACTATGTTTGGGCGACTTATTGCCTACTTTTCTGGCAACATTGGGCTCCGTCCAAGGCCATGTGGGTGATGCCTATGGCATGGCGTGAGCTGCACCTCTCCGGTCCGTCCCGTCCCACGCCACGCGCCGCACCCCCGTCCCGTCCCGGGCGCCTAGCGCGGGAGCGTCCCCGTCCCCAGCCATACAAAGTCATGCGCATCCCGGGATCGAGCACGTCAGCACGCGGCGCGGGGGGGATTGAGGCGCCTGGCCCGGCCTGCCGACTGATTCAGAAGAGCGCTCTCCTCGCTCTGTCTCTCTCGCACTCGTGAGGCGCGCCATACAGGTGCGAGAGAGACAGAGCGAGATGAGCGGTTTTCTGAATCAGTCAGCTGGCCTATGGCTCCCGCTCGGCTGCTGTTGGGCCCCTTGGCCGACTCCCACACAGGGACTCGTCCCGGCCCGGCCCGCCGCTCTGCTTATTCCAAAAGAGGACAGCAGCTTGTGAGACATCGGCGATTTGCTTTTGGCTGCGAGAGAGACTTTGCTGGTAAACTGCAAATATTTATGGCGCACCAAAACTATACTGCTGAAATAGATAAAATTTTAACGCGAGAACTGACTCTATTTTTCTGACTTTAACGATCAATTTTTATGATTCTTTCAGGTCGGGCGGAACCCTGCTTGCGGGGTCAGGTTGCGGTTGCAGCGACGCGAGTCGGCGAGACAAGGTCGACAGTGTAAGTAGTAAGTGAGTGGAGGGAGATCGCATGGCTTCAGGGGGGTTTTGACGTCACCGCCTTGGTGGTGGACTTGGCTCGGACTCACCGCCGCCCTTGGCGCGGACCTCGACGCGGCCCTCCTCCTTGGTGCGGCCGCCGGCCAGCCGGACGAGCAGCCGCCCGCCCGCAGCGTCCTGTGGTGGAGCAGCAAGAACAACATTATCTGGTGCTGGTGAGCGCGCTCCCGTAAGAGTCAGTGAGATGGCCTTTAGGAATGTTTCTCCTGATCTTTTGGAAACCGCCAGCGCTTCCGATATTCGCGCGATAAACTCGTCAATGCCCAACTTTCCGGTCACGTCGCGCCACCCGCCACCCTCTTCCTCTCCTCCCCGCCGCCGCGGGGGTGGCGCTGAGTGAAAACAACCCTTAATACACCACGTCAGGACAGGTGACAGTAGTCATAAACATATGTCTCTCCCCAAAATTTATATCGTAATGCGAGGGAGAATAGTGCGCGGGACATCGTTGGATTCGGTTTTTAACGTAGATCACGTTTCTGGCATGAGTTTTCATCGACAATAAAAATTGCAATTGGGCTCTGGGCAGAATTCTCCATAAGGAACAAATGTTTAACTTTGAACCCACTTATTCTGAGGGGTCCATTGTACGATTGTACATTTTTTTTTCCCGAGCGAGTTTGTCATCAGATAACAACCCGCTGCTAGGTCAGCAAGCACCTCAACATTTCAACAACAAACCTTTACATTTCGGGCCAGCCTTCCCTCCCACCCCTTTCTCACCTTGATGCGCGTCTTGGGCTTCCACCTCAGGCGCCCCTCCCTCTCCTCCTCCTCGGCGAGCGCCTGGGCGGCCTGCGGCCGGTCGGCGGCGTCCAGGTCAGGGTCGCGGCACACCACGCCGGCCGACTCGCTGTGGCTGCAGTCCGAGCTGCCCCAGCCCTCCGCCGTGCGGCAGTCGGCCAGCTCGCGCTCCGTGCCCTCGCACAGCACGTTGTCCATCCAGAAGCGCCCTGCGGGTAGGCAGCCCAACGTACGCCGTTAGTTATGACGATGATGCGGATGCGGGCGGGCTGAGCGTTGCCGGTAGAAGGTAGCCGAAATACGGTGAGTTGCAGTGGGCGGCAGTGTTGCCTGGTTAGTAGGCAAGTTCCTCAAGTACATCTGTGTGAGGCAGAAGGGTATCTGTCCCTACCTACTAGGCAAAAGGTAGTCTCATGTGTGGAGAGTTTGCCAAGGTAGGTGTATAGATACCCGTCCGTCTGCTCCAGGTGTATTCGTGAGGATTTTTGCCTACTTATCTCGCAACACTGGTGGGCTGCATCAGCGTATGCCGCCCACTAGGCAGCGTGCACGCACCTGTGCTGAGGTACTGCCTAGTAGGCAGGCGCAGGTGCAGCCCGCTTCATTCACCGCGTTTCCGCTACTTTTTGCCTATCTATGGCAACACTCTGCTGAGGCTGGGCGGACTGGCCGACGGGAGATTTCTCTAGACGTACTTCTGGACGGGCCGTATGCCGAGCTGTGCGTCACCCGCAGGACGCCGTCGAAGCCCAGCTGGCGGCAGACGACCTGGGCGTCCTGCTGGTCCCACTCGTCGTCGCAGACCGCGCCCCACTTGCCCATGTGGTGGATCTCCACGTTGCCTGCAACAGAACGACGCGGCGCGGCGCGGAGTCACGTTGGAGTGGCGCTGCGCTGCGCATAGCGATGCTGTGACTGATTCAGAACATCGCTCCCTCATGCCTATCTGTCGCGCTCGCGAAGGTGTCCACTCTAGGAGGGTATGGAGCTGTTCCTTGAGTGCGACAAGGACAGGAGGCATACGAGCAATCTTCTGAATCGGTCGGCTGGCGCCGAGGGGTCCATCACTCAAAATAAAATCAGTGTACAACCTTGAAAATAATCAGTAATAAATCAGGAAAAGTCAAGAAAAATCTATTACTTAAAAAAATTATAAAAAAGTAAAAGTTTGAAAAATAAGTAAAAATTACTAATAATCAAGAAAAATCACGAAAAACTAGAAAAATTTGTGTCCGCTTGAATTTCTAGTGAAGGGCCCCTCAGCTGGCGCCCCGCTCGCGCGGCTCGCCCGGGTCGACAGCAGGGCAGGGAGGCAGGAGGGCCCTTCATGCCAAGGACAGGACAGGACGGGACCGGCCGGGCGGAGCGGGGCGGCGAGCGGAGGTGGCACCGCCACGCCCCGCCACGCCCCGCCACGCCCCGCCACGCCCCGCCACGCCCCGCCACGCCCCGCCACGCCCCCCGCAGGACACCGGACACCTGAAACACTATAATGGAGCCGAGCGGGCCTGGGCAGGCTGGGCCGGGCCGGCCGGCCGGGGTCACTTGCATAGAGAGGAGGCCAGGAGGGCCCAGGGCTAGGCGGCGCGGCGTGGGGGCGACGACGGTAGCGCAGCGCGCAGCGCGCCTTGCAGCCAGCGGGGTTCATGCCAGTACATCATCAGCCTGATATGGACTCATGGGGCACGGACATATGACCTACATGGAGCGCCGCCACGAGTGCGACAAGGACAGAGGCACGAGAGCGGTCCTCTCAATCGGTCGGCAGATCGATTTGAACCGAGGGGGACATCTCTTTGACCAGTCGCCCTGCAAGGTGATTCCGAACAGCGTTCAGTAGTGCTCTCTCTCGCTCCTTATGGCTGTGCCCCATGAGTGCGACAAGGACGGAGAGACGAAACCACTGTGCGGAATCACCTTACTGGCCCGGGCTTTGCGGTGGCAGTAGCGCCCCCGCCGCGCCGGCAGACTGCAGCAGCTGCTCCAAACGCACCTGCGCGTCGGCCTATAACTCGTGTCACGTGAGCGGGTGCACGCTCGCCTCGGCACGCATCGTACGGCCGACCCATCATTTCTGCGATCGTATATCATTGCCCGGCCCGGCCCGGCCAGCGCCTGCGGAGCCAATATGGACTAGAGAGACTCAGAGGGTCTCGGAGGAGGAGATGCAACCCACTTCACCCCACCGTAGAGAGGGGGGGGGGGGTGCATCTGCGCCTGCCTACTAGGCAGCACCCTAGCACACTCGCGTACATGTTGCCTAGTAGGCGGGCGCAGATGCAGCCCGCTTGGGCAGTCTGACGCGACGGGCGCGAGCGAGTGAAGCCTCTTCCACTTCCTTACACCAACGCATAAGTGGGGTGTGTCGTCTACTCGCACCCATTGTGCTATGGCTAGCCCACGCGGCCTGTTGGCCTGTTGAGCACATTTTTGTAACTTACCGGAAGCGAAATAGGGTGAACACTTTCCCTCAAAACTGTAAAATATAAGTAGTACACACGACATGGTCTCGGCCGCAGAGGGGCGAGGGGGGGGGGGGGGGGGGGGCAATGACTGGGTCGAGTCCAGCGCATTTCAAATGCAATGCAAAAGCATGACGATAAATCAAGTTCGCACGGCAAGCGACCGGCGGCGCCCTGCGGCCTGCGACACAGCAGCAGTTAAAAGTAAAAGTGGGACGCTCGTTCCAGCCCGACGCATGGCACGCACCGCCCGGGCCGGGACCGCGCACCACGTAGATTTACTTCAAGCATCAGGATAAAGGTAAACGCGTTAAGAACCTGACCGGCGTTCCTGGCACATTTTGCCCATTTAGTACTCACCCTCGCTCGGCACCCGTCCCCCGACGAGCCGCACCGTGGCCTCGCTGATCTTGCTCTTCCTCAGGAGCTGGCGGACCAGGGCCGCCTTCTTGCCGCCGTGGCGCGCGGACGGGGAGGCCGCGCCGGCGAGCAGCGCCAGCGCCACGGCGATCAGGACCAGCACCGCGAGCTGCGCGACGGACCCCATGGCGGCAGGAGTGCGGCGGGCTCGCGACTGGACCGGAGGCCTCCGCGCCACGGCATGCGGCCACGTGGTGTCCGAACCTCACACACACACACACACACACACACACGCATACCTCCTCATCTCCATCTCCTGCCCCCGCTGCCCCGCCCCGCCCCGCCCCGCCCCGCCCCGCCCCGCCGCGGTTTTGTTCTTTATGACAGGAGCGCGACGGCGCTCAGGTCACGTCCACTTCACCGGCCCGGCGCGCCGCCCCGCCGCCCCGCCGCCCCCGCCACTAATACGTGAGATGATCACAGGCTTTCAAATCAGGGTACGTACCGGTACCCGAGGGTAGTACTGGTCGCCATAGTTCATGGTGCACAGCTGCGAAAATGCTCTCCCCCTCATCCGGGTGCGCTCTGCTCTGCTCTGCTCTGCCCACAGCGGCGCGGTTCCATTCCATGTGCGACTAGCATGAGTCACTCCCGACGCGACGCCCCCTCCTCCCAAATAGGTCACTCCCATAACACTGTCAGGCCGGGAGGATGTGGTCACGGCTCACGGCGGCGGCTCCTTCAAGACTTTCAAAATGGAATTGAGTGGTCGGCTTTCATAATCCCTACGGTCCCGGCGGCCCGACGCAGCGCAGGTGGCAGCACCGCGGCAATGAGACGTACGGGACCGGGCGAAGGGAATGCCAATCACTTCGAGAGGTGGTAACGAATGGACTTCCTCTTCGTAAATCTTTTAAAGTCAGGAGACTGTCTCAGACATCTGATCGGTCTGATCCCTGGAGCCGTGGACTATACCGACCATTTGAAAATGAGGGATGATTAGGAAAGCCTGCTCCTACGACGAAACGCAATTTCCACTTTTGAAAACTACCGCGGTCGAACAGACAGATCCAGCCGGAACAGCCGGAATCCCTAACCATCGTGTTTGTTTCAAATGGAAATATAACAGCGAAATATTTTTTCGGCTAAATATCCCCGAGTATAACGCGAAAACCAAATCCTTTGCTATCATTTCGACAATATTTTCGCTCTCTGTCATGGAGATCCATAGGGCCGTGCAGCAGCATCCAGTCTGTGAGAAACAATTGAAAGCGATGCGTGTGCGCTGATCTCGGCTCGGTCTGTGTTGTTCAATTTTCGAGTTATGAGTAATTGAAACCTTCAATCTCCCTGAACTTTCAAAATTTTATGCCCTATAATTTTTATGTAGTACAATTGCGCTCGCTGCAAATTTTAATAAAAGGTAGAAGTTACTTGTGGTACACTATATGCTAATGGAAATGATAATTGACGTTTCCTGTGGAGTCCGCCGCCATATTCAGCTGTGTACCACACCCCGACTGTTGTAAATATATTTTGATGGAAACGGGTCGATTTCGGCCCGGAAAACGGGAAATCGGGCAAGCTGGAACTCATGGAATTAGAGAATATTGTCGCCAATACTGTCTACCTCAAAGCAAGAGAAGGTGAGTGTTATTTTTGATAAGTGTGAGGTTAGGCTTATTTTAAGTGCTGCATCAATGTCTTATTAGTTAACCCGTTTTACTCAAATAAATTTAAAATTTCCAATCATCTCTGTAGTATGAAATTGAAAAACTATTCTTATTTTTTCTTTCGGTTTTTAGGTGTTGCTAATTTTTAATTCTAATGTTGAAAGAGGTACCTAACCTGCTATGCTAGGTCAAAGTTACTTTCACTTTACCGGTTTTGCGTATGTTTATATTATTGTACCGTTTCTTTTAACCCTAATCACCTTTAAAAAATCCGCATTTTAAATTTTATTAATTATTTTTTTCGACACTTGTTATATCTGCACATTTGCTGTGTGAAATTTGGTGCTGTCACTGAATTTCTCTACATTTAATCATTCAATCCGCTGAAATGTGAACCTTTTTCAGGTGGTGGAGATAGTAACAAAGGCAAGAGTAAGAAATGGAAAAAAATACTTCAGTTCCCTCATATATCACAATGCCTGGACCTTCAAAAAAAGATAGGTAGGTTTTTGCTGTGAAGTAGAAGATTGTGTTAAAACTCTTCTATGCCCTTCCATTACAGTCCAGTTTGTCCTAGTCTCTCACTAAACTTGTGCCCAACTTCTGGTTTAAGAAGAACTCATAATTCACTTGTATATAATAATTTCTAATGCTTAAAATACCAAGCCTTATTCCACCTCCTGCTTGCACAGTTTCAGAGCTCCCATTTTCATTACTTTAGTTTGATTTTCTCCTTAGTCACTGCTTCATAGTTTGTCTGCTTCACCTCCACAGATGTAAGGTATGGGTACGTTGTAGATCAGCAGCCCATTGGGCGGTTACTTTTCCGAGAATTTTGTGAAAGACTTCACCCAGAATATCATACTTACAATATCTTCCTTGATGCCATCGTAAGTTTTGTTGACTTGCATTTCTAAATGTTCTTTATTCATTTATTGTTTTTAAATATTTACCATTTTAATGTGCTTAGGAGCATTATGAAATTGAGTCTGATGAGAATCGATCTGACCTGGCGCAGACAGTATACAAGCGCTACCTGCAAAGAGATGTAAGTACAATCTCATACTGAATTTTGCACTTTTCTTACCTATGTTGTGAGCTTATTCAAGCATTTTCTTCTTTGCAGGCATCTGAAGCAGTGGATGTGCTCAATGCAGAAGTTGTGGAGAAATGTAAAGAAAGACTCTCTGCTGCAAGCAAAGATTTGTTTGAAGAATGCTCCTCTGCAGTCAAGGCATTTTTGGAAGGAGAACCATTTAGACTTTTTCAGGAGTCAATGTATTTTCATCGCTATTTACAATGGAAGTGGCTTGAAAGGTATGTTAAAGAATGTTTAATTTTAGTAAATGCTGTAGTATAAATGTTAAGTTAGCTAATGTTGACACTGTACCTCTGCTGAGCAGATATTGTACAAGTGAGTGGGCAGAACTGCAATGGGAAATTAAATTTTACTGTAATAAAATTTACTAACTTGTATAGATGGTTTCAACTCGGCCCTTAGCTTGGATTTGCATGTCTTGCCAAACTGTCTGCATAGCCTGTTCCTGAATGGTAAATTAATCAACATCCTCATTCATTTTCTTTCAGTCAACCTATAACCCACAAGACATTCCGTATGTATCGTGTTTTGGGCAAAGGAGGATTTGGTGAGGTTTGTGCTTGCCAAGTCCGTGCTACTGGAAAGATGTATGCCTGCAAGAAACTTGAAAAGAAACGCATAAAGAAGCGTAAAGGAGAGGCTATGGTGCTGATAGAAAAGCAAATCTTGCAAAAAATCAATTCTAAATTTGTGGTGAGTGTTTTTTCCTTTTTTATCCTCTTTTAATTTTACTGTCTAAATCCAATAATATATTGTACTCTCAATTTTGTTTCTCTTGCTGTTCCAGGTAAGCCTAGCTTACGCCTATGAAACAAAGGATGCACTCTGCCTAGTTTTGACTATCATGAATGGTGGAGATCTAAAATTCCATATTTATAATATGGGTGGTGAGCCTGGTTTTGATCTAAATAGATCTCGCTTTTATGCTGCTGAAGTGAGTGTACAAAAATCTCCTATTTATTGTGGTATAAACCTATCTTACTACAGAACTAACTAGTTTCATAATTTTACCGTGCAGGTTTTGTGTGGTCTTCAACATCTGCATGCTCAAGGCATTGTTTACAGAGATTGTAAACCTGAAAACATTCTTCTTGATGATACTGGTCATGTAAGAATTTCTGATTTAGGTCTTGCTGTTGAAATTCCTGAAGGAGATATGGTTCGAGGTAGAGTTGGCACTGTGGGTTACATGGGTAAGATTTATTATATTCTTCAGTTTTAGATTTTTAGCCTCTAAATAAATTTTAGTGGTGTACTTACTCATATTTTATTTTCTAGCACCAGAGGTTATTGACAACGACAAGTATACCTTCAGTCCAGATTGGTTCAGTTTTGGTTGCCTCATATATGAAATGATTGAAGGTCAAGCACCATTCCGAGCCCGTAAAGAGAAGGTACTGTCTTGTCTTATCAATAATATTTATGTAACAGTTTTAATTATTTGATTCCTAGAAGATATCCCATACTTATTCTCCTAGTCTGCATATGCTCTAATTTAGTTGAGTAAAGCCTAATTGTCAATTCTAATTTGTAGGTCAAAAGAGAAGAAGTAGACAGGCGTGTTAAAGACGACACAGAGAACTATTCGCATAAATTCAGTGATGAAGCTATGTCACTATGCCAGCAGGTGGGTAGAAAAGATGTTTTATAATGATTGAGATATTTCTTTTAAGTGTATAGAGAAGTAAAAATATGGGTTTGCATTTTCTTTAGCTGTTGAAGAAATCACCCAAGACTAGATTGGGATGTCAATGTGGCCGACAGGGTGCAAGAGAAGTAAAACAACATGAATTTTTCAGTTGTTTAAATTGGAAACGACTTGAGGCAGGCATGTGTGATCCACCGTTTGTACCTGATGTAAGTTTCACTCTGTTACTTAAACCTGACATTTAATTTTCTCAAAGCATTTATTTTTTGTCTTTCTTCTCTTTTTTGTTTGGTATGTGTTTAGCCTCATGCTGTGTATGCTAAGGATGTATTGGATATTGAGCAATTCTCCACTGTTAAAGGCGTTAACTTGGATGCCACTGATGATACTTTTTATACAAAATTCAATACTGGTTCTGTTTCAATACCCTGGCAAACAGAAGTAAGATTACTTGTATTGTGTAGAGTAAGCTCTTAAAAATTTTGCTTTCCTGTAATCATATTTATTTTCCCAGATGATAGAGACTGAATGCTACAAAGAACTGAATCACTTTGGTCCTAATAGTATCCGAACACCTGACCTTGTTCTTGATGCTCCCCCTGAACCAGAGTCTAAAGGGTGCTTTCCTTTTCGCCGAAAGGTACATTTATTGGTTTCTTTTAACCGTTTGTGTTATATAAGTATCTGGGTTACTTTACAAATCTAACCTTTGTTGACAGAAGTTGACTGCACGTATGCGACCTGTTCCAATCCATGTTGATAGCACCCCACCCCCGCCTTCTCCTACGGTTTTAGACAATTCAACAACAAACACAAGAAATACCAATGCTGGTCAGGCTACACCAGCAGATCCATCAGTTACCACTTCAGCTACCAGTACTTCTATGTCGGTTACAGTTACCTCTTCTACATCAACTACAGTGATGACGGGGACCTCGGTGACCGTTTCTTCTATGTCAACTATGGTGTCGACCGCTTCTAGTGGTGCTAAAACTATCAACTCAGTGAGCTGATGGAGGCCTATACCTGCATGATGCACTGTAGGATTAATCTTAATCTGATGTGGGAGAAAACGACTGAAGGTTTTGCTCCGACTGGGGATTTGAATTTTGATGCTTCACTATTTGATTCACACATATGAAGCTCATGTTTAAACAGACTCTCTAGGAGAGGGCACTTGGCTGGCTGATTGTAGGAAGGTCGATTACAAACAATACATCTTCCTTTCTTCCATATTTCTCAAGTCCAGTCTATCACTCCTTTACAAATTTTTATAGAGCTGCGTACTATTTTCTATTAGTACATCATTGAACATGGCTGAAGAAGTATTTAGTATTCGTGACCTTATTCTTGCCATTTATGAGAATGAAGCTTAAGCTCAAAACATGAAAGTGACATTTTTATTTCTTCTACTATAGAGAAGTAGGAAAGGGTTTCTACCTTATGGGGAGTGGCCTAAAATGCATGTTATTTTATTTGTGATACTTTGACGTACCTGTGTGAGGGTTGCATTTGTAAACTTTTAATTTGGTTAACTATGTATTGATACAGTGCAGTACCTCAAATCTCTTCTGAAGTACCTAGTGCTCTCTCCTTCAGATCAAATTTAGTCTGTTGGAAATTATTTTTCCCTTTTCCCCACCCTCCCTTTTTATTTTTATTCTCTTTAAGAAAAATATTGCGCCTTTATTGTAACAATTGTATAGGTTTGCCAAGGAGAGTATCTGTCTACTCAATTGTGTTCTGGCCCTTATTTGAGTTATAGATATTCTTGGAAGTATATATTTCCAACTTCAACTCAAATATGGACTAGAGCTTTAATTTTTATTTAAGACAAAAAAAAAATTTGCAGCCATTTTCATTCTTTTTATGCAATTTTGTTAAATTTCTATTGACTTTTTTTAATACGACTTGTTACTTCTACTACAATCCTACTCATTGTGATGATGAAAACATTGAAATTCTTGGCAGGTATGACTTTGCTATGATGTATTTGTATCATTCAGTGGAGGTTATGCATGCACTGATGGTCACGAACACTATAAGTACAAGTTATCCATTAAGTTTTATATGACTCTTAAAGGCATTACAGTATTATATTATTTAAATATTGTTAATGAGTATTGGGAAGTGTAGATGAAGCCAAGTTAACAGAATTCACAAACAACTAGATTTTTGACAGGATGATACATTTGTGATTTTCTCTTATTAAGTGATTTCTTTAGGAAGTATAAACTTACCATATAGCCCCAATGTAAAGGATTTCTTATTCTTGTTGGATTTCTATCTACTTTCAGTCTTCCAAACAACCGGACAGCTCAGTCAAGTGCACTGGCCAAGTTACGCACAATTTCGCCTGTAGACTCCCCTAAAGCGTAATTCTACTGTACCTGTTACTCTAAATATCTGAAAATTTGATTTTGAAATTGGAGCTCAAAATAGAAGTCCTGTATCAAGTATAAATGCTAAGTATCTTGCAGACAATGCAAGACCTTGCCAGTGGGCTCACTGAGGAAAGTGCCAAAGCCTAATTTGTCTAGTGTGATTTGTATGAAAGACCTGAAATGGGGTAGTTACTTTTGTTGTTATATCTTTTAACTATATCTAGTTGAGGTGCAATTTATCTCTTGCATTTTTTGTAAATTTGGTTGCTACTCACTGTTTATTTCTTGCCTGATGTCTCATGCTATGTTCTACTCTTGGACTTTGTCTAATCTACACAGATATTCATTTGTTACTTCATCGTGTCAATTATTTGTTACACAACGGATTAATTGTACATTATCATTTTATTGTAGTTGAGTGTGGTAGAATTCAACATTGTGTGTAATTAGATGATTTTTGAAGGTAGAAACAGTCCTACCTGGACTAGTGGTAAAGGGTTTAATTTGTTTTCCTGATTTCTGTCAATTTTAATGGAACTGCTCTTCTGTCAAAACTGCATCTGATTTATATTTTTCTGTTGGCGTTGTATCATAACAGATCTATGTTTTACTTTACAGAACTCAATGATAGCTGTGTACTGTTGAATGATATATCATGTTGAATTCGGCATGGTGCAATAGTGCTGTTTGCCCTATGTCTGAGATGTCTCAGGTTGTGGGGTTAATGATAGTCAGATAAATAGATTGGCTTTTAGTAGCTTTTATTATATTATTATTACTATTATTATTTTTATTATTATTTATTTATTGCATAGATCAGTGCCCTGCATGAAACTTGCCGTTTATTTTATATTATTTGAATCATAGTTGTATAAAGACTTTCTTAACAGTGTCAAACAGCGCTTTAAAGCGGGACTGGTTGCTGATTCACTTTGCACACTTTAGTCTTGATGTGTGCCAGTTTTGGTACTTTTCATACCACACTCTAAGTTATAACAAGTCTGGATTTTATCTGAGTAGTGCTGAAACACTTAGCACAAAAAAAAAAAAAAAAAAAAAAAGGTTTGGTTCTGCTTTTTGAGAAAGATTTTTTTTAGCCCAAAGTCATGCCAGTCATGCCGTGAAACCTTTTTAGCTGGCAGAATGGATCTAAATGAAATTTCTTTCATCCAGTTCATTGAACCATCAGGCTGTTGTGCACATTACTTTGACAATCAGACTGATAAACTTAGTTCTTTGTGATACTGTTGTTTAGGCTTTGCTGGGTTGATGTTGAGACTTTCTACTGCCCCAAGAATTAAACTTATGTTTCAGAACCAGACCATGTGATTCAGATTATATATTATAATCAAGCTGTTGTCTCATGCAAGATTTAATATGTGGTTGATATTTTGTTTAAATTGTACTACATTGATGATGCAGAGGCTCGTTGTTAATGGTTGAAACGGGTTTTTTGCTAATTTTTTTAGTATAGTCAAGCATACTTCATTTCAATTTCAGTCCTAGAACCTTTATGCAATTTTGAAATCTTTACGGTTTCATTTTGATTGTCTTGCGCTAGTTTGTATTAGTAATTATCAGTGTTAGTCTAATGCCATGAGGTTTGAATCATGATTAGCTGTCTGCAGGTGCTCTTCCTCTTTAGTAGAAGATTGTTTTTTTTTCCTCTGTGTGTGTTTAGTGGGGCCTGGCCATATTTTACTCAGATTGTTTTACTAAAACAAATGTATCAATGTCATAAGTATTTTTAAACAGTGTATCTTCTATGTAAACCATTTCTCAAAGCTGGCATTTGTTTTCATGCTGCTGTTTTTAAAGTACATTATCAAAATGTAGCAGTTTTGTAATGATTGACTTGAGGGACACTGTGTCTTTTGTATTTATTTATTTATTTATTTATTTCATTCTTTCATTCATTCTACCCATGATTCATAGTGGTTAAAAGTAGTAAAAAAAAAATGTTATAGAGGAAAAAGTGCTGGGTGTGTAATAGATTTTGTTGCCCTTCTGTGTCGGTGGTGGTGGTTCTCTGTGATTCAAATTTGAACCTTTAACTCTTTTAAAAGGTGTACTGCTTTTAACAGGTTGTGATTTCTTGAAATATCTGCTAGGGTTACTTTTACACAGGAGAACCCGCCAGGTTGTGTAAAATATTGGACTCTATTTCTCGTTTTGTTTTCAATGTGTCTCACCCAAGAAGTCTTTTGGTGTGTCCGTACTTGACTCATAGTCCCATCTCTTTAAACTTCGGAAATGCCAGCTTTGACATCAAGAGTTTCCTAATTTTCAAACATATAGTTGAAGTTACAGTGTATTTTATTTTTCAAGTTTCACCCATCTTATTTTGTTTGTTCTTTTTTCTACACATGTAGCTAAAATCAAAAATGGTATGACTGGATCTGATCATGTTGTGACGATCTCAATAACCCTTTAAATATTGTCATTATTTCATGACAAAGATCAGCAAGTACATCTCATGGCAACAAACCTTTAAATATGCCACAGCTTGCAAGATGGCAGAGAAGTAATCCTTGTGATTGTTTTTTTCTTAACATGTATTAATGACATGTTGAAGATTTTACCCACCAATAGTACCATATTTGTTGTCAGCATTGTTAAAAATGCTTTATTAAATTTTGTGTTAACGTAAGCTAATGAATTATATCCAATAAAGAACTCTATCTGTATATTTCTACTTTTTTGTTACCCTATTGCAAATTGCCCAAATTGTAAACCGTATGTTGTAAATATGTGAATCATTTCAAATTCAAACTAAGTTGTTTCCAGGCTTCTGTCAAACTGAAATCTTGAGTGAATCTCTTAGTTAAAATTAAGTAAGCTACCAAGAGGTGATACCATTTTCTGGTTTATCACAGATAGATTGGTACTTTTGAGTATGCTGACTTACCATTGCCATTATTAATCTCTTTGAACTTAAGCTTACAAGTAAAACTTTTCTTCCCTTTCATTATACACATTTGTATGAAAATTGTGAAAGCAGCACCTATCTTTCTTGCAGTATTTTGCTTTCTTTCTTAGTGACCTTGCTAGCTATGTTGTGATTTAGAACAATGTTTAGTTTTTTTGTACAAAATGCAGTAGTTAAAAAACTTAAATCCCTCTTCTGTTGGTGATTCACTTTTTGTGGGAAGTCATTTATGCATCAATTGTTTCAAAAAACAAGACTTGTAGCTAGCAAACAAAACAGAGAAATCTACAAATTTTCTCTTCATTAGGCTTTTGGACCAAGTGTTTACTTCTTTTTTATCTGATATTAACACATTGAGTGCTACATGATCACTACATGGTCACTCTCCCATGTTAAACCATAAGGGATAGAAAAGTCTCGCACAAAATGTGTTAATTTTCAAAATAAGTGATGATTGATATCATGAAAAATGTTTGCTGCTGTTTAATTTTCTTCCTGTCCTTGTACTTGTGTAGGCTGTTGCTGATATATTCCATGCTTAAAATTTGTGACACATCTCATGAAGACTGATTTAATTGGCCAAATTTTACTTGACAGTATCCTCATAGAAATGGTTGTAGAGAAACAAAGTCACATAAAATTTGCTCGAACAGAAGAATAATCTTATAGTAGTTGTATTTAAGTTTTCATATATATAGCTGTTCTTTCTATCACACATTCTAAACCAAAATGTCCATTTCTTTGACTGAGGATTTCAATATTTCAGTTAATATTGAAAACAAAGTTTCTTTTAAACAAGGGTACTACAATAGTACTTTAACACAATGTGTGCAGCAATGAGCAGTAACAGTACTCAAAAATCATTTTGGTGAAGTTCGGCAAGAATTCTCTGTCTTAAGGTTTTTAGAAATTGGTGCAACTGCACAGCAGGAATAAAAGAAATTTTGTAAGTTTGTCGTTTGTTTAAAACAGAAATTTTGTAGCTATATTTGCTGTGGATGTCACAGATTTGATAAAAGTAAGTAACTTTTTCTTAATCAAGTATCGTGTTTGAAATTATGTTGTTTTCGAATGTGTACAATAAGGAAAATATAAATAGAATATCAGTACTTAAAGGCAAAATATTCAAGTAGAGATACTTAGAACAATTGTGTAAACCCACCGCCTCAAAATATCATGATAAAAATCAGATCCCGAATACTTACATTACATGATGTCACATGTAAATATTGCACCAGCTGGTAGGCAACCAGCCTGTCCCACTCAAAACTGCTCACTTCTTCACACTCATGAGGTCAACCTCCTGTTCGTAGGTTTTCGGCGCCGAGGCCGGGCGGGGCGGGGCGCGACGTATCTTAGAAAAAGTTAGGAGAATATGCCGATGACTCTACCCCGCAGCGGCGCCGCTGGGCCGAACAGTCGATGCCAAGGGAAGGGCGGGCCCGGGCCTATCCTTGGAGGCTCCTCGACGTCCTCGTCGACCTCGTCGACCTCGTCGACCTCGTCGACCCCGCCGACCCCGCCGTCACCTTCGCCCGCGCTCGACTCTGCGCGTGTCAGAGCTGGAGCGGCCTTGGTCGGGAACTCGCCGTTCTCCGTCGTCATGTCCCACACGCGAACGAACAGGTCGTCGTCGCCGGAGAATGGTGGCGTCGGCGGCAGTACGGTCACGTCAAAACGGTGCGTCGATCTCACCCCACCTACGCAAGCGTAATTTTTTTTTGTTAAAATTACAGAGAAAATCGATTAGGAAAAAGGTGTGACTTACCACCCTTGAGGCATTACATTTTTATTCGGATTGTTACACAGGCGTTCGGTCACACCTCGCTTTCTGCTACCAGTGACGAGGTCAGCGGAAAACAACTTAGCTCACCGTCCTCCTCCTCCTCGTCGCACAGGTACTGGCCCGCGTCCCCCGGCGCCACGCTGTACACGAGCAGCATGCCCGAGTCGTGGTCGGCCAGGTACTTGTTCTCGTCCCGCAGGTCCAGGGCGGTGCCGTTGTGCCTCCAGGTGGCGTTGGCCGCGCGGCAGTCGAGCCGCAGCAGCTCCCCCTGGCGCAGCTGGCTGCGGCACGCGGCCCGGTGGCAGCTGCGCCGCTCCTCGCCCGGGCCCAGGTGCGCGCAGCGCGCCGTCTCCAGGGTCACGTCCGTGCCGTCCGCGAGCCGCTGCGAGCACCGGGCCTGGCGCCACTTGGCGCCGCCGCCGCACGCCCGCGAGCACTGCGGATGGTGTTGCGAGAAAAGTAGGCAATAAGGCGAGTAGGTAGTAGAACGGGAGTTCTGGCCGGGTTCAATGACCTGCCCAGTCAAGGTCGCAAAACTGGGAGGGGAATTCTGGCCGGCCCGGGCTCAAGGGCGCAGACAAGGCCGGCCGCCTGCCGACCACATCCCCGTCCCCGTCCCCGCCCCGGCCCCCGTCCCCGCCCCGGCCCCCGTCCCCGCCCCAGCCCCCGTCCCCGCCCCGGCCCCCGCCCCCGCCCCGGCCCCCGTCCCCGTCCCCGTCCCCGTCCCCTATTACTCCACCTGCCCCACCTCACACCGACGCCGGTTGGGCCGGGGCGGGGGCGGGGGCCGGGGCGGGGACGGGGCAGGAGGCTGGGGCGGGGACGGGGGCCGGGGCGGGGACGGGGACGGGGATGTGGTCGGCAGGCGGCCGGCCTTGTCTGCGCCCTTGAGCCCGGGCCGGCCAGAATTCCCCTCCCAGTTTTGCGACCTTGACTGGGCAGGTCATTGAACCCGGCCAGAACTCCCGTTCCCCTACCTACTAGGCGCCAAAACACAGTGGAGTGAAGCGGGCTGCGTCTGCGCCGGTGTACTAGGCAACATGTACGCACCTGTGCTGGGGTGCTGCCTAGTAGGCAGGCGCAGATGCAGCCCGCTTCACTCCGCTGGGTTTGAGCGTTGCATTGCCTACATTTCTCCCTCCGACCCCGCCCCGCCCCGCCCCGCGCGCGCCATACCTTGATGCCGGTCCAGGGTGGCCAGTCCCACGCGGGCGGGCAGTCCACGCGGTTGCAGGCCTCCTGCGGCGGCGGCGGCGGCCCGAGGTCCTCGCAGGCGGCGAGCGGCAGCTGGGCGCCGGACTCGTTGTCCACGCAGCGCACCGCCCGCTGCTTCAAGCCCGAGGGCCCGCACGGCGCCGAGCAGGCGGAGAAGGGCGAGGCGTCGTACCGCGCAGCGACCACGACTGTGTCGGGGCAGAGCAGCCGCGGGGCGTTACCGGCGCGCTCGCCACCAAGGAGATCAGTTCCTCGTCCACGTTCGCCCGCACTCACTGATAGCACTGCCGCTGCTCGAACTGGAGGCGTCCTCGGCATCGTCTTCGTCGTCGTCGTCGTCGTCCTCCGCCTCCTCCGGGGCCTCCGTGCCGCGGGCGCCGCCGCCCTCGTCCTGGTCCGGAGGCTCCGTGGCGCGGGGGACTCCGTTCTGGTCCTGGTCCGGATCCTCCGCGATGACGGCTGCGAGCTGACGCTTGCGACGCGCCAGGAGCTGCTCCACTGGCAACTGCTCCGTCTCCAGGGTAGGGCCGGGGCCGCGAGGTGTGGGCCCCGCGCTATCCGTGTTCTTGTCGCCCTGAGTGCAGTAAGAGTAATATCGTGTATGTAAAAGTCGGTGTAATAGGAAGTTTATACAGTGCACTGAGCCCATTACAGAACCGCCTGCCTGCCCGTCTCGGCCGGCCACAAGGCACAATGGCCCCTCCACAGTATAATTATTACAAATACCGTTTCGTCTTTTGCGCTCTCCGACGGAGCAGCAGTGGGTACGGACGGCAGGAGGGCGTTGTCGACGACCTCGACGACGGGGGCCTCCGCAATAAGCGAGTCGTTGTTGGCTGTCATTGTCCCATCGGTTGCGGCTGTGGGTAAGGCGGCGGCGGGGTTGCCGCTGCTGGTTTCTTGGACGGCGTCCTCGCGCTCTGAACTCGTCTCCGCGGAGGCATCGCTGTCGTCGACGTCCTCCTCGGTTTGTGGGGGCGGTGTCGTCGGCTTGGGATCTCCAGGCACTCGCTCCAGCTTTACGGTGAAGTTGTGCGAGCGACCTGGGGGGAGGGGGTAAGTTGACAGAACGCATTTTTTGGAAAGTTTAGATGTGGCGGGCTTCGCGCTTCGCTCGTCAGCGGGGCTGGCAGGACGTACCCTGGGGGTTGGCGGTGGTCGAGGCGCACGTGTACACGCCGCTGTCGGGCTCGTCGGCGCCTTTCACCCTCAGCTCGCCGCGCCCGTCGGTCTGGGTGTACTTGTCCTCGTGCAGCGGGAGCTTGCGCCCGTCCTTGTACCACGCGTACTTTCTCCTATCAGAGTAAAGCTTTCACTAGAGAGTTGCCAGAAAAGTGAGCAAAAAGGTGCACTAAAATAAATATTTATATGACCGGCTACACCAAGACGGTCGTTGTATCCGGTCCGGTAACGTCAACCTTCGGTGGCCAAAGTTTTCGGCACCTGCTTCCCCTCGTCTGACTGAAGTCGCGCCCGGCCCACTGCTGGAGGGTCATCGGAGAGCTCCCCGGATCAGGATGCTTCCGGGTCGATTCGAGTTCGAGTCATGTGTATTTTAAATGGGACTCGACGCCGGAAGTAGCCCGTTCGAGACAATCGAGGGGAGCTCTCCGATGACCCTCCAGCGCACCGACTACGTGCGTTACATACTTGGATCGGTCGTCGGCCGGCGTCCAGTAGACGTGGAACGGGCAGCGCAGGGTGAACTTGGAGAAGAGGCGGATGCGGCGCGGCCGGCTGTCGTCCGAGATGCGCAGCCAGACGCGCCGGCCGTCGGGGCACGGCTGCAGGTTGCAGTCGCGGCGCTCCGCGGGCCGCAGCTGCGGGACGCACTGGGCCGGGGCCGGGGGCGCATCGGGCACACCGTCGCCCGCTCCAGGCCGCCCCGCCCCCGCCCCCGCGTGGCACTCCACCACCCGCGACCTCTGCCCGCCCCCGCACTTGGCGGAACACTGTCGGCAGGAACAAGACGCGGCGGCGTGCGCCGGATTAAATGTTGATTCAAGCTCCCGGAAAAATAGCAACTATTATGAGGGACAACCGTAAATCATGGTCGAGACAGCAACCCTATGTTTGTGATGTACGAAATGCGGTCGGCACAGCCGTCCTTATCTGTCTTATACACGATTTTATGGCTGTCCCCCTGAGGTTGAGGTTGTCTACTGTTCTGGAAACCGAAGTGTGAGACAGTCCTACGCTCTTTGGTGCAGGACCCATAATTGGTCCTACACCTTTTTGGTCCTGCACCAAAAAGTGTAGGACTGTCTCACACTACGGTTTCGAGAGTGTAGGCTGCTGTTGGCCTGCCCGGCCCGGTCCAGCCCGCACCTGTCCCCAGTCGCCCGTGACCCACGCGTTGGCGCACTCGGCCCGGTACTGGTAGCACGGCCGGACACTGGTGGGCCTGGGCGGCGCGCAGAAGCTGTCGGTGGCCACGATCAGGGTGGACTCGGCGTCCTCCAGCACGCACGACACCCGGCGCTGCTCCTCGCCCGCGCCGCACGGGTTGCTGCACGGCTCCCACGACGCCGTGCTCCAGCGGCCGGCCGGCTGCAGCGCGCCGGGCGGCCGCGGCGCCGCCTCCTCCGCGGAGTCGATCGACGGCAGCGTCACTGCCGAGCCGAGGACACCATGACGCGGTCCGATCAGCCAAAGGTAACGATCAGTGTTGCCCGCAAAGTAGGCAATACGGCGCCCGAGGACAGTGGATGGAAGCGGGCTGTATCTGCGCCCGCCTACTAGGCAGCACCCTAGCACAGGTGCGTACACGTTGCCTAGTACGAAGACGCAGATGCAGCCCGCTTTACTCCACTGTGTTTGGGGCTACTTATTGCCTACTTTTCTCGCAACACCATCCGCAGTGGTCGCGGGCGTGCGGCGGCGGCGCCAAGTGGCGCCAGGCCCGGTGCTCGCGGCGCGGCGGCTCGCGGACGGTACTGACGTGACCCTGGTGGGGCTCATATGGGGCTCCCTTATAGGCTCAGGCCTGGCAGCCGCATCGCCTGGTGCTGCCCGATACTCCAGCCCACCTCACTCACCATTGGCGAAGGCGAGCAGCGCCACGACGGGGAGGTGCATGATGGTCCCGGGCAGCATGGTGGCTGGTGGCACCACTCGACGCCTGGCCTGGCCGCCTGGGCCACTGGCGCGCAGCTTCCCAGCTCCACCCGCCGCGCCGCGACAATCTGTGTGCCGCGCCGCGCGCATCGCCTCGATCCTCATTCTCGTAATAATTATAAACGTTATCAGAACGCTGGCGCTGCCCAGCCCAGCCCAGCCCAGCCCAGCCCCGGGACCGAAAGGAAGATAAGGATTTTGCCTGCATCTGTGGTGGCTAGTGCGGGCGTTCGATCGAGGGGCTCGGCCAATACGAACTACTGTCATCTTAAAATTCCTAATGTCTTCTCAATCATTGACACTTAATAGCTGATGAAACGTTAGCGAACGTTAGTATCAGCAGCTTGTACTCTCGTAAAGTTAAAAGTTAATGTTGTAACGTAGCCACATATTGTAGTGCTGTTCACGCTACCGGCAACTCGTAGCGCTTCCGGCATGGACGCCTCTCAGCTGCCGCCTGCAGCCGCCCTATGCGCAGCCCTATGCGCAGCCCTATTCATTGATTGCGGTTAAAAGCACGAATTTTTATTGTTGATTGATAATTTCAATAATTTTTCATGTTTCATCGTCAAAGACACTGAAGAACAATGCAAATTCGCACATATAAGTTACTCAACGAGAGTTGGTGTGGCAAAATGGACCACCCTGATCCACCCTTCTAAAACAAACTTTGCCTAGGTTATTGGAGTGTTTGATGTCACCCGCAAAATATGAAAAATTATCGAATTTATAAATCGACATTATAAATTCGTGCTTCCGCCGAAGCGCATTTCTCCCAAACCAAGTCCGATATCGGGCTGCTTGGACTTGCTACATGTTTTTTAGACCCAGGAGAAGGTACCCTGTAAGTTTGGTCGAAATCGGAAACAATTTTTTTCCGGCCGAAAATCGCAAAAACGCAAAGGCTGTAGCCTTTGCATTTTTACGATTTTCGGTCGAAATTTTTTTTTTTCTCCAAAATGAAGGGGGTTGTGCATGGGGACTCTACTGTACCCCTTGCCCACTTCCCGAGTGTTGATTGAACCAAAAAACCGGGGTTTTCGGCAAAGAAATGCGACGACAGATTTGCTGAGGGAAGTGCATCCGCCGAAGCGCATTTCTCCCAAACCAAGTCCGATATCGGGCTGCTTGGACTTGCTGTATGTTTCTTAGACCCAGGAGAAGGTACCCTGTGAGTTTAGTCAAAATCGGAGACATTTTTTTCGGCCGAATATCGCAAAAACGCAAAGGCTATAGCCTTTGAATTTTTAACGATTTTCGGCCCCAAACGAATTTGCTCCAAAATGACGGGGGTTGTGCGGGGGACTCTAACGTACCCCTAGACCAACCCCCATGGGTCAGTTCGTCCGAAAACCCGGTTTCTCTGCGAGGCAATGCAGTATTCCTGATAGCGCGCAATGTGTGCTGGCGGGGTGGTTTAAGGGCCTATTTTCTCACTAACGAAGTCCGGTATAGGGCTTATAGGACTTGCTATGTGATTTTTGGTCCCAGAAGAAGGTAACCTGTGAGTTTGGTCGAAATCCGAGACAATTTTTTTACGACCGAAAATCGCAAAAACGCAAAGGCTATAGCCTTTGCATTTTTATGATTTTTGGTCGAATTTCTTTTGCTCTCCAAAATGACGGGGGTTGTGCAGGGGGCGCACTTACGTACCCCTAGACCAACCCCCAAGGGTCAGTTCCTCCGAAAACCCGGTTTGTCTGCGAAGAAATGCAGTATTCCTGATAGCGCGCAATGTGTTCGGGCGAGGTGGCTTAGGGGCCTGTTTTCTCACTAACGAAGTCCGGTATGGGACTCCTAGGACTTGGTATGTGTTTTTTGGTCCCAGAAGAAGGTAACCTGTGAGTTTGGTCGAAATCGGAGACAATTTTTTTTCGACCGAAAATCGCAAAGCGCAAAGGCTATAAGCCTTTGCATTTTTACGATTTTCGGCCGAAAAATAATGTTGCTCCAAAGTGACGGGGGTTGTGCAGGGGGACTCTAACGCACCCCTAGACCTACCCCCGAGTGTAGCCTGTGAGTTTGGTCGAAATCGGAGACAATTCCCAAACTTTAAATTCAAGTTTCTAGCGCGATTTAACCATGGCGGAAAGTTGGGCGGTTTCCGGCGGCCATGTTGGCGGATGTGTGGTTTCCGCGCCACCTGGTGGGCAAACTTGCAACTATGGATCTGGCATCATGGCGGCTGCGTGTGGTTTTGCGAAAAGTGTGAGTGAAATTGTGATAATATTTGTTTCCAACGTAATATTTTTTAAATAATCAATTAGGGGGAGTGTGATAATTTCTTTATGATTAAATTCGATATATTTTATTGTGCTGGGGAGGACAAATTGAACGTCCTCGCTTCTAGGATGGCTGATGGTTCGTCTTTCTGCTGAGCGCCTACTGTAAGCCTAGAATTAACCACCAGCATTGGGTGTAACTTTTCAATGATATTCTTATTAGCGGAATGTCGTTATTTTGTTGAAAGGCTGTTATTTTCTTGTAGCACATTATGTAGTGCCCAAGGGAGGTTAGCTATGAAGGTTAGGCCACCTCATGGCAGGCTGAGGGTAAGGATAGGGTTATCCATGAAGCTCTTAATTTGGGCATTAGTGTGAATCAGAAATCTATTTTACGTTGCGTTCTTGTTTAAATGTGAAAGTGGGGGTGTCCTTAGTACTCTCTGTGAGGAAATCTTGGACCAGATGGATTCCGATTAGGCGACAGACAGCCCACAACAGTAGTAGCATTTTCTATCAGGCACACTTGCGTGTTCATTTCAAAATCAAAGGGTTTTGTATAAGTTAACATTGGGGGGAAAATAGGGAAGCTCGGACTCTTGGCTGAGTCAGTAGGGCTTGTTGCATTAGTGGGTATCCTTCCACTTGAAATCGCAGTTCTGTGCTCATGATGATTCTTCTTCTTTGAACAATATTGCATCTTCGTAGTGAGAATAATTAAATGTAAATGAGATCTTTTCTTTTCAAGAACTGAAAGTATTGTTTAGATATTTATCATTTGGAGTAAGTCATGTTCATTCTTAAAACGCCTTTTAGTTTTCAAACATACTTAATAATACAATAGTCTTGTGTAGATTTATTTGTTTTCAATGCAATATTGTTTAAAGTGTATGGCCAGTCACTCGTCTTTATCCAGAATTTGTTTGTCAATTGTATAAATACTAGTTGTTCACTTATCGATCTAGTTTATGGTTGGTATCTTGCCAACTGATATCCATAAGAGATATCATCAGCATTTTATCGATGTGCAATTACCTTTCTAAGGTATTTGGCTTTTAAAAATAATACTTGTTCACTTTTCCATCCATCTTATTTAAGGGTGGTATCTTGCCAACTAGTCAGATGCTGGATGCATTTAATAATTCGGATAGAGGCTTTTAAAGTAGTAAATCTTGTTTTGTGGAGAACAGAGATGAGTGACGGCTTTTGCTTACTGATATATGAGTGTTGCCCTGTTGCCCCTGTGTCTGCTGTTCTTTACTTGCTCTATTGCAAAAGTATCCATTGAATGCTTTGTTTTGCGCCATTTGGCCTGCCTGCTTCCTCTCACTTTGACCTCGGCCAGACTCCTAAAGGTCAGGGTGTGAGGAGTAGGCATTTTAGTGGTAACCTTTCAAATGTAAATTTTTGCTTGCTTTAAACTTGTTGTATTTGCCCCTCTTGCTGGCATGTTGACCCAGGCCAGACTCCTGAAGGTCAATGTGTGTGGGTGAGAGGGGCGAATGAGAGGATTCCTCTCTCTTTGCTTTAGAATTTCAACTTTTGAATGGATACTTTTTTTACTGCTCTCTGCTGTGCTGTTTTCCCTTCTGGCTTTGGTATAATACGGCCTCCTGGAGTGGGACTTGTCTCACTGCTGGGTTCGAATCCCAGCGGGTCCTATGCCTCGCCTTTGTCTGCCTTCCTTCTCTCTAAATGTATGAGAAATTTAGAGGAACACAGTGCTTTGTTTACAATTTTGTTTACACTTGTTTACAATTTTGTTGACATTTGTGCTGCTCTGCCACTGGCCAATTTCTTCTTCTCTTTTTTTGGGACTTAGTATTTGGCCTTTGCAGTGTTCCTCTCACTTTCTCATCCTCTGTGTCTTCTGCTCTTTGTTGTTGTTTACATTCATGCTTTGTTTACTTTTCAGCACTTGTATTTTTTTTTTTCCCCTCCTTGGTTGTTGGCTTCGGCTTTCCTTGCTCGAGCTGCTCATTGGTTTCCACCAGTGAGCTGCTCGAGCAAGGAAAGCCGAAGCCAACAACCAAGGAGGGGAAAAAAAAAATTGTTTTGTTGCAGTTCCACTGCTCCAAGTCTCGAGCTCAGCTGCTGCGCCTTGCATGCGCAGCAGCTGAGCTCGGGACTTGGAGCAGTGGAACATGGGCAACAAAAAAAAAAAAAAAAATAAACAAACAAACAGTTGAATAAAGAAAAACAAGCTTTATTGGAAGAAGAACAAAAAGAAGCAACAGCAGCTGGCCAATGGGAGGCCTGCAAAAAAAGGCCCTTTTTTAGGCTATCTCGAGATCCCTATGTGATGCGGCCCAAGTAAAATTTCTGGGGGGGTCAAACAAAGTTCCATCTGGAAAAAACTAGTCAAATTAACTGTCAAGAGGAGTTTAATTAAAACCCCTCATAAACTGACTCTACGCAACAATCACTTCATATGAACTCAATCACAGCCGACGAGATGAAACACAGGACCCGAGAGCAAGCAGTGGCCTGGTGAACCTTCAATAACATGTCACTAAAGGAGCCCGAGAAATGCGTACCAGGACCTCGGGCCATTCCATGTTCCACTGTGACTGATCTCTCCTCCACATGAAGCAATCGTTGCTCACATTAGCAAAAGTAAGTTCAAAGTAAGTTCATTTCTTCATGCCGACATCCTCGTCTTGCGTCTCGAAGAATCTTCACAGTCGTCCTTTCTTGAGTTGGTTGCTTGCTTTGAAGAATCGTCAACGGCTGCACATTTGGTTCTGCTTTCCCGTAACTTCGTCTTGTAACCTGCAAAAACAAATATGTATTAGAAGCAGTTCAATAAAAGAGTATCATTTCATCACGATTTGGTTGACTTTATTTAGGAAGACATGATGAAAAAATATTATCCAATCCGTCTTTAATAGAGAGAACATGCCAAAATTTTCCATCTTGCTATGGTATTTCAATTAGAAATCAATATATATTCAGCAATTGGAAGGTGAAGCTAAAATGAAGTCAGTTGCATCTATTTCAACTATAAATATTAGTTTTAAAAAATTACCAGAAGCAAGTAAGTTCATTTCTTCATGCTGACATCCTCGTCTTGAGTTTGGAAGAATCTTCACAGTCCTCCTTTCTTGAGATGGTTGCTTGATTTGAAGAATCGTCAACGGCTGCACATTTGGTTCTTCTTTCCCCGTAACTTCGTCTTGTCACCTGCAAAAATAAATATGTATCAGAAGCAGTTCAAGAAAAGAGTATCATTTCATCACAACTCTGTTGATTTAAGACATAAAATGCAAAAAAATATATTGTCTCCAATTCCTCTTTTTAATTTAATATGGCAGGCACAAATTTTACATGTTGCTATGGCATTTTGAAATATATTCAGCAATCAAAAGAAGGTAATATGCATGAAATGAATAAATTATTCTCCAATCTGGCAAATTAGATATGCCAAAATTTTACATCTTACTATTGCATTATTGAGCACTCAAAAAAAGGTAATCCATGTCATTAGCAAATTACTTGAAGGGTACTAGATTTCTAACAAAATCTATATTAAGTCAAAATCACACCCACCTCAGCTTGAAATATATTAACAAAATTTACCACATCCAAAGTATGAATCAGACAGGTGAAGTTCACTCCTATCATAGAAAGGAGCTTCTAGTTACCAAAAGTTCTGAGCAGACTAACACAGCATCAGGTTATTTTTAGTCATCAGTAATAAAAAAAATCAACTGGTAAGCTATCAAACAAATGCGTACTAGCATTCACCATTATGCAGTTGACTCATTGAACATGTCATGCATCTCTGTTTTAGTCAGTGGCGCCAAGACGATTTTCGCCAGGTGATGCAAGCCGGCGGTACACCCACCCATTTATTTCATTTACACCCGGTTATTATCGATTATCGCCCCCCCCCCTCCCCGTCCCTATTTCCTATTTTCGTTATTTTACCAGGACTATTTTTTGGCACTGTTAACAACGTGTCGCTTACTTTACTAAGACGTTTTATTAGAGAAATATTAAGGTAAGTGGCAAACACCAATTTTAAGTGCATTATTTAATCTCTGCTGTTCAATGTCCCACGCGTCCGCTTGCACACGGGGCACTTTAGCTTTACGCGGCCCATTTTGGCTCACACAAGGAAGGAAAAGGAACAGCAACAGCAAAACTAAAACTGAGCGCAGCGTGCAGCACAGACAGTACCGGCTGGGCGCTGGGCCTCGGCTTCGGCCGAGCGAACACCGAACACGGATCACAAGACCGGTGCGTGTCGCGACGCGTTTGTTGATTGTTGTTTCCCGAGCGCAGCGGCTGGCGGGCAGGGGACAGGGGGGGGGGGGGGGGGCTCCGGTGGTGGCGCGGCGGTGGCGCGGCGGTGGCGCGGCGGTGGCGCGGCGGTGGCGCAGCGGCGCGGCGGTGGCGGTAGAGATGAGTGATTTGGGCTGGGCCGGCGGCTGGCGGGCCGGGACTTGCAGCGAGGAGTATTCCCCCAATGTGTAGCCAAAGGCGCTTTAGCGTAGCGTCGCACACGGCGGCTGGTTCAGGTTCAGGTGTCACTGCCTGCTGCCCACGCTGCCCCCAGCCCCAACCTGGGCTGGGCGGCAAGGCACGGCACCGAGGCGGGGCTCAGGCGATGCGACATGAGTAAGTTTCTTGGCTGTTTGTTGTCCGTTGTTGCGCCCGTACCCAACGCCGACCCGCACTGTAAAATGCTTGCAAAGAATTGGTTCGTAATGCAAACTATTTTCTTTGTAAGTTGCAAAGAATTTTGAAGCATTGTATTACGAACTAATTCTTCGTAAGCTTACGAACTATTTTCTTTGCAATACAAACAAATAGTTTGTAAGAATTCTAGTAGCTTGCAAAGAAGTTCTTTGCAATACGAACAAATTCTTCGTAATACGAATATTTCAAATTCTTCACAACGTTGCAAAGAATTTAGTTTGCAAGCATTTTACAGTGCGCCGACGGCATACGGCATACTGACACCCACCGCCCCCACCTGCCTTGCCAATACTACTCGCCTTTCTTTCCCTTTTCTCTTTCTTTTTCCTTTCTTTTCCTCCCTCCTCTTTTTTCTCTCTCTTTCTCCCTTTTCTCCTCTCCCTTTCCCTTCCTTTCTTCCTCCTTGCTGACACCCACCCATTTATCCTACTCGGCACCCGGTTATTCACGTTTCAGGTGATGCACTTGCATCACCGTGGACCCCTCTGGCGCCACTGGTTTTAGTCACTAAGGCAGCAACTCAAACATTCTGGGATTTTATTGTTAAAATTTATACTATGACAACTAGTATTAAAATGGAGACTAAAGTACTTGTAGCAATATTGCAATTTTTTATTGACTTGACAGCAAGCAAAGGTGGAAAGTGGCCATCAGTTTTGTTTTGAAAGCCAATTGCAATCTACTCCATAGGGAGTTCAAAAGAGATCAATCTGATTCATAACAGTGGTGCGGTACCAAGTGAACGAATAAGTAGACTTTCATAACTTGGGTCAAAGCTTCCCTAGATAGATATTTAAAATACAAATATCTCATTGCTCTTTCACCATTTTACAAAAGGATAATATTTCTTAAAGGCTGATCTTTCATTTAGAGCATTGCATTTTGAATGGAGAGGAATAAAATTAACAGCAGACTGGACATCAAAATGACACCACAGCAGTGGTGCTGTACTATGCAAGCTCCTAAAATGAAATGTTTACAGTTGTCAAAGGTCTTCCCAAGCCAATAAAAGTTAGTCAGCTTGCGGCACACTACCTCGAGATAGCGCCCCCAAGTGCTCACTTACAAATTGGAACATGAACTACTGTTTTTACTGCTACAAATGTTCTCTGAAAGGGACTAGCAGCCTAGTTTCTTTTATTTTGAGAAAAAGTTTCAGTAACCTGATCAGAGCTATACAGTATTGAATCCTTACTCCACAAGATAAGATTCAATGAATCATCCTTGAAAATCTGTCAACGGTAATGAAATCAACTGATAACCTATATCAAACAAATGCCCAACAGTATTCCTTAAATGAGCATGAAGTTATTTTTTTATCAACAGTAATAAAATCAACTGACAAGCTATGATGCAAACGTGTGATATTCACCATTATGCAGTACACTTATTTAACATGCCATGCATCTGTTAGTATGGCAGCAACTAAAAAGCATACCAGGATTGTAGCATCAATTTGAACCCCATGACCTGGGGTATTTCAATGGAGACAAAAGTACTAGCAGGAAAATCGCAACTTTTTATTGATACAACAACCAGCAAATGTGGCCATTAGTTTTGTTTTGAAAGCCAATTGCAATCTACTTCTTAGGGGAGTAGAAAAGAAATCAATCTGCAATTTGGCTTCAGAACAGTGGTGCAGTACTAGGTGAACTTTTTGAATGAAAGGAATAAGTTGACTTTTGTAACTAATGTCAAAGCATTTCTCAACTGACAATTAATATACAAATCTCTCATTGCTTTGGTACCATTCTGCAAAACGGAAACTGTTCTGATTGTCTGATCTGGTCCTACTGTCCAGGTTCTCAGTATCTAGTTTTCAGAGTAGTCCAGCCAACAGTCAAAATCAGAATGTAAATTGAAGTATATAGGCACCACTCATAATGAAAGGCAAGCCATTACTGTCCCACTTCCAACTTTGCTCCAATTAACAGAATTTCAGATTTAGCCAAGAGAATTGACAATTATATGTATAGATGCATCAAAAAATTCTTCGAAGTGGGCAAAAATCAAAATACTTGTGTTGTCTTACTTTGAGAATCTTTCAAAGATCACTACCAGAACACTTAACATTGCTTACCTTGAAATCAACAGCATGATCACAGCAGACGAAAACACAGCAACTCTTTGGAGGTTAAGTAGGAGCATCAAGGGTAGGGTTTACTTGAACGAATGCGACTGGACAACCTGGAGGGAACAAACAATACTTATTAGCACGGCAGGAAAGGTCGAGAGTGACTAGCCAGAAATGTGATGGATAATAGAGCACAGGATAAACCAATGAATGAACTACACACCTTGAGCTCTGCCATGTTGCAATGAAGTCTCAAACATCAGACAAGGGATTACAAGCAGACCAAAATATTCCAGCATGGATCAGCAAAGTCTTCAGTAGTGAGGGTCCGTCTGAGGAATCAGCATCCTGAAGAACAAATAGAGACAGCATTAATCAAAATGCGGAATGTTTTAAACTAGGCAAGATGATACAAAATTAAAATGCATTGTTCCTATCTTTTCCTACAAACAGTCCTATACTGAGATACTGAAACACAATGTTTCATTTGGGATAGCTCTATTGGAATGCAGGCCAGTCAAAGTTGGCCTCCAGGACTTGGAGTAAAATGGGAGCCCAATAAATGGGCTACAGATTCGTTGGCTAACGAAAATGTTTTAATCGTTTTAATTTAGACAAGCAATTCACAAATCTCTCATTGCTTTTATACCATTCTGTAAAACGGAAACAGTTCTGACTGATCTGGTCTTACTATCCAGGATCTCAGTATCTAGTTTTCAGAGTAATTTAGCGACCAGTCAAACTCAGAATGTAAATTGAGGTTCAAAGGCACCACTCTTAATGAAAGGTAAGCCATTATTGTCCCACTTACAACTGTGCTCCAATTAACAGAATCAGATTTGGCCAAGGGAATTGTATAGATATATAGATGCTTCAAAAAATTCTTTCAAGTGGGCAAAAACCCAAATACTTGTGTTGTCTTACTTTTCAAAAATCCTTCAAAGATCACTACCAGACTTAACATTGCTTACCTTGAAATCAACAGCATGATCACAGCAGACGAAAACATAGCAACTGTTAACAGCGGAGGGGAGATCCAAGCAGCTCCATTAAATTTTAGAAGTGAAGTAACAGCTTCAATACATCATGCCGGTCAAGGTGTACTCAGATGACTGGAGTCAAGCTGAATACCTGAAAACAAAAAGAAAAAACTATTAGCATGACAGGAAAGATAAGAGACGGTAAAGCAACTAATCTGATGCATAATAGAGCACGGCTGAAACATGAAACCCACCATGTGCTCAACAGAGACGTCACAGATAACAGCTCATCAGCACTGCAACAGCAGACACGAGAGAAGAGATCTCAGCAACTCTTTGGAGGTTAAGTAGGAGCATCAAGGGTAGGGTTTCCTTGAACGAATGCGACTGGACAACCTGGAGGGAACAAACAATACTTATTAGCATTGCAGGAAAGGTCGAGAGTGACTAGCCAGAAATGTGATGGATAATGGAGCACAGGATAAACCAATGAATGAACTACACACCTTGAGCTCTGCCATGTTGCAATGAAGTCTCAAACATCAGACAAGGGATTACAAGCAGACCAAAATATTCCAGCACGGATCAGTAAGGGGAAGTGGGGTATGATGTATCACTTTTTTTGTTTTCCTCTCTGGGGATCGGGATTTTGCATGTATTTCGATCGTTTTACGTCCATTCAGTCCGTTGTAGTTTCCTCTAGCATATCCTATCATTGGAGACGAGGTGTGGGGGCTATTTAGTGAGTTTTGAATTTTTTAGTGAACCTCTGCCCCTGATACATGATACCCCACCCGTGGGGTACCATGTATCAGGCCTGGGGAACCATGTATCACCATGTGTTTTCTTCTAAAATTGTGATTTTAAGACTACAAAAACATTTTTTTTGAAGCAATTGCTTTTGAACATGTTTCAGAAATGTATGGAAAAGTATACAGAAGGATTTTAGGGATGGAAGTGGAATTCTTTTTTTATATTATTTCAACATGAGTGTTTATTTATCAATTATTAAGTCTAGAAGTAAACTTAGTCAGTCTTGCAATCAAAAAGGTAACTTTAAAAAGTTAAAATCAAACATGACAAACAAATAATTCTTAAAATCACAGTAAATAAAGTTGCAATACGATTAACATTTGGTATAAAAGCAAGAGAAACATGAGCCTTCTGAAAATTAGCAAAAGTACAAAACTTAGATAGAATGAAAAAATAAAATTACAGGACTTTGAGAAGAGAGAGATCAATGTCAAATCCAAGAAAATTTTGCTGCCTTCTGGTCCCAGAAGTTGTTGGTATGGGCAGAATCAATTTTACATCAGACTGAACACCTGATTATGGGTATAATTTGCTGTCAGAGGTAGCTCATCTGGGATTTCACTTCCTTTTAGTTTCTTGTATTTCCTATTCAAAGTATTGTAGTTCAAACCGTGGTCCTTTGCTGCTGAACGTATAGGTTTGCCTGCAATTACATCTTGTAAAGCAGCTTTCATCTGTTCTCCTGTGTATGTCCCTTTATTGCTAGTTCTTGGTTTTGTACGAGGCATTCTGTCCAGGATTAAAAAAAAAATAATTAGAAAGAGCACTGCAAGTAAACAACTCATAATCGTCTGCTATTGTGAATCAAAACAAACCTTCTTATTTTGTGGTTGATGATTTCATTCACCCCAAGACGTTGGCACTCGATTATCTGACCGATAATTACAGTGCAAGTCTGGAAATATATAAAAAAGCATTGATTAGCTGCTCTTACGAATAAAATACGCTGATACATGGTACCCCACCAAACTATGATACATCGTTCCCCAAGGAGCACTGGTCAGGCAACACGGCTGGTGTGCCCTAACCTCAACTCAGACTAAACCGTTCTGAACGTTGAAACCCTCTTATAGCCCTAATACTTCATAGTAGTGGAAATGTTTATCGAAGAACATGAAAATAGTGCCGTAGGAAAAAAAAATCGAGAAAAAAACATTTTTACTTTACCTTGATTTGGAGTCTCCAAAACTTCGTGTTGATGCGTCCCCGAAACAATTGACGAACGAAACTCACCGCCTTCGTAAAAATGGAGTATCGGAGGGAGTCTTTCGATCCCCCCTCACGTGACCAACCTCTCGCGCGAAGTTTGAAAGTAAAGGCTTGTGATACATCGTACCCCGTGATACATCATACCCCACTTCCCCTTAGTGAGGTCCATCTAAGGAATCAGCATCCTGAAGAAAAAATAAAGATAGAATTACTCAAAATGCGGAAGGTTTCAAACTAGGTACGATGATACCAAATTTAAATGCGTTAGTTCTATCTCTTCCAATAAAGAGTCCTATACTGAAATACTGAAACGCAAAGCTGGCATTCTAACCAAGTGAAACTCAGAACTCGTAAGCCTTATTAGGTGTTCAACCATAATCAAGAAAGCGAATCAAGGGTAACTCATGCTGAAGGCCAAAACCGAGAGCCCATTAAGAAAATACGCGACCGTTAGGTAGAAGGATCTGAACAAAAACTCTCCACACAGGGATGGCATGAAAATTCCAACACGTGGTGCTTCATTCCCGCCACACCAACCTTCAGCGGTCATGGACCATTATTTTGATCGTACCTACCTCTTTCGTTGCAGCCGAACAAATGAGATCGAGTCAGGTGCGAGGCCGCCGAGGCAGGCTTGCAGATCCGGCCGACCAGTCCCGTGGGCGCTAGTGTCGCTCGTGTAGCGAGGATCGATCTTCTCTTGTTCTGGCCGGGCGGGAGGGCGCGACGTTCAACCACCGCGGCGCGGCTTCCCTTCCCCTTCCCCTCGCCAGATTCGCGCTCGCGCTCAGAGTGAAAACAAACAATTATTATTTGGATACAGCATCGCTCTCGCGCTCTGGGCTGAGCGCGTCTTAACTAAGTACGCTACTGCACAAGCCCCGTCATTTCGGAGCATATTAATTTTCGGCCGAAAATCGTAAAAATGCAAAGGCTATAGCCTTTGCGTTTTTTTGCGATTTTCGGTCGAAAATAAATTGTCTCGGATTTCGACCAAACTCACAGGTTACCTCTTTCTGGGACCAAAAAACACATAGCAAGTCCTAGGAGTCCTATACCGGACTTCGTTAGTGAGAAAATAGGCCCCTAAGCCACCTCGCCCGAACACATTGCGCGCTATTAGGAATACTGCATTCCCTCGCAGACAAACCGGGTTTTCGGACGAACTGACCCTTGGGGGTTGGTCTAGGGGTACGTTAGAGTCCCCCTGTACAACCCCCGTCATTTTGGAGAGAAAAAAAAATCGACCCAAAATCGTAAAAATGCAAAGGCTATAGCCTTTGCGTTTTTTGCGATTTTCGGTCGAAAATAAATTGTCTCGGATTTCGACCAAACTCACAGGTTACCTCCTTCTGGGACCAAAAAACACATAGCAAGTCCTAGGAGTCCTATACCGGACTTCTTTAGTGAGAAAATAGCCCCTAAGCCACCTCGCCCGAACACATTGCGCGCTATTAGGAATACTGCATTCCCTCGCAGACAAACCGGGTTTTCGGACGAACTGACCCTTGGGGGTTGGTCTAGGGGTACGTTAGAGTCCCCCTGTACAACCCCCGTCATTTTGGAGAGAAAAAAATCGACCCAAAATCGTAAAAATGCAAAGGCTATAGCCTTTGCGTTTTTTGCGATTTTCGGTCGAAAATAAATTGTCTCGGATTTCGACCAAACTCACAGGTTACCTCCTTCTGGGACCAAAAAACACATAGCAAGTCCTTAAAGTCCCCATGCACAACCCCCGTCATTTTGGAGTAAATTCGTTTGGGGCCGAAAATCGTTAAAAATGCAAAGGCTATAAGCTTTGCGTTTTTGCGATTTTCGGGCGAAAAAAATTGTCTCGCTTTTGGGCAAACTTAATACGCTACCCTTTTGGGCAAACTTAAAGTAGCTCAAAGTTGTAAAGTTTTAAACGTGACGTTGGCACCATTACACGCGCTTAACTCCAAACTTTCAGTCAGCATTGAGCCTGCAGCTAGTAGGTAAAGGGCAGAAAGACTTTGTGAAACGTGCAATGATTAGCGATCTAGAGTGACGTGTGACATTATCGAGAAGACTGACATTCGTATATCTAATCCTGTCACCTGATCTTATCCCCCTATATCTGGCAGATGTCGAAGGCCTTAGGCATACGTAGGCAAAATTGTGTCTGCCTTAACCCATTATAGCAGACAGCATCTTGCAGCTGCAATTGACAGACGATGACGTTCAAGAAAGGCCTTCCTCATTTTGCAGCCGGGACGGTAGTCAAAGGCTTTGGAAGAGGTTCCAAAGAACTTGGTATTCCCACCGGTGCGTTGCATTACCTTGTTTTTAATGTCTTACATTTGTAATAGGAAACATAACCTATACTGAAATATAATATTGTATCTTTTTTCTCATACATTTCCCATCTTGTGTGTGATTCAACCGTTCTCTACTTCATATTTATAATTGCTTAATTTTCAGCTAATTTTGAACCACACGTTGTAAAGGAATTACCAGTTGAACTCGAAACTGGTGTTTATTTTGGTTGGGCTCAGATAGACAACGGTGTTGTACATAAAATGGTTATGAGTGTTGGATGGAATCCTTACTACAAAAATGTTGAAAAATCCATGGTATGCACATCCTACCCATATAATTTTCCCTTGGCCTGGTTTCAATCTGATAGTATGTTACAAATATGACATTTTGTGTCTTAATTTTGCAGGAGACTCATATTTTACATAAATTTTCATCGGATTTTTATGGGTGCTGCCTCAAAGTCTGTATGTTGGGGTATCTTCGTCCAGAAAAAGATTATTCTTCCTTAGGTAAAAATCTCTCCGTATTCCAGTGGCTTTGCTTTCAAGTGCCTTACTATTGTCCTTTAACACTTTTTTACATCTCGTTGCGGTTATATACTTTCCTCTGGTTCAATTACTTCGCCACATCTGTATGCAGTGCTTGGATCTTGTTTTACAACTGCATTTTTACATATATAAATATATTTTGCAGATGCATTGGTTGCTGATATTCAAAATGATATATCTGAGGCGGAGAAGCAATTAGAACAACCTGCCTTTACCACCTTGAAGTCACATGAGTTCTTTAGATCAGCAAGTAAAAATGTTGATAGTAATTGACGAAGAAAAAGCAATGGAAGCACCAATTTGTTATTTTTTTAAAATAGATATATGTATTCTGATTTCCATTATCAGCATCACTATTTTATTGTTCATTAAGATTTTATATAGCTGCTAGAACACTTCTTAAAGACTGTGATCTAAACTGCTTGTGATTGAAAATAATGGAAACTAATATTGTTTCTGCTATTGTTTCATTGTGAGGGTACAGTGAAAATGACATTACTGTACTTAATCCCTAATATTTCACTCTTTTATAAAAATTGCACATGGTGGTGGTGTTTTTAACAAAATAATGCTGTACGTTTTGTTATGGTACTCACTTCTGTACCTTATAAGAATCTCACAAATTCTTATTATTTCCCTTGGACCACCAGCAAATTAAATGGTGAAAACCAAGTACTTGAAATGAATTAATACTGCCTAACCCTATATAGTTGTAAATAAATTCTACAGCACTCAACATAGTGAAATACAATGCATACTTCATGCAAAAACTCAATTACTGCAAGATACTGTAATAAAAGTTAAATACATTACATATTATGGGTTTATGGTCTAAACGCAACAGACAAATGACATTTCTTTAATTTAATTATATTTCACAATATTTCATAGGTAATGAGAATAATTATATAATTATCAAAACACCACCTGGAATATAAACTTTTCAGGGTCACTGCTCATGAGATGACAAAATACACCATGCCGTGAGAAAAGTGTAGAAACATTCTGCTCTGATATTTGTGAAATAAAGTGAACTCGCTGTCACATTTAAAATCAAAATCAGTAAAAGTGATAAATATTATATTTACATCTTATATCCAGGAAATCAACAAAAAGTTTTTAAAAAGTCAGTCTGTCTATCCAATTGAAAAGTAATAAAATATAAACAATTAATTGCAGATATGATGATACAGCATCACCCCAGTTTTGTCAAAAACTTCCAATCAAGTGAAAATACACAATCCAACAAATCATTGCCGCCAGTTCAAAATTGAGACATGAACTTAACAAATAACAAGCAAGAGTACAATACTAAGATTCCAGAGTACACACAAGCATTATGAAGCTGTATTCATGGTCTCACTTACCAATAAGCTTTTGCTGTACATGGCCTGAAGTTTTTCATAATGGACTCTTGCCTGAAACAATAGAAATATTTACAGAAATAAGAAAGAAAAAGGATAGTCAGAACTGAACAGAATACTACCAATACCTTTCCAGTGACGGAAGGTCTGATTCTAGAAGCAGCAGAGTCAAAGTGTCTTAGGGCTACACACAATGGCCCTTTCTGGTCTGTTCTCCCAATAAAGTCTCGCAGTGCTTGAACTCCAGCCTCTCTCACAAGGGCAGCGAGGTCAGCGCCTGAGTAACCTTCTAAAGTTGATCTGCTTGCAATCTCTCCAAGATCCACATCAGAAGACAACTGGGGTCTTGTGCCATTCTAGAAACATGAAACTGCTTAGTAAGATTTAGGGAAACGAGTCTGTTTTAGTTTGGCAAGAAACATCCAGTACCTTGGTTAATGCTCTTAAAATATCTTTGCGATCTTCTGCATTAGGCAGGCCCACATAAACAATTTTGTCCAATCGTCCAGGTCTCAATACAGCTGGATCTATGATATCAGGTCTATTTGAGGCAGCCATTAGAAACACAGCTTTCCTGCCTTCAATACCATCCATCTCTGTCAGCAACTGGTTCACTACCCGACTGCTAACTCCACTCTGAAAAAAGGAAGGTAATAAAATAGTACAAGTATTATCCAAGAGGAAAGGAAATACTGTGAAGAGAGAAAATTAGATAAGATAAAACATAACTTACATCACCAGAATCTGATCTCTTTGGACAAAGCGCATCAAGCTCGTCAAAGAATATAACACACGGAGCAGAATTTCTGGCTCTCTGAAAAACTTGTCGAACAGCTCGCTCACTTTCTCCAACATACTAATATAAGAAAAAATATATTACCATTGATTTCTTTACCCGAAAGACTTTGGTATTCCAAAATGATCTGATGTTTGATATTGTAAAAAACCCTACCATGTTAAGTAATTCAGGTCCCTTCACGGAGATAAAATTGATGCCAGCCTCATTGGCAACAGCTTTTGCCAAGAGGGTTTTACCACAACCAGGAGGTCCACATAACAAGACACCTGCTGGTGCATTCAATCCCAACTCTGAAAACTGCTTTGCATACCTTACAGGTGCCAACACACACATCTGCAATTCTGTCCGAACATGCGCAAGGGATCCTACATCATCCCATGTAACATCAGGAACAGTTGCAAATCCTTCTCTCTTTGCAGATGGTTGTACATGACGCAGAGCCTCATGGAAATCAGACATAGATATTGTCAGTTCGCTTAGTTGTGATGGTGACAGGGGAGGCGTCTCTTTTAGCCAGGTCATAAGCTGGCACAATTCAGGCGACCAAGCTGATAGTGGGAGAAGCTTTTGAGTAAGTGTCATATCATTTTGGACAACCTAAGGAAAAATCAAAACAACATTATAATTGGTTTAAAGGAGACCAGTCTACACAATGTTAAGGGGCATACCTCAGATGAAGTAGATTTTACTTGCTCTGGTCTGCATGAGGAAATCTCCTCCTCTCTGTGCACAGCTTGAACTTCTTGAACTTCTAGAACTTCCACATCATCGTCAGCTTTACTGTTGATGCTTTGCTGAGGTTCAGTTTCTTGCACATGTGTGTTTTCATTGTCTTGAGGCAAGACCTGAATTTCTTCTGGTAAATCAGTCGGGCAAGTCACATTTACTTCAGTATTTATTCCTTGGTCATCACTTTCAAAATCAGGTTTGTTCAAATTCTCAGTTTGTTCTTTTTCGGAAGAATCAACATTCATTTGTTCATCTTCTTTTCCTTTAACAAGGTCTTCTGTTCTGGTCTCTGTGAGATTGCTTTCAATGGTGGATTGTGCTGTGTCTTCAGTTTTGGCTGTCTCAGTTGTTTCCACAGTTATTTGTGTTTCTTCTGGTGTCTGATTTAAGCTTCTTTCATTTGTATCCATTTGCTCCTGATCAGCAATTTCAGGGCTCTCATCAGTTTTACTATTAATTTCTACAGCAATATTGTCGCTTTCACTTACAGCCTGTGATTGGGGAGTTGTATTTCCATTTTCAATATTTAAAGCTGGAGAATCAGAATTGACACCACTAGACTTCTCAGTTTCCTCAGGTAATTTTTCCTTTGTGTTCTCAGATTTTTCTTGAAGTTGTGCAAATAACCTAAAGAAAAAATGTTAAATTGGAATAAGAAATTCGGTAACATTAAATTAAACCTCTAGTTTATGTAACCACTGACCGATTTACAGCCACCATAGCTGCTTCTCTTGTAAGGGCAGATAGATCAGCACCCACAAACCCTGGAGTCAGAGAGGCCAATTCATCAATGCCTGCATCTGATGAGACTTCTGGGGCCAGGGCCAAACGGCCACAGACCACTCTCAGGATATGAGCCCTGGCCTCTTTGTCAGGTATACCCATACAAACTTCTCGATCAAAACGACCAGCCCTGCGCAATGCAGGATCCAGTGAGTCAGGCCGATTTGTGGCACCAACAACTAAAACTTGGTTTCCGCCTTCTTTTTCACCAAGTTCTGTGAAGAGAAACAACCTTTAGACATTGTCAAAAGTAACTCCTTTACTATGATAAGTAAGACTAATAAACTGACATGAAATTACATACCGTCCAGAGTTGTTAAGAGCTGAGCAACAATACGCCGCTCCATCTCACGCTGCGCATTGTTACGATTAGGAGTAATAGCATCAATCTCATCAAGAAATAAAACACATGGGGCCAGTGACACTGCCTGGTTAAATAAGTCACGGATTCTTTCCTCAGATTCCCCGGACACTCCTGCCACAAGTTCTGGTGCTGCCACTTTTAAGAGAGGCACCCCAAGTTCCTTCAAAAGCAGATTGAAATGTACATATCTTAGATATATGTCACATTATAGAAGAAATAGTAAACAGCAGAAAAGAAGATTTGAGCAATATTCTTACACCGGCAATGGCACTGGCAAGTAGGGTTTTCCCACATCCTGGAGGACCATGCAGCAAAAACCCACGAGGAGGAGTGACACCAATTTGTTCAAAAATCTCAGGGTGTCGTAGATGCACCAGCAACTTACAAACTTCCTGAAATTATAAGTAAGAGATGGAATGTAAAATACACACAGCTAACACAAGAGTTACAAATATTTAAAATGGTGGTCTGGTTTGTGTACCTGTAATACACCTGAACAACCACCAATATCTTTAAAAGAATAGTTGGGTTGCAGAACAGGAACTTCTCTTCTCCTTTTCTTTGATAAATCAGTACTTGAGGAGCCAGGTACTGGGCCACTTCCTCCTTCAACAGCAGGTCGCTTGCGTTTTGGTCTCTCAACACCAGCTGGAGTTGATTTTGCAGCAGCACTGTCCGCAGCAGGCTGGAATCAATTTAAAACATAATGTATTGGTACAATCTAGTGATATTTCTAGTCAATTCCAGAAGTAAAACTATACAGACTGGTTAACTATAATTATCCACAGAAACAGACTTACAACATTATTTGAAGAATTTTCATGAGCTATAGCAACCTCTGCAGGCGTAGCCTGTCCATTGGCTGCTTTGAGAGGTTGGATGACAGGGCATGCAGATTGATTCTGATCAATGTTGTCTGCAATTTCTGCATGTTTGGTGCGTTTGGCAGGAGTCTGTTCCTCATCATCATCGTCATCACTACTAATATCAATTAATTCTTTAGCTCCCTCATTACTAGCTCCTTGTTTGGTACTGGTGATTTTCCTTGGAAAAATTGTAGTAGAGATAAAACAACATGGACAACTAGCATATGGGAAGTAATTCAAAAGCATAACCTTGCTATTACACCCATAACCTAAAGCAATATTTTTATGAAAAGACAAAGAAGTTGTACTCACTTCATAGCTTGCTGTTGCATATACATATTCATAACTTGGTTGTTGCTAGTGTTGGGCTCCTACAAAAGCAAGGAAATTAGAACTAGCAGCTCAAACTGCCAAATTAAAAATATTTAAAGCAAAAATAATAAAAACTCTGATAATTTTTTTAAATATTGAAATGGGGATAAATTAACAATTAATAAAGGATCAGTAGGTGGATAATAAGAATAAAACTATCATTGCCGTAAATGATAAAGTAAAACTAATGTGGAGAGCAATAAGCATTACCACAATCAGATCAACATCCTCAGAGTCAATGTCCATATCAGAAACACTGGATGAATCTGCTTCATCACCTTCTCTTGAAGTGTCATGCATGTTATATGTTTTCAGGACAACTGAAAAAGCTACAACAAAATAAAGATTAATTAAAATTAAAAGATTAATTAAAATCAAATTATGGTTAGGAATTTAGTGGGTTTCAAATACAATGGATGACAAACCTTTCTCAACTAATCCTTTGAATACTGAGCGCTTTCTTTTCCCATAGTCCCTATATTTTCGTTGAAGCTCAGTGACCATTTCTTCTATGTCAATGTACACTTTGTCCTTGTTGTCTTCCAGATACTATAATGGAAAAACAAAATACCAAATATCATTAAATATATGATAGATTAACACAATTCTCTTAGTATAATAGTTCAACAAGGAAAGTAAACCACATGCTGTTGTTTCTTTAATTTTTTAATTTTTAAAATTATTTCTAAAATAATACACAAAAATGAAGAGAGTGGCAAAATCGTATAAAACCAACAATAGCTGACTAAATGGACATGTCAACAGGTGCCCACCAGGCACCAGTTACCACAAGTTAACATTACAATGAGGACTAACGAAATTTGACCACCATGTACAAGAGTTTCAAACGATTATATATGGTACCAAAGTTCAACCACGAACCATAATAAGTGACAAAAAAGACGGCAAACAATGGCTTTACAGAGGATAAACATTCTACTAGACTTGGTTGACGACTAACCTGTTACCCCCCAAAAATGATGTTGTGGTAATTACACCACACACTAACCTGTTTCACTCTGGGTACGATTGCAGGGTCGACAAAATAAGGGTAGTGTTTGAACTGTTTTTTAGGCTTAAAGTTAGTTTTGAATCTGGAGTTGTCAGAGCCCCGCCTGTCGCCGGCTCCTTCGAGGGCAATCACTTCACTTGTGGATGTCATTGTCGTTGGCGTCACAGCGTTTACACTGCTGAGCAGTGCTGCAACGTACAGCTGGCTTTACAACACGATCACAATTTTGGCGATAAATTCGTGGATAGGTCCTCGAGGAATAAAGTGTGTTAAGAGTGTACGCGCGTGCGAATGCACTGGCGTGATGTGATGATGTGAAGTGTTCGCTGCTCGCCCTGCTCGCTCTCCCGGATGCACCGTGCATCATGCACGCCGCCAAAGCCCCGAAGATACTATCCTGTTTGTTTGTATCGTTTGTATAGAGGTTGAGTCAGTCTCGAGCATCGATGGGTCGAAAAGTGTGAAAGTACTTCAAGATCGACTTGTGCCGGTCGGTCGGTGTTTTGTGGTTAAGTAAGCAAGACCAACAGACATTTCACCCTATGTGTTTGCAGCGATTTGTTTGAGTTACGCACATAGTCTTTCTTAATTTAGAGATTTGTACCATCATATCATATCTTTCAAAATGTCAGCTGGTGACTGGTGTCTCATCGAAAGTGATCCAGGAGTGTTTACGGAGTTAATAAACAAGTTTGGTAAGAGATTCTCGCTGACAAAGTGTTATTTCCCTTTTGCGATTGTCGCTAATTCCCTTGGTCTACATTAATTTCCATTTGCATTTCGTAACTTTATTATTTGTTTTACATAATTGATACATCCTGGTTGGTAGGATTTTCAGCAGACTTTGCTTTGCAGAAATTATTTAACAGCAACTGTCATATAATGCAATTGTCACACACAAACCAATGTATTCTGTAAAAAAAATAAAATTGATTAAACTTAGGTTTTATGCTAACTTCGGTTTGGTTTTGTTATAATTGATCCCAATTGAAATTGTAGTCACTCTTCCCCTTTAGTAGTGTTTCATAGATTTGTTTCATCAAGGTTTGTTGTAACAATATGAATTTTCTGTTTTTTAAGGTGTGAAAGGATGTCAGGTGGAGGAACTATGGAGTTTGGATTCCGATCAGTTTGAAAACCTCAAGTATGCATTAAATATCCAGTTAAAGTTGTGAAATAACTAAGGTTTTAAAATGTGCTTATCATTGTATGTTTTGCTGTGTCTAAGGCCTATTCATGGACTCATCTTTTTGTTTAAATGGATCAAAGATGAAGAACCATCTGGCCCTGTTGTCTTGGATACTCGTCTGGAAAAAATATTCTTTGCCCAACAGGTATGGTGTTAAAGATTTAGTGTCAGAGGTTTGTGCTGAAGTCCATGGAAATTGCACGCCTTACATGACTACTAGTGTGGCCACTGAATGTAGTAAACAACTGATTTTTCTCCACAGGTGATAAATAATGCTTGTGCTACTCAAGCAATTATCAGCATTTTGTTGAATTGCAAACATCCTGATATTACTTTGGGAACAACCCTTACAGAATTTAAAGATTTTTGTCAGACATTTGATGCTAATATGAAAGGCCTGTCCCTTAGTAATTCTCAAACAATACGATCAGTACATAATTCTTTTGCCAGGTAATAGCCAGCTCTGTTTTCTAAGCATTTTCCTGTCGCGTAAATGTACTTAGAGGTATGGGCACTTTCTCTTTCCCTTAGGCAAACATTATTTGAATTCGATAGTAAAGCTGCCACTAAAGATGACGATGTATATCACTTTGTGAGCTACCTGCCTATTGATGGTCGACTTTATGAGTTGGACGGTATTAGGGAAGGCCCCATTGATTTGGGACCTATTCCTGCTGACAAGGATTGGTTGGATATTGTGCGACCTGTCATTGAAAAACGGATGAAGAAGTAAGTGTTTCCATTCATTCATTCTATCAAAGATTCTGCCTTATAATTTTTTTAGAAATAAAAAAATTGGTCCTCTCATGCATTGATTAATGTAAAATTAATTTCTCTTCATACTTAACCAGGTACAGTGAGGGGGAGATAAACTTTAACTTGATGGCTCTAATCTCTGATCGCAAGACTAAGTATGAGAAAAAGGTGGAGAAGATTGAAAAACAAATTGAGGTAAGGGCAGATTTGAAGACTTCCCAGTGCTCAAATATACTTTTTTCTTCTTTTTATTATTATTATTACAGCACATATTTCTGCCATGCTAATATTTGTGCATTTATTTCCTCAAGGAAGGGGGAATGGAGACAGATAGCCAGCAAGCTGAACTTTCTAGACTTCGTATTCTGATTGAAGATGAAGATCGCAAAAGGAAACGTTACCAGGTGGAAAACGTCCGTCGAAAGCACAATTATCTACCCTTAATTGTGGAAATGTTGAAAGTCCTGGCTAAGGAAGGACAGCTTTTGCCACTTTATGAGAAGGCTAAAGAGAAAACAAGGGACAGAGTCCAAAGTAAACAAAAGGCTAAAGCATGAGCCTTAATTTGTATTAATACATTTTGCAGAGCAATAAAGAGTAGTTTGTGTAAAAGCTCCAGTTAGTAGCCATGTCCCTATTCTGAAAACAGCATTACACTTGTTCTCAAAAAACATTTTCACAGAACGGTATTAGAGGTGTTTTAGTGTCTGTTTCACTGGAAACACAAGGGTGCAAAGTCCTACCTTTACAAGGCACAAAGTTCCACAGGCATTAGTTTGTTTTATCGAAATATTTCCTTTCTATGGAATACGATTAAATTCGAAGGCCTATAGTCGTAATTACGCAAAATTCCACGTCAAACGAGCCTACATGTGATGGGGTTCTGTTCAAAATTGGCATAAATTGATTGTAATTTTTTACTTGATTTTCATTTGCTGACCATATATCAGAACCCTAACACATGTATGCTCGTTTCATGCGGAATTTTGCGAGGAATGCAATAATGTATCCTAAAATGTAATTGGTTTGCTCATACAGAAAATATTTTTTAAAAACTGAAAATTTACGCTTCAGGTAGGTAGGACATTGCACTCCTGTTTTTCCAGTGTTGCTGCATGCAGTCCTAGCACCACTTCTCATTTTCATGAAAGAATGGAACAGGGAAAGCCTAGAGAGTAGGCCAGCAGCAAGTGGATATATAGCACAGGAAAAAATTGTCCTATTTGGTCATGAATATGGCTGGGAAGATCTTAGTCTAGCAGGTACAGAGCAGTACAAGGATTGTAATAAAATCTGTTAATGAACCAGAAGACTCATCCTCACATCTACACAAAGCTCTTAACAAATGCAGATGATTCAGTGACATGTGGCACAATAATAGGGTGATGTATAAATAGAAAGTTTAATTTATGAAAAACATTTATTCATTCTCCTCAGAGCGCATACGGGCATTGCCATTAGTTAACCTGATAGACAGCTGTTGAGCTCTTTCAACAATAGCCTTCCGCTTTTTGGCAGACACAGCATGGGCGATTTCAGCAGCAAATTTACGGTTCTGCATCATCAAGACCTCAAGCTCCTGCAACAGAAATAAAGAGCTTACAGTACTGACTTTACAAGAAGGATACAACTCCCAGATGATCTCAGAGAGATGGACCTTCTAATTACCAGGGAGCAAGCCTTTACCATTGTCTGTCAGATGTCACCAAGTGTGACAACTGCATTTTGTCTCCCACCAAGTGAACGTAAGAACACAAATTAAATACAGTGAAACCCACTAAACACTATCCCTGCTCGACACATTTTCCCACTTTGTGTTGCAATATGACATTACCCAGTTAAAAGAACGATTTCATTGTATGCCTGCTTATTATGTTTCACACTTAAGACATTGCAAAATCGAGCAAGTTAACTGCATCACTTTAAGGGGGTTTAACTTTACTTTCAAAAGATTTAATTGAGCTCAGAGGCAACACTTAACAAAACTGAACACTCCCTGTGACAAGCAGGTCCCCCTGAAACCTTATTTGAAACCGATTATCGTACAAGAGCAAAAATCTTCACATGGGCCACAAATAGTTCATGACCAAACAAGTAGAACCACCCAACATTTGACAGATCAAGCGCCTCCATAAAATCCCCTGGGTACTGTTCAACTGTGGCCAGGAAAATTCAGTAAGAAAATGAGATATGCTTACCTTAACATTGTGGACAAGCACTTTTCGGAACCCAGTGGGGAGCATGTGCTTAGTCTTGGCATTGCTACCATAACCAATGTTGGGCATCAGGTACTGGCCCTTGAAACGACGCCTGACACGGTTGTCAATACCTTTCGGTTTACGCCAGTTCCTCTGGAAAGGACAAAATAGGTCAGGAAATTGCACAAAAGTAAGGTGAAGAGAACTTAAGAGTAAAGAGCACTGTACCTTGAGTTTGCCATAGCGATCACTTTGGTGGCGGATAAACTTCTTTGTCCTCTTCTTGACAATCTCAGGTCGGTACACAGGTCGGATCGTCATTGTACCTCTGAAATCAGACAAAATACCAGAATTAAAATAGACATACAGATTCATTGGTTTGTGTTGGTACACACAACATCATTTAGGCAGAGCAAAGTACTAGCTGGTAGTTCTCAGGTAAACACTACTGCCACACAGCAAGTCTTGACATAAACTTGCTAAAAAAATATACAACGAAAGCATTCTTTTCCGACGAAAGGTTACCCCGTTTGGCATAAAGATACACAAAAACACATGCACCTTATAACAAGCTTCAAGAGAAGAGAGGTTAAGCCGGTCGAAAACCGACTATCATGGATTCACAATTTCCACCTTGGACAAAAATATGCTAGATTGCTGCCCGAAATTAATTGCAGGAAGAGACACCCACACAAAAGAAAACTAATAGAATTAGCAGAAATAATAAGACAATGCTTGTTTATTTATATACGTGTCCGCACCGAAAGGCATGAGTCGAAATGATAAATAGCCTAGGCAACTGAGCCCCACAAGAAATTAGTGAACGTACAGTAAATTTAAATTTGTGTGGTATTCAAGATACGCAAAGTTCTAGAAAATAAAGATGTTTCATTATACCTTTGATAAGATTCAACTTACAAGAGTTCTCCAACCACACACGCTAAACCAGATGCGACGGAAAGACTTCTTGCTGATGTTCTTCTTGCGGTCTAAAGGAAGTGTTGACGAGAACCCTGGCCGCACCCGCGGAGGAGAGTTTGGCGAATTCGGCTCGTAAATAGTAAATTTTTAAAATCGTAACAAAAATAATTTTTAAAAAAATCCTTTTTTTGCATAATTTTTAAATGAATATTTGAACACGTTTTTCAACAATCACTAATAATAAGCAAATAGCGACATCTGGACGGGAAATAGAGGTAATGTATTTCACATATGTCCCACACAAGCCGGCACCTGCATTCAAGATTTCGGGCTAGAAAAACATGTCTTATAAGGTAAACATACACATGAAGTTACTCGAGGTTCTATATGTTTTTGAATATACAAGTTTCTTACCACAAAATATATGGTCGTTGTAGATAACTTTTAGCGATTCTTTCCAGCACGAATTATCAAAGGTTGGTACGCGCTGTGGACTGGGGGCACTAGTAGAAAGCAAACTCCTGGCCCTTCTTTGAAGGTATTCCCCCTATCTTCCAACAGGTTTCTTATCTGTCAGTTCAGTTGATGTTGATCATCGTCTCTGTGTGGTGTGTGTGAGTGAAGGTTTGGCAGTGAGTGATTTAGACCCCGAAAGGCTTGGTGTTGGGCATTATCCCCGGAGCGGCCATGAGCGGAGAATGCGAAATTTGTTTCGAAGAATATGATACGTCAGGAAGACTCCCAAAAGTAACTGCTTGCGGGCACACCTTCTGTTTGGAATGCCTACAAAAGGCAGCAAGCATTTGCCCCAAGTGCCGAAAGGTTAAAGTCTTGCCTTTTTTTTCTTTCTTTGTTTTCTTGAAAGAGCTTTTACGATTATTTTAATTTTTTATGCATGGGGTTGTGCCATTCCAGACATTGCACACAAATCCAAAGGATATGATCACAAATTACAGTGTTATGAGTCGAGATTCTAGCAGTCATTCAAAAAAGTAAGTAGGTAATTACAAACTGCAATTGTTGAGGACTAGAATGTATCTTGACGTGCATTGGTTTATCTTGCTTTATTTTTCAGGCAGTACTGCGAGTACTGTAAGAAAATTGCGGTGACTAAATGCCAATTACAAGAACATCCAGTTCAAAACCTTAAGCTGTCCCTTCGGAATAAGGTAGTTTATCAGTTACAACAACAAAAAATTGTTTATTCGGTAGAAGTTATGTTTTACTGTTACATTAATCAACTGCTTTTCACAGATCCAGCACCCCCTTGCAGCTCTGAAATCATATGAAGGTGTCCTGGAGAATGTCACTCCATACATACTGAGCATGCAGGATACATCTAGAGACCTGCTTAATGAAGTTATGGCAGAGGGAGACAAATGCAAAATGCTCTCTGAGCACCTTAGAAGCTATGCGGAGGGAGAAATGGGTACCAACTGTCTAATTCCCCAAACCATTTTAAGTTGGTACGAAAACTTCTAATTTAAATTTGTGTTTTTTTGGTTTTTTGAACTCTTTAGTTGACAAATTGGATAGCACTGTGTACCAGGCACAGGAGCTCACAGAGAGAAAGTGCCTCTTGGAGCGTGGATTACAGCTTGGTAGCGTACGAAAGGGTACGCTCACTATTCAAATGCAGTGTCGTGGGAGTGGGGATGGGAATGAAGCCTCGCATATTGCCAAGCTTGATATCCAAGCTCTGGCAGCCGAGAGCCCACACATTCTGGCGGCTGCGCAGGTGCTGATGCACTTACTCAGCAAACACGGTCACTTGCAGAGTAGGCAGGAAAGCCTGCTGACGGCGAGGGTGAGCGCATAAATGGTGTTGTATCTATACTACCGCAGGCACCCAGTGAGAAATGTTGACATAACGTCAAATTGACGTCGGGAGTCGATATGACTTCAATTTATTTTCGCCGTATGCGCCGAAACTAACGTCTCGACTTCGACATGATTTTGACGTCTATGTCGATGGCTTTCTCACTGAGGCACAACGTGAGATTTATATCCTGTTGTTGGTCGCCCTTCCAGGACGCGCGAGGGAAAACCAGCAGCCCGACCGTACCGAAGCAAAAGCCGCGGAGCTGCGTTCAGGATCACATTCCCAAGCAGGGAATTCAGAACGCCTCTAGCCGGTCTTCTAGTGAAGCGAGCAGCAATGTTCAGAGCGCGGTTGAGGTGATAAGCGTTGAAAGTAGAATTAAGTCCGTTATGTACTCTGCTAATGCCTGCCCGTTTGCCATCTATTGACTGTAGATAACAACCGATGGTGTTCTGGACTTGGGACCACCAAATTCCATCGGCGCATCGCCCTTTGGTGAACATAGAAATGCAAAAGAGGCCCTGCTTAGAAACTCGAGAATGGTTAGTACGTACCCACTTTTATGGGGATATCCATTTTGGCCAGGCGACCAAGTGGGCAGCGCTGGAGCGTACTCGTGGATAGGCAACCCGCCTACCATAGGCATAGGTAAATGACAACGATCTGCTGGTTTGATCGCAGGTGAGGGAGCTGAAGGGCTTAGAGTGTGCTGCTGACCCGGATTTTTCCAAGAGGCTCATCACTAAACATCTTTTCTTTCTGGAGTCGGTCGACCTACGAAAGGTAAATAAGAGTCCTAGGAGAACCTCGAGATTCCAACCGCTGTATGTTCGACCCGCGGGTCGCCGCGGCCGCGGCAGGCGCATGACATAAGGTGGTAGGATTTGCCCCCTCCCCCCCCCCTCCGCCCCTCTTCTTTCTCTCGCCACTCCCCTTGAGAACAGCTGTTATTAGCAACAACCTTTCTCATTTATGTGCAGGTCCAATCCGAGCACTTCAACTTGCTAAGCTCTATGCCGCAGATAAAGAACTTGAAGATTGTGGGGTACGACGGCCGGCTGGCTGACTTCCCTCCGCAGCCGGCCGGCCGCGCGCTCAAGTCACTGTATGTGCACTTGCCCCTGAAAGTAGAGCTGTCTATGTGGAAGGCATTCGCCTCGTCGCTGCAGACAGTGACGCTCCGCATTGAGGTGGACGGCGTGCTGAACGTGCACCTCGCCATCAAACCGTGCGCCGATGCGTCGCCGAAGCTGAACAGCCTCCAACTGCACCGCAAGGATCCAAACAAGCACACACAGGAGGACTGCGATAAGCAGATTGGTCGAGTAAGACAAGTAGTGAAAGATTCTGTACTTGTTACCTGCAACATTTGTCGCCATCAACTATAATGTAAACTCAATTTATTCAGCCTCATCAAAAAATGTATATCAAGCCTCTATTGCCTTTTATTTAGATTATAGTGCTCAGTCCATGAACTATACCTATGTATGTATTATGATTTTCCCCATTCAATAAATTTGACAAATTAATTTTTTAAAAATTTTTGTTAATCCTTATCGAACCCAGTCTAATAAGCTCTGGTAGCATCAAAGAGACATCAATGTTACATAAATTCGTTAAAATATCGAGTTTGGAGCCACAAATATAAGTGAAATATAAGTCAGTTTACGTGCGTTAATTGACGACTTTCTGACGGGGGGGGGGGGGGAGACATGCGGGGAGGCGAGAGGGGAACTACGTTCCACCTAGTTCCACCCACCCCCAACCGTTCAACCGTGCCGCCGTCGACAAGTTTTTCATCCCTCCTATCTCTTCCTTCTTCCTCCTAGTCTCGCCTGCGAATATGAATGTGACCGTGGATATGCTGTTGTGGCTTCCGTAAGAGGATTACCAGTAAACATTACTGAAATCGCCACTTTGACAGTCGTTCAAAACTAAAAAAATAATTGAATTTGCAAATCTTTTCAAGTTTTCTTGTGGCTGAGGAATTGTGTTATTCTATTCTCTCTTCCCCTCCTATCTTCTCCACATCTGACCTTAACAATGAAGCGGGTCATTCTGTTCAAAAATGGCACGGACACGGATGGAAAGGTACAGTGTTGTAATTAAATGTCACCATTTTATTATTTGCGAAAAAATTGCTCTCTAAGAACAACATTATCAAATTCCGACGTGATATAATAGGGTTATATCTTTTGTTTATATATTTGTAAGAAATGTTTTGTCATTGTTCTGTAAAGGTTACAAAATCTCAAAATTGTCTTAAAGTTACAGCTTTGATGGAATAAAGCTTAAAATGATTAAGATTACAACCTTAAGTAGCACTTAAAATATCTAGTTGTGCCAATCTTTCATAGTCTTGTCTGCATTGGAGAGTTTCTTTGTATTCAGCCTTTTTATATTCATACTAATCAAATATTTTTGAGAAATGAATCAGACTACTGAGATGTTTGCAAACTTAGAACTTCATTTGCCATGGTCTTAGGTATTCCTTGTGACACATTCTATGGAAGAACTTCTAACATCTGCAAGCCAGAAATTCAACATAAATGCAAAACGATTGTTTACTCCTCAAGGAGGAGAGTTGGATGACCTCAAACTTCTAAGGTAACACAGTGATTTTCATTTTTGTTCCTATCTATTATTTATTATAATGGAAATGTATCTATATACTAGAGCTTTACCAAGTTTAAGACATGGAATTGTGGCGTCCTTTGCAGAGATGATGATGTGTTATATGTGTCCGCTGGAGAGAGCTTTACACCTCTTCAACAATCCTCTGGTGTGAAGAAGGCTGTCACCCTTCTTCCCACCTCATCAAGTTCAGCTTCGTCATCTAAAGATTGGATCACACTTAATGTTGGTGGGAAATATTTTACAACATCCAGAAGCACACTTGTGTCAAAAGAGCCTTTAAGCATGCTTGCAAGGTATAATTTATTATTTGTTACAGAAATAATCTTAGGCTTGTTAACTTGAATTTGGAGCTTATGAGTATTTTTTTGTTGATCAGGATGTTTGCAGAAGGTGAAAATGGTTATCTTATGACTCCTAGTAATGTTGATAATAATGGTGCTTATTTGATTGATAGAAGTCCAACATACTTTGAACCTATCTTGAACTATTTGCGAAATGGACAATTGATATTTGATACTAATGTGAATCCAGAAGGTAAGTTACCCTAATTTATTTTCTGAAGTAATTCAGAACTGCATCTAACTGGTGGATAATGTGTTTTTTGGGTGTTTTTTTAAGGTGTATTAGAAGAAGCACGCTTCTTTGGTTTGGAGTCATTAGTTCCACAGCTAGAGGCCATGATTGCAAGCAATCAAAGGTCAAGGGACAATCTTCCTTTGAGCCGTAGAGATGTAATAAATGCCTTAGTCTGTACCCCATCCACTGCAGAACTAAGATTTCAAGGGGTCAATCTTGCTGGTTCTGACCTGTCACGGCTAGATTTAAGATTCATTAATTTCAAAGTACATATCATACTCTTATATGCTCAAGTAGATGTTGAGGAGCTGCTAATTCTATTCCTTATTGATGTTTACTTTTGTTCTACAGTATGCTTGTCTTCATGGATGCCGCATGGTTGGAGCCAACTTGAGCTGGTGCTGCTTAGAACGAGCTGATTTATCTCATGCTCAGCTTGAAGGAGCACATCTTTTAGGCGTTAAAATGTTGTGTGCTAACTTAGAGGGTGCAAACTTGCGAGGTTGTAACTTTGAAGATCCAGCTGGAAATCGTGCCAATATGGAAGGTAAGATCTAGTTATGTTTATACTCAGTGTACATATTGAGGGTTCTTTTGTAAGGTTTTATTATTTTGTATTATTCAGGAGTAAATTTGAAAGGGGCCAACCTTGAAGGAAGCAATATGGCTGGAGTTAATTTAAGAGTTGCTACTCTGAAGAATGCTAACTTACAAAATTGTGATCTCCGTGCGGCTGTTCTTGCTGGTGCAGACCTTGAGGTATTGATTCATACAGAAATTAATTTAAATGAATTATGGTTTAAGGAAGGTTAACAATACTCTTTCATTTATACCATTCTTACAGAATTGCGACTTATCAGGAAGTGACTTGAATGAGGCAAATCTTCGAGGAGCAAATCTGAAAGGTGCTGCCTTTGAGTTAATGCTCACTCCACTTCATATGTCCCAAGCAATAGGGTACTCTGGGACTCGGCCTGAGCGGAAGTAGAAAAACAAAAATCCGCTGCCGTCTAGGTTAAAATGAGAGCTGGGCGGAGGAGGGAGGGCAATGAATTTTTGTGCTTCTACCTCTACTCTAGTCGGGCCCTGGAGTATCCTATACATTAAAAATATGTTTACTAGCAAGCGTATTATAAAATATATGCGCCTGAAGTTTGCAATTTTCAAAAGTAAGATATTATTTCATCATTCTATGTACCATACTATATAACTATTCACAAGTGTTGTGCTTAAAATACATACCATTTACTGTATATAAAAATACATAATTTTTTTTTTAATATTATGGTTTGGCTCTCGCAGGTCACAAATAGTTGTCAATATTTGACCTTAAGTATGGATCAGCTTTCATCAAAAGTTGTTTATATCACCCTGTAGTTCTTAATTAATTGGCCTGTACTGCAGCAATACACTATTTTCTTGTTTGCAAGAAATGAAATATTATCTTATGTATTGAATTTTTCTGGTACTGAACAAACAAATTATTGAACTGTAGAATACTTATTATTCCTGTGAAAGAATATAAGGTTTATTAATCTTGTTTGTGTTATATAGGGTTTAGCTATCTGCTTCATATCACTTAATATCCTGGATTGCAATTTGACATTTGGAGTAAGCCTATTTGCTTACTTTCCTTGATTCTCATTGAAATGTATCGTTGCCTCATGTTGTCATTTTCCTTTCATTACCTATAAAGCTTGTGCTAAAGTTAACAGTGTCAAATAGTTATTCCTGGATATGTTTTCTCTACTGTAACTAAATCAAAACAATGTTTTTCCCATCCTTCTAGGTAGACAAGAGTAGCTGCTAGATTATGTGTGCCTGTTTTTGTATGATTTTTTGAACTAGCTCAATTTGTATCACTTATAAAAGTATGAAGACTTTAAAATTGCCCCAAGACAAATTATACCTTGTAGGCAGCTGAAGTAATTACTCTAGGTGGTATTTTATTTTGCCTTAAGTCTGAATAATTAATTAATTTTGTTGTTGTTATTTTTTTTAAACTAATAAATGTATGCATTTTTCATGCGCATTTTTCTATCTTAGAGATTTTTAAATATTGTTGGGAACTTCAGTTGTGGAAAAATGAACCTTTTTATGCTGCTGAGCTGTGATTTGACACGCTTCCATGTTTCTTAAGTGTGTTCTTTAAATATAATGGGGTTTCAATGTGGCTTGAAAGTTAGCTTTATACTGTTCCATAGGTTAAACACATTGTACCTTCATTGTCACTTTCATGTTCTTGTAACTTGCTTTTAGTATATTGAGAAAGGTTATGAAAGAATTTTCATCAAGTAAATGTGCCAAGATGCTACTTTGCCCTTTGGTGGCATTTAAATTTGACATTTGCTCTTGGCATCACAATAATTATTGTAATTTCTTCTTAATGATTTGTTAGGGAACTGTTTTCAAGATAGTTATTTTACTAATGTTTATTATAGCTGAAGAGCATTTTCTTGAATTACTTTGTTTATAACTTAGGTTTTTTTTCTTAAAGCAACCTGTGATTTTGTGATGTAACACAATGCTTAACACCAAGTGCAGACAAGTTTTTGTAATTCAATATGAAACAAAAAAATTGAATTTGAAGTTAAAGATGTTCTGTTGACTGTTTTGTAACTTTGAACAGTCTGTTAATATTATCAGTTGTCTCCAGAAAATTATAGTGAACTGTCACTGTAGAAGGCCTATTGACGTGGGCATGTTAGTGTCTTACCAGTCCATAGAGCATTGCTCAGATGTTCTATATTTTGTTTTCATTATTCTTTAGCAATTATTTCATTTCAAAGTAGAGGAGGGAGAGTGCCTTTTAAATTGTTGAACATTCCAAAGTTAACTCTTGCATTCCACAAATTTGATGTAATCTGAAGAAACCTACTGGTCTAAAAGGTCTTTCAACAATATGTGGTTTTAGACATTGATTTACAACATATGAGATTTGAATACAAGAAAAACTCGGAGGTCTCCAAGTCTCTAATGAATACCCAACATACTTTAAATATTTAAAGAAAAGTCTTTTGTTATGTGTAATTTAAGTCCCTTTTCTTTTGCTTCCCTTCAGTTTAAGGTTTAATGAGATTGCTTGCCTTACGTGAAGAGGTTAAAGTGTTTTCTTTGTATTACAAAATTATTCTGATGCTTAATCATCTTCCGTAAATCCTATTTTCTTGCAGAAATATGTTTTATTGAAGTTTCTTTTTAAAAAATTTAACAAATGTTATGATTTTTATTGTGCAGTGATTAGTCAGACTGGGTAAGGATGCTAAAGAGTGCAATAGTGTAATAACTAGTGTATTTGTTGGAATTGTAAAAGGTTTCTGCAAAGTTAGTCTGATTATTTGAGTTACTTAAATGTATTTGAACTGTGTTATGTAAGTTGTATGTTTATTGATTACTGTTCTTTGAACAGTGTTGTTGTTTTTATGCTGGAAGTTAAGGAGATCATTCTTACATCATACATTTATTAAACTGTTGCATGAGTTAATTTTATTCCTTATTTTATTCCTTATTATTTTGTTTGTTACAATATGTTGAGGCAGAACTCTAACCCTTTGATATACCTGAGTGATGACAACACAACAATGATGGTTGCATGATGCCATCAGAGGTCATATGCCGCTACTACTGGATTACATTATACTTCTCTAAAGCTACCTCTTGCAGAGCATCAATGTCAGCATGAAGACTCGGGAAAAAGGTTATTTACAAAGAAACCTTGCAGAAAATGATAAACACATTACTGTAAGTGTCATAATCCAGTAAATCGAATAAAAGAAACATAACTTACATACAGCTGATTTTTTACTTGGACATCAGATAAACAGATACATGTAAACTATGAGACATACAACACACATGATTGGCAAGGATGTTCAATTAGAGACTTGTAACATAATTTGGAATATTGGCTAAATAAGAAAAGTATTTTAAAGCCAGTTCAAAAATATATACTATAAAAATGTAAGATTATTGCTTTACTCTAGAGAAAAGACCATCAAGAATCCAGCGTCAATGAAGTGCTTGTTCTTACCGAAAATGGTTTCATAATACTCCCCTATTTTTCAATTAAAAAAAGTAACAAAAATACATGCATACTACTGATAAACACTGACACAAAGATAGAGGGTTATTGGAAGTGCCTTACTAATCCTAAGACCATTTGCCCTAAAGAGTGAAAACAAACAATTTTCATGGAATTTGAGAAAAAGGATAAACAAAACAAACAGTTGAGGTTTGTCCATGGAAATGCGGGAGAGCATAACTGGCTATTACCACATACAGCTTCTATGACTCTCCAGCAGAGAGCCAATTTAACTAGATGATGATGTGTATATTCGCAACTTTATAATAGGCCCACCCCCCCGGCTGTATAGCACAGATTGTTCTTTAACATTCATGGAACTAAAAGAACATTCTAAGCACATTCTATGATTATTTGGTGCTGACAGCACTTCAAACCCTGCAAAACATCTGAGCCAAATCAGATATCGCAGCCAGCCATTTCTCCACTATGCTAAGGCCTGTTCTGAGAGCTAATATCCATGTTGTTAATTTATTTCATAGCCTTATGACCTTAGTAAATAATTTAAGTACATTAGCATGCCTTTGCTTTTAAATGGCAACAGGCAGTGGGCAAAGGAGCAACATTGAATTTAATATAATAACAGATAAGTTGGGGACTTAATGAAACCACACCACAGTTATGCTATCACGCACTCTTACAACAAACTCAACTCAATAGGCTCATCTTTGTTGCCTAATCACACCCTTCAGAATAATTGGTCTGAGGATCAATGATGCCATCTTGGGTTATTCCATTTTATAGAAATGTACCTAAACCAAAACATTCTGGCTGGTTACAAATAGTAAAACTAAGTTGTCATTCTGTTTAAATATATATTTAAAGATTAGTAAGCTCCACCAATTCCATCTACAACAAAAAAAAAAAACGACAATTATTACAGGTACTACAAAGCGTCAGTTACATACACCTTATCTCTCTGCAAGATCCCTAAACTAGGGAATGGATAAATCATCTTCATACATAAAGAGGAAACAAGATTCATACAAAATAAGCAGTGAACAATACAATGATGTCAACGGTGGTGATGGCTATCTTACTTTAACAATTAATTCAATACTTCAGTACAAGTTATTACATAGAATCAGGTACAACACACACCAGCAAAAGCTTTCCAAACCACTGGTTTCTAATGTACAAGGGTAAACAAGAGCTTGAATTTTCTCCTCATTCTGCTAACAGACTGTACATTTAAACTACGCAAATTACAGTAGTTTAAGTTTTAGAGGAGCAAAGAAGGCATCTGAGATTGCTAATTCAATCAATGGAAAAATATATAACATACTTGATTAAAAGATAGCCATTTGTGCAAGTGTGCTTAATTAATCAAGAGGCTACTAAATAAAATAGAAAGAAATATATGTTTGATCAGATTTCTTAGGCAAGTAATCTCCCAAAAGGTAAATCTAACATGTTTGGGGAAAAAACCCACTGTACAAAACTGTCAACATGATTTTATGAAGAGAATAATTTTGGCAACACCATGCTTGCATTACAAATTTTTCCTGAATAAATCATGACAGTTAATGAAAAAATATTTTAAACTTAACATTTAATGAGATGAACGGGAGAATGTAAAAAACAAAACATATAGTAGTTAGGATGTTATCTTAACCATAAATAAAAATACTGACATTCATACAGAAAAAAGTGAAAAAGAAAACCATGATAATAATTTTACAGGGAACAAAAAAGTACCCCCCTTCAAAATTGACTAAAATAACAACATATACAATGCTTAGTACGTAAACTAAAGAAACTAAAGAATTAAAAACAAGAAAAAAATTAATTTTATCACCATTGTATCCTTTCTATGACGAACCTACAAAGGTTAGTTTAGTTCACAAAAAGAAAACAAATTTCAAATTTCAACCAGGATTTATAATGCAATCCTGATAAAAAAAGGGAAAAAAAATTATCAAGAACCAAAGCAATAAAGTTGAAATTTCTCACTTCTGCAGTTTTAAAACATACTCAGATCAGCTAAATTTCAGAATGCCAGAGCTTAGGATTGTTCAATTGAGCATCATGATGATTTTTGTACAACTAGCCATGACAAAAAAAAACAAAAAAAAAAAACAACAATTAATTCCATACTGTATGAAAATAGATGTCTGAAATAGAACATTTCTAATGGTACTGTTTAAGTCTACTGTAAATGTAAAGCAAAATCAAAACAATTATTTGAGCTGTAAATGTTTCACTTTGAATTGTAACCATTATTGAGTTGATTTTTATACTTTTTGGATTGACAGAAGAAGATAGTTCACCAATTCTGGAACATCCACACACACTGTGATCGTTCTCCAACAATGTTCACTGTTTTCACAGGCTGTCAAATATTGTCCTACAATTCCATTTCAAGCACTGACCATAGGGCTAAGGGCAGCCCAGTGTGTTTTTTTTTCTCATTGCGCACCTCATTGGCAAAAACATCATGTCGCTCTGTCTTTTTCCACAGATAGTAAAACTGGACTAATTCACCTACAGAGCGGGTACGAACTTTATTTTGTTGAATCAAGTGAAAGTCTTTACCATAAGTGCGTAATCCATTTTCAAAATTACGGCATTCTTCTTCCGACCATAGACTCATAGTGTCCGTAGCAGTGACAACATTCATTTGCCGTCTTCTTAAAGCCTCCTCCACATTAAAACCACATTGAAGAAGTAGAAATAGAGCTTGTTCATCATCCCGGGTAATGTGACTGTTAGAGCCTCCTCCAACACCAGGAACTTTTTTCAGAAAACTGACAACAGCATCCTCAGATAAAGCTTTAGAGTCCCATAAGATTTTGTCCTCATTTTCATAGGGCAGGGCATCATCATAACGACACAGCCCTTCTGGTATCACAGCCTGATACTCATGGCCCACCATAATAGTTTTTCTCCAGTCCTCTTCCTCTGGCTGGTAGTCATGATCATCGCCATCCTTCTCCTGAAGCCTTGGATATCTAAGAAGTCTGGCAGTGGTGCCAGGTTTTTCACTCTCATCATCTGGAAAAGACAATGCTAATTATAAGTCTACATAATGGTCACAAGTAACAGAAAAAGGTAAACAGAAATATCAAAATAACTCACTTTGCTGAGGAGTGTCAGCTGGGATTTCACTGTAAAGCTGATTAAGTTCAGAATCCTCGGGTGATTCATCATCTTCTTCTTCTTCCTCATACTCATCTTCCTCCTCTCCAGCAGGATCAGGGATTTTTCCATCATCACCATACCCATACATCTTCAACAATTCTTCAATAGGCATTTCACTTTCACGTTGCAGTTCAGAAACTTCATTTTGTGTGTCACCTGCTTGTTCAAGAGCTTCTTCTTCGTCTAGTGTTCTTTCATCATCAAAGTCATTGACCATCATATCAACAGGGGGATCAAACTCCTCATCTCTGCTCCTATCCACCTCTGATGATGGTCCGTCTTCAGGCATTTGAGAATCCATTACGTTAAAAACCTGCAATCACAAATGAATATGATGTATGTGGGCAACAATACTTGAAGACGGGATATTAATGGTAAATAATACTATAGTTAATTTGAACACAAGAATTATTGTTTACTTAGGTACTAGGGGAAGACATTGACAAGAATTCCAAAAAAGTTTCTGACAATCCATTCTGAATTTCAATGTACACAGACACTACACAAGAGTAATGTGCCATGATAAACAAACTTGAACAGTATATCTGAAAGTAATCATTGACAGAAAATACTGAAAATATTGTGGCACAACAGTAATAGTTAAAATTTGTCAATTTCTTCATTTCTAAATAAGTTAAGAATTGGAGAGGCTATGTTTAGTTAAAAGTTGTTGTTAAAATCACTTACTTCTCTTCAGATGCAGTAGTTAAGGCTCTAAAAAAGGGCTTGAACTCATCGCATGACAATAATACAATGCCTGGAACTAAGTTATAACAGCCAACAAAAACAAAACATATAATTTAAGTGAAACTCATAAAAGGACGCTCGACGCCAAATTTTAGGGCAAAACAGGGTCCGTTCTTGTTTTGTTTTGAAATCCTTTGCACTCTGCACAAACCAGAAGAACCAGCATCCCTCATCCCTCCTTCACGAAAAAAAACCTCTGACAATATGGCGATGGCGGCCACAGTTTAGCATTGCATTGTGGGATTGTAATGTAAGTTATAGCGGGCAATTCAAACGTCAATGAAAGGTAGGGGAATTACCAAAATTACTTTTCGTTTCACTTGTGAGATTCGGAATGTATAAAACCCACGCGTCCTAATCTGTTGTCTTGTAAGCAACGTCTTAACGACAAAACTGTGAACGGAAACGAGAATTGTGGTTTTTCTGTCGGTGGGGGTATACAAACCTTGGATGTGCCACTTGCTTTATCTTACTACCAATTGAGAAAGCACGCTTATCATCGGTTGATGCAAACAAGTAAGTCGCGTCTATAAGAGGCCGGGACCGAAGCAGACAGGACACACCTGGACCAGACTAAAGCCCTAGAGTGGGGCTTTAGACCAGACCAGACAGACGGCAGAACACGAGCCATGGTGGCCTTCGAGATCCAGGCGCTCCTCAGCGCCGCCCTCTTCACGACCCTGGCGTGCACTGTGCCCGTGCACGCAACTCCAGGTGAGGCTAGGCAGGCGCCCCGCCCCGCCCCGCCCCGCCCACACTCACACTGTGAGGTGTGTGACATTCTCCGATGTAGAGCACATTAGAACGCCTCACGGTACCTAACATGCAGAGCGCCTCTGCCTCACTTTTCCTACTGAAGAGCGAGTGGGACAGACTTCAGGCCGCCTCAAGAGAGTGAGAGAGCGCAAATGACAACAAAGTATCGCTCGCGAGTCGCGAGCCACGTAGTCGTGACTGGCCGCGGCCGGCAGGCAGGTGCGTAATGTGAGGCAAGGGGTGCTCTTCATTAGGCAATGTGCGCTAGCTAGAGTGTAGCAGTCTCACGATTATCGATTTAATCTCGGATTTAATAGTGCGTACTTTCAGGGGCTCGCGGGGGAAATATTAAACCGTTCTTCTTTTCATTTTTGCAGAGGGTGGTTCGGCTAACGACCTGATCGGTGAGTACTAGGCCTAGCTATCACTATTTAAAATTAGGCCAGGCCGCCTCCAAGGACGCAAATGTATGGGTCCTGAGTCCAGCTATTGGGGCCACTTTTCCCTGGCTTGAGGGCACTCTAATAGGGCGCGGAGATTATCCCCTCTCAGTCAGTCAGCGTTGCCAGATAGGCAAAAATTGCCCACGGATACACCTGTGTGAAGCGGGCGGTATCCACGCCTGCCTACCAGGCAACTTCTCCCCACAGGAGAGTTTACTTTGCCTAGTAGGCAGGCATTGATACCACCCGCTTCTCACACGTGTATCGTGGGCAATTTTTGCCTACTTGTCTGGCAACACTGCAGTCAGTTATACGCACCCTCCCGGTTATCCAAGACGGTCAGGTGCGCGCCCTGCGCACAGGCCGCGTAGCCAGGCCTCGATACCACCCGCTTTACAACAGATTCTGTCATTTTTGCCAACTTATCGAGCATCTCGACCTACGCAGCGACCTACGGCGGCCTGCCCGACCCCCTACATTGGCTCAGCTTCTACTCGCTGCCGCGCACCGTGCAGCTGGCCCAGAAGGACGGGTGGGCCGAGGTGGAGAGGAATGCGTCCGCCTCCCAGGTGCTCGCCGAGGGGCTCGCGGCCACGTGGTGCAGGCAGGGCGACTACAGGGTGTGCCTGCTCTTTGACGCGGCGGGAGTCGTAGCCGGGCTCCAAACGTCCGTAAGTCAAGGATTTAGTCGAGGGGGAAACAACTCTAAAATTTTTGTTCACCTAGTAATTCAGAAAAATTCAGGAAAATTCAGAAAAATTCAGAGAAATTCAGAAAAAGTCAGAAAAATTCAGAAAAAATCAGAAAAATTCAGAAAATTCCATAAAAATTTACAAAAATTCACAAAAATTCACAAAAAATGATGAAAAATTCGAGCAAAAATTCACAAAAATTCAATAAAAATTCACAAAACTTCAAAAAAATTCACAAAAATTCAAAAAAATTCACGACATTTGTACACGAAAATTCAGAGTTGTTTCCCCCTCGGATTTAGTTCTCACAACAAACAACTATGTTAATATAGCCTTTTACCAGAAAAATTTCTTCAACATGACTGTTTGTTATGAGCACTAAACCCTTTTTTACCGTGTGCGTTTAAAAACAAAAATAACGGGTACGAAATGGTGACAGCCAGTTCAAAGAATGTGTGGACACCCCTCTCGCGATCTCATCTCTCCTCAGGTTTCGGTCAAGGACTTTGACAAGTCGTACCCTGTCGCCATGGAGACGCAGTGGAGACGGCAGACTCTGCTCAACACCGAAGTGTACTCAGCGACCGCCCTGTTCGTCGCGCCAAGTGAGTCACATTTAGTGTTGCCAGAAAAGTAGGCAATGAGGAGCCCAGAGACAGTGGAGTGAAGTGGTCTGCATCTGCGCGCCTGCGACTGACCATAGGCAACATGCACTCACCTGTGCTAGGGTGTTGCCTAGTAGGCAGGTGCAGCCCGTTTCACTGCACTGTGTTTGGGCTACAAATTGCCTACTTTTATGGAAGCACGGCACGGAAAAAATGTCAGAGTTGAGCCAGCTGACTTGTAGCTGGGAGAGCTTCCGTATCGACTGGTATTCACTCAGTCAACTTTTTCTTGCTAGAGTGAATATTTTTGCCGTGAGTTAGTTGTGAGAGCTAAGGCGGTTTCTGAATTAAGAAGCTGATGCATTACTTACCCCAGTTTGCCTAAAATTTTGTATCATTGTGTCATATTGAAATAGGAAACGCGTAAGCGCAACCTCGATTGCCTTGTTTTGCTACTGACTGATATCTACTCATTTTCAAGTGTCGTGATCATCTATATTTGTTCTCGCCTGCACAGGAGGCCCGCACACACGCGAGCCGTGGCCTTGACCCTTGGTACTCTGCACTTGAGCCGCGCCTCGCCTCACGTCTATTCACTGTTATAAAATACCACAATTTAACAACAGTCTGGAACTGTTATTTCTAAACACAATAGAAAACTGTTAAAATTTATTGTACACTGTAGGGTACACACTAAGTTCTTATGAACATTTTTACTAGGAGTACGTGCGGCAGGCACGTAGTAGCTGAGCGAAGTAATTGTTAAAACAAGAGGACGGTTTCAACCCTTCCGCCGTGTAGATAGGCAACCTACATGGCGCCAGTCAGCATGTAGTTATTAGGAATTCGAGGGGGGGGGGGGGTGAAGGAGAAGGGCAGGAGTGGTGGTAGGGGGACAACAGGCCAACAGTCACCTACATCAGAGACAAGTTCAAGTCAGTCCGACGGGCGCGGGACAATGATAGCGTTCGAACTCAAACCGAGAAAAGGGAGCATCCCCTCTGAGATATCCTGAAGTAGAAACTCCCGGACACCCTATGTAATTAACGCCAGAGGCGCATGGCGCCGTGGCCTCCAGAGTGTGGTTGTCCTGTGCGTTGACCTCTTGTTGACTGCCCCTCCCGTGCGGGGGGAGGGCGCCGTAGACGCGGGACGGTGACACCCTTCCCGAACCCAGAACGACACTATAAGTATGACGCCGCTGTGGCAGGGGCATGCTGAGCATCCCTTCTGAGCTGTCCCCAGGTCTAAAGTCTCGGACACCCTATGGGGTCGACCCCAGAGGCACAGTGGCCTCCAAAATGTGGTTATCCTGCGCGGAAACCTAGAACACACTTCCAGATCCTCCATACCCCCCCCCCCCTTTTTTTTTTCCCCTCCCCACCCAGAGGTAAGATAAGTGCCAATAAGTATCATTTACATGATGAGTATAAGAATGCAACTGCATGACATGCTGTCCGCCGTCCCCACCTCCCAATCCTCCTACCAACTTGCTAGTATCAATGGTAAGCCAATCATTGAGTCACTAAAACTTGATTTAAAAAGACATGGTAATACATATTGTTCCAGAGGCCTGTAACTTTAAATGCATTTAAGACATTTACAATGACTCACAATCTTTAAATGTTGAGGCGAATCTATTTTGAATTGATTTAAAGCTATTTGAAATAGAATTAAAAAACTCCAAAACCTCTGTAGCATTTTAATGATTATATGACTTTGTTTTGATAATATTTCAATGTTTTCGATAGACTGATTTAGTGTAAACACTGTCAGCATAATTGATATATTACAAGTACCGTTTCTCACCTAAATGCAATCTACAGTATCGCCTCTTCAGTTAGTGGGAGTCAAATTTCTTTAAACTAATCAGTTTTTAGAAATGAATTTACTCCGTATCATTATTCTTATAGATCAGCTTTCCTCTCATTCCAATTCATAGCCAAAACGGATCAAGCAGTATGTTTGGTTTAATACATAAGATAACTTGATCAGAAATCGTATCACTTGGAAGAACAGCAAAGGTTCGGAACAAAATCCTACTAAATTTATCTGAATAATACCCATACTATGTACTTTTTCTAGTTGGGTTTAAAGGTTATAAGATTTTAATACTTTCACTACACTTTGATGTGTCTTTTTTAGTAGAATGAGACTCCAACTGTTTCTATTTGATATTTATAAATTAATAACATTTTTTAATAACAAATGTCTCTTATCTCATGTCTAAAAGGAGCACACTTCTACTACAGCATCAATACCGTATTGGGGAAACCCGTTGGCTGGTAATTTGTAGCGGCTCAATAAGAAATCACAACACTTGGGTATCGAGCAAAGGTTTAAAACAAAATTTAAATAAATATAAGTAAATAATGTCACAGCTAGTAACTCTCACTTTTCAGATCAAGGTGTTATGTGATTTTAATACTCAGACCAAAGTCTGCTGTCTCCCAGACAGAGCTGTGTGTACGCTATTGTAAACAACATTGTTTATTTTGTTAGGTTATGTCACTCACCCAAATAAGAAGTTCGGAAGTAAGTTGAAGCGATCCTGGCTGTCATTTCAGCAATCCGTGACGTTCATTTCACAAATCCAGTACAATCAGAGGTATTTTTGATAAGAACTTGAGGCACTTATTGATAAGAACTTGAGGCACTTACCCTCCCCATCCCACCCCTCAGACGTGAACACACGACAAATCACTCGTACACACACTTCTACAAAATGACGACACTTGAAACTTCGTGAGACGACTACCACCACTCTAAAAACTATTTGAGACGGCATATTTCGTCGAACTGACACTTAAATTTCTAATTTTGATGTTGTAAACAATCGAGGTGGACACCGGGCATGGCTGGGCCGCCGTGACGTAGTTCGCACACTGCCGACTGCCGCTGGGTGGCGCTACCACTCAACTCCTTTCGTTGCCAACCTCATCGGAGTGAAGTTTACATTAAACGTTTCAATATTTCAAACTCCATTTAGAGGAAAAGTCTGGACAAATATTATAGCGCTTAAATTAGTAGATTACGGAACACTACCGCTTTTTACGATTACTTCTGTACTTTAATGGCGCCCCCACAATGGAAGTTACCGAGGCGGAGCGCCTGCGACACTTGGGATAGGCAAACCCGCCAAGCACTCATGTGGAGCTGGCGGTCTACCCGGAGAGCCCAAGCGCTGGGGGAAGAAGGAATTAAATTCCTTGTACCTAAAGTTTTGTGCCGCCACCTCCCGATGAGTTCATTGTGGGGGCACCTTAAGAGGAGAACCGGCTAACACAGAGAGACAGAGAGACAGACAGACTCACGACCAAGTACACTTCTGATCCCCTGCAGGAGTAAGCTTCGCTTCGCTCAGCGATTAGTACTTCTGCATTTTTTTTTGCACATGCTCAGCTTATGCATTTTTCAATACGCAAGTATGAACAAAATTGTTCATAATAACTATAAAGAATAATTAAGAAAAATTTGTTCATAAATGCGTATTATAAAATGCATAAGCTGAGCATGTGCAAAAAGTAAGTACGAATATAACATGTTCATAAGAATTTAGTGTGTACAACGAGCTGAATCTACAGCGTTTCACTGTTAATTTCAAGTACAATGACGGTTTGTACAGTTCATGTTGACGGTATTTTTTTACAGTGTTGGCTGTGGTGTTGCAGGCGTGTTAAGCGAAGGAGGTCGCAAGGTGTTCACCGAGGCCGACGACACCGTGGAGGCCCTGTACCTGCAGAACGGACTGTCCTTCTGGCCTATGCCGAGCCACGCCCAGGACGCCAAGGACGTCGCATTCGAGATGCAGGGCTGCGTCAAGGGCATGGGTGTGCATAATAGACGCCATGCAAAACGCTAATTTTTCGAGTTTTTGTGAAAACAAAATCATATTTAATTTATATCTGCTTTGGCTCCCTCCCCAGGTCGACACTTCTTCTACGGTATGACGGCCGACATGGAGTGCGACGAGCACCGCCCCTTCTTCCTCCTGTTCGACGACGCGACCGGCCTCCTGCACGGCTTTGGCGTCACCCTGTTCGGCCGGCCGGCCGCCGGCTCCTGGTTCGGCCGCAAGTGGTTCGAGAAGCCGGACCGCAAACTCGTCTCGGTAAGGGAGGGTTTCCGGTCAAATAAGAATCCGCTCACAACTCAACTGGGTTTCAAGGGGTAGCAGACCATGTAGTTTTTAATTTTTGTTTTATTCGGTTGGCTAACATTTTTCATCATCTTCGACCGCCGACGGCCGCGGTTCGAGTCCAGACAGGGCGCGACGCGTAGTCACCTGTAACAACATAGAGAAACATGAGTCGTGTGAGCAGCGTTGTGCAAAATGTTCGCAGGCGATGGTGCCCCACGGCCCGGACTGTCTCGCGGATTGGGCGGCCAAGAAGGGGCTTGGCGCCCTCCACGTGTACTTCAAGTCGTCCCCGTGGAAACTAGAGTGTTCGGCTGCGAGAGCAAACGCCTGACTGTAGGAGAGAACGCGAGAACACCCAGAAAATGGTTTCCTTAATTGCATTAATGGAGAGCCCCTTAGATTAATAGAAATTTTGACCTTGGAAAATATGATCGAATTTTTACTTTAACCTAAGGGATTCTTCTCTACTCCACGGGAATTTTTCATTTGTCTCAATGGAATCCCATTGAGTCAGGAGAAAAATTCTATCATATTTTCCGTCCCGTAAATTCCGTTAAATCAATAGAATCGTTTTCTCGGTGTAAAAAGAAGGCTCGGTATTGTCATTTCGAGCTCTCACTTTATGCATGCCACACCATTCACGGAAGAAAACCTGAGCACCTGAGGAAGTCGGAAGGAAACGGCCTTACACTCCGGAGGGGAGGATGCGGGGGGCGGGTCGCGGGGCGCGGCGGTATCGGCTGAGGCGGGCCAACGCCACGCCGCCGGCCGGCCGCCGGCCCGGGGGCGGTTTAGATCGGCCGGGGCGTGGCGGGGCGTGGCGGTAATGTGTTTCCCATGTAGGGTTCCGAGCGGCCGCAACACGTGTAGGTACAACACAGCAACCCCTACTGAGTCCCTGGCCTGGCCGGCCGGCCGGCCGGCAGGAGCCCTGCGGGGGGTTTCCAGGGAGTTGCGATCGGCGACGTGATTAGCTCCACCCCGCCCCGCCCCGCCCCGCCCCGCCCCGCCCCGCCCCGCCCCGCCCCGCCCCTCCGCTCACCGCCTATCGAACCGGCCCCGGCGCCCCGGCGTCGCCCTCCTCGGTCCTCGTTCAGCTAAACGATTATGCAGTGTGGAGAGTTTTATCGATATTAGTTAGTATGGCCGTATGAACCTCAGAAGCCCCTCTCTTCGTTTGCCTATCTATAGCCCACTGCACCAGACGCACGTGTGCGAGAGGGTTGCCTATGCTCACGCGGGGGCTCAAGGCACTGCTGCTCATCAGTGCTGCCAGAAAAGTAGGCAATGAGGCGCCCAAACACAGTGGAGTAAAGCGGGCTGCATCTGCGCCTGCCTACCAGGCAGCACCCTCGCACAGGTGCGTCCATGTTGCCTGGTCGGCAGGCGCATATGCAGCCCGCTTTACTCCACAGTGTTTGGGGCGACTTATTGCCTACTTCTCTGGCAGCACTGCTGCGCATTCAAACTGCTGCTTCTGCTGCTGTGCCTGTTGGTCCTCCTGCTAATCCTGCTGCTAATCCTGCTACCGCTCCTGCTGCTCCTCACCTGTAAGGCCACGGCGGGCGGTCACCCGGGCCCGGGTCGCAAGGAAGAGGTCGCGGGATGAGTCCGGTGACCTCCCTCATTAGCAAAAGTAGTTTGAAACGAGAGAATCGACCGTAAATCAGACTAATGGCCCGGCCCGGCCCACCCTCCCGCCCCGCGCGCCTCGCTGGGAATTCCCCCCAGCCCGGCCACAAGGGCGGCTCACGCCCATTTTGGAGATTTATTGCGCGCGCGCGCGTGGAGCGTCCAATTCCTTTTCGGCGCGGCGTCGGCGAGGAGGAGGAACAAGTTGGACTACAGGACCGCAGAGAGCGTCGCGCCGCGCGCCCGGGGGCCCGCGGGCAGGGCAGACCAGACCCGCGCGGGGCGGGGCGGGGCGGGGCGGGGCGGGGCGGGGCGGGGCGGGGCGGGGCGGGGCGGGGTGGGGCGGGGCGGGGCGGGGCGGGGCGGGGCCAGGCGGCGCGCGCGGTGCAAGGTGCTGTGGCGTGGGCGGCCGCGCCGGGCCAGGGCGGGGCGTGGCGTGGCGGTGGCGTGTTCAAGTGACATTAGGGGTCGGACGTGGTGGGGCGGGGTGGACGGGGCGGGGCGGGGCGGGGCGCGCAAGCCCATGTGGGCGCGCACAAATCAAGATGGCCGCGTGCCGTGCGTGTGTGGGGCGGGGCGGGGCGGGGCGGGGCGGGGGCGGCGGTCACCCCAGGGAACGGCCAGGGGCTCCACGGTACACACACACAAACACGGTGGTCGGGTTGGACGGGACGGGTTGCCCGACCCCGAGGACTTCACCTGGACGCCCCATACAGTGCGTGCACTGCGCTGTGCGCTGTGCGCCGCGGGGACGGGACTACACTAACAAGGGTAGCCCTGCTGACTTTTACATGTCGACGGAATGGGTTGTTCCAACGCGAGTGAGGCGCGGCTGGCCGACGCCCGCCCCGCCCCGCCCCGCCCCGCCCCGCCCCGCCCCGCCCGCCCCGCCCGCCGCACACCAGTCACACTACCGCGCGTGCACGAGCGCTTGTACACTGTAAATTGGGGGTGTACCTACCAGAAGTTTGCGCTTTAAAGCGTATCCGGTGGAGCGCTTTTTGTCGCACACTTTTGGTGCGCCTAGCTTATAAGTTCTTCGATGTGATCATCATCAGGGTGCCATAAATGCAGTCGAGCAAGTGCTGCCAGAAAAGTAGGCAATAAGTAGCCCAAACTCAGTGGAGTACAGCGGGATGCATTTACGGCTGCCTACTAGGCAGCACCCTAGCACAGGTGCGTACATGTTGCCTAGTAGGCAGGCGGAGACGCTGCCCGCTTTACTCCACTGTGTTTGGGGCACTTATTGCCTACTTTTCTGGCAGCACTGAGTCCAGCCCAGCTGCAGTCCATACTCGTTTGCACAGTCGCCCCCCCTCCCTTCCCCCTCCAGCCGCGCCGCGCACCGATACAATCGGAATGACGTCGTCGCATCGCCGCCGGACGGATCCGACCGCTTCGCTCTGAGTTATTCTTTCCGGCCAGCTCCCTCATTTTTGTCAATTAGGCTGGCGTTCTTGCGCGCCGTGGGCGGCCAGCCGGTGCAGTGCGGTGCGGCCCCGCAGGAGAGCTGTCACGTGAGCGCGGGCGGGGTGGGGCGGGGCGGGGCGGGGCGGGGCGGGGCGGGGCGGGGCGGCTCTCGCAGACTCAATCGCGTGGCCCTAGCTGTCTGTAACAAAAGAAAATGAACGAGACATGGTGAAAGTGGCAGAAACACTACTCTGTAAATCTAACTGTTGTACTACAGCACAGTTAGATTTGCAGAGGGCAGAGAGTACATGGGGTAGGGGCGGGGGAGACGGGGGGAGGGCTCATTTCACATCCCTAGCGACCCTCAGCAGTACTGTACGTCACTGTTGCCAAAAAGTCGGCAATACGGCGCCCAAACACAGTGGAGTACAGCGGGCTGCACCTGCCTACTAGGCAGCACCGTAGCACAGGTGCGTACATGTTGCCTACTAGGCAGGCGCAGATCCAGCCCGCTTTACTCCACTGTGTTTGGGCGCCGTATTGCCTACTTTTCTCTGGCAACACTGCTGTACGACGTTGGGTACAGGTGCGAGTAACATGGCGCCGCCAGCCGCGAAAACAATACAAATTTATTGGGGGTAGAGATGAATGTAATGGCAAGACGCGGTAGATTTTAAAGGCCAGCAGACGACATCCAATAAGACACAGTAGTGTTCCCTCCATGCTGACGCGACGCTAGGCTACGCTCAGTGAGAGCGAGTGGTGTGATACGCGCGTGTGTGCTGAGCGGTTATCGCTGGCGCTGGGCAGGGCTGGGGCGCCGTATGGCTCGGTATCACCCGCCATATTTGATGCCTCCCGCCCCCGCCCTGTTGCCCCGCCCCGCCCCGCCCCGCCCCCCGCGCTACCTCGCCGCGCCCAGCGGCGCGTCCCGCCGGAGCGTATCGGGGCGTTTGTGTGTGTACTCCTTGCTGTTTATCGCACCATCAAGGGCCACCAACATACATTAACGTGTCGCTCGGTGTATCTTAATACAAGTTATGTGTGGGGCGAGGAGGAGCGGGGCGGGGCGGGGCGGGGCGGGGCGCCGCCGCAGCGGTCTTACTCCGCGCCTCATGAGACCTCTCGTAAAGTTCCGCCGCCTCAGTGCCCTCCGTTTTGCGCGGCTCCGTATTGTGATTCACGGGTGGCCCTTCGTCGTGGCCGCCCTGCTCTGCGCTGCGGCCGGTTAGTTGCGCGGCAGTGTTGCCAGAAAAGTAGGCAGGAAGGCGACCAAACATAGTGGAGTAAAGCGGGCTGCATCTGCGCCTGCCCTCCAGGCAGCACCCTAGCACAGGTGCGTACATGTTGCCTAGTAGGCAGGCGGAGACGCAGCCCGCTCTGCTCCACTGTGTTTCGGCGCCTTATTGCCTACTTTTCTGGCAATTCACTCTCAGCCCGTTACTGATTTTTTGGACCCCCTTGTCAGTATTCCTGCTGCGTAAAAACCTTTTTAAGCTACTAACAACTTTTTTCATCGGTTGTACGCACTAACACTAACACTACTTCCTTTTGACATTACTAACAAGTTCTTCTTTTATCAGTAAGTTACATACAAAACGTAGGTGTTTACTAAGAAAAAAATCAGTACAGGTCTGAGAGTGAACACTGCGGTAAAACACAAAAAGAAGCCAGTTTTACTTGGTTCAATGTAAATATGAGTTAAGCGCACGTTCCTGCACAGAGAATGGGCATTTTTGGGGTATGTTTCGCTCACCCAGACAAGTAAGTAAGTGAATGATATTTTTAGTACAAGTGTGTGAAAAAGAAAATCCTCACCTAAAAGTGAGCGACAGTTTGTACACTTGGATTTCTCGTGCGGCCGCAACCCTACCCGTTTCACCTCGTCCCTGTACAATGCGCGGAACCCGCCCAAGTCGCACACGAATAAAATAATGAAAATACAGTAGTCGTACAAAATGTGGTGGCCTCCCGAGCCGGGCCGTGGCGGCGGGGCTGCAGTCCTTGCAGCTGGTGTCCCGCCGTCCAGCCGTCCCCCTGGCGCCAGCACGGCCAGCACAGAAGCAGCTTGCCTCTTTTATACTCGATTGCCGATTCAGGTGCCGCATTACAGAAGGCAACACCGCTTTGCTTTTGTGGCGGACCAGCAACAACTCTCTCCATTGAGAGTGGAACGCAAAAGTGTTGACTGCTGTTTCGCACCCACACTCTCAGCCTAGTTACAGATTTTTAGGACCCCTTTGTCAGTATTCCTGCTGATTAAAAACCTTTATAAGCTACTGACAACTTTTTTCGTCAGTTGTACGCACTAATTTCTTTTTACCTAACTGACAATTTCTTCTTTTACTTTACTTACAAAAATTAGTTAGTAATGCTGATGCGGAGAAACGCAGGACTTCACTAAGAAATAAAATCAGTTCAGGTCTCAGCGTGCACCCCGCCCATCGTGGCCCAGGGCGTCAACGCCAATTGAACGCCGGGAGGATAGGCAACTTATTTGACCCGAGTGACTGCTGGGTTGTATTTCTCAGATTCTGCCCGGCAGCAGGTTTCTATTTCAGTATGCTCTACAGAGAACGCCGTACCCTGGCCAAACTGCACCACGCGGCTCCAGGCACGTTATCATTAGCTGTGCGCTGAAAACAGCAGTAAATAATAGCGCAGCGCCCCCACGGCTGGGCGGGGCGCGGCGCAGCCTGGACATCAAGTCAGGGAGATCAGAGGAACGCATAAATTCTTGGTGTTTTTTTTTTCCATGGCTGCTGTAAGTGCTGGGAGCACGCCACACACACGCCCCGGCCCTGGCCCCGGCCCCGGCCATGCAGGGCGTATATCTCGCCATCAAGAAAAGAAAATTCCTTGCTGTGATAATTAGAGCGCACCTCACCTTGCGCGCGCCGAGGCACGCCGCCTTATAGTATAGGACCGGACAAATATGGGAATGAGGCCTGGTGCCGGGGCGCTGAGCCGTGCTGTGCGGTGCGGCGGGGCCTGTACGAGTGTCGCGCCCTTTTACGACATTCCACGCGCGCACGCCATCGCGCTGTCGGAGATATACAAATTGATTTTTTTATTTTTCAAAGGAAACGAATTATGCGAAATCATTTAAATTTTCGTGCTGCTCATGCCACACACAACAGCGTGGTACGACAAATATCGCTTTACGTATGCATTAAATAAAAATATTACTTCAGCCCGTGTGGGTGGGAGGTTAACGAGAGTTGTTAACGATAGTGCGTTGGACTAGGTAGGGCGATGCTATCGGCCGGTCCGTGACGACATGTCGGCAGCTTTTGACGGAGCGAGCCTTTCAGGAGCGGACTGGACTTCCCCCCTCCTCCCGCGTGGCGTGTGAGAACCTGGGCCCGCCCCTGGGAACCTTTAGGACCCCGTCCCGTCCCGCCCCGCCCCGTATTACCATAACGCCCGAGATGTACTACACTGCAACATCGGTCGCGACTAAACTGCATTATAAATGCAACGTTCCTCTAATCTGCGGCAGCGGCAGCGGCGGGATCCTATCTCGCCTCTTGTGTTTTCCACGTCAGCCTCGGCGAGGTAAGTCGGCGTAGCAAGGACTTATTTGCCGGACGAGAGAGAGAGAGACGAGGAGAGAGAGAGAGAGAGAGAGAGAGAGAGAGAGAGAGAGAGAGAGAGAGAGAGAGAGAGAGAGAGAGAGAGAGAGAGAGAGAGAGAGAGAGAGAGAGAGAGAGAGAGAGAGAGAGACCAGCCGGCCGTCATCGCCGTCATCTTCCTTGCATTCACCCTGATTCACCTTTCTGTCTCTCTCTCCCTCTGCCTGTATCCAGCCGGCTACGCCACTGGACGGAGGCCGCGTCGAGGCGGGACTTATTTGATATTCATTAAAAACGCATGAAAATCATACAATTACCATGTAAACCGCTTTGCGCTCCCCTTATCGCCTTGCCGGAGCTGCCCGCCCCGCCCCGCCCCGCCCCGCCCCGCCTGGACTCTGTACGAATGTGTATCATGTTGCGTTTTTCAATCCGCGGGAATAATTGGCACTGCCAACACCTCTGATGCTCGCCATTATTTTACCTCTGAATATGCAGCGCGGACGCTACGGCTGCTGGGGGGTGTGGTGGGTGGGAGTGCCCGCAGGTGTCCGCCCCGCCCCACCCCGCCCCGCCCCGCCCCGCCCCGCCCTATGTGAGTCCCATTTTCATCGGGATTTATTTGCAGCTGGCAGGATTGAAAAGCGCGTCATTGCCGCGTGGCGGGGCGGGGCGGGGCGGGGCGGTGTGGTACTGTACTCCTCTCTCCAGCTGTGTGTGTTATTTAGTGTTTTACGGGAGCGGCGTCGGATTAATTTTTACGCTCTACATTTGCGTTGACGTTGGGAACCAGATACAATGACACCAACAATAATAGTGTGATGGATCAGTGCACGGTTAAAACAATGTCTGATAATGTTTTGAGGAAAAGGCAAGGGAAAATGGGAAAACTTCGAGGAGCTCCCTTACTTTGAGGAAAATTCTTCAAAATTTTTAGGATGTCTATCTTCAAAAAATGGGGGCTAATTCGGCTAATTCCCTAATTTTTAGAGGACACTACTTTCTCAAAACATTTTTGCGCCCTTTTCTTCCAACTTTCAGGAATCGATTCGCTGTTCTCTCTCGTGTCAATGTGGCGAATAAAACAGCTGTCGAACGGAACAACGCCATGCCTGTCCCTCACTCCATCGCCCCACGGTTGTACTGGCAATAACGTTCACCGCCCCTTCGTTTCTCCGGGCCGGGCCGGGCCGGGCTGCGCGCGTGAGCCGATTCGGTGCTGAAGGGGAAATGTTTTGACAGCACCCCCACCCCCCTCACTGCTGCTCAGGCCTGGCGCCCCGCCCCGCCCCGCCCCGCCGTGGCTTTAGGCCCGTGTTACGCCGCAGCGGCGATGGAGGGACTTCTGTCACGCCACGGAAACTCGAGCCGCCCGTAAAAGAAAATACCTGCATTACCCGTTTATCTCCGGTGCAGTAACAACCGCGATGCCATCAACGGCAGCGACCACCCGCCCCATTCCGCCCGCCCCGCCACACCCCGCCTCGCCCCCCCCCGCCCCGCCCCGCCCCGCCTCGCCCCGCCCCACCCCGCCCCGCCCCGCCCCGCCCTACGGCCCCCCGGGCACGGCTCGCCCGCTCCGCTCCCCGCCTGCTCCAATAAATGTCTTACGCTCACGGGGCGACAATTTCTGCGAAATGAGGGATACAGAGAGGGGGGCGCGTCGGCGAGAGGCCAGGAAAGTGATACAAGAATGTAGAAAGACCAAAACTTCTCGCAGGTCACCCGCGAGAGTACCCGAGAGTAGAGCCCCAGATGAGCACTCTAGAGTGTCTGAGTACACGCGTGACGCCACGCACGCACGCTGATGGCGAGCGACATTCGCACCCCTCTGCAACAGTGTTGCGGGTCTGCCTATTCTGGGGGCCATGGCGGCTTATTATGGCGAGTAGGCAAACCCGCATGCTGTTCCGTGTTTTATGGACAACCGGTCAGTGTTGCCAGATAAGTAGGCAAAAATAGCCAGGGATACACGGGTGTGAGGCAGACGGGTATCTCCGCCTGCCTTACTAGGCAAACTGCCTACGCATGCGACGAGGCATGAGACTACTTTTGGCCTCGGTAGGCGGAGATACGTGTCCGCCCGAGAGGTCCATCACTCGGTTAAGGATCGCACACACGATTACCGGTTACCAGTGAATACCAACAGTTATCAGTCAAAATTTTGAAGAAACTTTGAAATTTATTATATTTCCTGCATATTTCCATGAGAAAAGACTTGAAACAGCGCGAGAAACGACGAAAAGATGAATTTTGGGGATGTGCTTATTACCAGTGATTACCGGACAAAGTGTGCACAAGATTACCAGGGTGGTGGACCCCTCGTGTCCGCCTCACACAGGTAAATGTGTTCGTGGGAATTTTTGCCTTGTTATCCGGCAACACTGCCCGGTACACACTACACTTTGACGTCCCGTGTAAATAATCTCCTCGTGCCTTACTGGCAGTGGGGAGATGGGGAGGAGGAGGGGGAGGGGTTGGGGGGGTTGCTCGACTACTCGGGGGATGCAAACCATCCGCGGACACGCCTTGCAAACACAAGTTAGGGCGCAACTCGGCCGGAGGGCCGGAGGAGGGGAGGGGAGGGAGGCCGAAGTCGGAGTCGGAGCGACTTGCCTGCCGGTCCTACCGGTGCAGTGCGGTCTGTAGTGGACGCTGGAGACAGAAGTTGCTCCCGCGGGGTAGGGGGTGGGGTGGGGGTGGGGCAGTAGGTGAGCGGGCTTCGCCCCTTGTAATACTCGTGAGAGGCAGCTCCACAGGCTCCGCAGCAGGTCCGCGATGCTATGCTCAGCCCGACTCCTGTTACCACGGCTACTGCTGTGCTACCGAGCAGCCGAGCACCGAGCACGGGACAGGGCGGGGCGGGGCGGGAGAGGTCTCAGGCCGGTGTACTCTGCTCTGCAACTCTGCGCCGAGGAGCGACAAAGTCTATACTGAGAGCTGTATCGCAGTCGCAGCAGGAGGATCCAGCAGACTGTCCAGCGTCGCCACAAAGATAGACAAGAAGTAGACCAAACACAGTGGAGTTGAGCGGGCTGCATCAGCGCCCCGAGCCCGAGCTCGTCCTCAACAAATGAAATGGCCACTCTTGACTTCGAGTTCTAGACTGCGTAGAAACTATATTCGTAATCGAACAGTCAGGACTCGACACGGAAATAGCCCATTCGAGACTATCGCGGGGAGCTCTCTGATGACCTTCGATCAAGGCGGGTGCAAGCAAGGTAGCCGTCGTCGTGGTCGTCGACGGCGGCGTCCGACCATCGCGCCGCCGGCCGGCATTCGCGGCGGGGGCGGGGGGGAAAGAGCGCGCGGAGGAGGGGGCGGCACTGGCGGGCGGGGGCGGGCGGGGGCGGGCGGGGGCGCTGGAGCGGAACCCACCAACCGTAGCGCCTCCGCCCCGCCTCCCCTCCCGCGGGGTGGGGAGGGCAAGCGTTGCCGCTGCCGCTGAGCTGCCGCCGGTCGGTACGGGCAATGGCAACTTATCGAGCGCCCAGGCCGGGGACGGGGCGCCCACGCCAAACCCCCTCCCCTCCCCCCACCCCTTCTTTCCTGCCAATCTAGCTGCACCCCCTCCCTGCCCTCCCGCACCTCTGCTGGCATCGGCGGTGGCGTCTTGACGCCGTCAGACGTCGTGTCTTGTCCCGGGTATTAGCCCGGAATCGCTCTTTTCATGCCGGAGCTGGCGGGGCCGTCGCGTCCGGGAGGGGTGGGGAGGGGGGTGGAGGGGAGTAGAGGGTGGACTTCAGAGCCAGGCCCTTCCCTCGTCCCCCGACGAGTCATCCTGATATCGGCGGGGCGGGTGGGCCGCGTGAGCAGAACACTCCGGACCTGACCCCGGAGGAGCCCCTGCAGGGTGATTCCGCTCAGTGGTTTCGTCTCTCTGTCCTTGTCGCTCTCATGGGGCATGGCCAGGGGGAGCAAGAGAGAGGACGCTAAACGCTACTAAACGCTGTTCGGGATCACCCTGCTGCACCAGGTTCCTCTACGTATCTGTCATCGAGGGCGCCGCACAGTACAGCTAACTTTACGTGTAACAATATATTATCATAATCGCGCGGAAGAACGCGGCATAGAAACATGCGATATCGGAACAATTTCGATTTCTTCTTTGTTTGGGTAATGGCATAGGCAGAGTCAGTGGTGGTCAGCGCTGTCCGCCGCCAGACTCGCCGCCGAAGAAATTCGCTCCATGCCAGACGCAAAGACTCGACTCGACTCGCGGTGCCGACGGAAGCACTCCTGCCCGTCGAAAAAAAATAACAACTTACAAGCAGCAGCCCAGCCGGAGTGCGTGGAGGAGTGCGGTGTGACCGAGCCGAGGGTGTGACGGTGTGCCCCGGCAGGCGCTGCCATTCACCGACGCGATGCTGCGGGGTGCGGGGGTGCGGGGACCGACCGCTGTTCTCTCCGCTCTCCCCGCCCCGCCCCGCCCCGCCTCGCCGCTGTAGCTGTATACCGCTACACGCCGTGTTATGCGACCACCCCGCCCCGCCCCGCCCCGCCCCGCACGGCCCTTCACTCTATAAAGCCCCTGTCGTCCGCCCTTTCTGAAAAGAACAGCGTCGCCATTGTCACCGAAGGCGGCTGCGGCGGCGGCGCGGGGGCGGGGGCGGGGGCGGGTGAGGCGGGGCTGTTGATCCCCGTATTGTTGTAGGCGTTGATAACACAGGGGCACGTTTCACGCCCCCGCGCCCAGCGCCCCGCCCACGGCGTGTTGCTGACGAGGTGTCGGGTCGGGTCGGGCCGGTTAGGGCGCCTTTTGCTGCCGGAGTACAGTATACACCACCGACCGGCAGCGAAAAGTTTAGATTCAAATTCGCACCATTTGGCTGCGCGTTTAGATTGTGTTTGGTTTTACATTGATAAAAATGTAAAGACCGCAGTTTCATTTAATCCAATGAAGGACAATATTTCAGTTTTTGATCTAAATTTAAATTGTTCGGAAGAACTTACGTTTTTTTGGCGTAACCCTTCTGTCACGTGCAAGGGATTTGGCACTTTTGTAATACAGACAATAGTTCTGATTCTGGTTCTATCTACAAACAACTCGTTTTCTCGATCTTGCCTAAGTCCACTACTGTGCTACACTCTCAATCCTACTGATACAGTAGTCGTACTCTTATGTATCTCAAAGTGTCGCTAGAAAGTCGTTGTTACACGACGAGACATCGGCACGCGATTGCTTTCATACCGTGTCACCGGAGCTGGATCCTTTCGTCCATGTGCCATGTGACACGCGCGGTGCGATTCTCGGTACCCTATTTCCATTCATTATCGACGCGCAATCATGCCGCGCAACGGCCGCAACTTTCTCCAAACCCCTGCCCCTGCCCCTCCCCCTCCCGCCTCCCGCCCGGTTCTCGTCTCACCCCAACATTTTTGAATTTTTCGCAGTAATCCGACGTGCAAAACGAAGTAACGAACGTTTGCGTGCGGACATGCAGCCAGCAGCGGGCGGGTAAAGTGGGTAAGAAAGGGAGGGCGGGCAGTCAGGAGCACGCAGGCGCAGGCCCATGTCATGTACAGGAGGCGGCTGGGTCGGGTCGGGTCGGGCCGGCCTCTGCGAGCAGGAGAATAAGTATGTCGTTGACATGACATGTCTCACTGCCAACCGCCCGCGCAAGCCTGCGCCCAAGCCTGCGCCCGTCCGGCCGGCCGGCGCACCTGCACTGCCCGCCCTGCACTCTGCATTCACAACACAAACGGGCGCGCAAAACACGCGCCCGCACCCGGGCCAGGCCAGGCCGCCGCTCGCGCTCACGCTCGCGCTCACGCTCACGCTTGCGCACGCCGGCACGCACCGCGCAGGCCAGGCCTGCCGCTGTACGTACAGCCCGACCCCGGCTCATGCGTTTCTCCGATTTGCATAAAATTACTCTGCCGAACACGATATGGAACAAGCGGAGACACGGCCCAGCCGCCTTATCTACGGCCGTCATTACACATAACCCCCCCTGGTCCCTGGTTCCTTGTTCCGCCCCTGGCGTTTTGTTATCGGTCTCTTTTACTCGCTTTTATTTATTTTTTTTGTAAACTTTTCGGCAGGGTTCCCCCTGGCCCGGCCCGGCGGACTTTACGACTTCATCGCTACAGGGCCGACAGCGTCACGGCATGGCGAAGGGCGAGATTGATTATTTTAGGCATATCGAGAGGAGATGGGGCCCCGTGCGTATACTGTACCGGATGCGGCAAAGCAGGGAGGTTGCCTACCCTCACGGGGCCACGAGGATGGCGCGGTCCCTCGCCCGGTGGCCTCGGTGTTGCAGAAAAGTAGGCAATAAGTCGCCGAAACACAGTGGAGTAAAGCGGGCTGCATCCGCGCCTGCCGACTAGGCAACATGTACGCACCTGTGCTAGGGTGTTGCCTAGTAGGCGGGCGCAGATGCAGCCCGCTTTACTCCACTGTGTTTGGGCGCCTTATTGCCTACTTTCCTGGCTCCGAGAGCGCGCGCGGGCATGCATCTTCCGCCGGCGCGGTGGTTCCGCGGCGCGCACTCGAACGCAGCAACAAACAGCCGGCTAATGAAGCCTTGCCCTAAAGAGCAGGCGCGCCGCGCCGCCGCGCGCAAGTCCGCATCACGCCGCCGAACCGAATGCAGCAACCCTTTCGAGGAGGCTATATCGGACTTGCGGCCCGACTGGGCCCGACCCAGCCGGCCGGTCAACACTGCAGTTGTGATGACCGCGTGGCGTGGCGTGGCGGGGCGGGGCGGGGCGGGGCGGGGCGGGGCGGGGTGAGGCCACCCCTCGACAACAATACATTGCTCTTGTTATTGTTGCTGCTCCCGCTGCTCCATTATCGGCGGCCGTCGCGTCGTTTCCTCGCTCATTTCCGCGCGCCGCGCGCCGCATCGCACATACCACTTGAGTCCCTGCTGTTTTCACAGCTCGCTCTCCCCGACACACGGGGCGGGGCGGGGCGGGGCGGGGCGGGTGGGGCGTGGCGGCCCGGGGGCTTGTTAGGGAATATAATGCGGCTTGTTCACACAGCACGTCAATACACCCGCGGGGCAGGCCTGGCGGCGCGGCCTGTGGCCTGCTCGGCCTGATCCCTATATACGCGGTACGGTCCAGCTCACAAACGAAGACGGCTACACTGTTAATTTCGTTGTGCATGGCGCACGCCTCTGGCGTACGATCACTGAACGCGATGGCGTACAATTACTGAGCACAGCACCCCGAACGAACAGTGCAGCTGGGGCACATCTCGGGCGGGTTACCTGCGGTCGACAGCCAGAGTGGCCAGAGTGGCCAGAGTTAGCCTGGCTGTGAGGCGAGACGCAGCGGGACAGGGGGCGGGGCTGGGCGGCACCGGGCGGCATGGCACCAAACTTCTGCCTCTTAACAAAAGCTCATAAGCTTAGCCGCCCCGCCCGGCCCCGCCCCGCCCCGCCCCGCCCCGCCCCGCCCCGCCCCGCCCCGCCCCGCCTCACGCCGCACGGGCCCGGCCCGCTGTGTAAACATGACAGCTACACTCATCTAATCAATACGGTATGGTATACGGCACGGTTCGATCTCACTGCGGCCCGCTCCGCACCGCTCCTGTGATTGCCCTGTCATCGGTTTTAAGCTTCCCGCTGCCCGTGGCCCGTGGTGTACGGGGCTCTGATTACCAGCCGCCCCGCGCATACCTGCAGCGCCTGCAGCGAGGCTAGGGGGCGGGGGAGGAGTCCTCGAGCACAAGTTCCACTTTGGCGACCCAGCAGCAGCAGCAGCTCAGCTCCAGCTGCAAGCGCGCGCGGTACGGCGGCGGAGGGCTCCTGCGGCACAGCTCCCCGACGTGGTCAAGCAGCTCCCGCCACTCGAGAAGACAGCAAGGAGAACTGTTGTAGGAGGGTGATTCCGCACACGGGTTTCGCCTCACCGTCCTTGTCGCACTCATGGGGCAAGGCCATAAGGGAGCGAGAGTGAGAGAGGACTATTGTAGATGGGGTGCGGAATCACCTTACTGGAGCAGCGGATCGCGCCGAAGTGGAAAAGATACCCGACCGACCCGAGCCCGGCCGGGGCGGCGTTCCCTAAGTGGACGTGCTGAGGTTCGGGGCACGACTGAATGGGCCCAGCCCCGGCCCGGGCCCGGGACAGGGCCTGAGGTACCCAGAGAAGGGAACCCGAAACAGCTGCTTCGGTCCGGCCTGCTGGTCAGGCCCAGCCAGGCCTGCCTGTCTGCCGGCAGCACTCCGCCGCCCTTCGACAGCCCCGCCCCGCCCCCGCCCCGCCCCGCCCCGCCCCGCCAGGGCCACCACTGCCGGCCGCCTGGACAATTTGCGGACTTTGTATCGGATCAGACGGTATCGGGTGCGGAGGGGGCTGCGTGAGTTGGCCTCGGCCTTGGCGCCCAGCGCGCAAGCCCACACCGGGTCGGGTGGGCTCCCACCTGGCCTCCTATCCGGTCTCTGCGACACACTAAGGGCCGCCTAAACGGTTGAAGCAAGCACTACCCATCCCCGCCCAGCGCGCGTAGGCAATATGAATCACAAACGGACTGCCTGCACGCGGTGGGGGAAAAATACAACAGGTAAAAGCCAGTAAAAGCAAGTAGTATACGTAGTATGCAGCTCGGTAGGGCTGCCATGCAGTAGCAGTGCCTGAGCGAGTAGGGGCAGCCTCCAGCTGTCCTGTCCTCGAGGCTGCCTGCAGCACCAGGCCACACCGGTGGGTCGGGGCGGGGCGGGGCGGGACGGACCCACCCGCATCAAGGAGAGATTCCGGGGATAAAATGCCACGCGTGCGCCGGCCCCGCCCCGCCCCGCCCCGCCCCGGACTAAAGTGGCCGAGCCTGCGGACGAAAAAAGGAAGACTCCGGGGAGGACTCAAAAAGATCCCCACTAATTAATTGGGCGAGCGTGGAATTGAGAGCCGGGCGGGCCGGGGGCAGGGGCGTGCCGGGGAGGAGGACGGGGTTATTTATTTATTTTTCAGTAGCCACTGCAGCGTAATGGCTCATGCAGGCGGTGCAGCGCGGAGCGGCGACGCCGGTATCGAAGCTGTCGCCAGGTAGGCCGCCGATCCACTCGTCATTGCAGGGCCGGCTGGGCCATCGCTCAGACCGACCAGGGGGCGCGCGCGCACACACACAAAGGCACACACACACACACACGAGCGGACGCACATCCTTCAGAGCGATAACGACGACGCTGACGACACCTATTAGAGGATAATTCGGCCGTGCGATCGGATCGGCCGCCGCTGCGCTGACCGATCCGTTCCGGCGAGCAGCGCAGCGCGGCAAGACAGGTATTTATACGCCCTTCATTTAGGAAAAATAATAATTTTTTCCCTCCTGAAACATACCCGAGATATGGGAAAGAGCAATGGTGATATTGTCCTAACATGGACAGTAGGGTAGCGGCGGTAGGGTCACCGTCCTCCTCCGGCCGCCGCCGGATGTCCGAGGTCCGCGCGCGGGGACCGGGCCCGGGCCCGATCGGACCGCGAGGCGGGCGAGGCGAGGTGCAGGCGGACCGAACCGAACGGATGTTTCCGTTCCATGTCTTGTTTGTAGATATGCGATCAGCATGCATAAAAGCCCGTGCCGTGCCGTGCCGTGCCTCGGGCCGCAAAAGCACCGCAAAGGGCCCAGCCTGACGCCGGGGGGCTCGGCCCGGCCTGGGCCGGGGGGCGCCAGGGTGCCTGGTCCAGGTCGTTGCAGAGGCACTGCTGCAGCACGGCGCGTGGTCGTTTGCGGGCATGACAAGGGTCGCGAGGGTCGCACTAGGTCGTGTCGGAGTTTGTCAGGATACGGAAACTCAAGTGTGAGAATATGGCTCTCTCTCTTTCAATGAGCACTCTTGTCCCTTCTAGTAAGTGAAATTTCTAGGTTAAATGCACCACCTTGTCCAAGTGTAATGCAGCAAAGAGTCGCACACCTACAAGTGTGCAATGTTCACATACTTGGGTTTCCAGTGCGGAAGGGTTGCGGGGTGACGTTCACTCTATGGGCCGCCGGGCCGGGGCCGGGGTGTCATCGCCGTGACGCCGGGACGGCCTCCCTGCGAGCAGGAGGGTCCGTGACGAAGAGCAGAGGGAACATTGAGTCCTCGCTGCACCTGTCAGCGCCGCGGCTAATGACACGCCCCGGGTGTGTGAGAGAGGGAGAGCAAGAGAGAGCGAGTGTGACGGCGAGCTCTGCGCCGAACCAGGTGTGTTTGCTCACGGACGCGGTCCTGTCCGGTCCCAATCCTTTGTCTCCGCCGGCGGCGGGGCGGGGCGGGGCGGGGCGGGTTCAAGGCGGGGCGGGGCGGCGAGCGGCGGGGCACCCGGCTTCCCGCCTCTCCCCACCGAGGACAAGCACCCTTTGATTGATCAGTAGCGAGCTGATCACTGAGCCGCGAGGGAGAGGTATGTATCGCGGCACATCGTGAGCGCCTTATTACCGGCCTGCGAGGCGCCTGCGGGCGCGGGGCAGCGCGGGGCGGGGCGGGGCGGGGCCGGCCACGGCGGCCGCTGTGCATTTGACATGTCCGCCCTGAGGATAAGGATTGACAGAGCTACAAAACGGCGCAGTGTGTGCTAGTGGGGTCGTCAGGGCGGTCAGCCGGGTAGCCCTGCTAGCCGTATCCCGTGCCCTGACCACGCCGCACGCCCCGTCAACTCAAGTCCTCTCCCCCTCTTCCTCTCCCATTTCTTGCCACGCCTACGCTACTCGCTTTTCATAACTTCACTTGTCTTATCGCCGCCGCAGTCCGCTCTGAATTGGGCTCGCTGAGCGACAAGCCCCGCAAGCGGCGCGGCGTATGTAGCACTCGGGCGCGGTGGGCCCCGCCCCGCCCCGCCCCGCCCCGCCCCGCCCCGCCCCGCCTGTGAGCGAGTGGACTTGAGCGAGCCCTCAATCTACCCCCCCCCTCCCCCTCTCTCTCTTTCCCTCTCACACACTCTCCTGCCCAACCACCGGCCCCGGGCAGGCCCAGGCTCCCGGGCGGTAAATCACTCGGTCTGCATAAAACACGGAACGGCATGTGTTATCTGGGCCGGGCGCGCCCCGCCCCGCCCCGCCCCGCCCCGCCCCGCCGCGGCGTGGGGACCTTGACGTCGGGGTCCTAAATAAAACGGCCGACATGTCCAGCCCCCTAAAACGCGTCCGTCCCGCCCACGCAAAGTCCAGCCCGCGCCGCACCGCGCGAGGAGCGTATCTCGGAGGGGAATAAAGCAGGAGTTTATGGGCCGAAAACAAAATAATGCGATCCTCACAAGTCCAGCAAAATGTAAGGGGTGCGCGGCGGGCCGGGCCGGGCGCCTGGACCTGACAATCACCAACATGGCCGTTGCGCCGCGCCAGTCCGGCCCGCCCCGCGGACTGTACGCACGCGAAGGGAAGGGAGGCGCTGTGGTTGCACTTTACATCGGCACGTGTGCACGGCACGTCCAGGGCGCCCGCGCCGGCAACCCCGTCCAGGAACATGACAGAGGCCGGGCGCGGGCAGGCGCCAGGCGCGTACGGCTGCACAGGTACGGGGCGCAACATTTCCGAAGGAGGGTAACAACCTGTGTGCCTCCTCGCCCCGCCCCGCCCCGCCCCGCCCCGCCCCGCCTCGCCCGGCCTCGCCCCGCCAGACTTGTAATTAGCGCTGCTGCTATCACGAACAAGCACACCACGCCCGGCCCCCGGCACGGCCCATACATACCCGCCCCCTCATCCCCCACCCTCCCCGGCCCCGGCCCGGGCCGCCCCTCCGTGCTCCTACTTTTCTATCACGCTATCCTCCGATACTGTCGTCCCCCCCTCCAACCCCGTCGACGCTGCAGCCGTTGCACAGCAAGGAGAAAGTTATAATTTTTCAAACCTATGCCAAGTTTAATTTCGTTAGTTCACCTCGTTTAGCCACCAAATAAAAACGAAAAGACGACGTGAAACATGGAGAAACACCAAATCTGAGCCCTGCAGCCCAGTGTTGGTGATGGATCTGAAAACTGATGTTCAAGGAGGAAATGGCAGGTAGAAGTATAACTTTGTGAATTTGTAGTCAGGAAATATCTCAGTACACAATTACAAAGAGAACAAAAACCACCTGTGTGATGCAGCAACTGCCGTAATTTTTTCCAGATTACTTCTATCCCTTTCCCACCAGAACACAAAGAAAGTTTTATGTACGTAGTGACATAACTTTTGCAGTTCAGATTTTGAATTCCGTCCATATAAATAGTCAAAATACATTACAATAGTAAACAATAAATAAATTTGGAATCACTTATCTATCAAGGATATAAATGGCTCTGAATGGATGTTCCAAACTAAATTTGGTGTGACCTAGAGGCCATTAGAAGGTGAAATAAAAGTCACAGTAAAGTTGATTTTTGTTATTTAGTCTCTTGTTTAATAACAAGGATATAAATGGCTCTGAATGGATGTTCCAAACCAAATTTGGTGTGACCTAGAGGCCATTAGAAGGTGAAATAAAAGTCACAGTAAAGTTAATTTTTGTTATTTAGTCTCTTGTTTAATAACAAAATTTTTAAAACATCCAATATTTTTAGCCAGTGGCTCTAAATTAATTATACACTTCCGAATGGAGTTAGATATTTCCATACACTTTTTGTCCCATATTTTGGGATTTTATTTTCGAGAGGACAGGACAGATCAGAAATCTTGATGCTGGTGGGAAGGACTATTCAAGGGAGGGAAACATTTAAAATAGCAGTGGCAAAATTCGACTGAATTTTCATCTCGAATGTTATCATTTGAGTTTCTCATACACGCGTGACGGAAATGAAGCAAGAGGTAAAGCCACCTTGGGTGAAGCTGAGTGAAGTAAATATCGTGTTTTGATAGAGTTTTGATACTTTCGTTGCCAAATAATGCACGTAATTCTTTGTAAAGTCCATAAGTGAAGTTATCACGTATATACATATGAAAAGGAACATCGAAGGAAGGGCTGGTTACTTAAAGTGTGTTCACTCCGAAAATACACAAACAACCTTGGTTCTGCAACACATAATGTCAGACCTTGGTCCTACATTTGGCTGATTTTATTCAAGAAAGCGCACTAATCTATCGGACCGCTGTGCAAGTCATTTTTAATTCAAGATGGTCCAACAAAATGTAATGAACATCGCATCGCACGCCCACAAGGTACGTCTAACCCAACTTTTAAAACACGCTTGTTCTTGGCTTTGTCAATAATTGTTTTAGTGTTCTTTGATTTCTTATAACTCCTATTTGTTGTAATTGACTGATATCGGTTCGTTAGGGAAACAAATTTATTCATTCCAGGCTGTTAGTTATATGGGTAATGAGGTTTGAGGGGTTATTTTTGAGAAATAATCGGCCACCGTAACCCCGCTTAATCGAGTGCTATTTTATCACTAATTACAGTGTTGATGTTCCAAATCGTTTTGTATGAGTATGAAAGGGGTTTATTATCTTGAATTAACTTCATTCTTCTTGACTGGGGCTGCACAGTTTGCTTTCGTTTCGTTTGGGTTGAGGCAAAATCAGTAGCAGACGGTCGGCACTGTTACCGACACTCCCGACACTTTCTGGCAGGGTATCATAATAATGTGTTGTGGCAAGGGCAAGGTCGCGCGAAGAGGACCGAATAATGTAAAAAGTTTAGGGTTGGGAATTCGACGCGTTGTCTCATATTTTTTTTGGTAAAAAGATCCACTGTAGCTCCCTCTTTTCGAGTTCGACTCGACCTTTGCGAAGTCGCCATGACAGTTTCTCATATCGGTGTGCGCCGGATGTGGCCGCGCGCTCCTTGTTCGTACTGAAGTTCAGTTGCGTCGCGACCGTTAAGATCCGCTCCCGCTCAATCGAATTCTCGCGTTATTCATCAATCAACCAATCGTAACTGGTAATGTATTATCTAAGGTGAGCGGCTGTGTGGTGCGAAATGTTATATGTCTCCGTAAAAGCGCCTCCCTTTGCTCCTCCCGACTTTTCAAATGTCCAAACTGACGCCAACTGTCGGTTGAGGTTCGCCGGGCCGGACCGGGCCGGACCCGCGCGACCCTTGTGGTCACCGCCACACCAGCCGCGTTAACCGGGAGCCTCATTATTTCAGGGCGTCAACAGCGCCATAAATTTATCTTGCGTTATGTGTTTTATAATACGTCGCTCTCTGTGCGCCAGCTGGGCTGGGCTGGGCTGGGCTGGGCTGGCCGGCCCCGGCTGGATCTTTAACCAATAATTAAGAGCACGGAAGAACGCCTCACGCACGAGTACGAGCGCACGTCCCCTCCCCTCCAATCAATCCTGCGGCCGCTAAGCAGCGATCGCAGTCGCATCACTGCCCTCGCCAGTGTCGTAACAACAATCATCATTGTGGCGCTAATTCTCCTTCGTCATTATTCTAGGAGGCAGCTGTGCTGGCTGGCCTGCCCCGCGCGCGGCCCGCGGCTCCGCGGCCGCCATCTTGTTCCAGTGTTTGCCGAGTGTCAACGCGGCGGCGGCGGCGGCGTAGGCGTCATGGCGGTGCGGCGCGGCGGTGCGGGACACGGACATGAGGTGAGTGAGCTCGGAGCGCACGCCGCCATAGGCCCGGCCGACCGACCGGCGCGGGAGATAAGGGCCCCGCCTAGAGTCAACACGGGACTGATACAGACCGGACCTGTATCGATTGGTATACATACATTTATTTTGATGTGTTTTTCCTGCTCTCGAGCGAGGGGGTTCGATGCGCGTTATCGGCCTCCCTCCCCGTCGATGATTAGCACATGTCCTCTGAGCACGGCCGGCCCGGCCCGGCCCGGCCCGGGCCGCGCGTCCACCGCGACGGCCGCCTCGACCCGCAAAGTACGAAAGGGCCGGCCTCGGGCCCGCGCGGCCCGCAGGATTAAAAATTCAGACAGGAGCGGGGAGAAAATGTTGTCTAATTGAGAAAAGGCGCTTCCGCCCGTCCTGAAAAGATAGGTAGAAAGATGGGGGTGGGTAATGTCGGGCACCAAACCGTAGAAAACTTTTGCTCCTCGCGACGTGGCGGTGGGGCGCGCGGGGCCGCGGGCCGGGCCGGGGCCACGAGCAACTGCTGCCGGCGCGGCGCGGGCGGGGTAGCACCGCCAAGGCACCGCGCCGCAGAGAATCAAAAAAACATGAATATTTAGGTGGTTCTCCTCAGCTCGGCTCGGCTCGGCTCCGCTCCTCGCCTCCCCGCCCCCTGTCCCTGTCATGCTGTTATCGCGCCCTGACAGCAGCGCGACTCGATTTGGCCGAGACAAAAGGAAAATGTTAAGTCCCTCGGAGGATATTTCAGAAAGACTCGACTCGTGTTCCGGAGCTCGGCTGGCGGGGCGGGGCGGGGCTGCGCGGGCCGGGTAGGGGCGGCGCCAAGGCTTTTCGGGGGGAAAGGAGGGGGGGGGGGGGGCAGTTGGAAAGGAAGCGAAGGGAAGAGAACGGAACGGGCGGTCCCGGCCCGGCCCGACCCGACTCGGCTGCCTGTCTACCTGAAAGCATTTGTTTCGCTTTTCCTCAGGGCTGTCGCGCCGCGTGGCTGCGCGCTGGGCTGCGCCCGGGCGGGGCGGGGCGGGGCGGGGCGGCTCTCACGAACTTCATCGTACTTTTGCTGTTAGCAGGCGCGCGCTCTCCCTTTCTCTCTCTCCCTCTCTTTCTCTCGGGGGCGGGAATATGTAAATGGGCTGGTAATGGAAGAAAAACATTTCCATTTGCTACTTGAGTTCTGGTCGCGCAGAGCCGATCTCGCTCTCTGCTGCCGCCCCCGCCACCCTCGCCGCCCTCACCGCCGCCGCCCCCTGCTCGCTCAGCTTGCCGCCAGCCATCTCGCGCTTCTATCGCATTACATTGTCGCAGCATTGGTTTCTGTTGAGACCTCGAGGCTGTCGCCTTCATCGCCCGCCTCGCCCTTCTCCAGGACATCCGGGTCAGATGGTCGGCCGTCCGCCCCCCTCCTGTTCCCATCCCCGCCTCGCCCGGCCCGGCCCGCCGGAGATCTTTTTCGTTTCACTTTATCAGAAAGTTTTTGGCGATAAGCTCGTTATTCCGTCCGATCGTCGCTGCCGCTCTGCTGCTCCTGGGTCGGGTAACGACGATGCAGTTCCTTCCCTTTCCCCTCCCCCTTTCACCGCGGCGCGCCCCCGCCCTCGCTACCCCGCGCGCGTTAGAGTCCCTCGGAGGTGAGGTATAGACGCCCCGCCCCGCCCCGGCAGGGTGGGGAAGGGGGGCGCGCAACCTCACAACAAATTGCAAAATTATGCAAGCCATTGAGCTGGGTCGCGGCCTCGCGGGGCGTGGCGGGGCGGGGCGGGACCAGCTATGCGGTATATTTGGGAGTACGGCCCCACTGCGCGGCGCGGCGCCGCGGCGGTGGCTCTCGGCGGCCATATAAACTCGGTGGGGCAGATAACGCGCCATCGAATCAGTTGGGCCCGTTCGCCGTGATAAACACACGCAACATGGCGTCCGGGCGGGGCGGGGCGGGGCGGGAGGGCTTGCGCGCTTTGACTGTAGCCCAGCGCTGCCCTTCGCTGGTATGAGCTTTGAAAATTTTAACGTCGAAGTTTCGGCCGAGTCGTTGTGTGTGACGTCCACTGCGCTGCCCGCCCTCGTCATACGACGTCATTGGCGCCGCCCCAACCCGCCCCGACGTCGACGTCATGATGGCACTACCAGACGGTGCTTTGGGTGGAAGGCGCGGTGCTCAAAGTCTCCCTCGGGGACTCGCGGTAGCCCGGCCGGGCCGGGGGCGGGCGTGGCGCGCGGTGGGGCGGTCCCCCGGGGGCGGGGCGGGGGCGGGCGCGGGGCTCGGGCGGGGGTGGCGCGTCGGCGGCAGAGCAGGCTGCAGGCTGATTCCGAGGATCGCTCTCGTAGTCCTGTCCTTGTCGCACTCATGCAGCGCCGCCATGCTCAGCATAGGGCCCTGCCATAGGTGCGACAAGGAAGGAGGAACGAGAACGATCTTCTGAATCAGTCAGCTGCTGCCGCATGCACTGTTGTGACTCTGGGGCGCGTGCCTGCTGCAGACGGCGTCCCCGTCATCGCGGGCAGCCCCGCCCTGCTGGGAGGCCCTCCTGTAGGTGCGCAGGACGCTCTTTAGAGGAAGGCGCTCGGGTCGGGCACGGTGGCCTCCGCGGGGAGGAGGAGGGGCCCGGGGCGGGGCCGGGCGCCCACATTTATCCTGGGAGGGACACCCTAGGTGAACACTATTTACAGGCGACCCTCCCCTCCCCTCCCCTTTACCCGCGCCCCGCCGCTCCAGACGGAGTATGTATGTCACTGTCTCCGGTGATTACCGCCACTCTGTCACTGCGCCAAACAACAAAAACACCGACCGCCACTCCCCTCCCCACCCCGCCCCACCCGCCCCACCCTGCCCCACCCCTCTCCGCTCCATCAGGGAGCACTCCGATGAACTGTCACAGGGCGTTCCCCCGCGTCGCGCGGCACGGCGAGCCCCTCCGTTCGCGGAGCCATTTGCCTCTCAAGGCATGAATAGCTCTGCTGACCGTTCAGTCCCGCTGCTGGCCGTTCAGTTCAGTGGCGGATCCAGAGGCTGTCTTTGGGAGGAAAAAGTAGCACTTTATGCCTACTTACAGGGGCGAAGTATGACATTTTGCCTACCTCTCAGGCGGCTATCTAGGTGCCGGGGGGTGACCCTTTGCCCCCCTGGATCCGCGATTGGTTCAGCCCCGCTGCTGACTGTCAACCCCTGCTGCTGACCGTTCAGTCCCGCTGCTGACCGTTCAGTCCCGCTGCTGACCGCACAGACCTGTCACGTCCGCTATGACTTCATGCAGTGCTCGCGATAATGCTGCAGGGCAGCGCGCCGCCGTTTCGTCCGCCGATGAGGCTCGTATGTTTGCCGAGCAGTTGAGGCCGGGTTTAATATCGAACGGGACAGGCCGGGCGGGGCGGGGCGGGGCGGGGCGGGCGGTGCGGGGCGGGCGGTCCGGGGCGGTGCGGGCAGGTCGTCGCAAACATGGTGCCGGCCGCCCTCCCTCCGCCACGGCCACGCCACGCCACGGCCTCCTCCCCGCCCCGCCCCGCCCCGCCCGCGCCCCGCCCGCGCCCGCCCCTTGCGTGACTGCAGAGTCGGACGAAGCGCAGGACGCGGACAGCGGGACATCCTCCTGTCCCTTGCAGAGGCACCAGGCCCTGGGCGGGTCGGGGCTGCAGCTGCGACTGTAGCTCCCCGGCCCGCCGCCCAGTAGGTGGCCTACTTCATCTTTTACGTCACTCCGCGTCTAAATGTCGCTGCTCAGGTGTGCGGGCTGCAGCTTCTAGCTGCCTCACTCCCCCCACCCCCCCTCCTCACTTCTAATCCCTCAAATTTAACGCTCGGTCCGCCCGGCCTGCCGGCCCTGCCGCCTGCCGCCTGCAGAACACCATGGCACACCACACAGCCGCCTAACCGCGCCCCACCGCGCCACGCCCCGCCCCGCCCCCGCCCCACCGCGCCCCGCCCCACGCCGCGCCACGCCGCGCCACGCCACTCCCCGGCGCGTGCCGTGCAACCCCTGCCCTCCTGCCGCGTTCGATCAATGTGCGAGCGTTCGCCCGTTATTTGTGTTTTCGTCAAGTGGCAGCGCTAATTACTCAGTGCTGCGCCAACGGGGCCCCCGCCCCGGGTTTGGGGGGGGGGGGGGGCGCAGCAGGACGGGGAGGGTGGTGACGAGGAGGACGACGACGACGGCGAGTGCGACGTCGCCGCCGCCGACGACGACGACGACATAGAGTACACGGAGGAATACTACGACGAGGACGTTTGGAGTAGGGCATAAAAAAGGACTAGGACGAGCAGGACATAGAGGAGGACTAAAACAGAGGAGGTCTAGGGCGTGATAGGGAGTACGAGGAGGAGGTCGGGGACGGGGCTGCCGCGAGGCGAGGCTCATGACGTTGGCGGCCGTGCCGTACCGCCCTAGAGAGACTCGGAGGTAGAGAGGCGTCAACTCGCCGCGCGAGGAGAAGCGCTGTCATTGGATGGTACCAGCGTGTATACGCGCCGTGATTGGCTGGTACCAGCCTGAGCGCGGCGAGTTGACGCCTCTCTCCCTCCGAGTCTCTCTATGCCGCCCCCGCCGCAGACCAGACCGCACCGCACCGGACACCCCACTAACGACCATAACCTCAACCGCACCTAACCATGGACCCGACCCGGACCCGACCCGCGCCAAGTTTGAGCCACACCGTGGAAACTGTATATAGTGTGTTCTCTCTTGCCCCGGCCCGGGGCGGTGGGCCGCGCCGCGCCGGGGGACCGCTAAGACCTTTAGCGCACTTGGCCCGCCCCGCTCCGCCAGCAACCGGGGCGGAGCGGGGAGAGGAGGTCCTGCCTCTAGCCCATAAAACAACTACACACGTATAAGCGGGCTAATTGCGGACAAAGTCCCGGCCTGCTCGTCGCGCAGCGCCGCCCGTGTAGCTTGTGAATGATGAGTCCCTGCTGCACGAGAGAGGGCAAAAAAAGAATCAGGTGTGAGCAAGTAAATTCGCTACTATAGGGGTGGTTAAGAAATTGGCATGGCCAATAGTTGGTTGAAAGAGACAGGAGTTAGCCCTGCAGCCAAGCTGTAGCTACAGGAGTCAACTGGCTGCTACTGCTGCTGCCGCCTTTCCCTGAGGTGCTGGAGGGCAGGGCGGGGCACGACCCGGTCGCCGCCAGGCGCCTAACGAAGAGTGGCAGTAGCCCTTTTTGCTGGCTGTGGGGACCCCATCGGCGCCCAGCCCCGCCCCGCCCCGCAGCGCCACACCGGCCTCGTCAATTCGTCGGGACCCGAAGGGGAAAAAAAAAGAAAAGGGATTACAGTTGTGTGACAGAGGTTCGTGTCAATCACGACACCCTGCCCGGGGGCGGGGTGGGCGCGCGGGGCGGGGCGGCCCGGCCGGTCCGGTCCGGTCCCGTGCGTATTGAAATGTGAAATGCGAATCATGGGCCGTCGTATATTTTGGCCCGTCTTTGAAGATTAGCGCGAAAAAGTTTATAAAGGAGATAGGGCTTGCCCGGCCCGGCCCGGCCCGGCACGCGGGTCGCGGGTTGCTCTGTTTGTCGCGGGCGGAAGCGACGCTGCGGGCCGCGGGGCGGGGGACCGCGGGGCGGGGGACCGCGGGGGACCGCGCGCCGCGCCGGGCGCCGGTCGGAATGGAATGGAATGGAATGATGCTTTTTGCGGTTGGTCCTACCCTCTCTTTATTGTGGATCAAAAGTTTTGTCATTGCCAAAGTTGTCTCCGCGAACCAGAGAGAGCCAAGCGGGCGGGGCGGGGCGGACCGCGCGGTCCAGAGGCTGCAGCAAGCACTCGACCGGGCCAGCTGCGGGACCCGCCTCACCCCGCCCCGCCCCGCCCCGGCCCCGCTCAGGCCGAGGGGAGGGGTAGTTGTAGTCCCTCCCTCAACAAATGAATCTGCAATCCAATATGTATCTCATTATTCCGAACGCAGACACGAAAGTCTCTGTCGCCAACTTGAAAGATTAGAGAGCCATGGCGGGCGCGGCGGTCCTGTCCTGGCCTACCCCGCCCCGCCCCGCCCCGCCCCGCCCCGCCCCGCCCGCGGCCCCCGCTCGCGAGTTTCTCTTAAACAGCCCCCCGCCCGCCGCCTCCAGCGAGCGACTTTTCCTCTACTTCTCGTATAATAATTCGAGAAGTTTTGCGGAATTCGTTTGGCGACATTCGTGTCGCGTTTCATGCGCGCTTATGCCGCGCCGCGCGCACGGAATAACTGCAAAACTTTTATATATTACGAATAATTGGGGTGCTTTTATAATTGGTTCGAACTACTGCCGCCGCGCCGGACTGCGTGCGCCATGGAGGCCTGGAGGAGGGCGCGGACGGGACGGGGACTCACGCGCGACAGACAGGCAGGCTTGACTCGTTGAGGGTTGTTGTCCTACCCTGCCCTCCCGCCCCGCCCCGCCCCGCCCCGCCCCGCCACGCCCCGCCCCGCTGCCGTAGGATTAGGCGTATGCATTAATCTGAGAGTAGTGGCCGTGTTTATTAAATCCCGAGTGTGTTTATTGCGAGGGCAAGGGTGGGTGGATGGGTGGTCGACGAGTCTGCTGTCGCGTCTTGCAGCAGCACCCTCTCCTCCATCTCTCTCTCTCTCTCTCTCTCTCTCTCTCTCTCTCTCTCTCTCTCTCTCTCTCTCTCTCTCTCTCTCTCTCTCTCTCTCTCTCTCTCTCGCCCTCTCTCTCTCCCTCTCCCTCTCCCTCTCCCTCTCCCTCTCCCTCTCCCTCCCTCCCCCTCCCCTACGCGAGGGGAGCGGTGCCACGTCATATATTGAATTAAATCACGGAGCGCTCGCTCCCACTGACGTCTGCCACCGATACGCCACCCCCACGCCCTTGCGCGGTGCGCGTCGTAAGCAGCAAAAAAAAAGAAAAAAAAAGCCACCTTCTGTGTGCGCCTGCCTGCTAGGCAACCTCTTGACCACGCGTGTACTTTTGTTGCCTTTTTGTCAGGTGCAGGTGTACTTCTTGTGTTATTGCCAATGTTGTTAGATAAGTACAGGCAAAAATTCCTGCACGAATACACCGATGTGGGGCACACGGGTATCTGCTGCTAGGCACACACATGTGTGGGGAGGTTGCTTAGTATCCGGACGGAGACACTCGTCTGCGCCCCCCACAGGTGAGTGTATCCGCTGGATTTTTGTCTTCTTAGTGCTGGCAACCCTGCGGAACAGAAAACATGTAGCTGTGCTGCGGGTCAGTGCTGCCAATAAGTCGCCCAAACGCAGTGGAGTAAATCGGGCTGCATCTGCGCCTGCCTACTAGGCGACATGTACGCGCCCGTGCGAGGGTGCTGCCTAGTAGGCAGGCGCCGCAGATGCAACCCACTTTACTCCACTGTGTTAGGCCGTGGCCGCCTTATTGGCTACTTTTCTGGCAGCACTTAAGTGGGGAGACAAACCTGGACAAATCCAGTACATTGGTACGTGTTTTATGTTACACCCGGTACAGTACTTCGTACTCTCTGGGGTGTGTGTTGTGCTTGCATATCTCGGTGTGCCCCCCACCTCCCTCTCTCCTTTCCCCGCTGTCCTTCCGCTAGGACCAGCGGGCAGCGGCGGCGCCCCCAGCTCTCTGTCTACTCCGTCATTCACGCGGAGCCGACGAGCCCTTATCGCCAACAAGCACAACCCTTTGGCCCCGCCCCGCCCCGCCCCGCCCCGCTACCCTCTGCTCTTATCAACCAGGATACATTCATTCCCATCTCGTAAGCTGACTTATCCTCGCTCCCAGAGGACGGGCCGGCAGCGGCGAGTGTGAAGGATTTACCGCGGGGCGGGGCGGGGCGGGGCGGGGCGGGGCGGGGCGGCGCTGGTGTGTGCGCGCGCGCGCGTCAGCTGCTGCCGGCGGTGGTCGGTCAGGCCGGTATTGACATTAGCTCAAACGTCTGCGTTCTTCCCCAGACTTCCCCGTCCGCCCGCCGCTGAGCGATATTGTGAATAACGCTTCTCATTATTAGATATTAGATACGTACCGTTTTTCTCCCATAGGTCCATGCGCGTCTTGCGAGCTCGAGCTCGCCATACGTAAAGCCGCGGGGATTAAGAGGTCTGTGACGGGGTGGGGTGGGGACCCCCGACCGGACACCGCCGCGCCGACCCGCTCTCTTTTGGTAACGACGTGCGTCGGTCGCCACTCCGGCCCGTCCGGGCCCGCGGGCGGGAGGCGCGGCAGGGCGCGGGGTGGGCGTTGATGGAAGCAGTCGTAGCGATTGAGTTCCACGCGGAGCGAGTCACCCTCCTCTCTCTCTCCTCCCGCCCACGCAGCCTCCTTGCTGCTTAAATTCTTTTTTTTTCTCGTTGCGTTTCCGGTTTCCGATGAGCCTCGCGCACACGCACACACAGGCGCGCGCGCGCGCACACACACACACACACACACACACACACAGAGTACTTCCGACGGGGTCATATTATGATGGCAGGTACTGGCTCACCTTTACGTGTACTGTCAAGAAATACAAATGAATAACAAACTGACTTTTAAGGCATTCCCCTGGCTTCCACTTCCCAAAGAAAAGAGAGTTATTTATATATATATTTTTAAAAAGAGAATTAGTCTTATTCGTGTGGCATTTGGACGCAGGCAGGCAGCCAGCGGGCCGGGCCGGGCCGGCGCCCCGCTACAATTCAATAAGGCCCGTAATTAGTCGTGCAATGGCGGCACGCCACGGCCGCGTGCCACGACCGCCAGAGATTTCCAAAAGAGATGTCGCGACGACCATTAGCCTGCTGCTGGCCAGGGCCGCCGGGCCGGGCTGGAGGTGAGGAGGTGCCAAACTGGGCGCAGCGTGGCGTGACTTAACACTCTGCCTGCTGTGCTGCGGTGTGAGGTGCACCCGTATTTATCGCGAGGGGGAAACAACTCTGAATTTTGGTGTACAAATGTCGTGAATTTTTGTGAATTTTTACTCGAAGTTTTCCTAAATTTCTCTGAATTTTTCTGAATTTTTTCTTAATTTTTTTGAATTTCTCTGAATTTTTTTGAATTACTAGGTGTACAAAAATTTTAGAGTTGTTTCCCCCTCGATTTATCGTCACATGACAGTTCGCGGTTTAACAGTGTAACCTCTGTCTATGTATTTCTAAGTGTATTTTGAGGGTATTTTAGTTAAGTTTTCAGAACAAATTTACGTATCTGAGGGTGTATACGCCAGAATAAGGCCGCATGTGTCACCTTAAAAGTTACAGTGTACTGCTGTAATTCGTCTGTAAAGGGGCGAAAAGTGCTTCAAATCGCACCTGCAGCGCAAAATCATGCCTCAAGGCTCTAGTGCAGTATAGCATCCCACTGAAAATGAACGAATCCTGATATACGGGCGAGAATTTGAGGGTAATTTTATTACTCCCTGGCGAGTAAGATTTTTTTCCTCGCTCTGTTTGTGAATTTTGTGATCTCGCCCGAATAAAGTGAGAATTCTTGCTTAAATAAGGTGAGGCTAAGAAATCCTTAATCATATAGAGCGAGGCTAAAAAAACATCTCGCCCAAATAGAGTGAGGTTTAAAATTCTCACCCTAAATAAGCAAGGAAAAGTGTCCTTTCCCTTTTCGGGTGAGAATCTGGATTCGAGGATTTGCAGTGCCCTGAGGGGTGCTTTGTACTGTAGCACCTTTGTTTTTCCAGTGTAAGTACGAATGGAAATTTACACTGCTACTGGTGTGCAACATGTGTTACTCCCTTGGGGTTGAGAGCAGAGCGTTTAGCACCGGGCCCACCACCTCGTTTGGTTCTCGGAGTCCATCGCGGCGACGCTTTCAATTAATTGTTTCTATGCGGCCGGGCCCATGGGCGGAGCGGTATGTTTACGAAATAAACTGGGCGCAACAGTGCGGGTCTGCTGCAGATGATTATCAACGGGATTGTTCATTTCGGGGATGACTGCCCCGCAGTTTTTTTTTTTACCCCTCTTTTCCGTTTTTTCATTTCTTTCAAACCTATTTTTTTTTCGGGGGCCAAATTACTGTTATTAGTCCGCGGCCAGCCACTATCGATGACGGGGGCGGGGCGGGGCGGGGCGGGGCGAGGAGGCCAGAGGGCCCCCTTTTGCTGTGGGTGGATTGTGTTTGGACTGTTTGCCGGTTCCTTTTTAGTTTCGATTAGCCGAACGTGCACGAGGCGGCGGCACAAGCACGAGCCACTGGTGTGTGTGTGTGTGTGGGGGGGGGGGGGGGGTAGTGATAAGTATAAAATTGGTGATTTGAGTTTGTGTGAATGTTGGCAGGGGATACGTCAACCAGTATGGTATGATGCTTTTGAGGAGCGCGGACAGCCGTTAGTGAGAGAAACGAGCAGGAGTGATTGAAAGAGAGAGAGAGCGATAAATAACAAAAGGAGGAAAAAGGTTTCCAACATGCACTCTGTGCTTTTCCTGCGGTGGCATCATGGCATAGGACGAGCCACTTTGGGGCCGTCCTCTCAATTTTCACTCAATTAAAATGCAATTAATTCGGATTTTTTTCTTCTCTCTGAGTGGCGCGGTGACGAGTGAGGGGCCAGTGGCGCGGGCTACTGGCTGACACAAGCCTGCCAATCCTACCATGAAAAGCTAATTAGATACGTTAAAGAGGTGTGGCGTACCCCCCCCCCCCCCCCTTTGCTCTGCTCCAGTACCCCCTGCCTCACCTGGCGCGTCAGTGTGTCCCCTACCTGTCCCTCTATTCTCCGAAATAAACTTGTTGTATGTGGGAACCATACGCTGACCATGCCGTTGCCCGCCGCGCCCCGCCCCGCCCCGCCCCGCCCCGCCCCCGCTCAACACGCGAGGCCAGTCAGGGCCGGTGGTGGGCCGCCATGCCATGGCCGCCCATGGCCGCCCATGGCCGCCCCGCCGCAGGACAAACCGACACAGCGACAAGATCGGGGCGACAAACAGACAGGCGTGTGACGGGCGGGCTGGGCCGGCCGTGCGCCGTGCAGACACACTGACGGGCGGGGCGGGGCGGGGCGGGGCGGGGCGGGGCTAACCTACCGCGCTCACACCACGCAACCCCTTATTACGTTGTTGGACCTCGTAATCGACTCTGTAATTGCAGCCTCTTAGTCTGCATTAGAAAATAAATAAATAGTTAGCAATAACAGCTATATAATGGGTCAAACAGTCGCTCTCCCTCTTGTTCTCTCTCTCTCTCTCTCTCTCTCTCTCTCTCTCTCTCTCTCTCTCTCTCTCTCTCTCTCTCTCTCTCTCTCTCTCTGCTGGGGGGAGTTCAACACCCGCGCACGAGCGACGGAAATAAGATGTAATCGTCCTCGTGGACACGACAGGCTGGCGCGTGAGGGGCCCTCCGGCCCCAACTGGGGCCCCCGGTCGCCTCCTGTCGCCCCCTACCGCCTTCTACCGCCACCTACCGCCCCCTACCGCCCCCTACCGCCCCCTACCGCCCCCACCTGCCCCGCGTCCATGAATCAATGTTGTTGGCTCGCATTCCTCCAGGAGTATGACAGGTGTTATTGTTTAGCAGCGGGTACACGTGTACAATGGCCGCTGATTGCGCTCCGTAGCAACGCGGAGAAAAGAGAGTCCAAGTGATAGATTGATAGATCACGGCGTGTGTGTGTGAAGTGCTCTGGCGTGCTCGCGCCTTTCCCCTCTCTCAGCAGACGAAAAGAAAGAAAAATAATGGAGAGAGAGAGAGAGAGAGAGAGAGAGAGAGAGAGAGAGAGAGAGAGAGAGAGAGAGAGAGAGAGAGACAGAGAGAGTGGGAATCGGTAGGAGTGATACTGGACACGAAAAACACCGTGGCAAAACGTGAGTGGCAGGTCGGCTTAGCTGCGCTTCTCTCTTGGGGCGGGCCGGGGCGGGGCGGGGTTCTGCCCTGCTGATTGACTCGTTCCACTCCGGACAAGCGGGAGGTGTCAGACGAAACAGCTCACTTCCTCCTGGGCCCGCTCCGCCCCGCTCCGCCCCGCTCCGCCCCGCTCCGCCCCGCTCCGCCCCGCTCCGGTCCAGTCCGGGGCTGGGCTGGACTGGGCTGGGAGAGCCGCTCGGTGGGGCCTAACGCGTGCATGTAGCACCACCGCAGAGGTTAAAATGCTATCGTCCTCAAAGATTTATACCAGCGTGTGCAGTAGTATACCCAGAAAAGCCAGTTCTCTGTGACGAGAAATGTTCTTGCGGATTCAAGATCGTTTCTTGTATTTCTATAATATACTGAACACAGCCCGCTGCACGCTGACATATACCAAATTATTGGCGTAACTCGTTCCTTGGTTTTAGCATGCGTCGCGGGGTGCGTACCTCTGCGACCTCAATAACCCAGCATATAGGAGTCGAAGTTGACCCTTTTTCGATGTACCAACAAGAAACTGTGTTGAGGTCGCTGCCCCCTCACTCCCCCCTTACTTCCCCCCACTCCCCCTCACTCCCCTCTCACTCCATTCAGTCGCCTCGTTGTCAGGGCGGAGTCGGCTCTGCCCAACCATTCATGGTTTGGATGGACACGGTGCACACTGCACTCCGGGCCCCTCACGCCTCACGCGCGCGCGCCCGCTCACACTGGAGGTTCATTCAGCTTCGTGTCCTTGTGGACCGGGACCGGGACGGTACGGGACCGCTGCTAACGAGGTGCCAAAGACGCCCAGCCAGTGCCATTGGCATGAGTCATGAGTCCGTTTCGTAAATTACCTGGCGTTTTTTTTTCTTTTTCTTTTACAGCTTGCCCCATATAGATGCCCGTCACTCTCCTGCTCGCCCCCTCCTCTCCATCTCGTTATCACGGTATGAACTTACACCCCCCCCTCTCTCTCTCTCTCTCTCTCTCTCACCCTCTCTCTCTCTCTCTCTCCCTCTTTCTGTCTGTGTATTTTTGACGAGCCATGTCGCGCTTGCAGCTCTTTACAGGGGCATGTTCTTAAATCACGTAACCCCTTCCCCAGCCACCGCCTCGTAGTGTACCTCCTCCAACGTAGACGCACGACGATTGGAAAGGATTTCCGTACTTACTGACGGCCCCTCTCGGCAGGGGCAACGAGGTATAGGGCCCTGCCCGGCGGTGGCGCGGTAGCGGGGCGGCTTGTGTGAGAAGACCGGGGGCGGGGCGGGGCGGGGCGGGGCGGGGCGGGGCGGGGCGGGGTGCGGCGCGGCTCAAGGCGTCTTAATCATCGGCTATACATCGGCCCCGTCTTGTCTGTCAGCACGCCATCACCGCCTCCCCCATCACCTGCTGGCGGCTCGGTTACAGCTTGTTCGCCGCTCACGGGTGTGTGTGTGTGTGTGTGTGTGTGAGAGAGAGAGAGAGAGAGAGAGAGAGAGAGAGAGAGAGAGAGAGAGAGAGAGAGAAAGACAATGAGCAGGAGGCGGTACGGTTTTGACCCCCGCTGTTGGTCCCGTGACCAGTCGCCTCTGTGACAGTCAGCCTGTAGGGTAGGCAACCCACCCGCAGCCCTGTGCGAGCGCTGCCTATCTCCCGCCTGGCGTGCCCAGGTCGCCCGAGTCCCCTCTCTCGCCCAGTCTGAATGGACTCAGGAATCAGCTGATGATGCCGATGCCTCCTCCCTCCGCGGTGCCTCTTTCAGGAGATTATTTAAAGCTGTCTCGTTTATTCTCTACCTGCTGCTTTGCATCACCTGCCTGTTGTAGCCTCACGACGACCCCTCCTCCCTTCCTTCATATCCCTCCGCTTTAATTTTTTTTTTCTGCTTCCTCAGAAACAAGTGTTTAACATGGGAGAAATTTCATTACAGAGTGGGATTCTAATTGGCGGTGCTGGGGTGGGCGGGCTGCATGGCTGCGCCTAGCTGGGCAGCAGCGGGGCGTCGCACTGCATCCTGTGCAGCTACCGGCACGCCACCGCGCGCGCACGCACACGCACACGCACGCACGCACACACACACACACACACACACACACACTAGTGTCGCCATGCTCTCATCTTTTTGTAGCCGCATCGTAACGCATACTACATAATATCGCAACCAAAACCCGGGACTGAAATTCCCGTCATTCATATGAATTCGTTCTGGGTCGGACCCCACTTGATCGTTCTCGATGTATCGCTTTCATTACTTTGTCCTTTTCTTTAGTAGAGTAATTCATGTTTCGGTTTAATTCTTGAGACGCGCGAGGCTTCACTCGCTACGCCGCATTAGCATTTTAAAAAGCAACTTGAACTCAAAGGACACACTAAACCCTTCTGCAGTTTGTTGTGCATAAGCCTTGCAGGATTTTACGCAACCATAACTATGCACAATTTTTTCTGCATAACTATGCTTAACTCTGTCTCTTATGCACAAATTTGTGCATAATTATGTACAATGTGTGCATAGTTATGCATAAAAATTTGTGCATAACTATGGTTGTATAAAATCGTGCATAACGATGCAAAAATCATGCATAAGGGTTTAGTGTGGACTTCCGCCAGCGTTTTGGCGTGCGTGTGTGGTGGGCCCTCCTGCTGGTGGCCGGCCCGGCCCGGTCCGGCCCGGTGTTGTAGACCCCTGCAGTAACTCGATAAGGGGGCGCCTGTAGGAGGTACCTGTACACCGCGCTCGTGAACACTGCACTGTGTGTGTGTGTGTGCGTGGTTCTGGTTGTCTCGTTTTACTTTCTTTCTTTTGGAGCCATGTCTTCCCGTCGATACTCGATGTAAACTGAGCTGCATGGGCTGCTGCTGTGTGCAAAATTTAGGGTTTTGCCAAAAATGAAATTTATTTACATCGACTTGAATAAATGTTGAGTAACGCGAGCCGCATTGGTGCTCGCTGAAATGATTGAGTCATGCCGTGGACGGGAACGCTGCTCTGTTGGTGTACAACTTTCCGCTCCTATTTCCACTGTGAAAAATATCTTTGTTAATTTACAACATATTTTGTAATCACGATTTACAAAATATGTCGTAAATTTACGACCGACCATTCTTTCTTGCTCGTCAATGAATTCTAAGTCGATACAAAGTGCTTGTAATTTTACAATTTCAAGTTGTAATTTTACAACATTTATTATGGAAAATTTTCCTGCAACCTTTACAAGTATTTTTCACTGTGTCTGGCGCGTTTGGCGTTAAAGTTTCGGTATATTTGCCGCGCACGTACTCGTGGCTGTCGGTGCATGTTTGTCTGCGGCGGGGCGGGGTGGAGCGGGGTCCGCAGGGGACCTCGTGACCGAAGAATAGCGTGCCTGCCTGTCGCAGCGCCGTGCCGTGCGGCCGCACGCCCCGCCCCGCCCCGCCCCGCCACGCCACGCCACGCCCCGCCCCGCCACGCCGGGGGCAGCAGAGCGCTGTGAGTTGACAATATGGCGGAGGGTACATCCGGCCTCGGTGTGGCGTGTCGCACCGTGCGCGGTGCGGTGTGGCGTGCTCACGGGGTACGCCCCCGCCGCGCCCCCGCCCCGCCCCCGCCCCCGCCCCGCCCCGCCCCCGCCCCGCCCCCGCCCCCGCCCCGCCACCCGTCCTCGACGCCAATCGCGAGCGTGGACGGCAAATGGCTGCGCCAAGGTGTTACTCAGGGGGCCAACCCCTTCCGTGCCAGCCAGAGCCAGGCCACCCGCACTACACAAGTGCTGCGCTTTCGGTACTGCACCGAGTTTAAATTGTCAAACCCTGTTTTCTTTCTTTCTTTCTTAAGTATAAAATTTTATTCGTTTGCTGTACGATAGGTTCACGAGATAACTTGTACACGTCGCTTAGCTTAAAGCGATTCACGTGTCTATAATACAAAAGAATACAATGGATAAAACTTTGAGGAGGGGGAATATAGAAATAGGGCAACACATTATTGTGAAGGTGACCGCTGCTATCGCCGCCGTGTGTGGTGTGTATCTGCTAGGCCATATGCTCCGGCACGCCACGCAAGCACGATAGAAAAAGCAGCACAAACACACCATCTGATTGCCCGGTGTGCACCACGCGGCACCAGGCACAGTGACGACTCGTGACACGGCGCAACAACCATGTGACGAGAGTGTGACAAACTGCGCTAGGAGGTGAATAAATGCTCATTCATTCTCCTACACATAGACGAGCTTGTCGCACACCTAGTGTGTGCATCTACCTCATAGTTATGGTATTGAATATCGCATTTTGATTTGATTTGATGACATTTGGTGCTAGCATAAGCAAAACACACAAAAAAAAAGAAAAGAAAGAAATGTTGGCGAAGCAGACCACATGGGGCGGCGGCAGGTGCGTCTCGCTTGGGTCGGGGGTACTTAGCGCAATAACACAATGATTAAACCCCTGTCAGTCCAGCAGTGGAGGGGGCAGGTACCTGGCGGTTGTGTTCCGTTGATTCTTGTTGTTCGGGAGTATTTTACACGTCAGGGAGCGGAGCGGAGCGGTCCGAGGGGATTAATGAGCCCGTCTCAAAGAGAACGCGCCGGAAACACTGCCGCGTGCCCGGCCCGGCCGCGCTGGACTGGACGCAGGCCCGCCGCCGCGGGGGTAGGCAACCCTTCGTGCGTCCCCGTCTCGCTGAGGCTGCAGGCGGCGCGTGGAGGGCCATTCTAGATTCAAACACGCGTAAAGTCATTGCAGGTGTGTGTTAGCTTTCGTAGTGGAAAGAGGTGTTGCTTTGGGGAACTACACGGAACGTTGTTAGCCTTTGGGAGAACGGAGAACTACGAGTCCTAGCCCAGAGATTTATCCCCGCCGTTGTGATGAACTGTGTGAGGGGAGGAGATGGCGGGGTGGGGCGGGGCGGGGCGGGGCGGGTGTGCCTAGTCAGCAGGGGCTTTGGCGGGGCGGGGCGGGGCGGGGCGGGCATGCCGGGCCGGGGCTGTGCCTTGTCTTGTCATGACCTTCCTGTGTTAGCGCGGAAGCCCTGCGCGCGTAGCGGCATAGCAGCCCCAGCGCACAGCCCCCTGCCCCGTATGCAGACCCCCCCCCCCTCCCACTCTCACCAACCTCCGCTGTGGCCCCAACAACCAGTGATCTGTTCACGGCCTGTCTCCACCTGAGCTGGACACGGCCGACACGCTTCCCGGGCAGGGCATTAGCACCCCGGTCCCCCGCCAGGCCGCCAGGCCGCCAGGGCCCAGCTTAAACTTTCGCCCCTTCCTCCCACCCGCCCACACCCAGCTGCTTTACTGCGGAGTAACGCGGGGCGGGCGGGCAGGTTGAGCGCGCAGCGGGCCGCGCTGGTGTGGTGGGCAGTGTTGCCAGAAAAGTAGGCAATAAGTATGCCCGAACACAGTGGAGTAAAGTGGGGCTGCATCTGCCTGTTTAGGCAACATGCATGACCCACCTGTGCTAGGGTACTGCCGCCTATAATAGTATGCAGGCGGAGATGCAGCCCACTTTACTCCACTGTGTTTGTGCGACGTATTGCCTACTTTTCTGGCAACACGGCTCGTGGCTCGGGGCTGTTCGCTTGGTGAGGACGCCTCGCGTTCCTGTACCGCCCGGCTCGTTTCTTTTACTTTGCCGGGTTAGGTTCTCGTCCGGGCGGCTGGTCAGCCCGCCGCGCAGGAGGGGCTTACGGTGTGCGATACCAAACACAGAGCGGGCACCGGCGCCCCCCGGCCGGGGCGGGGGCCCCACAGCGCTCATAGTCCGTCATGCGCTTGCCGCCCCTCTCCTCTCTCTCTCTCTCTCTCCCTCTCCCGCTCTCTTCTGCTCCCCCTCCCTCTGTGCAGCGCGGTTGCTATGGCTGTGTGTGCATAGGGGTTCATTTTGCTAGGCTTCTCGTCAAGCTGGTGGTGCTGCCGCTGGCTCGCCCCGCCCTGCCCCGCCCCGCCCCGCCCCGCCCCGCCCCGCCCCGCCCCGCCCGGCTACCCCTCACAGAGAGGCCCTGTCCCTACGTCATGTTCAGTGTGGCTGCGCGCGGTAACTAATACTCTCGCCCCCTGGCCTGGCAGGCTGGCCCTCTCGCTCAGAAGCCAGGTACATTTTTTTTCCTAAAACATTTTTATTTCTGCGTGTCATAAACATATTCATCTGCGCGTCTCTCTGCATCTCTCTCGCTCTTCCTCCCCCGCCCCCCCCCCTCTCTCTCTCTCTCTCTCTCTGTTGCTCCCTCGGGGTCATACCATGGTGGCCGGTATCGCTCCGTCAAGCAGGTCGGTGCGGCGCGGGGCTGTCTGGTGGTGGACAGGCAGGAGGCAGGGCACTTGGCGCGTCGTGATGTGGCGGGGCGGGGCGCGGCAGGCCGTCGAGAGTCAATGTTTTCATTTTCACGCCTCTGAGGGCCCGGGCCGGGAAGGGACCCATCCCCTGAGAGCTCTGCTCCGCTCCGCTCGCCACGTCCTGTCTCGCCCCTCCTCTCTCTCTCTCTCTCTCTCTCTCTCTCTCTCTCTCTCTCTCTCTCTCTCTCTCTCTCTCTCTCTCTCTGTCTCTCGCCCTCTCAATGGCTTTCTCTTGGCACGTCCCAGCGGCCCTTTAGCAAAATGACACTATGACAGGCCGGCTGGGCGGGGCGGGGCGCGGCAGGGCGAGCCCGTGAGTGGTGTGTCCTGACTGGTGTTTGCCTGTGTTTGCCTCGGTGTTTGCCTCCTGAGCGGCCTGTGTGTGTGTGTGTGTGTGTGTGTGTGTGTGTGTGTGTGTGTGTGTGACGCCCTGCACTAGAGGGGCTCCGCCTGGCCCTGTTTGACAATACCTATCGTGTTTCACACAGAGGATGCCGCGGGTACACTCACACACATGCGTGCAAAGCTATGTTCGTGGAGGAGCCCGCGCTGTGCGGCACTGTACCGTAAAGAAAAGCTGGAAATATTTTGCACCAGCAGACGACGGACGTTGCTGGTTTTTTCCGTAAGGGGTAACAACGACATAAGCGCACAAGTTTGGTTATCGATTTGGGGCCACCTTTTTTGTTTTTGTTTTTAAGATAAAGGAAAAATTTGATAAAAAATTCTCTTATTTTTATTGTTTTTTTCTCTCAAAATATTTGGGAATTTCCCTATTTTTTTTTTTAACGAAACATCCACAAGATCTGAGGAGTTTTCCTGAAATGAAGGTAGTTTTCTCAGAGTTGCCCCCCCCCCTCCCCCCAATAAAAAATAGCCATTGTTTTTACGGTTTTTACCTTGAAAGTCGGAAAGAAGTGAAACAAAAAAGGGCAGTGTTGGAGTAACGTGTGCAGGCACTTGTGTACAGCCCGCCCCGGGCCGCGCAGTCACGCATACGCCTCGTCCAGGCCGAGCCCCCGGCAGAGCCCCCGGCCGAGCCGCCGAGCCGGCCGCGCCCAAAGTTCTCACACCCTGGCTTTGAGGGAAGCCGACCCGCCGGCTGCAGGGGGTGTCAATATTTGCCACCATTTAAGGGAAGGAAATCTCTGTTGATGGGCTGTGACGTATCGTGTTTCCAACGGGCCCGCGCCCGGGCCCGGCCGGCCCTCGAGGGCTGTGTGACGATGAACAACCAGCGCACGCCAAGTATACTCTGCCACCCGCGCACAGGGCGGCGGTCGGGTATTGTCACTTCAGTACTGACTGAACGATACCGTCCGCACGAGTTGTTGAGAAACCGGAAACCCACCCGCCCCCCGCGAGCTGGGCGTCCTGTCGTCAAAATGGTTTGCTTTGAGAGACTTGTTGCAAGCTGCGCCCGTTCTTATCGTCAGCCCGAACACATGAAAAAAAAGAATAATTAAGCAACTATCGCTTACAGATTACGCTTACAACTGTAAAACCATGAAAAATATTTTGTATTTTGGCCGTGGTCACCGAAATTCGGTTGTCACAAGACACACACAATGATATTGATATCTCAATCATATTTTTATGGTAGTCCTTGACCAACCCACACAATGATGGCCTAAATTTTGTCTTTTTTCTGGGTGTTGTAACTTTTTTCTATCCATAGTTTCATTCCAGACAATCTGGCATGCTGAATATGTTAATTCGCTGTGATGGTGTTTGGAATGTTTTTGCGATGAATTTATACCGGCGCTGATTGATTCGCGTCAGGTTTGGATACAACGTCTGATTCGCAAAGCAAATGGCGCTCGCGGAGGCATCCATAAACTTCTCGTGATGAGAGCGCGCTGTGTCGGGCCGGTACTGGCCTAACCGCCTAACGCGACGGGCCAGCCCGACTGCGGTTTTTAAAACTTTCCATACTTGTCATATTGCGTTTGACAGATGCGGTGTGGTGTCACTTCTATTCCCCGGCGTGTGCTGTGCGGTCCACTGACAGATCAACTTTCAACTCTTTTATCAGCGTTTTTTCTATCCCCCTCCCCTGCCCCCGGAAATCCACTGCACGGCGCCGATTTTTTCGGAGGGGTGTCAAGTTGACTGGTCTGCTCTAAAAGATCCGCATGGTTGATGCATTATTTACGAGCGGACAGTGCAGCATTAGGTGTGATTGAAAAACAATATATATTTCATTGGAGAGGCGGGCGAGTGGCGTCGCCATTTGTGACACACACCCACACACTCACTCTCGCACAGCCACGGTGGTGACCACGCTTACACACGCTCTCAAATGCCCGCTGTATATCTAGTCAAACGCAACTGCACAGTATCGAAAACCAAGAACTTCGTAGATGCACTATGGAAACCCAAGTATCTTCATGTATTCACACGGTAAAAACGGTTCCTTGATGTCCAAGGACCATCGGAATGATTCAAGGACGGCCTGATGCTTTTTCCCACCGAATCGTTCCGATGGTCCTTGGACATCAAGGAACCGCTTTTACCGTGCACTGTTCTTACTTATATATGCAAAAAATAGTGTGGACATGACCATGTCAGCGGGATATGACGAAAACCTGGGCAAGTAAACGCGTTGAACCTAAAGGGTACGGGCCGCAGTATGTGTCCGCGGTGAAAATGCGTGTTGTTTCTTGAGTTTTCTATGTTCTTGATATTTTTGACGTCACGTCACACTAAGGCTCCTAGAGAAGAAGGTGTTCGGTAATAAATCAACCCAAACCCCGCGACAAAGTGAATACTGAATGCATGGGCGCACTTGGGTCTCCATAGCGAGCGAGTTATTGTCGGAAATGTTTCGTGGCGCAAGGCAGAAAGAAACTCGCGAGTCGCGGCACATCAGCCCCGAGACCAGCAGCACCTTGTTTTGTATGCCAGAATCACCTTCTTCCTCCACCGGCGCGGCCTGTCCTCCAGCTGTGACCCCCGCCCCTCCTTCTCCCCTTGCGCCCCTCTACGACTCCCGGCGCCATTTCTGTCGGCGGCGTGGCGCGCTTGCTGGCGTCCGAAATGTACCCAGAATCCTCCGCAAAACTCCTCTCCTTTCCCGTCTCCTCTCCGCCCTGCGCGCCGCCCCCTTGTTCCCATCGCCAACAATGTCGCAGTAATCGCGTCATTCTTCTTCTCCCCCTCTTCTTCTCCCCCCCTCTTCTTCTCCTCCGCCCGTTTCCTTTTCCCGCGGCGTTCGCTCCCTCTTGGCTCTTCCGCTCCACCCCCTCCTCTCCTCCTCCTCCTCCTCCTCCCCCTCTCTCTCTCTTCGCCGCTCACCCCCCGGCCCTCCCCTTCTCATCCTCAACAGCTGCTCTTTCTTAATAATTCGCTGTGCCACGCTTTCAGTTCGCTGAATACCAACAGGCTGCGCGACGGGTGCGTCCGAGAATGGGCGCGAAATATTCGCACGCCGCTGGTGAACCCGTCGTCAGGGGTTGCTATCGTGTTCAGCTGAGCTCGCTTCAGCGCACAGATTTTTATTAAGTGTTCCTTTCGAATCTAAGGATAAGATAACGCCAATACTGACCGTATTTCTCGCTACATTTTGGTCTTAAAGTGACAATGCCGTAGTATATGTATTACCCGCGGTAACTGATTGTACACTAAGCTCCGGGGGGGGGGGGGCCTCCCTTTCACCTCGCCCGACGTAAGTGCTCCTTGTCGTTTGACGAGAGGCTCAGCACGGCGCTACATAGGCAACAACAAGGAGGGCCCGGCCCCGGTGCGGAGGCTGGCCAGGGCGCCGCGCCGAGCCGCGCTCAAGCTCACGCTCACACAACAAGTAGGTGGAGCCAGCTGTTCTCCATCTCCCTCCCTCTCGCGCGCTCTTGCCGCTCGCGCACTCTGTCTCTTTCTCTCTCTCTCTCTCCCAGTCCCCGCGTCGTCACGTTTGAGAGATTGGTCGCTTGGGGCGCCACGGTCGACCTTAGCACTGCCCTCTGTACTGTAACAAGGCCCCTCCTACCGCTCTGCGCGCTCCGCTCGCTCTCTTTCTCCTACTAAAAGTCGGCTTAGCTCTGTCCCTCTCTCTCTCTCTCGCGCGCGCGCGCCCGCGGTTGTCACGGCGCTCCTGCTTCCCCCACCCCGGGGGGCGCCGGCGGGGCGGGGCGGGGCGTGGCGGGGGCGGAGAGAGAGGAGCGGGCGGCCGGCGAGTGGGAGAGAGCGGGAGGGAGGGAGGGCGCCGGGCCGGCCAGCTAGTTGGGCGGTCGGCCGCTACGTGGCGCCAGCAGTGCCGCGGCGGGGCGGGCGCAGCGCAGCGCCGCGTCTGCTGGTCAGCGGCCCGGCAGGCCGGCCGGGTTATTGCTGGATGTAATGCAGAACAGCAGCAGGACAGAGCGAAGGGTGTCCGGAGCGCAGGGGGGGGGGGGGGCGTATAAAAAGGGCGTCGCCGCGGCCCTCTGGTGTCGCGAAGTGCTTCAGGGCGGCGGCGAGCCGGCGCGGGGGAAGGGCTGCAGCTGAAGTCTCTGGTGAACTTCCATATCGCGTAATTTCCTGCTCTCCGGTTAAGCTGACTCGCCATGAACTGCTCTGTACGGAGTGTTTCGCACGAGACGGTTAAGAAGCCACGGTACAGGTTCATTTCACCTGGGGTAGTTCTAACTCCACACGGTGAAAACCACGTCTTGGTTTTCAAGACGTTTTGGATAAACCAAGACGCTGCAATGCATTTTATCCATAAGAAAACCGTGGCGCCTTGAAAACCAAGACGCAGTTATTTCCGTGGCACTGGAAGGGTGCTACATTGCACCCACAAAAGGGTGCTTATACCGCTGGGTTTTTTAATGGCACGATTTTCCATTAATGCCTGTAGAAAGGCACACAAAAGTCCTTAAATCGTACCTTTAGGAGTAATCGTGCCTTAAGGGCACTAATGCAGCAGCACCCCTGAGAGCTGCCACGTAACATCTTTGTTTTTCCAACGTAACACTCAATAACCTTCACTCGGGCTGCTTCTGTCATTCAACAGCTCCTCAGTTGATCTCTGGATATGACATGCAGCTATACATATAATATTACGACGTGCGCTTAAGAAAAAAAATCTCAGGTTTAAGCGTCGGCTGAATTAATGAATGCCTCATGAAGGATCTTGGGGCGGTAGGAAAGCCCACACGGCCCCGCCCCGCCCCGCCCCGCCCCGCCCCGCGGTGCCCTAGGAGCGCCGCCTCAGCGCTCCGCCCGCCCGACCTGCTGGCAAATTTACCGTGGCGGCGTGCACCTTAACCTGATATGCGCCGCGTTATGACCGCGTATAAATTACAACGTACAGTCTAACCCGCGGCCGCCGCTGCCACGCGGCATGAATCCGTAGACGCCATCAAAATATTTTTTCTCTTCTTCTTTTGCGTTGCTCTTATTTAGGATTTATGCGGGGGCGAGTTGTAAGGGAGCGAAAAAAGGAAGACCTTATATGCGAACAGCTGGTAGTTTTGTCGTGGGGATGATTTTTATGCCAGCCTCTCATGGGCTGGGCCGCTATTTTTTTACGGGTCAGCTCACTCGCAGTAAACAGGCAAGAGTGCGCACGTATACCTCACATGTGGAGCACTCGCTCTCGGCGTGAAGTTGCATCCGGGTAGGCAACCGTTTGGCAGCCACGCTTAGCCGTTTGCCTACCCTGCGGGCTGCTCTGATGGCGTGGCCCGCAGCCTGCTTTGCTCGTCGCCTCCGTGCTCTTACTACGATTTCTGGCCGCGTCGACGCAGTTAGTCTGAGAACTCTAAACTCGTGCACATCCTCTGGGAGGGCAAGGCCGGCAGGCCGGGCGGCCGCGGCAACATGGTGGCAGGACAATGTTGGAGAGAGAGAGAGAGAGGGAGAGAGGGACGGTCGAAGAATCCATGAGAGAGTGTGTGGGGGGTGGATAGTGGAAAAGGAGAGGAAAAGAAGAGGGGATACGAGGAACACTCGTGCACTTCCGTATATTATGTTGGACCAGCCGTAAAGTGCCGCGGCCGTAAAATTGCGCACCCCTGTGTACGAGAGGGTGAGAGAGAGAGAGAGAGAGAGAGAGAGAGAGAGAGAGAGAGAGAGAGGTTTCAGGCGCGACGGATAGAGACAGTTGTTCAAGGGGCTCGTGTTATAATATACCTGCGTGGTGGGGTGTACCACCACCACCACCCCCTCGCCGCTACACCTCTTGCCCGGACGAGAGTTAAGCCCTTGACTACCAATTTGCGGCCTTGTGGGCTCTGGGTGGCCCCCCCTGCAGAGGGGGGGTAAGGGGGCGAGGCCGGAGCGGCCGGGGCTGTGGTACATCTTCCACAAACTATCACGACTAAACGCAGCGACCCCAGCAGCTCACCCTTACACGGTGCCGTGTAGCCAGGGGGGCGTATGAGTGTGAAGCGGAAAAGCACAGAGACTGCGAGTTCAGCTCGCGGTGTCAGCTCAACAAGAATTTTGCGTGGCTTCAAGACTGTTTTTGCCCGTTAGTTTGCACACAACTTTTTCTTCTCTCTTTGTTGCCCCCTCCTCCCGTGTGTAGTATGTGCCGGACTGCAGCACATGCTTTGGCCAGCACTAAAACGTAAAGCTGCATTCACTCGGCCCGCCCGCGGTCCGGCCCGGCCGGCCCCGCCAATCTCCATACGCTTGCGTTATACGACTGTCCGGCCGGCGCCGCTGCGCTCGTAGCGCGGTGGAGGGAAAGGAAGAGAGAGAGAGAGAGAGAGAGGGAGAGACAGAGAGGGAGGGGAGAGGAGGAAACGACTCAAAGGTTTTGGTGTCAGCCGGAGTACCGAGATAGACTGGATAACCCGAAATACCGCTCGCATAACCACTTGTTTCTCATGTGAAAATTGCCTTAATTTGATCCAAATTTCATCGGATTACCACTATCCTCGCACACGGCTGCCTGTCGTCAAGCATACTTGGTTGATGCACTTAAAGTTTCAAATTTCATCTTGCTTAGTATATACGTGTGCGCCGCACCTTATATATATAAAACACCCTCCCCCATCATCACGCCATGCCGCGCTCGCGTCGACATAATTTTCGTGTGTTTGGGGCGTGGCGCGGCGCGGCGCTCATTGCGGTGCGAGGGCGGTGGCCCTAGCGGGGCGTTGGACGCCACCCCCCCTCCCCCTCCCCCTCCTCCTGCACCGCGCTCACGCTCCCGGATCGTGCTAAGAGAGCCGAGCAGGACGAGGTGTCCATAAAGTGTGGTGTACAACAAAAATTTTGTGTGGACCGGGCAGGCCGGACTGGACGGCCCCTGGCCCCGGCGGCAGGATGAGAGAGAGAGAGAGAGAGAGAGAGAGAGAGAGAGAGAGAGAGAGAGACCGGCGCTCAAGTGTGAACAAGAGCGAAGGAGAGAAACACCCGCGGTCTAATGAATTTTCGAAAAAGAGGCACGCAACGTATTTGTCGAGGCTGGCGCCGCGGGCCGTAGCGTGCTCACTTGTGTTAGTGTGTGTGTGCGTGTGCGAGCGCGCCCGCTCAAATTTAAGAGTTTTATCACACTCGCCCCCCACTCCCTTCGTTCTCTCCTCTCCTCGCGGTGCCGGTTTTATATTTGTTTTATTATTCACCCTGGCCTCCTCTCTTCCTCTGTGGCGCGGAGCGGCGAATCTGTCGAGCAGGGCCGCGGCCATGTGAACCTCATTCTCTTTTGCTGCCGGCCGGGATAAACTCATCCCGCCCCGCCCCGCCCCGCCCCGCCCCGCCCCGCCCCGCCCCGCCCCGCCCCGCCGCGCCCTGCCCCGCCCTGCCCCGCCGCACCCTGCGATTTACTGCGTTCGGGCCCCGCCGCGCCCCGCCGCGCTCGACCAGCCGAGTCTGGACCGCGGCGGCGCGGTGAGGCGCGAGCGGAAATATTGTTGACCCGGCGGGGCGGGGCGGGGCGGGGCGGGGCGGGGCACGGCGATAGCGTTTTGTGAGTCCGCGCGCGTGTGGCAGCGTGTCACTTATCCGCACGCCGAGCTGCATATAAGGCGGGCAATAAAACGCTGGCCTTTTTCGACGTGCGCGGTGGCGTGGCGGGGCGGGGCGGGGCGCGGGGCGCGGGGCGGTCAGTGCTGCTGCTGCCGTCATCTTGGGCAGCGCGGCTCCCCCTGTACGCCCCCCCCCCCTAACCCCCCCTTCCTCACCGCGCCGGCACCTTAGCGCCAGCACTAGCGCCCCACCCCGCCCCCCCCCGCCCCGCCCCGCCCCGCCCCGCCCAGTTTGGACGCAAACATTTGGGGGACCCGCACCCCGCCCCCACTGCAACGCGGTGGACTCGCGTCGCGTTCCGGTTCGCCACACGATTGCCCGCAGAGTTACCCCCAACTCCCCCCGGTGACCGCACTACACGGTGCCCATGCCGCGCCCTCCAGACACGAGTCCTGTAACTACTGCTGGCCGCCGCCACCGCTACAGCTGAGGAAGGCTTATTTCCTCGTAAGTTGTAAAAGGCTTGGGCGAAAATCCAGAATGAGGGGGATAATAAGTTGAGGCAAGAAAGGAAAGGCGTCCTTTGCATCCAAAAGTTTAAAACAACTATGGTCCGACCTCAGAAAAATATTTTCATGGTCGGAAACATGACTAGGTTTTAAGGTATGCGCAAGGAGCCTTTTCCAGTTTTATATGACAGTAACATCTTCGCACAGTTCCTTGCGCATAATTTTCAGCTGAAACTTATTCGGAGAAATATTTCTGACCATTATACGTTTTAATTTTCCTCATCAGTACGACAGATTTTCATACTTAGCCGAATCATATTTTTTTACTTACGGTTTGGATTTTCACCCAGCCTTACACTTGAACTCTCAGAGGCGCGTCTTGAAGAGTTTACACGCGCTTTTCGCCCGACTTTGTGACAATTTCTTTTCACCCGCGTCCCTTTCGAAAATGAAAAGTTGTGGGGTGGCCTCGTCGGGCCGGGGCCGGGCCGCGTCGATCGGCGTTCGGCAGTTCATCCGTCTCCCATCGATAAAGCGGCGAGGCTTAGTGACTGTCCGTGTGAAAAGAAGTCCTGTGCGACAGTCAGTGGCCAAGTTTTGTAAACATCCCCCCCCCCCCCAGCCCCGGCCGGGGGCTGCGATCTCCAGAGCGGGAGCAGCAGCAACGCGGCGGCGCCCGCCCAAGCAACCACCCTTTTCTTTCTGGTCGGGGCAGCGGGGAGGGTTGTGGTCAGCTGTCAGCGTGTTAGGGCAGCGCCTATCGCTCACCCCCACCCCCGCCGCCCCGCCCCGCCCCGCCCCGCCCGCGCCCTGGCCACTCGGCCTGCCGGCCCAGCCGACTTGGTCGCTATCAAAAGCTGAGCTACACGGCTTTCTACTTAACGCCAGCCTCGCGAAAGGGAGGCGAGAGGGTGGGCGACGGCCACGGGCCGGGGGCGGGGCGGGGGCGGGAGGGTGGCGTGGGGGCGAGTGGCCGCGCCGGCCAGCGGCGTAGCCTCCGCGCCGCCCCCGAGGACATCCCCCGGGGCCGCCGTGCCGTGGACGCCCCTCGCCACCTTTTTTTTTTTCGCACCGCTGCTTCAGTCTTTTTCGCGGCGTTTTTTTTTCCTTTTTGGCGGCTCTTCGCCGCGACGCGACGTAACCTTGATGAATAGACGTCTGCCATGGTAATGACTGCAGGACGGACTGGACGCTGACCGACCAGCCAACCCCCCTTCCGTCTCTCTCCATCCCCTCCCCCCTCTCTCTCTCTCTCTCTCTCTCTCTCTCTCTCTCTCTCTCTCTCTCTCTCTCTCTCTCTCTCTCTCTCTCATGGCTGGTCGTTGAGCTACGCCGCTGCGCTAGACGACGGGAGGGCGCTGCTGTTGCTGTGTGTGAGTGTGTTGTGTCGAGATCTCCTTCTACGTATATCCGTTCCTAATTGTGTTCACTCCCTCCCCTCGACCACCACCCCCTTTATATATACCCTGCTTCTGTGTCTTTTCCGGGGGAGGGAGGGAGGGAAAAGACAGAAGTTTTGGCTGCTGGACGTCGTCGTGTCCGCCCACTGCTGCTAGCGGGACGTGGCGGGGCGGGGCGGGGCGAGGCGAGGCGAGGCGAGGCGGGGCGACACCATCCCTCTCGGCCGAAGGTGAGGTGAGGTGTTCGACACCTGCTCGCCGATGTCATCGCGTCGTCTTTTTCCGGGCTCGTGCGCCCCTCCCCCTCGCCCCGCCACTCCCCGGCTCGGCCCGTCGCGCTTTCACCCTTCACCAGTTACACCCCCTGTTAGCCCCGCCGTCTCACACACTACCCACGGACTGTATATTATTTGTACCTTTAATTTGTGCAAATCAGTTATACTTAGTCACATTTTCCCCGAAGTCAGGTCGCAAGGGGTTGGTTGAGTTCGCGCAGCGGTAGAAGCTGAGGGCGCACATTGCCACTATACGGCGTGCTTTTTTTTTCCCCGCGCGCCCCCACGGTCCGCGTCGCGCGTTTTGTTGAAAGTTGCTGCTTACATTGTTGCTTGGGGGGGGGGGGACGGCACGTGGGTCGTAGATACGCGGTGCGTGTCGCGGCGGGGCGCGGCGGGGCGGGGCGAGGCGGGGCGTCGTGGCGCCGGCGCCGCGCTGGCCGTCCGTGCGGAGCGAAAAGCCCTTACGCTGCGGTCCGGTCCGGTCCAGCCGCTTACAATGCGATCGTGTCGCGGCCCGCCCCGCCCCGCTCCACCCCACCCCGCCCCACCCCCCCCCGCCCCGCCCCGCCCCTTCCCTCGCGCAACGCCACGGCTCGACAGGCACGGCGCACGCAGTCCGCCGTGGTAGAGGAGGGCTTATTGGGGACTCAAAAGTCCGCGGCTGTATATAAATCTGAGGGAAAAAAAATAAAAATAAAATGAATCCCATGCGCAACATAAGGCGGTGGGCGTAAGTAATAGCGTGTTGTTTGGCGCCCAGCAGAGCCAGGACCACAGGACCAGGGCAGTATGTTGTCAGAAAAGTAGGCAATACGTAGCCCAAACACAGTGCAGTAAGGGAAGGCGGGCTGCATCTGCCCCTGCCTACTAGGCAACACGCATGCGCCTGTGCTCGGGGGCTGCCTAGTACGCAGGCGCAGATGCAGCCCTTACTCCACTGTGTTTGGGCTTACTTATTGCCTACTCTTCTGGGCAGCACTGGACCAGGGGTCCAGCAGGGGCGGGAGGCAAGAGCAGGAGACGCAAAGGGTGGCGCTAATCGTTTGATGGATGGCGGGAGCCTGGGGTCCTGAGGTGAGGTCCGGTCCGGTCCTCTCTGGTGGACGTCATCCTGCTCCTCGGCCCGGCCCGGCCCGGCCGCCGTGCTGTGCGCGCGTGTCCCGTGGGAGCCAACCCCTAGCGCCGGGCCGGGGGCGGGGGCCGCCTCCGCGCGGGGACCTCTCCTCAGGGATCCCCAAACCCCTTTTCACCCCCGCTACACCCTCCCCGTGGTGCTGGTGGTGGTGGTGGAGGAGCTCGTGGACAATGTCCACCAAATACGCGCGCACTGGCGACAAATGTGCCGGCTCAAGCGCCTTAGTGAACAACGTTGCGTCCTGGAAACAATCGGGATTACTGCGTTTGTGCCCCGGGCCGGACCGGTCCCAACTGTGGCAGCCCTTGTAGCACAGGTCGTTTCTGAAAACGTTCATGGAACATCTTTGGAACGAAAAGACAGAGAGCGGTACTCGTCGGCGTTTTAGTGAACACAGAAGTACTTTCGGAGTACCGGGTGTTACAGGCAGCGTACCGGAAACGGAGAGTTCCGGATTAAAATTAGCGGGAACTATTCCGTACATATTCCGTACCCACAGTTTAATTATCATGGGATCATGGGCTCTTATGGGGGATAGGCAACGGAAGGCAGGTACGGAGTGACCATAGTCCGTACTAACGGTACTTTTCCGTATGCGGGACCGTGATTTTGTTTTTTACATTGTGACTTGACCGAGCGATAGTGTGCCCTTGTCATATCACACGGGGCGGTGGTGGGGCGTGGCGGAGCGTGGCGGTGGCACTGCGGCACAGAGTGGAGGCCGACAAGGACCACGGCCAGGGCCGGGGCCGGGGCCGGGGCCGGAGGGTTCTCCTTCACACATTCGCGGCCGAGGGGCCGGGGCCGGGGCCGGGGCCGGGGCCGGGGCTGGGGCTGGAGGAGGGCCGGTGCGGCCGGCGCGGCGGGCTGCGAACGGAACGAGCCCTGAATACCAAGCAGGCTGAGGCCCCTCTTCGGCCCGGCCCTGCCCTGGGGCCCCACGACGCCCCCGCCGCCCCGCCCCGCCACGCCCCGCCCCGCCGACAGATGCTGACAGGCGCCTGGGATGGTCTGGGATGCGGCCCTGGACTCCCACTACACCGTGCTAATTCATTCACATCATGCAAGGCTACAAGTGGCTCCTGGTCCGACATCTGACGCCGCCGGGCCGCTGCTCGGCTCAGCCCCGAGGCCCTGCCTGCTGGGCCAGCCCCGGCAAGGTCCACTTGTTCTACTATCCGAAGTGCCGACATCGGTCGCACAAACCCCTCCTGCCCCGCCCCGCCCCGCCCCGCCCCGCCCACCGCACATCCACTAGTTCCCGCAGAGTTTACCTGCTGGCCTGCTCGTATTTTGGGGCATGGCGTGCCGCGCCTGCGGGCGGGGCGGGGTCTTCCTGGGTTTGGACAGCAGGACACTGCGCCCGCCCGCCCCCACCCCCACCCACCCCGCCCGCCTGCTGCACTGCAGTAGTGGCGCTGGGCGGGGCGGGGCGGGGCGGGTTAACCTCTCCCTCTACTCGCGCCGGCGGATTGAGCGGAACCGAAAAGCGACTTTCGTTATTTACCGCGCCCGGTCGAAAAGTTTCTGATTGCGGTTCTCTAGTGCCACACTAATGCGCAGCAGCTCGCCCGCGGGCGGACGGAGGGGGGAGAGGGGGGGGGGGAGGTGACCGAAGCACGACCTGAAGACGTTCGGCCTATCAGAAGTGTTGCCCGAAAAGTAGGCAATAAGTCGCCCAAACAAACACATGTGTGGAGTAAAGTGGGCTGCATCTTCGTCTGCCTACTAGGCAGCACCCTAGCACAGGTGCGTGCATGTTGCCTAGTAGGCAGGCGCAGATGCAGCCCGCCTGCTTACTCCACCTTGTTTGGGCTTCCTATTGCCTACTTTCTCCGGCAACACTGCCTATCAGCGCGGGCCGTGGTGTCCGTGACTTGTGGTGTCCGAGACAGCAGGCGCCCTGCTCTGCCCTGCTTCGTGTCTCGCCCGGGGAACAACGCGAAGGGTGAAGTGCGTCCTGCAGCGCAACGAGCTTCTAGAAGGACGGGAAGAGAGAGGGGGGGGGGGCTAATCCCGCTACAACATCAGCAGCGCGGGCTGCGGAGAAACTTGCAACAAAGCGAAACAAAGAAAAATGAAAGAAAAAAAAAAAACAAGTAGAAAGAGTGAAGTGTCGAGGTAGGAGAAAGGAAGGGGAGAGGAAGAGAGGGAGAGAGAGAGATAGACAAGGAAAGGGGAAGACGAACTAGGTTGACATCACTGCTACACCCCCGGTCGTGGTAGGGCGGGGTGGGTCCGTGCTGAGCATAGCATTGGGGGGGGGGGGGGGTCGAACCGCAGGCAAGTGCCGTGGCACAACAGGAGGGAGGAGGGGGTGGGGATTTGGACTCTTCTCCGTTCACTGTTTTTTTTTCTTTCAACTAAAGCCCCCGCGCGATTTTCTACGTTTCCTTTGTGCAAGCCAAGTCCTATCTCCACCCCCACCCCTCACCCCACTCCCACTCTATTCCCTCTGCACAGAATTTTGGTCGTCAAGTGTGTGTGTGCGAGCGCGCGCGTCAAACAAACTCGGTTTATTTCGAGAAGAAATTTCTCTTAACTCTTCCGACATGACTCTGGAGGGCCGGAGTCTCTTTGTGGGTCGGCGCGTCGGACCCGCATTGGACTTTGGACGGACAATGACGTCCCCGCGCCTTGCGCCTCCGCGTCACGGGGTAAAAGAAGAAAAACGAGGGCGGGGCAGGGCGGGGCGGGGCGGGGGCGAGTGAGAATGGACGTAGGAAAGTGAAGGAGGGTGGGAAAGAGAAAGAGAGAGAGAAGAGAGCGGGAAAAAACAGTTTTGAGTGATGTTGTCGCCGGCACTCGTAATTCGTCGTGGGGCGCAGGGACACCGTGTCTAGTGTGCTGGCCGGACTCGGCCCAGCCTGACGCCCCAGGGGCAGGGGCCCCGCCCCGCCCCGCCAGGGGCAGCGCGCCGCCGGGCCGGGCCGGACTCCACTGTTGCTGCCACCATTTGTCACATTAAAGTCCGCGAAATTGGACTGAGAGACCGCTTCGCATCGCTTCAACCCGCCCGCGGCCCTGCCCTGCCCTGGCCTGGCTCTCGCAGAAGGGGAAGTCAAGGGTTTGGTCCGTTTCTCATGTTGTCCGAAGGCTTATAATACCTTTCGTTTCGTGCAGTAGCGGCCACACTGGTAAGGTGACAGTAAAGCGTAGTTGTACGTAGTTGTAATAAAAACTTCGTCCAGGTTTCCAAAGCAGCCAGCAGGATTTTCTGATGAGAACATTCATTGTAACATCTTGTGGTTTTTCCAAATCTGCATAGAAACCTGGTCGAATTTTATTTTTTCACCGCGCACGCACTTTGGGTTTTCACCCAATTTGGCCGTGGATTGGTGTGTGTATAACTGGCGTCACGGGATGGGGGGGAGAGCCTAGGCCAGCAGGGCGCGCGCCAGGGCGGGGACGGGCAGGCGGGGGCAAGGGCGGGGATGGGGGTGGGTCCGTCCATCCATCTCCTCTGGTCATCTGGCTCCTACCTCGCCCCGCCCCGCCCCGCCCCGCCCCGCCCCGCCCCGCCCCGCCCCGCCCGTCTGCTGGACACCAGCGACCAGCCGCCCCACCACGCGACCCCCGTGACTTGGTGATGATGGTGATTAAACGTGCGGGCGGGGCGGCTGCTGCATTGCGCCGCGTTCCCGAGGGGTCGTGCACAAATGTTCCTAATTTCAAATTAAATTAGGTGTGCTACTTTTTTCTTATTTTGTTTTTCTTTAAAGATAGACCGTGGATTTCTCTCTCTCTCTCTCTCTCTCTCTCTCTCTCTCTCTCTCTCTCTCTAACCCTATGTAAGAAATGTCCCCCAAAAAATGAACCCTTTTTGTTGAGAAGGGGTGTTGCCGTTGGGATTTTCTCTTACCCTGGCCGCTTTGGCACCCTAGACGCGCGCGCGGCCGCGCCTGGCCCTCCTATGGAGGCGACGCGGACTCTGTGCGGACGCTGAGCGCGTCGGCGATGACGGAGTGCTGGAAGTACACCGGGGGACACATTGGCCGAAAACAAACGATGTCGGAGCGAGCGAGGCTTTGCTTTCATCTGTCGGGGGGGTCAAGCGTCCCGTCCGGCGGCCTGAGCGTGGCGGGGCGTGGCGGGGCGGGGCGGGGCGGGGCGGGGTGTGACGGCCCAGCTCAGCGCTGCTGGAAGAAAAAGGACTTGCGCTTATTTTTCATGATGTGTCGACAAGAGTATAGAGGGCAGTGCACAGTGGGGTCGGGGAGGAGGATTGAGCGATGGAGCTGACACCAGACCAGCTCGAGGCCAAACACATGCCTCGAATATGGCTCGAGATGCTGCTCGCCTTCCCCCCGCCACCGTACCCTGCCCTGCCGTGCCCCTCCCCTTATCCGCGACTTCTTCAACTTCAACTTGGGTTATACCGGCAGCAGTTCATTGTGAACTAAAGCGCACGGTAAAACTGTCATCTTGGTTTTCAAGACTTTTTGGAAAAATCAAGACGAGGTTGATTTTCAAGACAGTCACTGTAACCCAGCTGGCGAGGCACGACCGAATTTGGGCGTGACAGTTTTCCTAGAGCAAGACAGGTTCGTATCACCCAAAAAAGAGGTGAGACAGGTTCGTATCACCCAAAAAGAGGTGAAACAGTTTTGTATCGCCCAAGAAGAGGTCAGACAATTTAGGGCGATACAAACCTGACTCACCTCTTTTTGGGTGATACAAACCTGTCTCACATTATTTTGGGTGATAAAAACCTGTCTCACCTCTTTTTGGGTGATACAAACCTGTCTCGCCCCTCTGAAGGTGAGATGTATCACCTTTTGATTTATAGTGTTGCTCTTCGTTTTCAAGAGCAACACTTTAAAAAAGAGGAATAATTTGAAGACGACGTCTTGAAAACCAAGAGAAATGTTTTGGAGATCGTCCTGTTTTGCAGGACGTTAAGGAAAGGTCTTGAGTTTTCCAAAATGTCTTGAAGGAAAATCAAGAAAGTTGCCTTGAAAACCAAGACCCCAGTTTTACAGTGCACACTCTCAAAAACACGGAGGTGTTCGCTATCCCCCGCCACAGAAAATAGTTAAAATGGAAGACTGACCGACCGCGTGCGCGTGCTCGCTACCTGCTGGTCCGGCTTGAATTATCACGTGAAAAATGCTTAGTATGCATTAGCTTTTCCGTGCGGGCGGGGGCATGGTAGGGCGGGGCGGGGCGTGGTGGGGCGGGGCGGGGCGGGGCCGGCCCACGCAGGCGCGGTATCGCATCCCGTACCCGTGTATGACGGACGCGATGACGTGCGTGGGAGCGGCATGAGGGCTCTGAATTAGCGTGGTGAGCGAGCACGGCGATCACACCACGCCCTCGGCCCCGCCCCGCCCCGCCCCGCCCCGCCCCGCCCCGCCCCGCCCCGCCCCGCCCCGCCCCGCGCTGCCCCGCCATCGGGGGGCCATCGTCTTCTCCGCGCGCCAAACCGAACAGGCAGTAAAGTTAGGCAAAAATCCTCACACGCACACCTCACGGTAAAACTGTCGTCTTGGTTTTCCAGACGTTTTGGAAAAATCAAGACCAGGTCGATTTTCAAGACATTGCTCTTGGTTTTCAAGACGATGTCTTGAAAAAGTGGAATAATTTCAAGACTACGTCTTGAAAACCAAGAGCAATGTCTTGGAAATCGTTCTGGTTTTCAAGACGTCAACGAAAGGTCTTGAGTTCTCCAAAACGTCTTGAAAATTAAGAAAGTTGTCTTGGAAACCAAGACGCCAGTTTTACCGTGCTTTGCGCTGCTGGTTGTATCGCCGCCTGCCTACTAGGCAACATCTGTACGCACGCGCAATGGGGCTGCCTAGTAAGCTGGCGGCGATACCACCATAGCATCGCACAGGTGGGCGTGTGCGGTTTTTGTTTTTGCGTAATTTTACTATGACATTCCGCTGACGAGAAGAGAAATATCGTGGCGGCCCAGCGCGGCCGGGGCCGGGGCCGGGGGCGAGCTGCCCTGCCTGTCAGCTCGGCTCGCCCCGCCCCGCCCCGCCCCGCCCCGCCCCACCGCTCTCGAGACAGATACATTTTCAGGCTGATGGGAACAAGACCGGAGTGGAACAGAAGTTCGTAGAGCTTTCCCTCCCGCCGCCCTCCGCCCTCCAGTTCCACCTCTAATGTTGCTGTTGTCGCGACTACACCTAGCCTGGCGTGGCGTGGCGTGGCGTTTCGCGAAAACTTGCCGCTCAATGTCGCTGCTGCTGCCTCGCCTCAAACCGCCACCGGGTCGGGAGGCAAAGTGTGTCCCGCCCTCCCCTTACCCCCCTCCCCTCCCCCAACCCCTCTTCTATCCTCTTCCCCCTTTCTCCGCTCTTGTCGCTTTTGTCTCGCTCACTGCGCTTACTTTTCGATTCTAGTTTGTACAGGCGGCAGGAGGGGGGGGGGGGGGGGACTTGTGAGTTTGAAGTTTTCGCGCGCGCGACTGTCGGTTGTAATGCGCGTCCGACCCGTCCGAGAGAGAAAGACGGTAGTATGACAGGCAGACAGTCTGACAGAGACGAGGACCGTAGTGTACCTGAACTGAATGTAGTGTAGCGGTTCGAGCACAGTGGCGTTTGCATAGCAGGTAGATCCATTACGAATGTCGTGGGCGTGTAAAGTGTAGAAGCGAGCAAAACTCCAACACTGCCACGCATACATATTTCGTGTATTTAAAACCAATCTGCGCCGTTTATAGTGAGGGCGAATGAGCGTATGCCTCTTTCACATTTTTATCTGTAGGAAATTCTCCCGGCCTGAGACGTAGGCAATAAGTCGCCAATAAGTACTCGAACCACACTGCATGAAAGCGGTCTGCACACCCGCGCCTGCCCAGTAGGCAACACCTCAGCACAGGTGCGTGTATATTGCCTGATAGGCAGGCGCAGATGCAGCCCGCAGTACTCCACTACTGTGTTTGGGCTACTTACTGCCTACTTTTCCGCCGCTGCACTACCGTGCCCGCCCGCCCCCGCTCCGGCCCGGCCCGGCGGCCTCCTCAGAGCGTATTTCCTTTCGCGAAGAACAAGCGCTAAGGGCGGGTGTCTGGTGTAGCGGCGGGGAAATGGAGCAGGAAGGAGAAGGGACGGGGGCGGGCGGGCGGGCGACGTGCCCGATGAACACGCCGTGTTTTTCGCGTTGCCCCGCGGGCCTCGGAACCTTGTCTTAATGGCAGGTGCGCGGCTGCGCGGCGGGCGGGGCGTTCTTACAAAGCACGGGACTCTTCATGGGAACCTCCCTCGACCCGCCGCGTGTACAGCGCACGACTAGAGGGGGGAACAACGCGGAAATCTGCTGTACAAGCCTCGTCAAGTTTTCTTAATTTTTCTAATATGTTTTTTTAGATGATTTTTTCTTGTCTTTTTTTTTTCATTTTTAGTTTGAATTTTTCTGCTTTTTCAAAAAATATTTTTTGTAAATTTTTGTGAACTTTTGTGATTTTTTTTAGTAACGGGATGTGCAGAAATTTCGTACTTACTTGCTTCCCTTGTCGCGGCACGACCGCCCTATAGAGCCTCTCGCCCTTGTAAGGTCGGAATATATTTTTGCATTGATAAGTTGATTTTGATTGATAAATAGTGAGTTGTTCTCGCGTGTGCCTATGAGAGAAATCAGTACCGTAAGAAGTACTGTACAAAAAACCTATTTTAGCTGTCGAAGAAAATCGTTTCGATAGTAGTATCGATGCACTAGATATTTAAAAGTGCGAATTCGCTATTATCGGCCACAGTAATTAGTCGACCCATTTTAACCAGGGGCTGGAGCAGAAGAGAATCCCGCCTCTAATTAAATTTATTGATTATAAAATACAACACTTTCCGCGTGGGCAGTCCGCGTGCTGCGCCCCGCCCCGCCCCGCCCCGCCCCGCCACGCCACGCTCAGCCCCTCCGACTCCTGCCCGACCCGGGAAACTTCCCTCTCGTCGTGCCTTTTGCAAGATGGCTTCTTCCTCTAGAACACGAGAAATGGAAGGAGGAGGAAAGGGATGGAGGGGGGGGGGCAAGGGGAGGGGAGAACCGACTGCGACCAACAAGAAGAACCTCCAACGCATTAATTATACAGAGTATATTAGTTTTCAACTTTTCCTTTTCTCTCTTGTCCCGGTTGTCTTGGCTGTGCGGCGGGGGTTGGCACGGCAGGGCGGGGCGGGGCGGGGCGGGGCGGGGCGGGTCACAGCTCTCACCACACGACCCCTAGCGGGCCCTGCGCGCCCGGTGAAAGGCACCAGTGCCGCGCGCGCGCGCGCGTGTGTGTGTGTGTGTGTGTGTGAGTAAAGTCGCGTGATTGTTTTCGCCTTTATCCGGAGATATAAATTTAAAGTTTTGTGCCTCGGCCTGCGGCGGGTCGCTCGTCCAGCGTTATATACAAGCTGGCTGCGGATGGCACGGCGGCCCGCGCGGGGCGGGGAGGAGGGGACTTACCGCTCAGGTTTGCCTACACAACGACTTAATTTATACCGGCCTCTAAATAACCGCGCGACAGCCTCAAAACTTGGGAAAGTCTTATTATATGCTTGAGCGGTGGCGTGGCGTGGCGCGGGGCCGCGGCCAGAGGCGCCGCCGCGGCGCCGGAGGGGAGAGGGCATTACGGCGCCGCGAGAAAATGAGAGAGAGAGAGAGAGAAAGAGAGAAATACCGCCATTTTGAGTAAAATCGTGTAGCAAATGAAGTCCCGTTATTATGGACCCCGGGGGAGGGGGTGGCAGCAGGATGGGGAGAGGCTGGTCTTGTATTCGGCAACGAAATGGCAAATTCCTTCTTTTCTGGGACACGAACGGCATTAACAGCACCCACTTTACCTTTTTTTTCCTCCTCCTCCAATCCTAGAAGAGATGATCGCGTTCGTATACGGGCGCAGTGGCGGCGAAGACTGGAACTGCATAGTCATCTCCGTGGTGTTAGTAAATCTTTCGCACTTTATTAAAGTCATTTCACTCGTTTTTTTTTTGTTCACAGGATCCTTCGCGTCCTGGTCGTCGATGACGTCAGGAGAGGCGTCGCAGGAGTCCCGCGCCGGTGCCTGGAGAAGTTCGACTGCAGGTGAGTGAGTGTAGCGCACGGCGCCAGCAGAGCTGATCTCGACCGCGCGTGGCAGACCAGACCTTTGTCCTGTCCACTCCTGCGCCTGCAGGACCGTTTTAGCCGCGCTGGAATAGAATTGGCTGGCCCCGTCTCTTCCGACCGCCCCGCCCCGCCCCGCCCCGCCCCGGCAGCGGTGCTGAGGGAAGGCGGACGGACCGGGCCGGGGCGGGAGCGTACTCGGGAGCGGGCGAGGGGGCGGTAAAAAATATTACATTGATCCGTTTTGAGGTGCCCGGAATCTTGTTTGCATGCAAATCAGACGAAGGCTTACTGGAAGCAATTTTGCAAAGGATCGTCGTCGTCGTTGGCGGCGTCGGGGCGTCGGCGTCGGCGTCGGCGTCGGCGCCGTCCCATCGCCCCACTTGCTCAGCGAGCCGGTTCAAGTGGGAGGGACTGACACGAGTGGGGCAAGGTGCGGGGGCGGAGCGGGGGCGGAGCGGGGGCGGAGCGGGGGCGGCCCGCCCGGCAGCCCGGCAGAGCGAGCGGCCCGTCGAACACCGGTGCGCGCCGGCCTGCCTACCCCGCCCCTGCCGCCGCCGCGCCGCGCCGCGCGCTGCTGACGAGCGCTGTAACGCGGCACTAGTGCTTATAGCCATCCCTGTCAACCCCGCTTCTTCATCTTCTTCTTCTTCTTCTTCTTCTTATTCCGCTTCTCTTTCGCCTCAAGTATTAATTAAAAGCCCTCCCTGAGCCGTCGGACAGCACCCCTCCCCTCCCTCCTAGTGCCGGGCCGGGCGCGGCGGGCGGGGCCGGCACGACCAACAAGTCTGTTTCAAAACGCATTTGGAGTGCTTAGCACGCTGGTCCCTGCCCGCGCCCTGCCCGTGCCCCGCCCGTGCCCTGCCCGTGCCCTGCCCGTGCCCCGCCCGTGCCCTGCCCGCGCCCTGCCCGTGCCCGTGCCCTGCCCGCGCCCTGCCCGTGCCCTGCCCGTGCCCTGCCCGTGCCCTGCCAGTGCCCGTGCCCTGCCCGCGCCCTGCCCGTGCCCTGCCCGTGCCCTGCCCGTGCCCTGCCCGTGCCCTGCCCGTGCCCTGCCCGTCCCCTGCCCGCCCCGTGCCCTGCCCTGCCCGTGCCCCGCCCGTGCCCCGCCCGTGCCCCGCCCGTGCCCCGCCCGTGCCCTGCCCGTGCCCCGCCCGTGCCCTGCCCGTGCCCAGCCGCCAGGGCGCGACCTGCCGTGAAACTTTGCCGCGGCCAGCCCGGCCCCGCGGGGCGGGGGAGCAGCGGGGCGGGGCGGGGGGCAGGGCCAGGCCGGGCTGACGAGCTTCGCGTCGCGTCGCCCGACGTCTTCCCGAACACAATTAATATTAATTGTATTTTATTCCGAGTCTTGCAGTGCATTAGGAGGAATAGGAGTAAGGAGTGGGGGGGCGGTCGATGAGGTCGCCGCTTCCCGGCGCGCCTGAGCGGCTGCCCCCGTTTTATGAAAAAGAATGAGAGGGAAAGGGATAGAGAGAGAGAGAGAGAGAGAGAGAGAGAGAGAGAGAGAGAGAGAGAGGGATAGGGAGGGGCAGTGGAGGAGGAGGTTGCAGAGAGTAGAAGGGTGAAGGGTGGAAGGAGGTGGAGTAAGGGAGAGAGGTGACAAAGGAAGCTCATCCGTGGCGCCATCTTGGATTTCAATATTCATTGTTTGTGAAGGGGTTGGAAGCTTAACGAGGTGGCGGACGACCTGACAGCCTGGCGTGGCGGGGCGTGCCGGGGCGAGGCGGGGCGGGGCGTACTGGGGCGTGGCGGGATGGAGGAGGGGGCGTGACGGGGTACAGTTGGACGGTCCACGAGGTGGTGGCGCCGGCGCCGTAAGGAGCAGCAGGACAAGGGATCTCTCTCTCTCTCTCCCCCTCCCTCTCTTTCTCTCTCCCATTGCCTCTCTCTTTCTCTCTCTTTCTCGGGCGCTCTATCGCGTACTGCGATGTTCGCTGGAGCCCCGTGGCTCCTCGTGTGATGACACGCGGGTGGCGCTCGGGATGGTCGTCGCGCGTCTGCGCGCAAACATTTCTATGCGGCCCATGTGCGTGTGTGTGTGAGAGAGACAGAGAGAGAGACGGAGAGAGAGAGAGAGAGTAAAGGCGAAAAACCTGTGGGAATGTCATAACCGCTGGTAGGGGCTGTGACCCCGCGCGGCAGACCGCTGCTGTGTGTCGTGCCGTGCGCTCATAGGGCCCCGCCCCACCCCCGCCCCGCCCCGCCCTGCCCCACCACGCCCTGCCCCGCCCGCCCCACCCGCCCCGCCCCGCCCCACCCTGCCCCGATGCATTCGCCCCGCCACGCTTAGCTATGCTTGGCTAGGCCCCTGGCTGCTCGCTCGCCCACCGCCTTTTATGTCCGTCTGCTAATTTTACGAGCGTTATAACAGGCTAGGCGAGTTCTCAGCCCCGGCCGCGCTCGCCGCCGCCGTTTCGTGACTCCGGCTAATGAGCAAGCGCTCTGGTCGCCCCGCCCCGCCCCGCCCCGCCCCGCCCGGCCTCTGCCCGCGGCGGTCGCGCCGCTTGGCTGCCATCATGGTGGCTTACGGCCGTGGCCGGCGGCGGCGGGGTGCGGCGGCGCCGAGGCCGAGCCGAGGCCGGGGGGGCCGGGGCAGGCCGGCCGGCCGGGGCCGAGACGGAACGGCGGCCATCTTGTCCGAATGACTGTATTAGCGGCGCCTTGAGGAGAGGGGCGAGCTAAGGCCGGGTGCGGGTGCCCTGCCGTGGCGTCTAAGTCCCCGTGCCGGCTCCAGGCCCGGCCCGGCAGATGATATCAGTCATTATTGGCTGTCCGACTGCGAGGCGAGGAGGGGGCGGGGGTCGTCTTACCAGCCGATGAGCACGCCGTCACGGAACTGGATTCAGTAAACTTAAACTTTTCAACGGCAAGTTTACCTCGGGGATCTCCCGCACGGTGAGAGATGGCTTCACGAGGGCGTATGAGGGAGAGAGAGAGGGGGTGGGGGGGCGTTTGGAAAGCAAGAGACGCTCTGCCACGACGGATATCGGTGCGACCCGTCGCGAGGACGCCCCGAGGACGCCCCGAGGACGCCGAGCCCCCCCGGGGGAGGAGGGCGCTGTGGACACAAGGTCTCGGTGTCATCACGCCCCCGGCCCTCGGCATGTCGGTCACGTACCACTCGGACCACTCGGCGCGGGGCGGCGCGGCAATGGGCGAGAAAGAAGAGGGAACCAGAGGGAAAAGGGGGGGGGGGGGGGCGCAGGCAACGGAGAAATGTTACACCCCAGCAGTGCGGAGGTTGTGTGAGTGTGTAAGTGTGAGGGGGTGGGGGTGGGGTGAATCGCAATGTGTGGGAGGTTTGTGGGGAGGGTGCAATGGCGTTAGAGGCGAGGGAGAGAAGAGAAGAGGAGAGAGAGAGAGGAGAGTAGAGAGAGAAGGAGAGAGAGGAGAGAGAGAGAGAAACAGGGGGGGGGGGGGCGAGGACGGTCACCGTGCTTGCACGCCGGACAAGGACGAAGAGAGGAGCGAGGAGAGAGGTCGGACGACGCCTTTTCGCGCGGCGAAGAAAGCTGCGGGGACAAAAGAGAGCGCGCGATAGTGCGCTGGGCTGGGCGGGTCGCCTGCCTGCGCCTGTAGGGCGGCCTGTAGGGCGGCCTGTAGGGCGGCCTGCGGCCTGGCGCGGGGCAGATTAGGGTGTCGTCCTCTCGCCTGGAAAGGATAGACAGTCTATTTGCCCGAGTTGTAGAAGTAAAGCCCTCTCTCTCTCTCTCTCTCTCTCTCTCTCTCTCTCTCTCTCTCTCTCTCTCTCTCTCTCTCTCTCTCTCTCTCTCTCTCTCTTTCTCTCTCTCTCTCTCTCTCTCTCTCTTTCACCTCGCGACTCGATCGATCACCGCGCGCACGCCGCAATCATCCGGTATGGGGCTGCTATTTATTCAATCGATTTGTACTCCGCAATGGGCGCAAGGTGTGTCCCGGCGGCACCAAAGCTGCCGGAAAAGTAGGCAATGAGTCGCCTAAACACAATTGAGTAAAGCGGGCTGCATCTTGCGCCTGACCACAGGCAATACTTGAGAATTTTTACGGAATTGTTAACAGTGGCGGGTTAAACTGACGTCGGTTTGTACAAACTTGCGCGATTGTACGTCGAATTATGTGAGACCGTAACAAAATTGGACACATAATGTTTTGCTCACAATGGTATGGGAAAAATCCAGCCCCGACTTCCCCTAACTTCTCTCCGATGTCTGGTCGTTCGTTATGAGCCGCGCGCATCTTATCACTGTGGGATGCAGCGGCTCCCTCACGCGGTCTGCAGGACTCGCAGGGCTGCAGGGCCGCCGCAGGCCTGCTGCTGGTCAGCCCAGCCCTGCCCTGCCGCTGCGCTAGCTCGCCCTGCCGGTCGGCGTTTCGGGGGTTCGCGTGTCGGTCGCAGGACGATCGCCGTCCTTGTTTTCTTTGCCCGCTTCCCTCGCCGTGGATGTGCATTAATGCAGTCGTGGCTCCGCGCCGGGCCGGCCGGCCGGTCTGTATTAAGATGCCGTGCATATTACACACCGGCAGCGCAGCGCGTCGGCCTTCGATTAGATAACACTTTTACGGTCTGCATTATGTGTAGATGTGTGTGTGTGGGGGTGTAAAGCCGCCCCGCCCCGCCCCGCCCCGCCCCGCCCCGCCCCGCCCCGCCCCGCCACGAGGTGATGCAGAGGGCAGGGGAGGGGGAACCAGGGGCGGGCAGTGATGCACCGCCAGCGGTCATCGGGTGAGACAAGCCGGCGGCGGCGGGGCGAGGTGGCCAAGACATTTGCCTGTGCTGTGCCGCTCACCCCCGTCCCTCCCCCCGCCCCGCCCCACCCCGCCCCGCCCCACCCCGCCCCGCCAGCCCCGCCGCTATTCGGGGCGGGGCGCGCGCCACCTCTGTCCGCGGGCCTGGCGCCGCCGCCGCCCCTCTACGCTTGGCTACATCGTGTCAACGCCTCGTCGAACGCGGCATGCAGCCCCCCTCCCCGGGGTCGCGGCGCGCCGCGGTGCGAAAGGCCGCGCAGGACGGCTGACGGGCTTGCTGGCAAGACGGGCTGACCTGCTGGGGGCAGAAAAAGAAAAGGCTCTAATTGAGCGTTTGTTTGCTCGTTTATTCACGCTGTTCTTGGAACCTTGCGCGAAGCAATGCTTTTATGTATTACAAACCGAACAGTTCGTGAACTACGAAACATTTGGATGACAGAGCATTTTTTTTCCCGTGGTTACAATAAGCATTCGCCTATCGCAGCATACAAAGAAATTTGTTCGTACGCTTACGAACTATTTGGTTTGTAATTCAAACAAATTCTTCGCAATTGCGGAGCAGCCAATTCCTTCGCGAAACTGCTCTCAACAGTGCAGGTATTGCTCCACCGTGGTCGTCTGCTAGCGTCGTCTGCTAGCGTCGTCTGCTAGCGTCGTCTGCTAGCGTCGTCTGCTTCGGATCGATTAGGCTGCCCGCTTGTCAACATGTTGTCGACACCCTGCAAAGGGCGCGCAGCTCAGTGCATCCCAGGGGGAGCAACCCCCCCTTCCTCTACCCCCTCCCCCTTCTACCCCCTCTACCCCCTCCTTCCCCCTCCCCGACTGCATTGCTTCACTTCTTCGCCTCAGATGCTTTGGCCACAAAGGACCCTTCTCTACCCCGACCCCGAAGCGCTGCTGCTGGGCCCCAAAACAGAAAGCAAGTTTTCGTAATCGATTGGTACACGGCAAATCTGTTTCATGGGACGCCCAGGAAAGTAGGTACTTTTCCAGGAAGGTTCCTGGGTATTTCCAGGAAAGGACAGGAACTTTCCTGAAAAAGTATCTACTTTCCTGGGAGGTCCCAGGAAATCGGTTTACCGTGTATAAGCTGAGCAGTGCAGAGCAGTGCACTGATAAAAGCTTACGGTGATTTTCACTGTAAGCTACGGCGAGCCCTACAGCACTGTAGGTTACAGTGAATTTTCACCGTAAGCTACGGTGAATGTCACTGTAAGCTACGGTGAATCAGGGCGCATCACCGTAGCTTACAGTGAAATTCACCGGAGCTTACGGTGAAAATCCACCGTAAGCTACAGTGCTGCAGGGTTCACTGTAGCTTACAGTGAAAATCACAGTAAGCTTTTTATTAGAGTGTGTTGCCGGATACGTTGGCAAAAATTCCCACGAATACACCAGTGTGAAGTAAAGTAAGGTGACGCGGGCCGACAACAAGCCCCAGGGGGGACCGGGCCGGCGACAGCGCGGGCGGGTAAGCCGTCGCCTGACGTGTAGCGTTGCCACTCCACTCCACTCGCGAGCTGAGCTGAGGAGAGGAGAGAGGGCGATGTCGCGGCGGGCGCGGCGACAGATCGGACCCGACCGGACCAATTGGTTATTTTTGTCGTGCTACTGCGCCTCCTGTATCCTGCGGAAGCAAAGACGGTCTCGGGTGAGGGAGGCCAGTGCTGCCGGAAAAGTAGGTAATAAGAAGCCAGGGTTCTAAATATGGGAGAGTTTTCCTAGACAAACCCTGCCGACTAGGCAACATGCCTACACCCGTGTACTGCAGTTTGCCTAGTAGGCAGGGTTTGTCGAGGAAAACTTTCCTAAATTTAGAACCCTATAAGTAGCCCAAACACAGTTGAGTGAAGCGGGCTGCAGCTGCGCCTGCCTATAACAGACAACATACACGCACCCGAACAAAGGTATTGCCTAGAAGCATATGCTGCCCGCTTTACTTCCCTCTGTACTTATTGCCTACTTTTCTGACTGAGGAGGTCGGATTGTAGGAAACCCCCGAGTGATTCTGTTCGCTATCGTAGTATGACGTTAAATCTCTAGCAGTGTAGTGCAACGCTGCGGCCGCCCTCGATGTCGTCGGGCAATTACAAAGGTGAGCGCCATGCCACCACGGCGGCTCGCTGAGAGAGAGAGAGAGAGAGAGAGAGAGAGAGAGAGAGAGAGAGAGAGAGAGTGAGTGAGTGAGTGAGAGAGAGAGAGGGGGGGGGGGAGAGATCGCGGGTGCGGTGGGCATTCCTCGCATAGCGCCGACCCGAGTAAGTGGCGCTCTAAAAAGGGGGAGACATTGTCTCCATTTCTCGCGAGCCTGTCGCGCTCGCGGCGCGCTCTCCTTGTCCGCTCGCCAGCGCGTGTAGCGATCGCTTCGGAGCAGAGTCTTCGAGAATATTTCAAGTTGATTACATTTTTACTCTGCTTCCTCCCGTTTAGGGTGCATTTTATCGACCCCCCCCCCCCCCGCCCCCCGCCGAGAAATAACTCCACAAAATTATCCCACCTTTAAAGTAACCCCATCCCCCGCCCCCTTGCGTCCTTTTTTCCTCTCCCTGCGCCCCTTGGATTTTCTCGGTCCGGCCTGCGCTGCTGAGGGCGGCGGAGCTCCGCGGAGCAGCAGCAGCGGGGAGGAGGGAGCAGCTATTAATTAAACGCGCGGCCCGTAAAAAAGGATATTACATGGTTCTGACGCGTGGCACCTGCGGCCCGTGAGCGGCGCCAGCATCGCCCCGCCCCGCCTCGCCCCGCCCCGCCCCGCCCCGCCCCGCCCCGCCCCAACTGGAGGGTGGCGGTGGTGCTGTTGTGCAGCAGCTTGCGCGCGCTCGCCCGTGTGTGTGTGCGTGTGATTGTGTGTGTGTGTGTGTGTGTCAAAGCTATTTAATCGGAGTACGAGGACGCGTCGTCGCCCCGTTTTGGTGCTGGGTGCGATCAAGGTGGAGGTCCTCATACCCACCTCTTTTTTGTTTTTCCTACTTTTTTCCCTTTTTTTGTCACCCAATTACGCGTCGCCCCCGCAGCCGCTACCCGTACCCACCCACACACATACTCACACACCTGATGCCCCCGCTGCTGCGTTGGTGCGCTGTGGGCCCTAATGAAGACGTTCCTTCTTGGCCTCTCTCTCTCTCTCTCTCTCTCTCTCTCTCTCTCTCTCTCTCTCTCCTCCCGGCGCGGACCTCCTCGGACCCCCACGCTTTTTGAAGGACCACCACTGCCGTCCTGCTCGGCCCTGCGCGGCCCTGCCCGGGACGACCCTAAACCGTTTACGTTATTTACACACCCCACCACCGGGCGGGGCGGGGCGGGGCGGGGCGGGCGGCCAGTGTGTATAAATATAAAAGCACGTGGTGTCGATGTGCGGACAGGTGTCAGAAAAGGCTTGGCCAGCCGCGCCGGCTGCGTGGTCGTAGTGGCGGTGGCGGTGGCGGTGGTGGCGATGGTGGTGGCGGCGTTGGTGGCGGTGGCGGTGATGCGGTGGTCGCCGCACACACACTTGAAAAAACACACATACTACACACACACACATTCACGCGACAGGTGTGTAGAAGGGTTTCACACCGCCAAAGCGAGCGCCGCCAACCTCTCTGCAGCAGCGCAGGCGTCGCCAGGCGTCGCCAGGCGTCGCGGCGCCGCGCTCCCCCCACTCCCTCCCCCCATCATGGACCACATCCTATCATCCTACCACCTTCTCGCTCGCTCGTACGAGCGGCCCCTCTGGGTATCAGTGTGGCCAGAAAAGTAGGCAATCAAGCGTTTGCTTAACACAGTGGAGTAAAGCGGGCTGCATCTGCGCCTGCCCACTAGGCAGCACCCTAGCACAGGTGCGCGTATATGGTGCCTAGTAGGCAGGCGCAGATGCAGCCCGCTTTACTGCACTACTGTGTTTGGGCGCCGTATTGCCTACCTTTCTCTGGCAACACGGCTGCGTATGTCGTCATTTTCGCCATTACCATCACACACTTGCAGAGTCGTCATCGCAGCCTCCCTCGCACACACCACCGCCTTGCGCGCATATCGCCAGCAGTGCAGAGGGTCTGTCCGTCGCCTCTCTCTCTCTCTCTCTCTCTCTCTCTCTCTCTCTCTCTCAACTCAAACTCTGTCCCTCCCTCTCTCTCCCTGTCTCCAGTCGGCCAGCCGGCCGTGCTGGTAGGACCCCTTCGCCCATATTTCTTTCGGCTGTCCCCCCCCCCCTCTCTCCGCCCCCTCCCCTGACGCGTCCTTCCGTCCCGCCCGCCGATCGTGCCAAAGATAAGGGGCCGCGGGGGGAGAGCCTGTCCTGTTCTGTCCCCTGGACTGACTGCTGGACTGCCCCGTCCCGATGTCGGAGGAGAGCGCCGGGCTGGCCAGGCCAGCACACGACACAGCTGCCCCGCAGGCCGCCCTGCCTGCCTGCGCGCCGCAGCCCGCCCCGTAATGCGTAACTTATAGATGAGTCCATTAGGCACCGCCGCACCTCTCCCTCCTTGCTCCCCCTCACCCCCACCCAGGTCGAGCCTCGCCTTCTTAACCGCGCGGGGACGGCTGAATTTTTTAAAAACGGAGTAATAAAAGAGATGCGGTACAAACGAGCCGGCGGTGGCCCGCTGGCCCCCACCACCAGCACCAGACACCCGCGCAGCGCGCCACCGCCGCCTACTGTGACGCTTCGTTCTCCTCTCGTATCGTCTAATTAATTGGCCATCATCGCGCTGGCCGACCGGGCCGCAGGAGGAGGGAGTGTGTCCGCGGCGTGGCGCGGCGTAGCGCGCTATCGGTGCAGTTGGAGCCATTCGCGTAATAGGGTGTCCGTGTGTTGGGGCGGGGCGGGTCCGTGTCACAGGGAGCTCCGTCTCGTCCGTGCTGCTGACCCTTTTTTGCAGCGAGGTGAGGTGGGCAACCTGCTCTCGGCCGTCATGCCTACCATGCGGATCGCGTCAAAGAGAGAGAGAGAGAGTGAGTGGTGTAGCAATTGCGGTCGACCGACGCCGGTGAGTAGGCAACCCATCGTGCGCCTCGGCTGTGCGCGCACCCCTGTGTGTCAGGCAGGAGGCGCACGGGAGCTCTGGCGCGCGGACCGGGCGGGGCGGGGCGGGGCGGCAGCGCCCGCCGTGTCCGTGTCGCGTCCATTTGCCGACCAGTCCTGGTCCAAGGTGCCATGTGGGGGGCGGGGCGGGGCGGGGCGGAGGAGGGAACGACCAGGGCCGGTTAATGCGTTTTCCAGGTAGTGTTGGAATTAATTGCTGTTACACGAGTCGCTCCTGTAGGAGGCTGATTATTACCAACATCTTTTATCTGGTACCACGGCGACGTCACGCGGCATCTGTCCAGGTCCAGGAGGGGAGGGCCGTGGTAGCAGGGAGAGCAGCAGAGAGAAACGACTCTTCGGTTTTCCTCCAATTTCCTGCCGCTCCCCCTCTCTGCTGCTGCCGCTGCTGATGCTGGCTCTCCCTCCGTGCCGTGTCCACTTGGTTGTCTCTACTCTGCCTGAGTGCGTAATCCTTCGGCTCGCCCCCCCCCTCCCCCCCTCTCTCTCTCTCTCTCTCTCTCTCTCTCTCTCTCTCTCTCGCTTGGTCTTTCTATCTCGCTCTCTTGCTCCCTCTCGCCTTCTCTCGCTCTCGCTCTCTCTTGCTCCGGATGCCGGGCGCGTCGCAGTGTCGCTTGGGCATTATTGCTGGCAACATTGACGGCGACGCCGCCGGGCCTGGAGAGTCCCCCCATACCCGCCCCCATGTCCGCCCCCAGCCCGCCCCCAATGCCCGCCCCCAGCCCGCCCCCCTACCCGCCCCCCTGCAGGCGCGGCCCCCGTGGCCGTGGCCGGCGCGTTGCTTCAGCCTGTCGCTACCAGCGGCAGGGCTGGGCGGCGAAGGGGAGAGAGAACCGTGCCGGTAAGACAGACAGCCGGCAGGGTAAAGGGATAAGGGGAGGGAGGAGCGAGGCACTGAGAGGACCGGCCGGGCCGCGCCGGGACGAGACGACAAGAGGACTCGGTTTATTTGGAGCTGATGGCTGAATTTACGACCCGAGTCTGAAAACAAGGCGCGGAGCGTGTTCGCCAATCCAAACACGTTTTCTTCGCATCGCGCTTGCTGCTCGGCTCGGGCCGTGCGGTGAGGGCGAGACGGGGCACCGCGCCCGCTCCTCGGCCGGCAGCCGTCGGTACGGTATGTGTGTGCGTGTGTGTGTGTGTGAGGCACTGCGAGGTGTTGTAGGGTGGTAGGTGCATCTAAGTGCGCGGGGGAGGGGGGAGGGGGGGCAGGTTGCGCCCCGCGGCCTCCATTGTACCGGCCGGGGACTGCTTGGCCGCGCCGGCCGCAGCAGTGACGATAACGCGCGCTCCGACAACATGAGCCCCCCTCCCCGCCCCCCTCCCCATTTGGCACGGCGCCGCGCCGCTCCTCCTCACTCGGTGGTGCTTTAGTGACCGGCCGGCCGGCCGGCCGGCCGGGAGGCACTGACAGCGACGCTGCTGTGCGCTGCTGCTGTGTGGCCGTGTCGGACAAGCGCGGGCTCAAAGCCACACCAGCTCCTGTCTGCTTGCGGCGGGGCGGGGCGGGGCGGGGCGGGCTGTGGCGCGAGTATACCCCCCGACCCGAGCCCGCGCGATAAGGCCTGGGCGAGCCTCCCTGAGAGCCAACTGGTTCGAAGGGTGTCGCGCGGGGTCTGCTGGGCCGTCGTTGTTATGCTGCGATATGTCGCCCTGCCTGTAGCAGCATCCAACGCGTTACCTATTTTGTATGTAATATTGTGCTTGTGAGGGGCTTTGGTGCGGCGTTTTGTCGCCTATGATTTAACACGGGTGTGTGACCACATGGTGGTCATGGCGCACTCAATTTGTTAAGAAGGTTGGCCTTCCTTCCTCATTTCCAACTCTTGTTTTACACCTTTGCGGTTTTGTTTAATTTTTTTTTTCTTCACTGAAAATCGGGGAGTCATGAATCTCGCTTTGTAGAGAGCGAGATTGTGACCCAAATATTAATACTCTCAGGAGAGTGAGAAAGAGTAACATCGCTCAATTAGAGTCATTATGAGGACATTTTCGGCTATACCTATGACTCTTTTTGAGTCGTTTCTGCTAACATCACTCAATTGAAGTGATAAATACGACTCATACTGTGTCATCTTGGCGAACATCGCTCTAAGGGAGCGATGTAGAAAAACGTCGCTCATTTTGAGCGATAAACATGACTATCCTCGACCTCCTGCACATACAATGTTTTTCTAGCGTTTTGTACTTCTTCCCTACAAGCTACCTGTAAAAGTACACCCACGACCAATTCTCTTGACTTGCGCCTATGTTGGTGGTGGGTGCGTAGGGGATCGGCGTTCTGCTCGCGTGTTAACATAGCGTGTTGGATAGTGCAGAGTTTATGTGCGCCTCTTCGTCTCTAACTCCTCGCATTCTGATTGCACGCGCCTCATAACGAATTCCTCTTTGCTCGACGTGGTATTTTTTTCTTTTCCTACCATAAATGTGACGGCATCTTAATTTTAAACCTTCAGAGGGGATGGAGGAGATGGCCATTATGCTACGGCGCCTCCACTTTGTCCTCCGCAACGACTTCACCGCTGACTACACTGCTGAGAAAAGAAAGTGCTGACGCACTGCACTGCTGCTGAGGGACACAAGTGTACGAATGATCATGTGCTCCACGGTAAAAAGAATGTCTGATTTTTTGAGGAAAAGTCTCTTTAAAAAATGTGGGAATTTCCCTTAAGTTTTGAGGAAAGATCCTCAGAGTATGAAGAGGTTCCCTCAAATTATGGGAGTTCCCCAATGTTTTCCCTTTTTCCTCAAAAAATCAGACATTGTTTTGTTTACCGTGTCAGCCAAGTGTGTCAATACTTTCTCGCATACCCTCGCTACAAATGTGTGTGAAAAAATTTACTCACCTGTAAGTGAGCAAACTCGCACACTTGCGATTCCAGTGTAACAAAGTTTCATAATTTATTGACCTACAGCTGTCGCTTTTGTAAGATTGCTCTGCGGCCTTCTTACTCGAGTTTTAAAACTCCCGCCTGCGGCGCGCCGCGGCGCCAAGCCATTGAACTGTGCCCTTTACATTCCCCCTGAAGCATCCGTCGCGAGGCCTTCAACAAACATACCTGCCCGCCCGGCCCGGCCCCTCTCTCTCTCTCTCTCTCTCTCTCTCTCTCTCTCTCTCTCTCTCTCTCTCTCTCTCTCTATCTCTCTGCTGCACCACCACCACCAGCACGCACACGCTGCATCTAATTTTTTTCATGAAACCGCGCGTTTCACGTTTGCAGCGCGTTGCGAGAAGGCAAACTACGACGACGGGGCCTTTATCGCCGGGCCGTTTCGTTTTTACGCCCCGCTTTTTGTGCCGGGGGCTTTATAACTGCAGAACACATCTCCGCGGCTCGGCTCGGCTCGGTCTTCATACATGATGAAGTTCTTTTGTCTGGGGGGCGTACAGCCTCGAACAATGGCGCCGGCGAAAACGAGATTATTATTTAAAGTGTTCGCCAAATAAAAGCGCGCGCGCGCGCGCAGCAGTGTTTCGCGTCTGTCGCGAAGCAGAAGACATAGGCCAGTCCGCGCGGCACAGCCGGTGTGGTGTGCGGTGGCGGGGCCGCACGAGCCTGCCTCTCTTCAAGAGCGATTGCGACATAAATTTTAAGAATTAGCCCTTTACGATTGAAATAAATCCACGGAGGCAGTCCGTTTGTGCGACATGTTCACGCCCGGCGCAATCAAGCCGAAAGCACGCCATAACTCTCGTATATTACGTACAAGGGCAGGTATAAAGCAGTCTATAAAGCATATGCTGTTTCCTGTGTCGCGTTAGGCCATTTTCGTCTGCGGAGCACGCCTCCAACGACGAATCCGAAATCTTATAGCCCGCTGTTGAGACAAGCCAATGCTTTTACGATAGCCACTTTGCGGAACTCGCAGCGCGCGCGGCCGCCGCAAGCGGGCGGAAAGTGAAATCTGAACCGGAGTCTTCCGCCGACACACCTTTCATGAAGGTCAGGTACCACGTCAAAAGGACTAAATGTTGGGGGTCAGCCTACGCTGGGTCATATGGTGTCTGCTGCGGCTAGAGCGGGTAGGCAGACCGGCAGCAATACGGTGTATTTCAGATGCACCACGTATCCACTTAGACTGCTGGTATTCCAGTCAGCATCATGCACCTGTGCGCGTTGACAATTAATACATTATGTACCGCATTTGAGTGGAGTTAACGGGTCGCGGCACTGTGGCGCCATTCAATTTGTAAACAGTCAGCATGGGTTCTGCCTAAGGCTGGCTATTGCCGCACCTGCACCGCTCCTGCGCGACTACGACGACCCCTTGGACTTGGTCTCATTTGCAAAGCAGCCTGGGGTCGGTCATCGCGTGTCTCGGACGCATCCGAACGGTGCGCCATTTGACGCGTACGCGAGTGGGAGAGAGAGAGCGTGTATTGCGACGCGGCCGGCGGCGGCGTGGCGCGCGCGGCGGCCAGCAGCGGGTCGGTCATAACTCGGCGGCCATCTTGCGCACGCAGCCCGCAGTGGCCGCCATTGAGCTTTGTGCCGCTTTGACGCACTTGTTATGAAAACAACAGCCGCGCCGTGTGTACAATCAAAATGGAGACACGTCATAAACCCCGCGCGCCGCTTTACGGCCCCGGGGACGTTTTCATTATATTTCGCCGGCGTTAATTCCAGGGAGGGAATCAAAGCGTCGTAACGCGAGATAGGAAAAAAACGGAGAAGGCGTCTAGTGCACTTTTGGTAATGGCCGACATTTTCACACACTCATTTACTCTGGAAAACCATGTTTGTACTTTTATTCATTATCTACTGCATACATGGCCATGTTTTCATTATTTACTGAGTACCTGTGAGTATGCAGTAAATAATGAATACATGTACACACTTGTTTTTCATGAGAAGACCTGAATTTCTTTGAATAAATAGGACGAGCGGTAACTGTACTTAGTTTTACGGGGATTGAATTTGCTTTGTCGGAATGTTTTTCCGATATTTTCGTTGCTTCTAGAGGTGCGATATCGAAGGTGATTTCCGTCGGTAGCCCTGCTAATGACTGCTCTCTGAGGGGCCCGGGGCAGCACCCCGTGCGCTCGCGCGGGGGGTCGCCGCCACTGACGGGTCAATTGGTCGCCGGGCGACTCTTATAAGCCTCTCTGGGCCGGCCGGGCCGGGGGGAATGCGTCGCTCATCGGCTCCTTTAATCCATTCACGAGCCGAGGGCTTATCTCCATCGCGACCCGGGCCGCCCGGGCCCTGGAGCCGACCGGGACCGAGTCTGGAGGCACTGCCAGCGGCCGCACGGTGGCGCTTGGGAGTGAGGGAGAGGGAGGGGCGTAATGTGGTGGAACTCGGTACAATGTAAAATAAACATACAGTTTTAACCATGGCTAAAAACCGTTACCGGTCTTTCTAAACTCAATAGTAAATTGCGTAAAATTATAATTCTGAATTGTAGGGTACATGACGCTGAATGTAGGTTTTTATTTCGTTTGTCCAATTTACAATAACGGTTTTTTTTTTCGGTTTACGGTTTCGACGACTGGCGGGTTTGTTTTTACAGTGTACAGCCGCCGGGAGGCGCCTGCACCGCGCCAGGCGGCTGCTGCCGGCGGCGGCCAGATCAAAGTGGCGCAAGTACCTGTTCACTCTGATAAAAATAATAACGAGAATGTCGCACAGCAGCCGGGACCTCCCTGTGTGCCTGCCCGCGCCGCGCCTCCCGTCGACGTGTACCACCACGTGGCGATTAGAAGGCGAACAGAAAATGAGATATACTGGGTTGTTGCGGGGAATAAATTGTTTATGCACTGTAGGGGCGGGGCTAAAAAATAAAACTTGCGGGTGGAAAACGCCCGCCTCCCCCCGGTCCCGGGCCTGCCCTCTGAAGCCCCACAAGGGGTAGGTCTGCAAGATGGTTGCCCTAGCGCCTAGGCCCGGTCCCGGCCCGGCGCACCGCGGCACTAACGCCCTACCTGTAGTGCAGCTGTTTTGTACGTCGGGAGGCGCCGCGTGGAAAAGCGCCTGGCCTTCTGCTTTTTAGGTTCTTTTCGTCTTCCTGATCCCTTGTTGGGAGGCGGAGACGTTGGCGCCATGTAAGGGTATCCAACATGGCGTGGACAGCGCTCGGCCCGGCCCGGCCTGGCTCGGCCTGCTTTTCGTCTCCAGGTGGGTCCGGCCCGTTCCCTTGGACCGGGCCGGGTGCCGCCGGCTCCACCTGCACGCCTGTCTAATCCGCTCCCCACGCCCCGTGACCCGAGTGCCACCTTGAATTTTATGCGCTCGATTTAAGTCGGCCGTCTTTAATTGAGTGATAAAAACCCCGACATAGTTGCGAGTGAGCCCTATTTATATTTATGTAAGAAGTGACTGGCTTGAACGTGGAACAAGATGATTTGGGTCACCTGAGGTCTTGGAAGATGGCGAAAGGTTTGAACCATTCTTCTTCTTCTTCTTCTTCTTCTTCTTCTTCTTCTTCTTCTTCTTCTTCTTCTTCTCAGAGTAAAGGCTCTTTAAACATTACAAACAAAGTTAAACGAAAAACGTTTTTCTCTTCTTTGGATTGAGCGTACCTCCTTGGTCGGGAGTGAGTGACGGCTGTATACGTCCGTGCATGGCGCTTCCAGAAGGCGCGCACACACACACACACTCACACAGAACACAGCCGCCATCCGCCATTTTGCGAAAAGGACTGCGGTGACATCCTCATGCTCTTATTGCTTGCCGAGCCCCTTTCTCAGCCAATAATTTTCGTCGTTGTCAAGAGGTGCTCAATCATTGTGGCCAATTATTTTTATTGGTCTTTCGTACACAACAGAGAAGGTGGAGTGATGGAGCCGAGACTAACAAGAGAAGGAAAGGTTCCAAATGCGTACATACCTCTGGCCAATTACTGGCGCACTCATTAGGGCTTTGCTACACTCTTTCCCATCCAACAAATTACCATTTATAGACATGTTTTTTCGCATCGGAAGTCCAACTACCCCGATGACATTTCGCGAACATTTACCTTCCGAGGACTGTTACTGCTATGTGCATGTGCAAGAGGCTGGAAATCGCCAACGCAAAGGGGAGGAAGGCTTTGCGCATTCCGAACATTTCTTTGTCCCTTTGCGCCGAGCCGCTTAGTCGTGCATGGCTTATTTACTTTGATATAGCGACCTGCGCGGATTGTCACGCGGCCGGGCCGCGCGTGTAGAGATAGGGAAAATAGAAAGCCGTCAGGTTTGAAATAAGGACTCGAAACGGTCAGCCTTCCGCCTACTGCTGTCGGATTTGGCAAGGCCCAGTCTGACGTACACCCTAACTATATTTGTATGTTTTTGTACAAACTATTGTGCAAAGTTAAACATACAAACTCACAAATTTATGTGAAAAACTGCTTGTCCCTGTACAAATGTATACACAAAATCGTTCAAATCACCGCACAAATTTGTGTGAAAAATTTGATTGTTTAACTTTGTACAAATGAAGTTTACAATTCCAGAGTTAGTGTGTACTATTTCTCCCTATGCTGTCGTGCGCCGGTAGCTAGGCAGCCACGTCGACATGGGCCGCCCCTCGGCGCCCAACACTCTGGGCCCGCTGGCCGGCTGGCTCGCTCCGGACAGGGCTCAACGATAACAGAAATGTATAGCCCATCTGGCCTATCTTTTAATTCCACGTACACAACTGTAACACGCGACTAAACATCCCATATACCTTGCCACGTCAAGGCATTAACCAGCACAGAAAATCTGCACTCCACGTTTGTTTTGCGCACGCGCGCCCGAGGTCTTTGTGTTTTTGCTTCCTTTGTTGTTTTTTGTGGTTGCAGGTTTTGTACATTTTTATTATTTGGTAGTATTTTTCGGCCCATAAGCTGCTGTTTTCAAGCGATCATGAAACTGATAAAATTAATGCTGACTGTTAAATAAACAGCCAGAACGCACGTAAACGTGAAAGCCCAAAACGCAGCTCCGGCTAATTTTTTTTTTTGGTGGCAAAAACCAGCCGTCCCTTTCTCTAGTTCATGAATGTTCGAATATACCTTTATTGTGTAAACTCGATTGGGAACGACGCATGACTGGCAAATGCTGAATTGCCAAGGGAATATATTTCTCCCAGCTCGTTTGTTTCGGCCCTGAGAGGCGTGTCACCTGCGGGCCCGAGCTTCTCTCCCCCGACCTCTATACTTACAAGCAGGGCGTGGCCGGGGGAGAGCGCAGGGCGTGGCGCCGCGCGGCGGGCCGGCCAGCGACCCATCTCAATCAAGGGCGTGTCGCGACACTGGCACTGCTGCGCGCCGCCCAGAGAAAAAAAAAGAAGAAAAAAACTAGACGGATCGTGCGACTTTGCGCCTAGCTTTTTTGACCACTATGAAAAATGTACGATATATTTTGTAATTCATCATGTCGTACAAAGTGTGTCTTACATGTACAGCCTTCCACTCCTGCACGTCACTCGATTAGTCGATAAGTCGATATGCAGTGCTTGTAAATTTACAATCTGGAATTGTAATTGTTATACTACATTTTCCATGGAACATTTTCCTGTACCCGGTACGCTTGACAGTGTAGAGAGGCGGGACGGGGCGGGGCCGTCGTGAGACATGAGCATCATGGCAGTGGCAGGGAACGACGTATCCTGCAGATGCTGTGGTTTCTGCATGGCCGGCTGTGCGTGCGTTGCCCCTGCCTGCAACCCCACCTTGTGGTTTCGTCTCGCTGCGATCTGGAATGTGCAGCGCTTCCCGCCGCAAGCTGGGCAGCCGCGCGCGGGATATGCAAATAACTTTGTGACAACTTAGGCGCTCAATGCCGTAGGATGGTTTTCATGTAGATATCCTTTTTTTTTTAGTTCACTTATTGCCACTTGAAAAGCTTAAGCTGCTCTGGCTTTGCACGACCAGGGCCCATCCCGCGGGCGTGCAAGCAGTATGCGGCGAAGGGGCGCCGACATTACATAAAGACCCGCGTTTCAGGTCCATCAAAATGTGTCAGGCCGGCCACTCTATGCGGTGTGAGAAACAGCCCGCGCCCCATATCTCATCCAGCCGCCGGGTGTAAACACACGGCTGGCGCCCCCGGTGGGGCCGGGCGGGGTCCTGTCCATTAGCTACCGGTCGCGGCGGGGCCCCTTTTGGGGCCCGGCCGGGGGCCACTTTTACACCGCGGCCAACACCATTCCAAGTAGCCGCCTTCACTTTCCGAACTCGGTCAGATAGTGCCTCGGCTGCTGCTGCTGCGGCCGCGGCCGAGGTGCGGTAGGAAGTATCGGCCGGCACTGGCAAAAATCCTGTACCCACTGTACCCGGACACGATGGTCAATGATTTGCCTGGTGGGACCGTACTGCCTGGGGTACGGCGTTTTGGGGTACGGAGTACAGAAGTTCTTTTCAAAATCTGGGTACTGCACCGTTCGATACCGTACCCAAAAAACCGTACTCCAGTCAGTACGGTCCCACCAGGCAAATGATTGACCATAACAGACCGTACTTTTTACTGTACTTTTTTCTGGCAGTGGGCAACACTGTTAAAATACGCCCCATTCCACTAAGTGGTCTGGGATAGAGCGAGAGAGAGAGTAACAGAGAGAGAGAGGCAGAGCGGGGAGGGGCAGTGAAACGAGAAGTTCTAATGAGCCTCTAATGGAAAAGGGGCATTATGTGGCCGGCGAACACAAACTTGCAGATATTATTGGCCGCCATAGATGTGGCGTTAGCAAATGAAAACAGCTGTTCTGAGAGGCCCGAGAGGCGCACCTTGCCCCACTCGCCCAGCCCCGCCGTACGGCAGCAGGTTTTTCCAGGCGGCTGATAAGGATATGATGGGGGGCAGAGCGGCCGGCCCGGCCCGGTGCGACGGGACGAACCTTGTCCGGACCACTTTTTTTTTTTTTTCTCTCTCTCTGATTCTTCGTTTTCTCTGCGAAACCGATAGATAAGGGAACCGTGTTGACCCATGTACGATTCATTTCCCCGCGATCCGCGACCGGCGATACCGGTATTACAGGCGAGGCGCATCCCGACTGGTGGTCTCAGGCATACCTTCGCGTCTTGCCAATTTCGCCGTGCGGAGAAGTATACCGTGCCTTTAGCTTTATTTTTATTTCAGTCTTCGCCAGTGGCGCCGTTGGCGTGCGTCCTCGTTATACCGTCCTCCTAAAGTCAACTTTTGACGAGGTGTTTTTTGCACGTGCGGTGTGCGTGTCTCCGTGCATAACTGATGTCCCCGTCACGTGTCGAGCTTGATGTGTCGCCGCTATCGGGCGCCACTTAGCGTTAAGAATGTGTACGTGCCAAGTTATTAATGGGCAATCTGGAACGCGCGCGAGCGAGTGTGTCGCTCTGCAGGCAGAGTGGACGGGTGAGGGGGGGGGGGGGGGGCGTGACGAAACTATCTGCAGTAAAGATTGCTGTCACTCGACACTGTGCGCGAGCTTGCACTGCACATGCGCCGCTGTGTCGCGTTAGTGCCTGATGCTTGCAGGTTAGGTTTAACACGGTGTAAAAGTCCCTTGAGCGTTGAATGATTCAGGAGCAGCGTGCCGAGCCGAGCCGCACTCTTTGAGGTAGGCGCCTGTAAATGAAATGGCCTGGTAATCAAAACGTGGCGCGCTCGCGCTCACCGGAAGGATGCGCGGGAAACGTAATTTGTGCGCGCTGCTGCTGCTGCTGCTGCCGCTGCTTGGGACTTGTCTGGTCGTAAACTCCTTGCATCGAATATATTTCCTCCTTTTTCTTCTTCTTTATGAATTTTATTTGCGGGGGAAGGCGCGAGGTCACGTCTCGCACTCACTGCTGCGCGCCTGATGAAACCTCACCGAGCGGAGCGGACTGAGTGAGTGAGGGACGTTCTGCCATTCTGCCGCCGCACCGCACGGTGATCCGCGGGACGTAATCTGGGAAAGAGGAAAAAGGAGAGACACGGAGGGACAGCGATAGAGAGAGATGGAGAGAGAGAGAGAGAGAGGGCGAGAAAAAGCAGAGCAGTAGAGGGAAGTGGTGTGTGCCCTGGTGTATTAGAACTCGTATCATCGAGGAGGGGACGGGCGGGGAGTGGCGGAGCGGAGGGGGACTCGTCATATCGTTTGACATACCAGGCGTCGCGCAGTATATGCAAAAATGGGGAAGTGAGCATCAAGGGAATGCAATGGGGGCGGGGCGGGGCGGGGCGGGGCGGGGCGGGCGAGGGGTTAATGGCGAGAGGGCCGTGGAGTGAAGTGATGGGGAGACAAGGAAGGCGTGGAGGGGCCGGCCGGCCGGTCGCTGCCTGCCGTACTATCGGCCTGCTACCAGCGACACACATCAGGCGTGAAGCTATTGCTCACGGTCACAGAGAACATCACTTTTCGCTGGGACTTATAATAGAATGCAAATATTTTGTGCTAAATATTGCTACATTTTGAGTTTGTAACTTTTATACAGGTTCATTTTAGCTGTGAACCTGTTTATGTCCTCGGTATTGTCCCTCGTGTGTACCACCAGAATGCCGCGCATTGGAGGGCCCCGGTTAGTTTCCGCGTGAGATTGGAAGGCGCCGGCTTGGTCGTCTCGTTCGATTCCATTCTCTTTTGTTTGCAGTGTACACTGTGAAGGCGGTACTACAAGCGGCGCGGCGCGGCGCCTCGACGCCTTAATTAATCAAAAGCGAAGCGCCGCGTGTTCATTTCGTACAGAACTGGGCGAGATTTATGGCGGAGTAGGGCGGGGCGGGGCGGGGCGGGGCGGGGCGGGGCGGGGCGGGGCGGCATAGGCTCGCAGTGCACTGCAAGTGGAACAATGTGTCATGACAATTTTGTCTTTGTTTCATTCTCGCGCATATGCTCGTGATTCAAAATTTGTCTGGGTAAACTCCCTATTAGCATTATTATATTTGTGGCATTTCGTTGTTTCTGTGTAGTTGTAGGCCTATCATCCGTTATGTACTGTACGGCCTGCGAAAAAAAAAAAACAAGTGATGACGGGCGCATTGGAAACAAGGAGGCTCACAATGTCTCGAAACCCTCTGCTCTGGTCATCGACAGCGCCGTGCCGCGCTATAGTGCTGTCAATGTCGTTGTGCCTTTTAATTGGACGGCGCTGCCTCGCGGTGACCGGCCCGCCGCGGTCCTTGACAGCACACGTGCTGGCATAGCCTCGGGGCGCGGGCGGGCGGCCGCTGAGGGGGGTGAATAAGACAGGAGGCGATGGGGATGGAGAAACCACCCTCCCCCTCACTCAAGTAGGGTTTTGGGGACGACGGCATCGCATTTTCAAAATCCCGCTCGCACAGGTTTCCGCACAGATAGACAACCTCGCGTGAAGGACGAAAGAAGCACAATTGGATGGCAGAATCATTGACTTGTGTGGTCGCGCTCGGTGCCGGCGGGGCGGGGCGGGGCGGGGCCCGGCCGGGGCGCTTTGTAACGCGAGTAGCTGCCTGGCCGCAGCCCCGCCCCGCCTGCTGTGTATAAAACATCTCCAGATTACACGGCGCGATAATCTGACGCTGCCGCGATGCTGGACAAAAGGAGACTGCGCTACCGTGGAGCCCCTGCCCCGGCCCTGCCCGGGACCCAACGGGTGCTGGAGCCGCGTAGCCTCCGTCCCCGAGCCACGCGCAGGTTTTCAAACACTGTGCTTTTCTTTCTACGTTTATCGTTCTTGGATATATTCTTCGCGTTCACTGTCAGAAATGCTTGTAAGAGTTACGGGAAAATTTTCCATGAGAAATGTCGTCAAGTTACGATATCAAATTGCGTAAAATTACAAAATTGTAAGGACATTTGGTATCGACTTGTGATTCTTAAACGAGCACAAATTCGTAAATTTACGATTTTGATCGTAAAGTTACAATACTGTAGATCACAAATTACGAAAAAAAATCGTTAATTTACAAAGATATTTTTTACAGTGATTCTTCGTTTTTTATAAAAATTAAAGCCAGAGGGAAAAAAAGTTGGGAATGAAGAAATAAGAGTATAGACACGACGACAAGAACCCGTCACGAGACGAGAAAATCCCTCGTGATGCCTTTCGGGGTCTGCGGGGAGAGGCGAGATGCGATGAGCGGCGAAGGTATTGAATGTCGTCGCCGAGCTGGTGGAGTGGCGGGAGGTGGCGCGGCGTCGTCGCCCTAGACGACCTCGTCCGCAGGCGTCCCCGCCCCGCCCCGCCCCGCCCCGCCCCGCCCTGGGCCCCGGGGGCGTGGGGGACACTCTGGGGCCCACAAAGCCGCAAAGCGACGACAAGGAGATAACATCTCGAAACACATCTGTCTGATGCAGTGAGCTCGAGGTGTGCCGCGGCGGGCGGGGCGGGGCGGGGTGGGTGAGGCGGGGTGATGCTCTCCCCGGGGCTCAGGCGAGCGGCGGGGCCCCACCCGCGTGAGACACCTCAGGGGCTCCAATAACTGATTCCCTCGTGTAATGTGAGAAAATTTATTTTGGGTCTGTAGCGGCGGCGGCGCCGGCGTCGCCGCTGCTGGCGACACAGGTTCATGTCTGTCGTTAGGAGTCGCCGCGTCCTGGCGGCGGGGCGGGGCGGGGCCGGGGGGAGCATGGCGGCCCGCAGCAGCGCGCCGACCCGACGAACGTCCACCGGCGCCGCCGGATTCCGAAGCGAAACATTTCCAGGCGATTGCAAAACCGAGTTTGGCATCCATGATGCTACCCGCATTCTGCTTGCATTCTGCGTTGCATTCTGTGTGCAGCGGCGCGCAGGCCTGGCCGGCGTCCTGGCCCTGGCGTCTCTGAGCGTCCTTCTCCCCCATTGGCGACAACCGGACTGAGGGCGAGAAAGAGAGAGAGACGGGGAGAGAGGGCGAGAGGGAAAGAGAGAGGAGTAAAAAGAAGGGCCAATGGCACAATGGCGTTGGCCAGCCCGCCGGTCGGCGCCACACAGCAGCCTTACCAATGCTAACAGCGCTTTTATTTATTCGCTAACAAGACCCGGTATGCGTCGAGCCGGGCACCGCCGCCCTGGGCCCTGGCCCGCACCAGGTGCACGCCCTTCCACACGATAAATTATCAAAGAAGCTGCGGTGCAGAAGGCGCTCACCTCTTCTTCCCTTTTTACTCTCGCGGACGTCTTGGTGAACTAGGCATTTGCTTTTTGGAACGAAAAACCTCCTAAACCCCCACAGAAGTGTTTCGAGCGCGCAAGTACACTGTGAAATATTGTCGTACCGGGTGCACGAACATTTTCCATGGAAGATGTCGTACAATTACAATGCAAGATCGTAAATTTACGAGCACTGTGTATCGACTTGGAATCGACTGACGAGCAAGAGTGGGAGGTTGTACATGTACGACACACTTTGTAAATGATGAATTACAAAATACATCGAGCATGTACGAACATATTTTTCACAGTGTACCTTTGAATGCGTAGCAGTGTTGCGGGTTTGCCTACTCCATCCGCCCGTAAAGGCGCCATGGCCCCTGCAGCGCAGGCGAGTCTGCTATCCCTGCTGCAACACTGTTACGCATTCAAGAGAAACACCCGGTACGCCTGCGCCACGGCTGCCGTGCGTTCAAGTCCCTCTTAGCGCCCCTGTGGTCTCCGCGGCGCGGTGGCGGTTGTGTCCGTCTCTAAATTGGTCTCGGGTATCGATAAATCTCCGCGGCGGGGCGGGGCGGGGCGGGGCGGGGCGGGCCGCGGTGGGCGCTGCTGTCGCCGGCCGGCCGGCGTCACGATGCGCCGCCCTTTAAAGGCGAGACGAGAGACTTTGATTTGACAGGCCGGGGCGGGGCGGGGCGGGGCGGGGCGGGGCGGGGCGCGCGTGCGTGCGTCGCACCCGCGCGGCGTGGACGGAAGGCACGACGGCGCTGCAGTCGCCGCGGCTCCACCCCGCCCCGCCCCGCCCCGCCCCGCCCCGCCCCGGCCTCTGTCGCCGGTCGTCGCCGCACGTCACTGGCCTGGCGCTTACATTTAAATACAATTTAGGGTCCCTTAGCCTCGCGCCCGGGCCCCGGGCCTCGGGCCGCGACGGCGTGGAGTGTACGGGAGTGTGCTCCAGAGGAGCCCGGGCCGGGCCGCGCCGGGGAGTGCCATACCCTGGGAGTGCTCTCTGATTGCCACATAGTGCCACTGGTGGCGCGCTGTTTTCAAAAGTGCCCGGCCCACCGCTTGCCAATTCAACAGTCCACTCTCTCTATTTAAAAACAAAAAAAAAAAGTCGTGGTGACGTATTTCGCAGACTGCTAATGTTCTGTATGCGCATCTTGGAAAACTAACGTGGCATGTGTCACGTTAATCTTGATGCACTCTTATTCCTGTGGTGGACTCAGGAATCACTCTAAAAAGCTTACGGTGATTTTCACTGTAAGCTACGGTCAATGCCACTGTAAGCTGCGGTGATTCGCCCGGATTCACCGTAGCTTACAGTGACAATCACCGTAGCTTACGGTGAAAATTCACTGTAAGCTACAGTGCTGCAGGGTTCACCGTAGCTTACAGTGAAAATCACCGTAAGCTTTTAATAGTGATATTTTTCTCGTCATGCACAATACTTTTTCTTTATTCTCCCAACTCTTATCCTGGCAGCAAAACGTTTCATGCCCGGCTCAGAAATTACTGGTGCCAGTCGGGAGCATGAGCAGAAGTATTGTGTCTAGCAGGAAAAATTTATCTGTCTTAGTGCAGGTACGTGTACTCCACCGCGAGCCAGATTAGTGTCCGCAGCGCCAGGTGTGCATGGCCGGGGCCGGCCGGTCAGGTAGCTTAGACGAGCAGGAGGGTCACCCCCGGCCGCGGCTAGGGCCTATGTCACCCCCCCCCCCCCAGCCTCTCTCTCTCTCTCTCTCTCTCTCTCTCTCTCTCTCTCTCTCTCTCTCACTCTCTCTCTCTCTCTCTCTCTCTCCCGGAGCTGAACATGCTCTCCGCCGTGTCTCTTGTAGCTGCTTGATAATTAACACCAGCTCTTGCAGCGCGGCCCCACCGGGGCCCAACCCCTGTCCACCTAGAGGATGGCGCCAGTGATGTCCGGCGGGGCCTTTGAGGAGACCGGCGGCGCGGCGGCCAGCGCGGTAGCGGGGACAGGACGGTCGTAAAAGTTGAGAGACAGAGAGAGAGAGAGAGAGAGAGAGAGAGGAGGGGAAAGGGTTGGATAGTAATATAAAGAAGAGAGAGGATGGTTTTCGAATGCGTAAACAGCACTTCGGATGTGGGTACGAAAAGGTAACCCGCGCGCCGCTCTGATCGGACCGGTCGTAAACGTATTGATTGAGTTGATAATTGATTGGGATCGGTTCTCCATTGATGAGCCGCTGCCGCTGCAAGAGGACGACCGGCCCGCGTTCGGTCGGTGGATCCAAACAGGAGGCCGTTTCCGCTTCACAACCTCCTCCTAACGTCATTCCCGCCCCCCCCCTCCCCCCCTTTTTTTTTAACGGCGGATCAGAATTGGCGTAACGTCGCGCGGCTTCTGATGCTAATGGGAAAGTGCCGGGGCTCGCCGGGGCGGGGCGGGGCGGGGTGAGGTGGGGCGGGGCGGGGTGGGGCGGGGCGGGGCGGGGCGGGCAGACAGGGCGGCTGCTGCCATTGGCAACGCCCCGCGCGCGTCCCGCCCCGCCCGCCGTGCGAGAGTGCGCCACGCACTGCAGCAGCAGCAGCAGCAGCTCTCCCGCGCGGAAAAGGAAACCCGTAACGTCACAACAGAACGCCTCCCGCGACAATGAAATGCGTAACGAGGGAAAGTCATCATGGCCACGCGACCCGCGAGACCCCGCGAGACCCCGCGCGGCGCCACGCGCAGAATCACGGGCATTCGCCGCGGTAGCACGGCATTCGACGCGCCGCCCCGCCTGCTGCCTGCCGGGGGCGGGGCGGGGCGGGGCGGGGCGGGGCGCACGGCAGGCCAGGCATGTTGGTGACGGGGATGAGCGCCGTCGAGTTAGTTGTGCTTCTTGTTGTTCTACACCATACAGCTGGTTGCGGGGTCTTATTGACTTGAGAGAGGGCAACAAATGACAAATGATACAAATAATAGAGAAAAGACTTGCTACTTGCTGTTTTAGCAAAACTTGTTGCAAATATTCCGCCTACTGTACAACCTATTTTTCTTTTTGCTACTCTAGCCAAAACAATAGCAATATCTTTGCTGTCCAAGGAAAAAAAATATTTGTGTACACGGTGTTATGCTATAGCGTGGTACGACGCACCGCAATTTACGGCGTACTATACGTGGTGTATTACACTGTAATTTTTACGCGACAGTGTTGCGAGTGCTGCTCGCTGCATGGGGTTCTATACGCTCCTGCCGGGTAGGCAGACCCGCACCACACCGTCACGTCCTTCCCTCTCACTACCCGCTACGCTGCAACATGAACTCGCATCGCCAGCACTCTATAAACGCGCGCGATTTCAAACTTGCTTCGTACCAGTTGCATATGTGTGTAGGTTCAAGTTTTAATCCCATCTTCTCTCTCCCTCTCTCTCTCTCTCTCTCTCTTACTCACTCTCTTTCTCCGGCCCGGCTACTCCCTCCCCGCTCCCACCCTACCCCTCCGGGATGTGCTCGCCCAAAGTGCGCGAGTGTTTTTCTTCCCGCTGCTTTTATTACCCCTTCATCCCCCCGGCACCCGGGTGCGTGCTGAGGGTTGCCTACCGCCCCAGGGACGCCCCGCCCCGCCCCGCTGCCCGTATATATTTTTACACACCACGCCCAGCGCCCTCGCGGTGCGGCCCTCGGCGCTGACCCCCCGGCCCCGCCCCGCCCCGCCCCGTCACCCCACTCGAGACACTGTTCCGACTCTGTTCTGACACTAGTCTAGTTTACGTCGTGGCGGGGCGTGGCGGGGCCGAGGCGGACGCACGCTAGCCTACTTTGTTGTGCACGTTATGTCCGGGGGGTGGTGTCCGCGCGCGGCGCCCGCCCCGGCGCTACGCACTATCACGTGACGCTGAAATTAAACCGGGGGGGCCCTCGACTAGCGTGACGGGGAGGAGTGGGGGGGAGCGAGACCGCAAAGACAGAAGAAACACTGGAATAACCAAGTGTGTGAATGTCGCAGAGCTTGTTTAAGGCGTGCGAATTTCCATTCGCACATGTAGGGTAAAGTAAAGTTCCAAGGAAGATTACACCTTGTTCAAGGGTGCGCGAATGGGCAGTGAGACACCTGCAAGTGTGCGACATTCACACACTTTGGCTTTTTCCAGAGAATAGAATAAAATGGGTACGGTAGACGTCTATGGAAGCTAGGGGCCAGACCTGTTCGTTTTGCACGGACGCTGGTTGTGGCTGTCGGTTTTTTTTCTGTTCCGCCCTTTGTGCTGCGCGAAGGCCAGTGTGTACAGGCGCTGCCACCTGCGCTTTCTGGTACAAACTACCTTCTGCCTGCCTGCAAATCTATCGAGGTTGTAGTCCGGTACTCCGCGCTACCCTATGACAACCCATTCGGGGGGGCGTATACACTTCCTCCTGTGCCCTACATCGGCTGCTGGTTTTCGCGCGAACCAAATTGGAAGGCCATCGCTATGGCTTTGCGCCGCCCCTTTCACCCCTCCCCCCCCCCCTCTCTCCCATCTTACCCCCCCCCCCCCCCACTAAAGCATTTGGGCCGGGCTGGGCCCGCCCTCATTATGGCGTTATTACTGCGCGTAAAGACGCCACCTAACAGGTCATTAAAAGTAAAATTATTGTCTGCCATTCCTGTGCCTTTGGTGCACGGGCCGGTTGTGCGGGAGGAGGGGTGGGGGGAGTATATGACTCGTGAAAACTGGTGGTGGCGGTGTGGTGGACGGGGCGGGGCGGGGCGGGGCGGGGGTGCGCGGTCCGGGTGAGAGGAAAGATGGTGGGAAATAAGAAAGGGGAAGAAGAGGGGGGGAACAAGTCACATGACTTCTGTTTGCGGCTTTGGTTCTGACTGTCCTATTGTTATTATTTGCAGTTTTTATTGTGTTATTAATCATAATTGGTGGTTTCGGCCGCGGAGCGCGCGCGCCGCGCGGCGGATTTAAGTGGCCATGATTTATGGGGTGGCCTCTCTTTGTTATTGTGTGTGTACAGAGAGAGAGAGAGAGAGAGAGAGAGAGAGAGAGAGAGAGAGAGAGAGAGAGAGAGAGAGAGAGAGAGAGAGAATGAACGGTGTGACCGAATGGCTGGGAATCGGTCGGCGGTGCGGGGTGGGTGTCGCTATTCGCATTTAAATGTTTATTACACCGTTAGAGAGAGAGAGAGAGATAGGAGAGACATCTGCGGTCAATTGCTGACGCCTGGGACGCCTGAAGGGAGAGATAGAGATGATGTGAGGGGTGCAATAAATCATCAGGTATTTAAACACCCGCACATCCGTTCTAAGGGTTTTTATAGTTTTAGGGGATAGTGCCTGGTAGGACATATGTGTGATGCGTTTTGCCTTGGTAGGACTCGTTTGGCTCTTGCCTTAAGTAAAGTTATTCCTTACAATAGAATGTTCCACTTTCATTTGTTTTAGTTTACAGAGACTAAAAAAATGTCAACGAAAAAACAATCATTATGTACTGTATACATGGTATGGGTATGTATACATTATTTAAAGTTCACAACGTACACATTTGTATTCTCAGAGTGGACACTGCTAGTGTTTCCTTATGTTTTCGCCGGAGCATTAGAACTGTTCTAAGTGGTGTAGAAATTGGGCCTGTTTAATTTCCGCCTGACGTGCTTGTATCGTCAGCAGGGGCCAAGAAGACAGTCGGGGCGCTGCGGGCTTGAAAATTAGACGGCGATAAGAATGATGGAATAGGGCTATCAATTGAACGATGTTTAATGTAATAATTATGCTAATCCCTTGTGGGAACGAGGAGGAGGGTGTTTGGCACGCGGAGGGGTGGGGGTGGGCCGGAGGGCGCTCTTGTTGGGGGCGGCGGACAGAGAGAGGGACAGATAGTCGGAAGTAAATAAATGGTGTGTGAAACATATACCCGCTATTTTCCTCGTGGCTGCTCCGCGGCCGCCCCCGCTCTGCTAGCGCCTGCTGAACGACGAAACAAGAACATGGCCGGCTGTGCGCACATTTCCGACCGAAATTGTTATGGAGTGGATGTTCCTCTAGACCGCCCCCTTTCGAAAAAAAAAAAAAACATAAAATGATTACATTTTTAAAAAATCTACAGAATATATAGTTTCCCTGCGCGTAACCCTCACTCTTGAACCAACTTCTAAATTTTGAGATACGCCTGCCTTTCTATCGCTCTACGGTCATGTGGTGGCTTATTATTTTTTTTTTGTTCCTTCACGCATCCATACATAGACTAATAACGCGGCGGGGTGTCAGAGTATAGTGTGACTGATCTCCTTATGACGGTCAGCGCCGGGCCCGGCCAGGCCCGCCAGTCGGTCTCACGGTGCTCCCGGTGTTTGCCGCTTTAGGCGTTAGCGTCGACACTGCGCGGACATGCCGCCGAACGCCTGACGCCACCCTCGTCCAGCCCTATCATTATTCATGGCTCCATAATCCGGCTCAGCAGTCGGATAGTCGGAGTCTCTCTCACCCCCCCCCCCCTCCCCTCTCTCTCTCTCTCTCTCTCTCTCTCTCTCTCTCTCTCTCTCTCTCTCTCTCTCTCATGTGCGGGCTGCACTCATCCGCGCTGCTCCATATTCCCAGCAGCGCGCGCGAGCGTGGGTCAGGGGGTCTCCCACCCCTTCTCTTCCTTCGACCACCACTGACTGCTCTATCCGTTGTCCATATCAGAACCGCGGTCCGTCTCTCTCTTTCTCTCCCTCTCTCTCTCTCTCTCTCTCTCTCTCTTTCTCTCTCTCTCTCTCTCTCTCTCTCTCTCTCTCTCTCTCCCTCTCTCTCTCTCTCCCTCTCTCCCTCTCTCTCTCTCTCTCTCTCTCTCTCTCTCTCTCTCTCTCTCTCTCTCTCTCTCTCTCTCTCTCTCTCTCTCTCTCTCTCTCTCTCTCCCTCTCGCACTCACCGGTTCGCACGCGTTCGGTTTTTGGTCGCAGTCCATGCCAGTAGGCGATCACCCCCACCCCTTCCAACATGACCGCGCCGCTCCGCGACACAGTAAATGCGCGGCGTAGAGCAAACAAACACTGCATTCGCGCCGCGGATTAGCCGTGTCCGGGGCGCGGCGCGGCGCTGCAGCCGACGCGACAAAAATCGGGTAATAAGTCACTCGTGCTCCCACGCCCGCCCGCCCGCCACCAACGGTTTACCATCACCGTGCGGAAACTTTATTGTCCGGTAAAAAAATAAAAGCCATGAGTTTCATTCGTAAAATGAAGAAAAAAAGAAAAAAATAGGTTCTACGGTACTGGGAACAGCTTGTACGAATCTAAGTGAATCTAATTGATTTCCTTTTTCTCTTTCCCGCAGGTAAGGCGTGGATTGGCAGAGAGTGCAAGTTCGCTTTCGCCTTTCTTTTTCTCTCTCGCCTCAATTTCTCGCGCCGCGCGCGCCACTGTCGCGGCGGGGAATGCTGGTGTCGCCGGTCAAAGGTTTGCATTGGAAATGCAGCGGCAGCAGCGGTAGCAGCAAAGCGCACAACTGAGAGAGTGACTTAGGATCGAACGCGCGCGCACGGCGGCGGGGCGGGGCGGGGCGGGGCGGCGTGGCTTTTGCCTCCGCAAACACCGGCGGAGGAAAATAAAAGTGACGAGGAGGACAAAGGCGGCTTGAGGCAGGCCGGGCAGGGCAGGCCTGCCGCCAGGGCCAGGGCTCCGTGGGGCTGCTTGGCTGTAGCCGCAGGCCGCCGCCGCCGCCCCGGCAAAACGCGCTTAGCTCCCCGCGCAGCCGTCGATATCCCCCCTGCTCCCCTGCTCCCCCCGCCACCCCCTCGTTTTGGTCAATCTCCCCCCATAGCATAGCCACCCCATGAATCGCACGCCCATTTCCGGGGACGCTCCTACTCCCCCCCCCCCCCTTCTTCCGCCTTGTCCCTTTTCTCTGTCGCGCTGCCTCGTTTTTTTTTTTAACGGCTGATAAATTTGAAAACAGATCGTGGTCGCGGCACCGGAAGGGAAGGTCGCGGCCCGGCCGCTCCGCGTGACGGTTGTTGTTTGCGGCTGCAAAAAGTCGTAACTCTCTGCTGCGCCGCTCTGCCAATAACGACACGATGTATGACGCGCCGTTATTCGCACGACGCGCGCGCGCCGCGCCACCCCGCCCCGCCCCGCCCCGCCCCTCTCGTTAGGGTCAGGGCCGCACGCGGGCCGCGGCACGCCGAGGCGCCAAAACAAACACCGTCCCGCAGGACGCACGCGCCGCGCGGGTCTCGCCTGCCCCGCCCCGCCACGCCCCGCCTCACCCCGCCCCGCCCTGCCCCGCCCTGCCCCGCCACGCCGCGCCCGCCATGTAATAACGACATAATCTGCATTTGGCGGCCACGTGTCGGTGACACTTGGCTGCAGAGTGACGCGATCGCGCGAAAACAGTCGTGGATGCGGCACCGGCCGCCCGCCTGGCGGGCGTTCCCAAACTGCTGGACACCCCTGTCCCGCCCCGCCCCGCCCCGCCCCCGCTTTCGACAGGATATTGGATGTCGCCCTGTGAGCTCGGTCCGGTACGGCACGGCCCCGTAGAAACTGTCCTGCTAAAGGCTCCTGCCCGACTCCTGCCCTCACCTTCACGTCCAAGTGCACACATGTGTCTCACTTCTTTTCTTAAAAAATTAAAAAGTAGAAATAATGCGCGATTGGCCTCGGGTTTTCAAAGTGATAGAAAATTTTCCGCCATGCGTTTTGCTGGCTACCCGCCTCGCTGCAGCGTGTTGCCCGTCCCGGCCAGGGGGTGTCTCTTTTCCTTTATCACCCGCCGGCGTTCGTCCACTGTTTGTTTTCGTTTTCTATCCCGCTCACCCCGACGTCAAACTTATATCGCGACTAGGCCGGGGAGAGAGCGAGCGAGAAGGGTGGGTGAGAGTAAGAGAGGGAGAGAGAGAGAGTGATGCGACCTAATTTCAGCAGCGCAGCGCGCTTACATTGGCACCCTCCCTCCTCCTCCTCCTCCTCCTCCTCCTCCGGGCCCTGCGCGCACGCGTGCCGCCGTCAACCCGTTTTTGGCTGAGCGAGCAGTCAGTCACTCGTCCGCACGCGGCCCGCCCCGCCCCCGCCCCGCCCCGCCCCGCCGTCCTCAGTTGACACAATAGTATGAAATGTATACAGCAGAAAAAGGCGGCGGGGCGGCGCGCGCGTGTCGCGCAGCATCCCGCTAATTTATTCATCATGGATCTCCTCTCCTCGAGTCTTATCTGCCCGCGCCAAACACGGGCCGGGTATTAATAACGCGGGTCCAGGCCAAGGACTCGTGGGCCCCGCCCCGCCCCGCCCCGCCCCGCCCCGCCCCGCCCCGCCCCGCCCCGCCGCGTGCCGCGCCGCGCCGCTGCTGCTGGTGTTTGCAGCGCGCAGGAGGATGTGACATAATCACAACAGAGTGGCAGCAGCGGGGCGGGGCGGGGCGGGGCGGGGCGGGGCCCTCGTGCGGGAAAGTGTCTCTCTTGGGGTGCGATATGCCGACCGACGGATCTGCTTATAAATTGAAAAAATAAAATCAGAAACAATGACTTGATGTCAACGATCACGGCTAGAGGCGCTCTCGATAGCCCTAGCCCTCTGCTTCACCGTTACTTTGTGTCAAAGGAAACGTTTGACGGCATTTATTTTGAAAAAGAATGAATACTCACTAGTGAGGCCGGATAACACTGGTAAAACTAAGGCGTAGTGCCTTTTTTAAGCGTACAACTACGCTTGAAGACCATTACGCCCTTCTTGAAGCGTACAACTATAAGAAAATTCCCCCTTGCATGTAGATAGGAGGAAAAGAGCGCATGAGCTCTTGTACGCTTCAAGAAGGGCGTACGGACTGTACGCTTCATGAAAGGCGTACAACTACGCCGTAGTTTTACCAGTGTACAGGCAATCTTGGCAATAACACGGGGAAAACAACGTCTTGGTTTCCAAGCAGTTTTGGAAAAACCAAGCAGCTCTTATGGTGAAAATACACTGCTAAACCAGTGGCCGCCTCCAAAAGAACGCCAATGTTTCGCCATTTTTAACGCCAAAATTTGGCGCTCTTCTCTCTTAGGAGCCAAAAATTGGCGTTCTTTACGGAAAATGCCAAAAATTGGCATTAAAAATGGCCAATAAATGGCGTTCTTTATAGAGAACGCCTAAATTTTGGCATTAAAAACGGCCACTGCGTTTACAGTGGGTGTACAGTATCAGTTTTGGTACCTAGCTCACACGACTCGGGTGTTCGACGACCGCACACAGGCGGCAGGACGCCGTCCTCCCGGCGTACCGAGCCGAGTGGCTGGCCGGGCCGGGCCGGTCCTCCGCTCCCCGCGTGCTGTACTGGAGAGCACGCCGTTTATGACGCCCGTAAAGGGGAATTGGTCGTAAGTGCCTTCATATACGTCTACACTCTCGCCCGGCCCGGCCCGGCCCGGCCCGGCTCATTGGGGCGCGGGGTGTGTGAGTGTGTGCGTGTTTGCGCACGGGCCGAGCCGAGCCGCCGGGGAGAGAGAGCCTATCGGACGCGTGCGTGTCTGTCGTCACGTGCATGGTGGAGCGAAATCGCGAAGGTCTGGTCTTTGCAAAATTGAAATATGCGCGCGACGCTCAGCGGGTCGCGGTCCGTACTTTGGAAACACGACTACACACTCACTGCATTTGTATCTTTTATTTGTACAAATTGAAACAATGAAATTTTTCACACAAATTTGTGCGGTAATTTTGTGCATACATTTGTACAAAGTCATGCAGTTTTTCACATAAATTTGTGTAAAAAGATGTGAAGGTTAAACTTTGCACGAACGTTTGCACTAATTAGTATGTATTAATACATACAAATACAGTTAGGGTGTATGGGTGAATTTCGCACACATGTGGATGTGTGCGTGGGGGTTCCCATTCGTACCCAGACTGTGAAAAAAAAGGGAAAAAACCGTTGTCAAAATCGTGAACCGTAAATTAATAACCGTAATTTTATCAGGGATACTTAGGAATACAATTTCCCCAGGAATTGTACACATACAAAGAGACGAGTGTAGGCCTACGAATGGAAAGTCACGCACCTACAAGTGTGCGATGACATTCACACACTTGGCTTTCCAGTGCACAACGTTGTCCTGTCGGGCTGCACATTGATACTTCCAGAGTGTCATAGCCTATACGCCAACTAGAAAGAACAAAAAAAATAAAAATAAAATAACGTCCCGCTGTCGGTGCGCCATGCTGACCGCAGACACTTGCCACCTGAGTGATGGCGTGAATAACGACCCCCTCGTCCCGCCCCCGCCGCCCCCGCCGGCCCCGGCCCGATCCACCGCGCCCCTGGCTGGCGCGACCCTCACCGCAGGGTTTTAAATGAATGATTAGCAACGTCAACTGCATCGCGCACAGGCCGTCACAACGCGCCGCCGCCCCGCCCCGCCCCGCCCCGCCCCGCCCCGCCCCGCCCCGCCCCGCGACTGCCTGACAGCCGTCCTGCGCCCGCCGCCGGCCCCGCCCGGCCCCGCCCGGCCCCACCCACTCCCGCGGGGTCATCACAAGATTTCTATAGGGCGACCCGCGGGCCGCCTCGTTAGAGGGGATTGTTCTTACTAAACCTAGAACATTATCCGGAGCCCCGAGCAAAAAAAGGCCCGTCTTAAATTTACAACATGTTTCATACATCGTAATTTACAAAATTTATCGTAAATCTACAAAGATATTTTTCACAGTGATCCGCTGTGCATACTTTCGACGCAATTTTCGCCACTGAAACTGCGCGACAAATCCTAAAGTTGACAATCTACTGCGTTACTCAGTGTGCGTACCCCACCCCACTCGGCGGGGCGGGGCGGGGCGGGGCGGGGCGGGGCGGGGCGGGGCGGGGCGGGGTGGCCGCGTGCGCGTCACGTGTGCTGCGACATGAAGCGCCAGATAGGTGGATGGACATTTTCTTCGCCAACTAGCTGATCTGTTTGGCGGTTCACTGCGCTGCTGTATCGGGCACTCATTTCTCTACCGTTGCTGCGGCTGCTGCTGTGAGGGGCCAAACGCACCCCTACGACCCCCTCCCTCCTCCCCGCCGTCCCTCTCTCCTCTCGCTATCCCTACGGTTCGGGCCCTTTGAAGCGTGTTAACTAGAAGCAGTTAGTTACGGCGTGTTCCCTCCCCTCCCCATCCTCTCACACCGCATCCCCCCCCAAGCTCTCCTCCTCGCCGCGCCGCTGTCTTTTAAGACGCGCCGCGCCCCTCCAGCAATTCCAATAATGAGGTAAACACTCCGTCTTACCGAACATAATTAATTAACCTAAGCAGAAGCAGCGGGGTGGGGAGGTCGCGGCCGCCGCGGTCCAAGGCGACCGCTTTTTCTTGTGCAGCCTCCCATCTGTCTCCCCCCCCCCTCCCCCGCCCAGACCTGCTCCTCCGATCCCTGTTATTCACTTTGCGGGGGCGGACTTTTCTTTTGAGGTTAGTTTGCCGGGCCTTGTCGTCTTGTTAAGCAGTTCAAGTGGCCGGGGGCGTGGCGTGGCGTGGCGTGGACGGGCGCACGGACCGTGAGGGTGGGAGGGTGGCGGGGAGGGGGACGGGGTTCCTTTGATCACTTTTCATCGAACAGGTCCCCCCACCCCTCCTGCCTCTCCCCGCCCCTTCCGCGACGTGTTTTCATTGCCGAACGACGCGCTATAACCGCTCGCTGTTTCCTGCTCGCATGTGTGTCGCTTCCCGTAATACCCAAAATTAAACCGATTGGTGGGGGGGGGGGAGGGGGCGTGGAGGAAAATGAGGGACTTGGACCGCGGCCCCGGGATCTTCCTTTCAACGCCGACAGGAACATGGAGAGAGAGGAGGCGGAGGCAAGGGAGAGTTGAGGCGACCGAACGGGAGTCAAAGTGTATACGGGTGTGTCGTCTGCTGAGCGGGAATGCACGGCACGGTCTGGTGTGTCGTCCGAGTGCGGAGGAGAGAGAGAGAGAGAGGGGGGGGTGGGGAGAGATGGGAGAAGAGGGAGAGAAAGGAGAAGCAGGGGCAGAAGGTGGAAAGGATGAGAGAAGAGAAGCGGAGAGAGCAAAGCCTCGACTCGATCCAATAACATATTGTACGGGACGCTGTGTCGGGTCGGGCCGGGCCGGGCCGGGCCGGCTCCGTCGCAGGCAGCAGCAGAAGGCTGCCCAGGACCGACCGGCCAACAAGTAGTAGGGGTGAGTTGGAGCTAGCCTCTCTCACTCTCTCTTTTTCCTCACCCTCTCTCTTTCACTCTCTCTCACACACATACACACACACACCGCCACGCGCGCGCGCGGGGTTGGAGTCTGCCCTCTTTCCTGCCAGGCGGCGAGCGCCGAAATATCGAAAGGCGACACGATTCGTTTGAGATTCCCCTCGGCTGCCCCGGAGGCCTGCTGGCAGCGGTCCGTGCCCGGGCCAAGCCGGGCCCACCCTTATTGCGGGATTGTCGAGCAACTCTCCTATCCCCTCTCCCCCTCTCTCTCTCTCTCCCTCTCTCTCCCTCCCTCTCTCTCCCTCCCTCTCTCTCCCTCCCTCTGACCGACTCTCTCGCTCCCACTGCCAACTTCCCCCCATCGCCGCCCGCACTTTCCTCTCAATATTATATCCCTACCTTACGTGACGCAAATTCTTTGCTGCGTCCCCGAGCCGCAAGCGAGAGAGAGAGAGAGAGAGAGGCGTAGAGAGGCGAGGACGGCCTTCTTGACCGCGCAGCGCTGGGGACACACAATCCGAGACAATTCTATCAGGCGTGGCGGGGAAGGCCCGGTCGGGAAGTTTGGGGGGGGGGGGGGGGACTGTCCTCGGGGCAGATGGTCGCGTTATACATGGCCCTGCCGATAAGGTCCAAACACCCTGGCCTTCCCCGCGGCCCCTACCACCCCCTTCTGCCATGCCCCCACCCTCGACCACCTTTCCTTCCCCTCTCTTTCTCTCTCTCTCTCTCTCTCTCTCTCTCTACCACACACACACACACACACACACAATAACGCATAGAAAAATGAAAATATCGTGGGAGAAAATACGAGAGAGAAGCCCTATGCCCGCGCCGAGGACAACAGGCGCTCATTTGAGTGCAGATTTCACATATCGAAATTGGGAGGGGTTTGTTATTTGAGGTGAAGAAGTGGCATGCCGCGCATCATGGCGTACTACTACACAAGCGCCACCATGGCCCCGTTTGTGTGCGGGAACGCCCCCGCCCCGCCCCACCACGCCCCACCGCTCGGGCAGTCGATGAGGGAGGAGGAGAAGGAGGGGGTGGGTGGTGTGGAAGGTATCGGCTGGACGAGCCGTAAGTGTCCAGTCGCTGTATATATATTACGTTGTTGATAAGGCGCACGCGGATCGCGCGGGGCGTGGCGCGGCGGGGCGGGGTGGGGCGTGGCGGGGCGGGTGGGCTTACGCCCTAATGGAGATCACTCACCGAGGCGTGGCGTGGCGGGGCGTGGCGGGGTCAGCAGCAGCAGTAGTCCTCCCTCTGTTCGCGCGGCGGCGGCGGCCTGGGGGGAAGATAAACAGCGGGAGACAATGTTAGAAAAAGGAGGCGGCCGGTCGGCCGGAAATGGGAAAGGGAGGAAGAGAAGGCACCGAGCAGAGACACTACCGCACGCCGTGGCGCGCCGGCCCGGCCAGGGAGAGAGAGAGAGAGAGAGAGAGAGCACGCGAAACCTCATTAAAGATTTTTATCCCATTTCGGATGCGGGTTAAAGACGGCACGCGGCTGCTAGGCTCTTTTATCGCGCCTCTCTCTCTCTCTCTCTCTCTCTCTCTCTCTCTCTCTCTGTCAGACGGATCAGCTGCGTGGCTCCTCTCTTCCTCCCGCCATACCAGTGGTATACTACTTCTCCCTGTCCGTGCCGGGCCAGGGGCCGGGCCGCCTCCCCTGCTCCCCTTGGAGGAGAAGTAATGAAAACCTCCACAGGCCTGGCCGCACAACTGATCTAATCTGGGATCAGACCACGGTTGGTTAGGGTTTAGCGCTCCGCAGCGGAGGATGCCGACGCGGCGGAGTGGCTCGCGGTGGCGCCGCAGTTACGGCACCGGGTCAGTGTCATCGTCAGATTGGCACGAAAAATGAGGAATTAGGAATGAGTTTGCGCTGCACAGGTAAAAGTAAAGCGTATAGTTGAACGCCTTTTTCAAGCGTACAACTACGCTTGAAGACCTTCTTACGCCCGTCTTGAAGCGTACAACTACGCTCCAAGGCAATTTCCTCTATGCATTTAGGTCGGAGGAAAGGAGCGCATGAGCTCGTGCGCTTCAAGAAGGGCACATTGACTGTACGCTTCATGAAAGACGCTGTTACGTCTTAGTTATACCCGTGTGCTTGAGTCGAGGAGGTAGGGGAACAGCTTAAGAAACTGTGCACTCGCAGAAATATCACGACATGCACAAACTAATACACAGAAATACAACACATCGCAATACATCGCGGAATACCGCGCCAGAAAATACCCGCGAAAAATACATGAAGATGACGGAAATACCTGGAAATACACACGTTGAACAGAAACACACACACACACACGCACGCACACAAGTTGGCCTCTTGCCTCGAGTTTCTCCCATACCCGCCTCAGCATAGCGCGTGGACCTCCGCGCCTGGCTCTGCGGCAGGCGCTCAGGGTAGGCAGCGCGCCCCGGCGGCGTGTCGGGCGGGTCGGCCTACCTCGCAGGCGTGCAGCGGCGCGGCCCGGCCGGGGCGGGGACGCGTCCGTCTGTGGTGTATACGGCCGGGGTGTGCTCTGCGGAATCAATACGCCCCATAGGGGCGATTGGGGGGGAGGGGGTTGGAGTGGAGAGGGCGCTAAGGGTGTGATGAGTCCAAGGGGCGCTGGCTGGACATTGTGATGCTGGCCAGCACGTCCTGGACGTATGTTATTGCTTCTCCCATAGCTCCGGGCACTGCTCCGGGCCCTCCACACTCTCTCTCTCTCTCTCTCTCTCTCTCTCTCTCTCTCTCTCTCTCTCTCTCTCTCTCTCTCTCTCTCTCTCTCTCTCTGCCCGGTCTTATAGGAAGCAAAAACAAAGGCAGATGAATGCGGAGCATGCAGGGTCCACTGGGAAAAATATTTTTGTCGGTTAACGGGAAAACTTTCCACGAACTGCAGTCGTAAAATTACAGTTGCAAATCGTAAAATTACACGCCACCCCTAAATTTTGTTCCACATGGTCGACGTGGATATTTTTGGAATCTGAATGTAAAAACGAAACTTTTGAAAGTGTTCCCCCCCTTAAAATACCCTACTTTTCGGATATAGACCACCCTAACTTCTTACTCTGCACGTGTCTATCTGCAGTGATGAGCTAACCGTGCAACACACCCGCTGTGCTCTGTGCGCATAACCCCGAGGGGCATACGGTCATCACACCATCACCCCCGGGCTATCCGTCGGCGGGAGCTCCGTTGCGTCCATTACCTGGGCCTGCCAGGGCGTTCTTGCGCGCGTAATGTGTCCTCCAACCCCCACCCACCCCCGCCTGGCGCCGCCCCTGCAGACCCTGTTTGTCAACCCTCCCCCCCTGGTCTTCCTGGACGGGCAGCACCCCGCCCACATACTGATGGCCTCTTTGTCCGGATTACGGTGGAATCACGCGGCTTGGAGCCCACCGGTCAGGGCGGCGGCGGGGCGTGGCGGGGCGTGGCGGGGCGTGGCAAGGGAGCCCCGCGGAGGAGACGGAGGGGGAGGGGGCGTGACACAATCTTAAGGGCGTTCCGCGGTGTGGCTCCGGGAGGGCGGGGCCCTCGGCCCCACCCCGCCCCGCCCCGCCCCGGGAGGTCAGTGGACATTTACCCTCCGCCACACCCGCACCCCCAACGAGCTGGCTCGGCCTGGCTGGGGGAAAAGGGAAGGAGCTGCGGAGGGGAAGGACTTGGCTCGTGACTTCTATTTCTGTAACAGAAACAATTTTTTTTCAAAACGCAAATTCTTTCAGCACCGCCTGTGTCGTGGGACTATTTCAATTGAACTGTCAAAAGTATAGCGTTTGACATGACTAGTCAGCCCATAGTAGCTGCGGAAAATCGAAAGCAAACTCATGTGAGAAATACGACAGGATATCGGTCAGTTTAACCCCCCTCGTGCTGAGCGTGTATCGGCGCTTTTCTTACCCCGGGGCCGCCGCCTCCTGCGCTGCGTGTCGTCTTGGCGCCGCTCGCCGCCTCCTCGGCTGCTCCGTGTTATCAATATTTGGTGCGATCGGGGTGCGTCACGCGTTATGGCTTCGACACACCGTGACACTCGCGTGGCAGCCGCCCCGCCCCGCCCCGCCCCGCCCCGCCCCGCCCCGCCACTCGACACCACTCAGCGGACACCACTCTCCTCACCCTCAGCGCACCGGCTACGTATGGCTCCATCCCTTCCCTCTCTCTCTCTCTCTCTCTCTCTCTCTCTCTCTCTCTCTCTCTCTCTCTCTCTCTCTCTCTCTCTCTCTCTCTCTCTCTCTCTCTCTACTTCGCTCTCTCCGTTCTCCGCTCGCGTTCTCTCTCGCCGCGCGCGCTTTCAAGGTGTATCCAGCGAGTCCGAGCCGCCCCGGGGGCACTCTGGGAGGCGGGTCGGCGGGCACTCTGTACGCCGCGGTCCCCCCTCCCACCAGCGAGCGCACGGGAACACCTTTGCGGGGCGAGGCGGGGCGTGGCGGGGCGGGGCGCGGCGATGGAGCCATCATAGCCTCGCGGCCGGGCCCCGCAAGCGACTCGGCCCTCCTCGCCTCGCCCCGCTGCAGCTACAACCCGAACGTGGCGATGACACAGGCCGTCACACACGTACGGCGCCCCGCCCCGCCCCGCCCCGCCCCGCCCCGCCCCGCCCCTGCTCGCCCTTTCGCTGCCCGCCCGGCCTCCTGCCTCCCCGGGCTATTCGTTGACGCGCGCTGGAGAGGGAGGCGCCACTTTCGCTGGTAGGCCACGTGTGCGCAAACAGAGACATCGCTCCCCCGCCCGCCTGTTGTCCCTACTCTCTCTCTCTCTCTCTCTCTCTCTCTCTCTCTCTCTCTCTCTCTTTCTCTTTCTCTTTCTCTTTCTCTTTCTCTTTTCCGCCTTCGACAACGTCGTCTATCCCTGTCCTCTTTAGACGCGCCCCGCGGGTTCGACTGCTGCCGCTGCTGCCGCTGCTCTGACGGAGGAAGCGCTGTTATTGAAAAGGCGTCGTGCTTTCAGTACCGTCCCGCCCCGCCTGCACTATTGACGCTGTCTGCTCTCTCTCTCTCTCTCTCTCTCTCTCTCTCTCTCTCTCTCTCTCTCTCTGTCTCTCTCTCTCTCTCTCCTCTCGCCCTCTCTCTATTGCACTGCTGAATAACATTGGCGCGCTGATATTGTCTTTTCCCGCCGGCCCCGCCCCGCCCCGCCCCGCCCCGCCGGCCTGTCTGCCGGTGCCGTGCGTGGTGTCGTAACACTTCATGAATGGCTTCGCCTTTGAGTCTCGCCGGATTGACACCTGTCTGCGAGGCTCCAGCCCCTTATTGCCGTCCAGGTGGCGACGGGTTGCATATCCAAAAATAGAAGAAATTTGAAATGAAATGTCTATCGAATATGGATTTGACCGGGGTCACCCACGTGTTGAATCCAATCCTACAATTAAATGAAACATAAATTGAATTGCTGTCTAATTTCGGGCATATTGCCTTTTTCTGACATTTTTTTCCTGACCAGAAACAGCGTAGTCGCCTTATTTCCAGACAACAGTCATCAATTAGTGTGTAACTATGGTGTTATACGCTTATTATGGCAATTACACTACCTTGTATTTTTAGTTTTTTTGCCGGGGATATGGCGAATGTAAGTAGTGCAGGATGACTTCACCTGACAATTGCCGAGTGCATGACGTCCTATCTAGGCGCCCATACCCCCCCCCCCCTCCTCCCGGTAGCGTAGTCACCCCCACCCCCTTCCCTTTCGGTAGAGAGGCGTTGCTCATGCTAGTTGTACACGGCGTGTAGTTGCTTGTGAATCCATTGCGCCCCGCCCCGCCCCGCCCCGCCCCGCCCCGCCACGCCCCGCTGCTGTGCCACGCCCAGAGTGACCGCATTATTATCCCAGGGGCTCGTACAGTGTGTTGTGCGGCGTGGCGTTGCGTGGCGGGGCGCCTGGCCAGGCCTGCTTGTAAGATTCGACAAAGCACACGACCACCTCGCCCCGCCCCGCCCCGCCCCGCCCCGCCGCGTCTCGCGCGCTCCTCTCCCCATTCCGAAATGGAATGATGTATGTAGTTTCAGTGGGTATAGTTGTGCGGGCGGACAGGCGACTGGACATAACTATCTCTCTCTCTCTCTCTCTCTCTCTCTCTCTCTCTCTCTCTCTCTCTCTCTCTCTCTCTCTCTCTCTCTCTCTCTCTATCTGTGTGTGTAGCTGCCCTGTAATTGCCACCCCTTCCCCTTCCTCGGCCATTGCTTTTGTGCCGACCCGCTCCAGCAGCCCCAATTAAGCGAACGACAGAGTTAAAAGAACAAATGTATACAGCAAACTTAGAGCGCTGGTACCGCCCGGCCCGGCCCCCGCCGGCCCCGCGAGCAAACGAGGGTGCGGCTGGTGTGTTCGGCCGGCGTGGCCCCTCGACCCCGCCCCTCTCTTCACCCTCCCTCTCTCCCCGTGCGCGTTCAAACACTGGTTAAATTAAACGTTTCGTTGTCCCAACTGTGGAGGAAACCAGGGTTTTCTTCTCTTTTTTTTATATACATTTACTGTATTCAAATTTGCCGCGCCTCGCGGATAAGGCAAGGAGCGTTGGACGGAGGAGGGGAGGGGTGGGGGGGGGGGTGAGGGGGAAAAGGATATGGCGCTGCTGTGATAAGGTGAAACACTTGTCCGGCTTCGTCCCCTTAGCATGCTAATTCTTAGATTACAGCTCAGCCGTTGCCTTATAACGGCGGGGCCCTCTCTAATTTTTCCTGGCCGTGGGCTAGAAGAGGGTGCGAAAAAAGGAGAGAGAGAGAGAGAGAGAAAGAGAAGCGGTTTCTTGCTAATAATATGCTGGTCGCCGCGGCGGAGATACCCCAAGCGCCGACGAGCCCTGCCTTTCTGCGCGCACTGGCGGTTCATAAGCGCGCGGGGTATCGCCCGTTGTGCGCCTGCCGGAAACCTTTTTGTATAAGTGCGCGGCCACGTTGAGCGCAGCAACCTCACACGGCGAGCGCCTGCGGTAGGGAGTGTAGGCAACCCTTCGAACGCAGGTGGTTCTTTATCCGGTCCACGGCGACGGCCCCGGCCCGGGGGACGGAAGAAGTAGGGGGGAAAGGGAGGGGGAGTGTGTGCCTGCCCTCTATTCTAAATCACGTGAGTTATGAATATCCGCTCTCCTCCACCCTTCTTCATTCATCTCTCGCACGACTCGGGTCCCCTGCCCTCCTGCCCCTTCCCTACCCCTCCCCTGCCCCTCCCCTGCCTCTCCCCTGCCTCTCCCCTGCCCATCCCCCATCCCCTCCCCCTTCCCTGACTCTTCTTCCCATCCCTTGCCTCAAACCCCCTCCCTTCTTTATAGAGTATAAGTCAGCTGCAGGCGACGAGTCGAAACGTCTTAACAATGATCCAAGGAGCAAGCGACCTGGCAATATATATTTATGTACAAATAGGACAAACTCCACAAATATATATACTCCACATCTTCGGAATGCCGTTCTTATAAAATATCATCCCTCGCCACCTTTTATTTCGACGTGTCTCGCTGGATCGAACGTTAAAGGAGCGTGGAGGGCGTAAGACGCATTACGAATGCCACGCGTGGCTGGCCTGCTGCCGTCCCGGGGGCGGTGGACATTCCCCCGCGGCGACGCGCAACCTGTGGCGAAGCAGCAGGGGCAGCAGCAGGGGCAGCAGCAGGGGCACGCAGCAGGGGCAGCAGCAGGGGCACGCTGCAGGGGCACGCTGCAGGGGCACGCAGCAGGGGCACGCAGCAGGGGCACGCAGCAGGGGCACGCAGCAGGGGCACGCTGCAGGGGCTCTAGGGGCACGCAGCAGGGGTGCCTGGTGGAGGAGGGGTGCAGCAGTCCCAGTCCCGCTGTAGGAACAATTCCTTGTAAAATCTGGAGACTTTTAAATTGACGTATGGCGGTCGCCGGCCGGCCGCGCGGTCCGCTCCCCCCCCTCTCTCTCTCTCCCTCTCTCTCTCTCTCTCTCTCGCTCTCTCTCGCTCTCGCTCTCTCTCTCTCTCTCCCTCCCTCTCTCTCGCTGTCCGACGGCACACCCGCAGGGCTGCTGTCCCTCTCGCTCGCACAGTCTCGGCTACGCCACTCCGCCCAGCACCGCCCCCTCGCTCTCTGCGGCCTCGAGAGGGGCGCCCTTGTGAATATCAAGGAGGTGCGGATTGCACATAAATAAGGACCAAATCGGGGCCGTGTGGCGCGGCGTGGCGTGGCGTGGCGTCGTCCGCTCCCCCAGCCCCAGCCCGGCCCGGCGCGGAGGGCGGCGAAGGGCGCGGCGACGGTTCCCCCTATTCTATATTCCCCGCAATCGCCCCCGTAGGAATCACACGCGCGCGCTCACCTCTTTCAATAATATCGTGGGAATCATACCCCCTCACCCCCCCTCCCCCACCCGGCCACCCCACGGTGTCATCCCCCGACCATCTCCCTGCTGGGCTGGGGGCTCGTCATTTTCCCGCACGCCCTCACGCCTTCTCTCTCTCTCTCCCCTCTCTCTCTCTCTGTCTCTCTCTCTGTCTCTCTCTCTCTCTCCCTCTCTCTCCCTCTCTCCCTCCGTCTCTCTTTCTCCCACACACATACACACACACGCAAAGGAGTAGGAACCTGCGCTGCCCGTGCAAACGCTGTGTCGTCGGAAATTGGAATCGGACGAAAAAGATCGCGACTTATATACTCTCGACAGATTCGCTTACAGCGCGTTATTCCCCCACCCCCCCTCCTGGCCCGCCTTCCGCTAGCCGATGAAACACGCGTATGAGAAAGAGTCGTATAGCCCAGGACTATAGTGACGGACTGCCGCACGGCGAGACGGCACTGGTAAAACTAAAGCGTTGTTGTACGCCGGTTTCAAGCGTACAACTACGCTTGAAGACCTTACGCCCTTCTCGCAGCGTACGAACTACGCTCGAGGACTATACGCTTCAAGGCAATTCCACCCATGAATTGTGATAGGAAGGGAAGGAGCGCATGAGTTCTTGTGCGCTTTAAGAAGGGTATACGGACTGTATGTTTCATGAAAGGCGCTATGTTACGCCTTAGTTTTACCAGTGTGTCATATACCGTTGTGAAATCTTTTTTTGTTTTTCGGGGGAGATGGGGGGGGGGGGGGGAGGCTGTCTTGCTTTACTTCATAATAAATCAGGGATTGGGAACAGCAGCAGCGCGGAACGAGAGCAAGAGGTTTGAATTAAGTAGAGCCAAGGGGCGGGGCGGGGCGGGGCGGGGCGGGGCGGGGCGGGGCGGGGACGCACCGGCCGAGGCATATAAATCGGGCATAAACAGAAGCCCCCCGGTCTGGCTGGGCCCCGGTGGACGCTCATATTTCTCCAAGGGGGTGGCGGATGGCGGCGCGGTGGGCGCGCGTGGAATAGCGCACAAATTGCGGCGAATTTATGTGCAGCATTATGGAGCGAATTGTGGCGTTATGACCGGCATTCGGAACACGTGTGAGCAAGCGGGCCGGGCCGGGACAGGGGTAGCTTATAAGGGATAGAGGTCAGATTCTAATATTTTTATCAATTTCTTCCCGCCCGAGGTGGGCCGCGCCGCGCTGTGTGTCTTACGCCTGCCTGCCGGCCGGCCGGCTGCCTGTACCTTTATATCGGCCCCTTTCGGTTATTCATAGCAATAAAAACGTCAGATTCCGCCAGGACCCACGACGCCGACGCCACTGCGGCGGGGTCCCGCGCGATGTGATTTCAACTCCCCGCGCCCTTCTCGCCATTCCTATTACACACATATTTTAGCGTCCTCTTTGCACTTTCCGGAGGATGTCACGAGCAGGGATGTCAGTAAAGTTAGGCGAAAACCGCACACGCCTACACACGCACACCTACGCGATGCTGACGGTATCGCCTCCTGCCTTCTAGGCAAAGTTATGCCTGGTATAGGCAGGCGTTGATACCACCAGCCTCACACACGTGTATCGTGGGCAGTTTTTGCCCACTCATCTGGCAACACTGAATACGTGTGCGATTGCGGATTTTTTTTTGTGTCCAAACGTTCCTGGCATCCCTGGTCTCTGCGAGTGTTTGGCGAGTCGTGCGGACGCACGCGCGCCTCACCTCGCGCGGCCTCGTGGGATGCATATTAGCTTCCATTCCTCTGAAGGCAGGTGGTTTTGTTGCGTGTGTGTATCTGTGACTGGTTTTTCGGTCTCATCCTCTTTGCTGCCAAACTGATGATTATTCGTCGTCTCGAAATTTCCGATTCGCTTTTACGGGGAACTGCGCCTGGAGCCGGGCCGGGCCGGGCCGGGGCTGCGGCTGGAGCGAGCCAGTGCCTGGCTGCGGTCCATTCAGGTTTGAGTGAAGCGACGCGTGGGGAGCGGCCGGCCCGACAGCGCCGCACCGCCGCGCCGCGCCGCGCAGGGCCCAGCCCCCAGCCCTCGCCTGATTGGTCGCTCTGTCTCACATTGCCCGATAATTTGTCCTGATGAACCAGATTGGAGTCGCCTCCTCGCGTCCTCTACAGGAGATTCGCTCCGATAACGCTAAATGAGTCCACAACGTAAGTCGGATATTTATACTTTATTTTTTTGCCTCCTGTCGCCGGTTTGCGTCTGCTGCTGCGCGCGGCTCATCTCATAGCGTGGTTGTGAAGGAAGTGGCTCAGATAAGTCTTTTTTTTTGTCCAGAAAATGACATTTTTGTGCTTATCTCAACCAAGGACAATTTCCAATTGAGCAAAGGACAAATTTGCATCTCTCTACTGGACAAATAGTAAAGTTGTCCATGACCAGGATACAATTATTTTGTCAGGTGCAAAATGCAGCTTTGCACTTGGGCAAGATGTGGACAAAAATGTCAAAACAAGTCCCTTCCCATTTTTTGGTGTTTATTTTCCGATACATGCGCTCCAATTATTTTTAAAAATAGTGCAATAATAGTAGATCTGAGATTATACTTATGTGTACAACATTTCTGTCTCACGACAGCAAGAAGATGGGTCTCCTGCGCGGGTTTCCGTGATAATTTGTCCACGCCACGTCTGGTTATTCATGATTCATGTATGTTGTATGTCTGTCCGCCCGCTGTACGTCAGTGCGTCCGCGCCCGTCGCCCGCGCGCTTTCGCCGCCTCAGTCCTTTGTCCGTGATCATGAGCCAAAAGGGGAGTATAGGAGGGAGGAGGAGGGGGGCAAAGATCCTGAAAGCTAATACGCGTACCATGACCAAACATGGCATCATGTAAGCATATAAAAACCTGTATAAAACGCTGCTGCCGGTATTGGGTTGCACCCCACCTGGCGGCCGGCTCTGGCCCGGCCGGCCGGCCAGCCCATTGGTGAGGGCCGGCCCGGGCCGCCGCGCGCCGCCAATGGGCGCCCCGCCCTGCCCTGCCCGCCCCGAAGCCTTTCACGTGCCGGCCGGGCCGCGCCCCCGGGTATTAGGCCGCCGGGCACGCACACAGCATGCGCTGCAGGAGCCCGTCTGCGTCGCTATGCACTACACCCAGATAAAAAAGATCGAAAAGTTGCACAACAACCATCGCATAAATAGCTTAGAACAAAGGCAACCATAAAATTGTGGTTGTTCCAAAAGCGCCATTGTGTCTAAAGGTACGAAAATTTCGCACATGACGGGAAAACTAGTGCCTGTGGGGTGCTGTTATGTCCTACCTTTGCTTTTCCAGTGAAGTGGTGCTTAATTAATTTAAGCGCATTGGACTCGCTCTTGTGAGTGTGCCTCGTGGGATGCGAGTGCCAAGGAAGTGGTAGCTGCAACCTTTGCGCGTCGTAACGAAGAATATAGGGCGGCGTGCCCACCGTTCCGCGTCGGTGCCACTTCATTAGGCCCGTATTCAGCCAGGGCTGAATGCAGATTTTGGTCCAGGAGAGGCTGCGAGAACCCCTTTTCTTCTCTCGCTGCGCTATCTGGGCGGCTCATCGCCCACAAACGTTTGACGTTGCACCTATGCAGCGTATCATGTTACCCGAGTGCAGTGACACAATTTTTTTTTTTTTAGGGTGGCGGGTGGCGGCGTTCCGCCTTTTCGGGGCGGCTGCGCGGGGAATTCTTTAGAGTAGTATATCGGGTGGGATATCGGGGCCATCGGGGGCATTGTCACCAAAGTTCAGCAGCGTATACAGTGTCACTCGATTGACCTTAGAGTTACCTGCTGTAGCAGGCTCAGGCCATCTAAACATCGTGCAGGCACAGGTCCTTCTCCTTTCAGTGCGTTAAAAAATCCATATCTATTTAAACATATCAAGAATCTAGCGCATTTTTTTTTCTTGTAAGTAATCCATTTTGTCTTGGCGTGGTAAGTTTAACCCTTTCTTCTCTTTGCAGCTCCTCCAGTGCGACCGGCTCGTCTCGTCTCCTGCCACCCCACTCCGCAGCAAGGCTACACCGCGCCATGCCACGCCCCCGGCCCGGGTCAACTGTTCTGGAAGAGGTAAGGTGTCCGGTTTCGCGGTGACATTGAAGGCAGACGGGAACACATAGTGCATCTTGTAGACCAGCGAGGCGACACCCCCTCCCCCCGCTTCGAGCGTTCTATAAGGGCACCGTCTGCACGGTAAAACCAATGTCTGATTTTTTTGATGGAAAGGGGAAAACATTGAGGAAACTTCCTGGGAATTTCCCTCAAATTTTCAGGAGGCAAAACAAAAAAAAATAAGACATTGTTTTTACCGTGTGCCCGCCCCGGTCCGGCCCAACATGTAGACGTGCTTTTGCCACAATCTCATGTCAAGCAATTATTTTATGAGGAATGAGATTTGAGTTCGCGCTTATCTTTGCCGACCCACGCGCCTACTTCGCAGCTGCGGAAAAAGTCTAAAATAATTTTCCTCGATGTCATATAACGGACAAAAAAAAATAATAACAGCCCTCTGCTTATTATTTGACAAGGCTGTTGTCACAACAGTAATCCACAACCCCTTTTCTTTAGCATCGGCCGGCAGGGCCGCGCGATGTCGCTCGGCGATAACGCTGTCGCTAAAGTCGGCTTGAAAAGGAGGAAATATTTCACGATATTATTACGAAATGTGATCCGGGCCGGGGGAGGTGGCGCGGTCCGGGTGCAGCCATCGTGTGACCTCCCGCCGCGTCAGGCCCGGCCCGGCTCCATCGCTGCTCGCCTACAACAATACCGTTGTCCCGGTATACCGCGCGGCGCCCATGTGCCTCTGACCTAAGCGGCCCCGCCCTCTGCCGGCCGACCCGGGAGTCTCCTCCTGCAGGGGGCCGTGCCGCGCCACCGCGGCCTATGGACGTGACCTACTTTTTATATGAGCGACAATGATTATTTGCGCTCAGAGTCATGAGCCTTCTTCCTTAGTCCCCCCCCCCCCCCCCCTCTCTCTCTCTAACTGCGACGCGACGGACGCGTTCCATTTGTAAGTGGCGGTGCGGCGTACAATGGGGTGCGGCCTGGGCAATAAATAAGTAGCGGAATAAAGCGCGGCTGTCCGTCTGCTGCTGGTAAAGCGCGCAGCAAAACGAGAGAAAGAGAGAGGGGAAGGGGGGGGGGCTGCTCGACTCGAACGCCGCGCGTTATAATAGCTGCGTGGTGTACGACATGAATCGCCGTGCTGCCAAGCGCTGGTGCTGCCACCAATGGGAGAGCAGCACATCTGCCTGGCGTAGTACAGCCCCGGCGAAAAAAAAAATGTGTATACACCGTAATTTTAATTTTGGTGTATTTCTGCTCCTTTTGTCTGAGTGTGTGCTTGTGCTTGTGTGTGTGCCGGAAATTCGTCGGAATTTTAGACGAATGACTTGCAGTTGAGAATGTCTTCACACACTGAAAGGTGTGCGCTCATCTCTCAGGTCACAGCCAGCTCCTTGTGAGTCTGACAGTCGTGCACTTGCCTGGGCGCGCGCTCCGAGTACGTGAGTACAGGAGTACATCTCAAATTTTAAGAGGGCGATTCCAATTTTCTTCCTCATTTTAGGCGTAAACTGTGCAAAAATGGCATCATCGAACAAAAATTTGAACATGTATAGCTTAAATTTGAAAATTTTGTCTGAAAATTGTCGCTGATGAGTACGGGTTGAGGTGTACACATGAGTACAGAAGTGATTAACCCCTCGGTCACGGGTCGTCTCTTTTGCCGCGGACTGTCCGCTCTGCTAGCCTCACCTCTGGTTGGCGTGGTGCGCACACCCCGCCCCGCCTCGCCCCGCCTGCCAGCCCGACCGACCTGGTTTTTTTATGCGGTTGCTCGCGGCCAACCCCTCCCGAGCGCGCGCTAATAGTGCTGCCCTGAGCCGCGCGGCTACCCGCGGCGGGGGGTTGCGCGCTCACTGCTGCAAACATTACCGTAATAGTGAATATAATTATCGACCTGGCCCTTTTTGTTGTCGTGCATCTGTTCTGTTGTGTGTGTGTGTGTACGAACGATATGGCGACGAGCTTTATTGTTATGCAGGGTAGCGAGAGGGGTTCAAGGGGCGGGGAGGGGGAGACCAAGGTGAGAATAGAGCAAGATGGCGTCGCCGCCCAGAGGGAGAGAGAGAGAGAGGGTGACTTACGTGTACAACATCGGTGTTTCTCGAACTCGAATCGTGGGATACACATTAAAAATAGCGTTGCGCCATATTATCGAAATGTAACGGTTTAGGGATTTGGAACGTGTCGAATTACCATATTGCTAGTTTTCGTTTCCCCTTTCGCTGCCGTCAGTTATTCTTCAACATAGAAAAGTATCTGTAGTGTGGTTGATGTTTTTTTCTCTCAAAATTTCTAAACATAAGTTTTCTTGAAAAAGAAAAAAAAAATCACAAAACAATTTCACATGGGTTTTTGGCGAAGCCACGTGGCGCTATTTGTACCACGACACCAGAGACGCGGCAGCCACGGCATCAAAGCGACGAGGTGCGACATCCGTCTAAATTACCGCGAAAGGCATAGCATTACGCACACAAAAACTCACCCATACAAACAGCCCCACACACGCGTTCACACGCGCGCCTAGGGCCGCGCTGGAGGGGAAAAAAAAAGTCGACATGAGGCTGGCTCGCGCGTCATTTGACTGAGCAGCACAGCGTGTTGTCCTTCTAATTAAAACGGACTTGGTAGATGGTCGTGTTTCGCGCCGTCGCATTTGTTTGCGCTTCGTGTTTGACTACCTGGTCGCGGCAATGTAACGTCGCGACCGTCGCGCACCACTGACAACACCCCTGCCCCATGGTCGCGAAGCAAAGTCACAAAACGGATAGAGAGTTTAGTAAAAACGAGTGATGCGATCGCCGAACCGTGCGGTGACCTGCAGGACAAGGCTGCAGTGCGGCCTGGCTGCTCCCTTGTGATGAAGAGCTGTTCTTGCGGATTCAACAAATGTGTACCACCTCAAGGAAAATGTACTTGATGCAATGCACAGTTTTTGAATTCGCGTGAATTACTTTACAATAATTTAGTTTGTCAATTCTTGACAAGGTACACTTTACTTTGAGAAAATGGAATTGAGGCAGTTGTATACTGCTAAGGAGCCATCATTTTATCCAATAAACAACCCTGGCGTGAAATGTTAGCTACAAGTGGTTGGTTACTTGCCTGTGACAGCTCAGGTTGTAAAAATACAGTCTATGTTTTTTAACAGTGCAGTCACAATTGTGCAAGTTCTGAAGAACTTGCTTTCCTGGGTGAGGACGCGCATACCAGTTTGATTCAGTGTCATCGGCGGTCTGAAAGGTGGCGTGGCGTGTCTGTCGAGGGTGCGGCGCAGAGGATCATGTCGGACGGAGATGGCGGGCGGGGCAGGGCGGGGCAGGGCGGGGTGGGGCGGGGCGGGTAGCACCGCGGGATGACACTTGCGTCTAATACGCGGCAGTGTCGTGCGAGGAAGAAACGTGACCGCGGGGTTAGTGCGCGCCGCATACACTGCCGCGTTGTTCCGCAAACTAAAATACTGCAGAAGGAGATGGTAAAAGGGAGGAGCGAAAAAAAAAGAGAGAGACCGAAAGAGAAACAGCGAGAAAAAACTTATTTGGCGAGCCTCGTAATGACCGCGTGGCGGCGTGGCGCAGCGCAGCGTCGTGACGCGGGCTTTATACACCCCCGAGCCGACACGCAGAGCACCGCCCCGCCCCGCCCCGCCCCGCCCCGCCCCGCCCCGCACAGCACCGCGCTACAACAAACGACAAAAACTTGACTCATTTTTCTTCATTGCAGAGTCAGGGCGAAATGAAAGAAGATTCGCTTTGCTCCCCGGCCGGGCCCGAGCCCGGCCTTCCGACCGCCGCGCGCCGGGCGCTCTCGTGACAAGACGGAGGATTATTTGGGCCCCAGGGCCTAAGGCCCGGGCACGGGCGGTCTGGTGCGGGGCGGGGCGGGGCGGGGGCGGGCCAGGGCAGAGGGCGGCGCCCTGAGGGCCTTTTTTGTAAAGGCCTTACGTTCTAATGGCGGTAACTATGATGCAGGGCCGGGCTCCGCCGACATTGTGTCGCGGGAGCGGCGCAGCAGCAGCAGGGTGGTTCGCACCGAGAGGACCTGCTCCTCGTTTTGGCGGAAGTTCTCACTTTTGCGTCCGCGTCGACATGGACCGGCGCGTTGGACGGTATTGCGAGAAATGTAGGCAATAAGTAGCCCTAACACAATGAAGTAAGGCTGCCTATTATACGTAACACCTTAGCAAAGGTGTGCGCGCATGTTAGTAGGCAATCGCAGATGCAGCTCGCTTTACTGCTTAGGCTGCTTATATCGCCTACTTCTCCCGCAACACTGGCGCAGGCTGGTGACGACTCTGCCCGCTGCCTCCTGCTCCTCAATCGCTTCGACATACATTTTTCTCGCCTCTCATTAGCTGATGTTTTTCGTAGACCATGTGCGCCCCGCGCAGGCGGCCGGACCCTCCACCCTCGTTTCGCGCTCTCTCTCTCTCTCCCTCCCGCTCGTCCCACACCGACTCGTGTCGTTAAAACGCCCGCAGTAGATGTAGAATTAGTGGGGCTCTGGTCGACAACAGAGCGACACTCAGCCAATCACTTTTCTGTTCTCTCCTTCCCCCCAATTTATCGACCTTTCGCTTACCCCCTCCGCCCCTGCACTGCTGCCTCCCCCTGCTGTGCTCTAATCCCGACTGGACGGCGGGAGGGACCGCGGTGAGCTTAAAAACCAGGGAGAGGAGGGCAGAAAAAGACATTTTAAAGACAATGAAATAAACGAGAAAACCCAAGAGGGCCGAGAAAGGAAGGGAAAGGGAGAATGAGGGACTTTTGGAGAGGGCGGGGTGGAGGGATGGTTGGAGGTGGCGTGCAACAAACGGTAAACGGATGAGCCGGGGAAAAAAAAAGAGGGTGAGTGAGCGCGACCCACCCCCTACACCCTACAAAAAAAAGGAGTATAGGAGAAAGAGAGAAAGGGGAAAACAATCGTGAAAAGTTGATGTTAGGGTGAGAGGGTACGGGAACAGTGTGTGACATAGGGTGCTTGTGGTTGGCTCCAGGGCACTCAGGAGAAGCGAAGGACTAGACGGGTGGGGAGTGGCAGGGGTGGAGAGGAGAACCCGTGCCGTGGATAGAAAAAAAAAGAGAAAGGGGGAGAGCGGGAAAGAGAGAGGCAAGCAGATGGGGAGGAAGCAGCCTAGAGTGAGAGTGTTGTTACATGTGTGTCTCCACGGCTGTGGGCGAGGGGGAGGGAAGGGGTATGATGGGGGCCGGACCTCCTCTTTGCTGTTCTATGAGATTGCCCCACCCAAAATCCCCTCCCCTCCCCAACTCTTCTTTTATCTTTGTCCCCTGTAACCCTGGTGGTTCGGCGTCGCCGTCTGCCATTTACAGCCAGGTCTAGTGCCAAGGTAGTCGCACACAACAAATTGATTAAAAGACTTTTTTATCATTGTTGAAAGACGCAGCTGTGACTGCTCTACTGTGAAAAATAGTTGTAGCTTTACGGGAAAATTTTCCACGAAGTGCAGTTGTAAAATTACAATCAGAAATCATCATATTATAAACACTACGTAACAACTTCAAATTCAATCACGAGCAGGACTGGGTTGTCGTAAATTTACAACATATTTCGTAAATCGTAATTTTCAAAATATATCGTAAATCTACAAATCTTTTTTACAGTGATCGTGCACCCCACGACATTTTCTGTAATATTTTTATTCCCCTTTGGAATCGTTTGAGAATGCAGGATGCACTAGTGTTTTTACAGTCCGCACCCTCCTCCAATATGTCGTATGGCTAGTCTTGCATGTTTATCACCCTGTTTCAGTTCCCATAGCCCCTAAAAGCAGCGCGGCGGTGCAACCAGGTTCTCGAATGGACTGTGCGCGTAATGGTGTTAAATTTGATAAACTGAGTTGTCGGGGTTAAGGATGGACGAGATTAGCGTATTAGCGACTGTTAAAGGCAACCCCTCCGAGTTGGGGGAGGCCACTGCCGCTGCTGCCGCTGCTGCTGCTTCTGCTACGCCGTGTTGATGGCCTCCCAAGGGTGCAAGCCACGAAGTGCCTGGCGGGCCGGGCCGGGCCTCCTCCTCCCTCCGGGCCAGCATATGTGACACTGTTTGGGGGAGCGGGGCGAGGCTGCCTGCCTGCCTGCCGGAGCGATACCCACCCGCACTTGTCCGGGACGGCACGCCGAGGCTCTGCACGGCTCTGCTGTAATGGGGTTTCGTCTTGGGTTACGTCTCGTTGCGTTTGAATTAATAGGCTGTGCTTGCCCCTTCTGAAATCTGAGGGGTGATGGAGAGAGAGAGAGAGAGAGAGAGAGAGAGAGAGAGAGAGAGAGAGAGAGAGAGAGAGAGAGAGGAGGAAAAAAGTTTGCTGTTAATTTGGGGGAGCGAGATGGAGTACGCGGAAGGGTGGTGTTAGCGGCAGTAGCAGTAGTTGTAGTAGTAAAGGATGTTGCTCCTCGACAAAGTGAGAAAGGGGGATGAAGTATGGTTCAGAACCACATGGTGCGCACTTCTTAATTTCCCGCCGCCGGGATATCCATTAAATTATTTGAAAATAGATGTTCTTCGCGTTGTTTCTGAGGATTCGCGCGAATAGTACGGCCGTCGGTTTTGCGCACTGTAAAATGCTTGCAAACTAAATTTTATGCACAGCTGCTAAGAATTTTTGAACTTTTTGTTGCATTTTTTTTTCAAGGCTGTATCCCTTGCAAGCGTTTAATAGGACGGACCTTCCATTAGACTTTCGGTAAAATTGGGAAAGGGGTGAAGCGGGTGAACTGTTTCCTGATGGCTTATCCACTTCTGTCGTCGCAATACGGGTGTCAAGCTGTGCGGGCGAGCGATGCGGCCTCGGCATCCTGTTGGTGGACGCGGGCGGCTTGCACGTCACACACCCTCTGCGATGACAACCTCTCGTGGCGGGGCGCTCTTCCGCATCCGGCGGCAGAGGAGCAGAGAGAGAGAGAGAGAGAGGGGGGAGAGAGAGAGAGCTGATGACAGGCTTGTGAGTCCACCGAGATGCGCAGCGGAAGCGTCGGATGTTGCCACTTTGTCTGTGACCCGGCGTTTGGCGTTCTGTCCGCGGTGGCAACCAGAGAGCAAGAGAGAGAGAGAGAGAGAGAGAGAGAGAGAGAGAGAGAGAGAGAGAGAGCGCAAAAGTGAAAGCAAGCTAGTGCGTCTTGTGTCCAGGAAGTGAGGACCGAAGTTGGCAAATGGAGCCAGCAACATTAACGAAACATACCCGCTGCAGTTTGGCTCGCAGCTCAGCTGTGCAGTTCTCCCTGTCGATGAGTTTATCAGCGTCCGCACGCGCCCGTCCCTGCTGCCTGGCCTCTGGTCCGCTGGGCCGCTGTTTTGCCGACAAGGTCCTTCACGCCGACCATTCTTCACCCCCGGTTCCCCGAAAGCTAGTCACTGCGGTGCGACGCGTCGGCTCCTAATGACCTGTTCGAGAGAGCATTACGCTCCTGTTTTCGCTCAGTCAATGAAGCGCACTCTCACTCTTCCCTTTTTTCGCCTTTTATTTTGCTTTTTTTTTTTTTTCCCTTTCGGCCGAGTCATGTCGTGTGTTGTACACATCGGTGCAATCCTTCAGCAGCGGGGCCGTTCCCTGTGGACTTGCCGCGCCCGCCCCGTCTCCCAGATTAGCCAGACTACACCCCAATAAGCCCGTCGTGCCCCCCCCCCCCCCCCGGCCGCACTGCTTGAAAGTGCACCAAATTCCCCGAACTCCTTTACTCCTGACCGAAACTAATGATTGTTGTTACCGGTTACTCGACTTAAACCCCTGTTGTTGTGACTACGGGGAAAGGCCTGCCGCCGGGGGCGTTAGTTGTTGTACTTCCAACTAACTCTCGCGGGGCGATTAATTATTTTTGCGAGCGCCGTCGAGGGCCTAGGAGAGGAGAGGGCCTCTGTATGTGCCATGTCCGCAACTTAGCTACACCCATCTGTAAAGGGCCTAGCCAGCCCAGCACGCTCAGCCCCGCCGCCATCAAGGGGAGTTACCTCGCGGCCCCGCCCCGCCCCGCCCCGCTTCCCCAGCCCGGGTTCCTCGGCCTCGGCCTTGTCAAGGCTGCTCTGTACGCACTTCCAACAGGACTTTGCGGTCGTTCAGACAACCGTGTATGGGCGTGTCCTTTGCGCGTGTGTCGTGAACACACTACACTGCGCTCGTGAAATCCTGTGTCCACTTTCACGCCCGAAATCTCCTGAAATCCGAAAGCTTTCCCCCTCAAAACGGCAGATAAACAAGCAAAATCTGGGCGTATAATCCTGCGTATAATCTTACGTTACCCGGCGAAATCTTTTATCTGATGAAATCTTGTGTGCCCTTACATTCAAATTACTGCGCCGTTTTGTACTACTCTGAAGAACCCGTTTGTGCGAATGTTGCACTTTACTACGCGTGGGGATTTCCATTAATACACTTGTAGTAAGGCTCTGAATTTACCTTGAAATTACACACATATTTGAAGGCCAATGTGTACGAATTGAAAGTTACACCCCACTGAAAAAACCTTGCGAACAATTGGGGCGGCTATGTAATCGCGAAACTAATTTTTGCGTATTGCGAACGGCAATTGCGAACAAATTTCTCTGTAAGCTACGAAGCAGCGAAGCACCTGAGCTTCTATGGTGCAAACTACGAACATCCGTGAGCGGCGAGTGCGCGCGCGCGCCTTGTCCAGACGTCACGCGCGCCACAAGGCCCCGTCCCGTTAGCGCCTGCTCTATACCCTCCCCCGAGGTGACCGCAAATGGTGAAATATTGCGGCTGTGTTGATCGGGACTGTCCGCGGCGATATGCTCCGGGGGAGGGACCGGCCAGGCGGACGGGGTCCAGAGAGGGATCGGGAGGGGCTGGCGGACGGAAAGGAGGTCTGCAACGTCACTCCGGTCAACCATTAATTTCAATTGTCAAGAGGACAGTGTAGCGCGGCGGAGAAAGAGAGGGGATGGTCAGCCGGGCCAGGCCGGGGCAAGGTCAGCAGGGCGCGCTGGGGGAGGAGCCGAGCCGACCGGGGATATGAAATTCGGACATAATCTGGTGAAAAGCGCAGACAGATTGGCACGAGGAGAGGTCGTAAAAGTGGACACTACGAGGTCTGGTCTGGCCGGCCGCGCTGCTCTAGCTGTGGCTCTCTCTCTCTCTCTCTCTCTCTCTCTCTCTCTCTCTCTCTCTCTCTCTCTCTCGCTCTCTCTCTCTCTCTCTGTTTGGCCAGCGATTGGCAATTATTTGCGGCGCGTGTGATTGGCTCGGTTTACGATGTGGTCGGAGCGGGCCTGCCCGGCCGCCACGTCAAACACGGGACAATTATTTTAGCACTTGGCGGGTTACATTTGCTTTGAACCGTAAAGAGTGATTGGGTCGCGCGCTCCGCTCCGCGATGATGCGATACACGATGCAGACACCACCAGGCCTGGGGCCGTGATAGGCCTGGCGTGGCGGCTGCGTCTACGGGTCATGAGGCTTATCGGGTTTGGCGCCGCGGACCCAGGCGGGCCGCTTTGTCTAGGCCGGGCCGCGTGGCTCTCAGGCTGGCCCTGACGGAACTGGACCGCGGCCGGCGCAGCGGGGGCATCGCAGTGGGGCGTGGGACCGACCGGCGCGCAGCCGGGCGCCACGGCCACATGGCACTATCGCGCAAACAAAATCGCTATCGCTGGCGCCAGTGCCGCTATGCCGCAGTCATTGGCCTCTGCGGCCGCGTGCGCCCCGACTACCGACAGCGTGTTCGCCCAGAAACAAGTAGTCTTGGCCTTGTTGTAAGGACTTTGATTCAAGGCTTAAACCACCTTAAAATAAGTATATTTACTGTGAATCAAGTCCAAAGGCTTAATTCAAGCTCATTGGTCTTGAGCGCTTCAGTATACTTCCCTGTTTCTGGGTGGTGTGCCTGCTGGTTTCTGAGAGGGAGTGAAAGGCCTGATCGTTTTTAAAAATATATTCACTGGGGATCCGAGTGCACAATTATTATGTCGCTTACTTGGGAGTGATTATTTTCCTTTAGAGACTTTTTATTGGTGCGAGAATTTCTATTCGTACACACCACTTGAATTCTTCGAAATGTCTATGGCTTGCACGTGTACGAATAATATTCACTCACAAGTGTGTGGAAAAGCTCCCCACACCTGCGAGTTGTATTTAGTACACTTGGATTTCCAGTGTTGGAGAATGTTTGCTTTTTGGTTAACGGTCCTAACGTTGGACGTATTCGTGCAGAAGTACCAGTCTTTCCGTCACCCTTCATCTCACACGTTTCGAGTACCTGGCCCGGGCGACTATAGGCTTCCTTGCCCGCGCACACACTCACGCTCACACATCGTTCTGTCGTATTTGGACGTGTGTTCGCGCGTGTTGGGCGGTGTTTGCTTAACGCTCTAAGTGTGTGTGTGTGCGTGCGTTAGTGTGCAGTTTATGCACCACACTCTATATAGTGCGGTGCGAGAAAAAGTCGCAGGAATATAAGGCGCTTTGTTTGTATAGGATTTAAAACTTTGCGTGTTGACGTGTGAGATTAGTCGCCGCAACACCAACAAACAGGCTCTCTGCTGCCTCTGCCATGGACCGCGCGTTGTTTGCGTTTTCGTTTGAAGAGAGGTGCAAAAGCCTGCGCGGCGACCCATCTGTCACATCGCTACACAGCGGAGTCCTTTCGCTTCGGCATGGAAACCGAAGCTGTGCGAACAGTCTCGACGAGTCTCAGTATACAGGGCGGCTGTGGGCCCGCTGACCCCGCCGGTCCGGTCACTGTTTGCAAACGTCTCAGCGACGTGTCGTACTCCCAACAAACCACACGCATTAGTTTAAAACACACGTGTGACGCACAAAGCGGGGCCGACAGGCGGCATCCGAAAGTAAGAGGCCGAAGCGAGGCGCACAGGTGAGAGACGGTCCCTTTGAGCAGGCGGCGCCGCTTAGCAAAGGAAAGCCACACTATTTGCCTCTGTACTGAAGCTGGCCCAACCATAGTTAACCTATGCCTATTGCATATGTTAATGGCCCGACGCGAAACGTCGGGTGTGGAAAGCGAGGGAGCGACACTGAAAATGTTTTTGTCTGAGCATTTTCACTAATTTGTCTGATTGAACAATGTAAATATATCCATTCAGAAAATATTTTCGTTTCCCGTTTTACGGGGAGGAGTGCGGAGTCTGGTTAAATAGGAGGAAATTCTCATCCTGCACAGCTTGAGGGATGACCTGAAAAACTTTTGTGTGCATCCAAAGAACGCGGTTGAGTTCGCGCGCGCGCGCGCGCGTGTGTGTGTGTGTGTGTCCGTATCCGTGAGTCTCTGTTTATACGAGTTGTGTGCTCGCCTATTCGCTGAATAGACCTCGACGATCACGCGGCGAAGAAAAGTTTGGTCCCCTCTGCTGGAGACGGCTTTATAAGATGATATGTGACGTCTGTTGGCAAACCAAAGGAGGCGCAGACCGACGTATTGCGCGCGGCCAAGTCATCCCAATACGTGGCACCCCTCCTCTACCCCCTATCTGCTTCCTCCTCCGACACCTCCGAGGAATATCGTCGATTTGCTAAGGCATGAGGGAATCGAGCAGATGAATCAGGTGGGCCAAAACACCTTTCACATTTCCCCCGTCGGCTGCAAAAGCCATCTTTGCGACGAGCTGTCGGCAGGCCGACGACGCGACGTTCGAATCGCCTTTCGTACGCTAACATTAAAGGGAAATGTCATAATTTATGTTGTTTGAATTCTACACAATTTTTTTTCCGACTGCGTCAGTAATATGTGAGAATTGTGTTTTGGTATCGCCCCTCCCCCCTTATTGTGTGACTGAACGAAGACATCACTGTCTGGTGGGCCCCACGTCCCTACGCGCACATAATGGGGGGCGAGAGAACAGTTCCTGCTTCCGACGCGCTCGCCAGGTTGCTCAATTCAAACTCCCGCAGCACCACGCCGTGTTGTCCCACAAGCCGAGAGACAAATTTATTCCGGCTGCAGCATCATTGTCCGCTCGCCTCTGTGCATCCCTGAGAAGTCATACATCGCCCAACAATCCAAATGACTATCTGCTGCCACCATGGACCGGGACGGCGTGCTGGTGTGGACCTGCGGGGTAGAGATACCACATGTTGTGATGTGTGTCTGCGCATCAACTCGTCCTGGGTGGTCGCTGGTCGTGTGTGCGTGTGTGGATTTCTGTGGCTGATGTGCGACGCCCCATGATTGATCGCCGTAAGATTGCAATTCTTTGAACAGTTTCTCTGCCTGGTCTAGCTGTGACAGAGTTTATCGGACGCATTGCGGCTCACGCGACGGCAACATGAAAACGCAATTAGACCCAAACTTTCTACTGCAATTTTAAGAGAGAAAATACATGTAACGGGTCGCGATTTATTTTGATGCCGATGCGAACACTATTTCGTGGGATTATAGTGTGCTGCACTTCCTGCCACTGAGGATGTCTCACTATTATCCGGAGTTTCCGTGTTAAGGATTCCGGAGGCTTCTGACGCTACGGGAGGTACTTTTTATACCCCGTCGTTATTTGAAATTTTTGGCACCATGGAAGTGTTTGGTCGGGCTCATTCAAGCTGCGAGAATAGCAACGGTAGTGATGTGTCTATTCCTCCGAGTGAGGCAGAAGTGACGTGAAAAATGGCGCTGCAGCCGGTACGACAGTCCCCTGGCAGCGGGGCCCAGCAGGGTGCCAGGTCATTACACGTCTATAGGTGTGCGCGGCGCGCTGGCGGCCGCAGCGGTCGGCCTAGGGCCGAGACGGTACTGAATGGGCCAAGAACCTCTAATCACAGGCTTCCATCGGCTACCCATTCAAATACATAGCTCACGGTAGTATTTCGTATTTTCTTCTTCAAGAAGAAATTTTGGGTAGTTTTTTTCTATTTATAATAGCGCGAGCTCTATCCTGTACGGAAGCTTTATCGCGACAGCTGCTATTGCAGCTTTTGTGGCGTTTTGGTTAGGCCCGTATGCTGTGGCAAAAAAAGTTTGTAGGCTCCTATACATGGGGCAGACAAAGCTCTCTGGCGCGGACGCCCCCACGCTGAGCGAGTTGGGCCAGGCGGGGCGCCTCGAAGTTGGCCCAACACATGTCAGGTATAAGTGTGCGATACGGTTGCCTCCCCGTGCCACGCCACGCCACGCCGCCTCTCTCCTACCAGCGCCTCTCTCTTCTCAGCGCCTCTCTCGCTCTCACCCTGACACACGCGCTCGCTGGGGCTGACGGATGCGCTGTGTTAATGTGATCCATCATGCGTTGCCATGGCAACCGTGACACTGGGAGAGTCGCCTAGCAACCGCTACACCTGCAAACACGCGCAGCGTACTGGTCCCGCGGGGGCGGGGGGCCGAGCATGTGTGTCAGCGCGCGGTGTGTACAAAGATAGGATTTGCGTGGAGAGAGAGAGAGAGAGAGAGAGAGAGAGAGAGAGAGAGAGAGAGAGAGAGAGAGAGAGAGAACTTGCTGGTATTATCTATTTCCTTTCATTGTCCCTTGGTTTAAAATCGGACCCATTGTAGACGCGCTCAGGGCAATGTCAACAGAGCTCGCACAGAATCAATGCCAAAAACACGCGGTGCACCGAACCAACAATTCGGAATGAAGGCAGACAAAAAATATATAGATGAAAAAACAAAAAACAACAAACTCAAACGCGCGAGCCGGGTGACTCCACTGCTTTCGTTATCGGGCGAAACAGGAACGAGCGAAATTCGGCTGACGTACGACAATCGCGCTAACAGCCACCTAGGGCCAAGTCGCGGCACTCGAAAAACCGCCCCTTTCATGCTGGCCGCGGCCCCGGGCCGCCCCCGCGGGGCGCCGCCCCGCCCTGTCCGCCCCGCCCCGCCCTGCTCCCTGCCTGAGGGCCGTGCTGCGCCCTGCCCGGATAAACAGCCACCGCGATCCCGTGAATCTATATCACCCGCTGCTGCGCGACGCACCGCCCCTGTTCATCATGAATACAAAATAGGCTCCAAAAGAAATATCCCTCAGGTCTAAACGCTTTCCATTCGCATATTTTAGCGGGACCGCAGCGGACCCGACCCGACCCGACCCTTTCGCGACCCCATGAGCTTGGTGAGCGGCATATACCGTCCGTTCCTACAGACACATCGACTTAAGTGTGTGCGGTCCAAATTGGCACATTTTAGTTTGTGTTCTTTTGTGGTGCAATTTGTAATGGATTAACGGTGTTTTTTCGGCGGCAAAAAACTACTCATTTCTCCTCGACCCCGTGCAAAGCTGCTGTCTGCTTGCGATCCCAGAATTGGGGTCGGCTCACTCTGTCGGCCAAAGAAACGCATACATCTCTGGTGTGACAGAGATATCAAGTTGACCGCGGGCGGAGCAGGGACGGGACGACCATCCCTTGCGTCAACACGTCTCCCCGAAATGCCCTGGGGCCCTGAGGGGGCTTGGCCCCGCTCGGTCTGATACTTCGTCGATCTGAGGGAGGGTGCGGAGGCAGGGCCCCAAGAACAACAAATATTTGAAGGGCTGAAAGGTTCTCGTATGAATAATTTCATATCGGAAGCATCAGGGAAAGTGGGTGAGTGGCAGGAAAAGGCAGCAGGGTGGGCAGGCAACAACTTGCCAAGAGCTGTTCAATGAATTGTGTGCTGTTCCGTTTGTGCTCGGTGTGCAATTCAAGGAACGAAATGCGAATATTTTGTAACTTTGTGAAATCTTATGACGTTGTTAGTTACTGACAGTGACAGCAACTTCCTCATTCTGGCCGGGTTTTTCGGAAATGTGACCGAAGCCAGTATGAAGCCCCCCGCAGACGCTCACGACTTTCTCCTCTTTACCGTCGCGTGAAAACGAAATCCAATAAGCTTATAAACCTCATCTTTGTCCTCCGTCTCTCTCTCTCTCTCTCTCTCTCTCTCTCTCTCTCTCTCTCTCTCTCCCTCTCTCTCTCTCTCTCTCTCTCTCAACCTTCGTTTCTGCGCCTCAGCACCCCAAAAGTTCTCGTCTGCTGCTGGCTTGATTGTGGGGATCCACCTTCACACTCCTACACCTCCGTACAAAGGAATCGCGACCCGTGCGGCCCTCCCCTCAGCCTCCCGCCCCGCCCGCCGCCCCAACGCTCCACCCCCTATCTTGAGCCAGAGTGCGGGGAGTAGGATCACTCGAGTAACGTTTTAATTCAGCGTATAATGGTTGTTTGGGAGCCGGCTATTGGGCTCCTCGGTAGGGAGGAGACTATACTGCCTTCTCTCGCTCACACCATGCTACTCTCTCTCCCTCCCAGAGCGTCTCCTCCCCCTGTGTTAGTCCTTATTCTCTGCAGAATGGGAAGGTGTGGTCTGGGGAAGAAAAAGGGCATACTCCTACAAGTCCACCGTTATTGCCCCAGCGTGTTCCCGTATTCTACACTTTTCGGAATCAGAACTTGGAGTAGATAGTAACGTAACAAAACATTTCTTTTTGTCCTTTCAAATTTTAGCAATTTTTTTTCCGGTCTTTCCTACTCTCACTCCTAAAACTCTATAGTTACAGTGTCGTTAACTTCTTATCGCGAGTCAAACAGACGTCATTGAAATCCTCAAGAAAGTATTGAAATGGAATGACACACTTCTATGGCACCTTCCCTGCTTGGCACTGCCGCCACCCCTTCCCCAGTATGCATAGTCGTTGGACTGTCGGGGTGCTTGGGGTGTCGGCGGGGAGGGGCGCGGCGCCGTCGCGTCATATTGGCTTCGACTGCTTTCAATAAAACCGGCTGCAGACCAGCTCGTTAAACGTAGAGAGGCTGAAATCCCAAATGCCCCTCTCCGTATACTGCGTCTACCTGCTACAGTGCGACACAATGACGCCAAGCGTGAACTCCCAGTCTGCTACAGAACAAAAAAAAAATCGCCGTCGCCTGCAATGTTCTTGTTTTACCACCAAGTATTTTCGATGAGCTTCGTGGTGTGCAAGTCAGCAGATATCTTCCGCCCGAGACACGAAATCATAATACGAATGTGTTTGGCAGATGGAGACGCTATCCCGGAATGCAGACAGCTCAACAGTAGCCATTCATTGGTCCCCTATACGTGTGGTCCGGTCTGCTCGTGCTAGTTCCTAAATCATCCTGTCACGCACGAATATCTCCTAAAACCTGGACGGAAACGACATCAGAAAAGCACAGCAGTGGCCTCCAGGACCGTGGGCCTGCTGCACAACATCTGAATGGAAAGGGGCCGCGCCCTGGTCCAGTGTGTCATTGTGGATATTCTTATTATGGTTATTATTACTATATTACCCAGGGAGACACTTGTACTTTTCAAAATACTGCCTTACAGCCAGGCCGGACCGCGGGGAGCCCCACTATTGTACGGAGCTAAACCACCTGGGTGGTGGCAGTCCTATTGGGGCGTCCTGACAGCAGCAGACAACCCACAAGGAAGCAGTAGGGTGACAATACAAGAAGGCCAATGTTGTCCATTCACAAGACCGTGATTTTTACCTGAGCGTACTGGCCGGGGTATTGCTTGACCTTTTTCTTTTCATTCGATTCTCCTCTTCTCCCGTGCCCTACCTCTTTCTTCTGTTGCACCACTTTCAATTTCGCGCCACGATGACCTTTGGATTGCTCGGAATCGAAAGCGGATTAAGATTAAGGTTGACGAATCTCACGGGAAATTGCTCAGGACCCGTGCCTTTTGGCCGGCGTATACCGAAAGTGAGCGCTTGGCTGTGGGCTTGAAGTGCGCCTTCCCACTTGGATTACTGCGTCAGTGCGCTTCCTCGGAGGCGCATCTGCAGGCGGGGCTCAAATTCACCTCTTCGATAGTATCGCTGTTTCAAGCGCAGAGTAAAAGTAAACTCACTTCGGTCCAGTCGAATCCCCTCCGTCGGGGAATAATCTACGTCTGAGATTCTTTCTCTCGGCCTGTACCTTATACCCTATTCCACGCCATTATCGGAGAACACTATGCATTGGGAATTGGCAGGCTGGAACAAAGACCTTAACATATTCCGAAGAGAAATGGCGTGCACCTTAACTACATTGTTCCCCGCTCACCGCAAAGGGGCCGCACCAGAGGGCCTGGCCGGGCTATATACATTTAAGCCCCTCGAATCGTTTTAAAACGTTTCGTTTGGAGAAAGCGATATCCTCAAGTCGCGTTTTCGCGCGCCCGACCCGACCCCGCGGCCCTTCGCCCCGGCCCGGCGTATAGCAGTAAGCCTCAAGGATCTCGGTCGCATAAAATATAACCCGCGCATTGCCCGGAGTACCCTATAAGTCCATCAGGGCCTTCTTGAATAAAACGGGAATAAATCGACGCGCACATATCGATGCCGCATATTACGGGGAGCCACGACTGCGACGCTGTGCGGACTGGATAGCGGACGAATGGCGTCATGCAGAGTTGGGAAGTTTTTGTCTCGCCAAACATCCTACAGTTGCGAATATGTAAAAGAAAAGTAGCTGCTGACTCCAGCAGCTGTCCAAGTATTAATAGCCTAGAGTACTAGCGGTATAAGTCGTAATTCAGCTTAGAGTAAGAACAAAATAAAAGTAACATGCAACGCTATCGCCATTTTTTTGGATGGCCTCGCCATGCCGGGTGGGGCCGGAGGACTATTAGGGGTGGGCCCTGGACCGGGCGGGGGACTCACGCCCTACAGAAGGGCCTCCCTGTTTGCTCGCACCTCAAGGAGGGTGTGACTGAGCATATGGGGGTCAGCGGTCATCCCCCGGGAATGGGGCTTTCCAAAACAGATTTCATACCTCGACTTATCGGCACTCTGGCCTCCTCCTCGACCGCTCCCGCCCGGCGGTTGGCATAGGCGGAGGCATGCACACAGTGGATCAGCCGATTATCTCTGCCAGGCCTAAGAAGGGGGAGAAGAAATCGTTACAGATAGAGAGTGTGACCAAGTGCATTAAAAGAAAAGTCGTGAGGAAAATGAAACATGGATGTGCAAACATGGCGTTGCGTGTCTCTGCGGTGCGTCAGTCACGGCGGCAGATCATATAATGCTGATGCCACTGGCCCTCCTTATCGCCTTATCCCTTTGACGCGTCCACGCACACGAACGCGGCTTTTCTCTCCTTCTCTCTCTCTCTCTCTCTCTCTCTCTCTCTCTCTCTCTCTCTCTCTCTCTCTCTCTCTCTCTCTCTCGCAGCGCTGTAGTGCATAGTCACTAATCTGCTGAGCGCGCGAGATCCCTCCTCTTCCCTCACTGCTGCAGCAAGGGATATGAATTATGCTGCACCTCACAAAACCATTGCACTGAGCCTGCCTGACAGACAAACAAACACAGACAGACGGACGCTCACGGATGGGCCAGACGGTCGCGCTCCTAATTCCGGTCACAATATTTGGGTGTAAACATCGCATCGCTTGTTCGTTACACGTCACTATGAGGGCTGTACCAACAGTAGAGTATAAGCTGCGTAACTCCAGCAAGGTTTACTCCGTGGTTTATGACCGGGACTTGAAAAATGCATTATTTTCATTTCGATGTATCTTTTGCCACTGATGTTTAAACACAGAGAAACACGCTAAAATTTTTAACGAGTGAGTATTTACTTCGGAGTTGGTACCAATTTTGATCACCTCGAGCAATCGGTGCTTTCTTCCTAGATGTGTTGCCATCCGAGGTGATCAGTATTTCGATGTCGCTCGCGTCGCTCTGACGCCCGGAGCTCGCGCCTCGCCGCTGCCAAAAAGCGCGACTAGCCCCGGACGGTACACGTGTCCGTGGCGTACAGGATAACGGGGGATTAGTATTGTGGAGGGGGATTTGAGTTGCGGCAGGGGGGAGGGAGGGGGTCGGAGAGAAGGGTGGCTGTTGCTCTCTTGTCTCGCAGCGCAGCGGGCCATTTGAGCGCGCGACACTATTCATGTGCTTGTATAGGCAACCCGCTGCTTCTGCCGCTGCTGGCTGGATATTGAGGCAGCGGCGGCATGACTATTATTACGACGCGATCTTTTTTGTCTGATTTTTTTTTCCTCTCCCCCCTCCCCACCATGTTTCTCTCTCTCCCTGCTTTCCTCCATTCCTATTTTCTCTGCCGTTTGGCCACAACTGGAAAAGAGCATCGGTGGACCAATGGGGTGCCCGGCAGCAAGCAGGCGTGTACAGCTGGGTGTGCGCTCTGCCTCGCTCACACACACACACACACACACACACACACGTGTGGTACACGCTGCGCGGAGCGGGCCGGGCGAGCAGGCGACATCGATGTATCGTTATCGCATGTCGATGTTTTTGGGGCAGGCTCACATGCACTGCTTCGTATGCGTGCCTCCCGCGATAAGCCCGACGCGAGCGCGAGCAGTGCACTGCCGTGCAGTGCCGTGCAGCGGGCTGCATTCTTACCCTTTGTCTTTTCCTCTCTATTTTTCAGTCGCGCCGCTCGTTGGAGTCGCTGCTACCTTCCTCCTGCCCGTCGCCGCCGCGGTGGCGTGTCTCGCGACGGACCCTGCTCCGCGCCGCGCCTCGTCCGGGACCGGCGCCGCATCAAAGCGCGGCCGACCAATGGGAGGCGGGCCGCGCCGGCAGCAGGTAAGGCGGCAGCGATGCTCTTTTTCCTCCCGGCTGCTGAAGCTCCTGCGGCGGCAGGCGGCAGCTCCTGCGGACTTGTCTTGTCTCTTGTCTCGGCATTTCGCGGAGGCCGTCGTCCCGCGCGGTGCCCCCGCACCACCGTCGCCTTGTTCCCAAGACAGTATGTGCGTGTGTGTGTGTGCGTGTGCGTGTGGGTAAGGCGCCAGCGCGACGCCTAAACCAGTTCTAAGACCTCCCATAAATGGCGTAATTTGGCTTTGCACCGTCTGGCAGCAGACTGTCACATTCTCCCGCTAACTCCTTAGCCGCAAGCCCTCCCCCCTGCCCTGCCCCCTCCCCCTCTCTCTCGCTCTCATTGTGCCTGCGGCACGATTGTCTCCCGCGCGCCGCTCGCGCTGCCCCGCGCCGGCCCGGCCCGGCCTGGCCTGGGAGGACTGCAAGGCCGGGAGCGGCAGCAGAGAGGCTGTCCGTCATTGCCTTTGCCATGGCGCATGCTCGATGACTATACCCGTGTGCATGCGTGGTCCACGACAATCCTGCTCTATTAAGTATAGCGTTTTCAAGTTTCCAATTTTGCTTATTTTTTAATTATTTGTTTCCGGCTTGGCACCTGTATAGAGGTGGTATGTTTTTGCCAGCCACGTCGAAGCACACTAGTAATCCAAGCGTGCGAATGTCGTAACCCTTGTAAGTGTTTGCGCGTCCACTCGCACACTTTAAGTGTGAGAAACGGCCAGGAAAATATACCTGCCCAGCCCAAATGCACGATATAGTGTAAATTCAGTACCGTTCAAACGATATCCGAGGGGGCCACCTCTTCTGTAATCCCTGCTTGCACGTTAGCCTGTAATCCACGTGTAATCCGACTGTAATCCCTGCCTGTATTTAGTCAAAATGCACAGAAAAATCTATCCTAAAATTTAAATTTTGGGCACCTAATATGAGCGGTACATTATCATGTGTACTCCGTGTAATCTTTTCATCCCGTGTACGACCTTAAACAGAGTTTAAGCGTGTGTGTGTAACACTCATAAAATCACTGGTTTCCCGCGTGCATCGGTGGAAATTTTAATGTATAAGAAGCTCTCAAACGGTGCTGTATTTTCGTATGTAGGCTTCGAGGGTCTGACAGTCAGTCCTGCTAGGCCTGGCCGGACGCGGCGCGCCGCTATCGCTGATGCCGTCGCGATACGGCTGCTGCTGGTGCCGCGGCGTGCTCTCGCCCCGGCCGTGTCCCCCCCGCGGCCGGGCCGGGCCGGGCCGGGCCGGGCCGGGCTGGGCGGCTGCGGGATCAAAAGGGCCGAACCCATGTCGCGGCTCGCGCGACCAGCTCGCGCGCGAAGCGTCGTGTCATCTCGCGTGTATCTCTAACGGCTCGGTTCCCATGGCCCCCTGCCCTGCGCGCCCCCTGGCCCGGCCCGGCCCGGCCCCCGGCCCTCACACGCTCGCGCACTCGCACTTTGGCCCGCCGCCGCCGCTGCCGCCGCCACTTGGCCCGGGCTCATATTGCCGAGGGCGCCCGCTAACGCTCATATTACACACGTAGACCGCCTCTCATCACACTTAAGGGGGTGGATTTATGCGGCAAGATGCTTCGGCGGGCGTGACTGCGGGACCTAAGGGCGCTGCTAATCACTCCATTTCCATGCGGTCCCCGGCGCCGACTCCAACCCCCACGGCGACAGCGGCCTCTCTCTCTCTCTCTCTCTCCCTCTCTCTCTCTCTCTCTCTCTCTCTCTCTCTCTCTCTCTCTCTCTCTCTCTCTCTCTCTCTCTCTCTCTCTCTCTCCCTCTCTCTCCCTCTTTCTCTCTCTGTCTCTCCCTCTCTCTCTCTCTCTCTCTCTCTCTCTCTCTCTCTCTCTCTCTGTCTCTCGCTCTCTCACTCTCTCTCCCCCTCTCTGATTTTCTCTCAGTCTTTCTCTTCCAGGGCTCCGCCACATGCCGTGACCACGACTATTTCGCGCCGTTTCGCGTCACGATAGAGCAGTATGTTCCCTCCAGATAGCGGGCCGCGCGCACTGACTGCCATGCCTCGCTGGCTGTGCCCCGCAACTGCCCCGCCCCGCCCCGCCCCGCCCCGCCCCGCCCCGCCCCGCCCCGCCCCGCTCCGCCCCGCCCGGCCCCGCACAGCGCCCGTGCCGGCCGGGTGGCCTACCCTGCGGACCGCAGGCGGACTGACTGGACGTGCTCACTGCGGGCCGGATGCGGTGCTCCTCGCCAGTGTCAGGAAAGTAGGCAATACGTAGCCCAAAACCAGTGGAGTAAGGCGGGCTGCATCTGCGCTTGCCTACTAGGCAACACGCATGCGCATGTGCTCGGGAGCTGCCTAGTACGCAGGCGCAGATGCAGCCCACTTGACTCCACAGTGTTTGGGCCCAGTAGGCAGGCGCCGATGCAGCCCGCTTTACTCCACTGTGTTTGGGCTACTTATTGCCTACTTTTCTGGCAGCACTGCTCCTCGCTGACTGGACTTGGGAGAACCAGGCCACCCACAAATGACCCAAGGTTGGTCACCGCCCGGAGTCGGCTACTTGCGAGGCATTTCCACCAGGGCACGTGCCTATATGGCAGCATGCTGTCTGACTTGACTTGAGAGAACCATAGGTCACAATTGTGACTGCGCCGATATGTCGGTTTCTCGGGACTCGTCGCGGTCGGGGGCGTCCTTCCTCAGGCCCCCGTTCACCTACCTGCTGCACCGCCCTGCCCGGCCCGGCCCTGCACACGTGTGCACGTGCACGGCCCGCTGGGCGTACAGGATGGGCACGCGCCGCGCGCGCACGCGTCTTTGTCCCGCGCGTGACGGGCTGTGAGTCGCGCGCGTGCACCTGTTGGGCGTGGCGCGGGTCCTGTGTGACGCCCTCCACTGAGTCACGCGTCACGCGCGGGGAAGCTCCGGGAACGAATCTGGCTCTGCAGGTAGCGCACAACTCTTTCTATGCAGCATTTCAGAAGAAACACCTGATTCGCGATTTATTAGCGGATGACATACATACAGGGCGGTCCATTTACGCTGTTTAAGTAAGCAAACCATTCTACTTCAGGTGAGCGAGGGCAAGAGCAAGGGGCCCCTCCCCACTTCCCCTGTCTTACCTGCGCTCAGCTGAAATAAATTGGGCTGCGTACATGAGCCAACTTTTTATTTCGTAGTATGAACTTTGCCTGGCGCTCTTTTCTTATCGATATGATCGCCGTCCTCCATGCGACCCCGGCCGGCCCCGGCGCGTGACTTGCGGTGCGGGTGGCGTGCTTCCGTCGAGCATGTGTCGCCGCGCCGCACCTCAGTAGACGCCCCGCCCCGCCACGCCCCGCCCCGCCCCGCCCCGCACGCGCGCGGCTGCCCGCGCGGTGGCGGCGCGCCGGTTCGGGCCGCTCGCGCGCGCCGCGCCGGACTTCCGGCACGTGTCGCGGCGCCCATCCCACTTGTACCGACGACACACAAATACCGGAACTTCCTATCGAGGAGTCGCGCGGCCCCAAGACTTTGAGGGCGGGTTAAGTTCCACTTCCCTTGCTTCCTCACTCCTCGCCTGCCCCCGCCTCTCCTCGGAAAAATAAATTAACAAATAAATATGGCAGACGCGGTTCGCCTGTGCTGGGCCCCGCCCCCGCCCCGCCCCGCCGCGCCGCGCCGCCCGGCGCCGAGCAGCGCCGCGCCCGGTGGGTGACTCAGCAGCTGATGTGTGTTTCCCGTGCGCTTATTTCCATGCAGCGCCCGCCGCCCCGCGGCGAGGTAAATGCGGCTACAGCCCATGACTACCAACACCTCGCACCGCATCTGCTTACGGCCCGTATTTGGTCGGAGTAGTGACATGACTCGCGACAATGGGACTGCTCGCTCGGCTCGGGGCGGGCGTAGCACAGGGGGGGGGGGGGGGGGGGGCACGACCGCGCCGCCGTCTGACGTTACAATGATATCGCGCCTGCTACTGCTCCTGCATGGGGCAGTCAAATTTTTCGGTCGACTCAGTCGCCTTCTTGTGTCTGTATGAGCGGGAGGGTAAAAGTTGCGGAGAAGGTGAGGGGAGGCGGGGTAATGCGTAGGCGCCTTGCGTTTTCCATTCTTTCAATCTCCATCGCCTCCCCTTCTCTCTCTCTCTCTCTCTCTCTCTCTCTCTCTCTCTCTCTCTCTCTCTCTCTCTCTCTCTCTCTCTCTCTCTCTCTCTCCCCCTCTGTCTCTGTCCCGCTGTCTCTCTCATACACACACGCGCACGCGTCTGCAAACCAAGCGAACGACGTTTCTGCGCGCCCCATCCGAGGAGCGAGCCAGCCTGGCCAGGCTAATAAACAAGGCGCAATATTCCTTTACGGTAAATAAACATTTGTATTACGCGCTTAAGTGAAGGCGGGAACGTTCCGACGAGATGGCGAGGGATAGGCAACCCGCAATACTGCGACCACCCCCTCTCTCTCCCGCTGCGTAGCGGCGGTAGCACCACTTTGACCCCCCCCACCCCCCCTTATCCTCCTTCCCCATGGGCACCAACTCTGTGCGTCGCGGCGCGCGGAGGAGGACATCTCGGAGACTACGATCCACTCAGAAGGAGACGACTCTGGTTTTACTCCTTAGTTTGTCTGCCCTAAAATGCTCGTGGTGCCAACTTAACGTGACGTCGTTCGTCGCGCGGACGTAGGGTAGGCACCGCGCTCTAGTTTGAACGCGCCGCGCCGGAGTGGACTTGCAATCGCGGTCCTGTGCGCCGCTGCCCGCCCGCCTCGCCGGAGCCCGTCGCGCGCCCTCTTTGTGCGAGTGTAGACCAGAGGAGCGTTTCGGTTTGTGTTTGCCTCTTGGCTTTCAGCTTCAGTCGCAACTGCTATTAGTGGCTGCCGCGTGAGCGACGCGCGTCTTCGATAGAAAGTTGCGGCGACGTGCCCGCCACTGTCTCTCTCGCCGTCCCCGCCCCACCGCCGCCTCCTCTTCCGTACCGTGGGTGGGACTCACCCTTCACACCGTGTCCCCTCTCTCTCGTGTGTGTGTGTGTGTGTGTGTCTTGACACCCGGGAGTCAATTTGTATGCTAATACGCCCTAAGGAAAGGTAGTACAGAGAGCAGAGCGCGGGAAGCACGTACACACACACACAGACGTTTCTATACACACACACACACACACACACATGTGCACACATTTAGAGGTTTTTTTGGCAGGGCATTGAAAAAGGTATCAATTAAGAACCATACTGTCCATTTCATGAAAAATACCATAAATCTTTTACTTCTCTCCTTTCTAATGCTGGACTCTATCCTGCTTTTTGTGCGTCGTCCTATGAGTCCTTACTCCCTTTGCCCGCCGTGTCTGTACGGCTTCTATGCAAATGTATACCGGGCTTCCAGTGAGAGGGAGGAAGAGGGAGGGGCGGGGTGGGTGGGGTCCCGGTACCATGGTAATAACACGCAGACTATCAGCTAATGTAAATGTTCTGACGTCTGGCTTGTCACTACGTTGGGCATGGCAAGTAAACACACCTTCTTGTCCAAGGCTCTGCCCCACACAGATGCTTCTCCATGGCGAAGAAGTAGTCATTGAGGAGGAGGGTGGTTTTCCGCTTTCCTTTTGCTCTTTCTTTTTTCCTCATTATGTCGGCGCTTCTACGAAGTGTCACATTCGCATTTTCTTGTGGCGCAAGTAACGTGCCCCCCTGTTCAAAAATGTTGCCGGGCTCCATGCGGTGTAATTCCTAGTTAAATATTTTGTTTATTTGACTTTTGTCATCCTATGCGTCTACGTCCCCTTCACCCAGCTAACGCCTCGACTAGCTGGCTGCTGCGCGTTGGTGTTGTGTGACTCATCCAAAGGCATTCTTTAGATCGTGCTCAAGAGTCCAAAACTCTCTGGCTGCTGCCGCGGAGTACCAAACCCGCGTGCCATTAACACCTCGCGCCCTCCTTAACTCACTTATATTACGTAGGAATGCTAATTCCTTCTCAGGTCTTTCTTTCCTTTCTGCCAAGCGCTCTCGCTCTCTCTCTCTCTCTCTCTCTCTCGCTCTCTCTCTCTCTCTCTCTCTCTCTCTCTCTCTCTCTCTCTCTCTCTGTCCACCGGAAACATCATTACTTATTCTCACTCTTCGTAAGCGTCAAAAGACGTTGGCGAGGGGGGCCTAAAATGCCGCAGGACTTTTACGAAACATTTTGCATTTAGTAGAGAATTTTCCTTGCTATTATGCCTTTGCCTTACTGTCAAACACTGTCGCCCAGTACTCTGCTCCAGCCAGAGGGCTGTGGTCAGTGGCAGCCAAACGGCAGAGCAATATATATGCAGCCAGGTCTCCCGGCGGGTGGTCTTGTTCACTGTCGAAGCCACTCCCGTTTGCCCCTTGCTCGCGCGTGTGTGTGTGTGCGCGCGCGCGCCCGTGTCTGCAGTCTGCTGCATGTCTTGCGCCAATTAGATTCATAGCCTCTTTTTTTCTGACAAGTCTGCGACACCTCGATTGCGTTTAGAAATGTTTCATTGATTCGGCCTTTCATTCATTCATTCACTCATTCATTCATTCATTCATTCTCTTAGCCTGCGCCCATTCATTGCTCGGCTCGTTCATTCACGGGCCGTGTTGGCACCTACTCGTTCCAGGTGGTCGGTGTGCTCGTTATCGCGGTGTCGCTCCATCTTCTTCCCGGAGCTGTCGCCCTGAGTGCGCGTGCGGGACGGGGCGGGCAGGGAAGGGAAGTCTGGATTACATCAGGTCACATCGCAGGGATGCATCTCCCATCGCCCCAGCCGGCCCGGCCTGCCCCTCTCTCTCTCTCTTCCTCTCTCCGGACCGAGCGACAAAGACAACGCGCTGCCTCTCGGCCCGTATCACCGGGATGTAAAGAGGATGCAGGATCAGATTTCAAGATGAATGCGCTACAGGTCGCGTACACATGTTAGGCCGTGCGAATCGCCCATCCCCCAGCTTGGGTCCGCCGGGGCAGGGCCGGGCAGGGCAGGGCCGGGCCGGGTCCCCACGAGGCGTCCGCATCACAAGGGGCCCACGACGGCACGGGGGCTCGACGCTCTCCAGGGGCCCTCCATCATAGGCGCAGCCTGCTCTGTCTCGCGTGTCTGACGCAAAGCTTTACAAAGCGTGCAGGAAGTATAAATTTTCGATGCGAATGCGGGATGAAGCAGCAAGCGATCGGGCAACATGCTGGCCGGGATGGTCGGACTGCTAACTTGCATGTCGTCTTCCTGTTCTCGGCGTGGGTACGCGGCCGTTATGCAAACTGATTCGGCAAACGTGCTTGATAGGGTTCGTGCACTCTTTGCTTTCCGTGTCGCGAAGTTGCTTTATCGGTGGATGCGAAGGTTATGGAGAAAGCCCGTAGCGCCGCGCCTCGACCCGCTACCGGTACCGACACGGCCGGAAGCCGGAGAGGAAGCGTCAGGGCCCTATGCGCGGCACGCCCAGCACGCTCGGCAGCACGCGCTGCGTATGGCAGGTGTACCGTCGCGCCGCACCGCACCGCGCCGCGCCGCCCACACAACGGCACAACACCAATACGAGATGTGAATATGGTAGCCCGCCACGTGTCAAAGGGAGGAGAGTCACACGTGTGTATTTTATTTCAATTTTATTTACATCCTCTTCGGTAGGCAGTTGTCTAGACCCTGTTTGCAAAAGGAAAAGGCACGGCGGGAAATGCCGTGAATTGTTTTACTGCAAGCTGCCGCGATATTTCATCTATCTTGCGGATAACTATTGCTTCTTTTAGGCACGAAGTAGCCTTGGTTTTGATATTCGTTTTACAGCGACTCTTTTTTTTTTAAATATCATACCCACGCTATCACAACAAAGAATATAATTACAACGGTATCAGATTCAGACAACATGAAAAGTGTTTAGCAGTAACGCACACGTTACAGTGTACTGTGGACGTGGGATCGAACCACGCGAGCCGTCCTTTCCTCCAAATTTTTGTTTTTATTTATTTCCATTAGGGACGTGTTTTGTCTTGGGAACACGGCCTGGTACTTCCTGACCCCTGGGAGCAGCCAAACCAACACGTTAGTAATTTCTCTCCTCGACCCATGTTATTATGTCTGGCCTCGTGCACAAGAATCGAAATGGCCCGGTGCCACGGCGAGGTGATAAGTCGCATTACAAAGCTAACAGAGATGTGGGAGAGTAATAGTGACCGCCTGAAATCACTGACGGCGTCTCGTCTATCTCCTGATCTCAGGACCACCCCGCAGCGCACCGCCGCGCCTGCCTCGACCGCTCCTGTCATACGCCTTCATTCGTCTGCCATGAGGCATGAGGCAGCTGGACAATTATTTTGTCCCCTTGGCTACGACAAAAGGGGCCATAGCATTCGTGTAATTTAGGTGCGTGGTGACACAGTCAAATGATGGCTGTGTGGATTTATACGTGTCTAGTTTCAGGCGGGTCGGTCCACAGCACGACGCCCGACCGCAGGTTATTATTTTCCTTGGCGTTATAGGGAAACACTTTCCGGACGCTAAGCATGCTCTTGGAATATGTTTGGAGTGACTGACGACCACACCAACACCACACAGCTAGCCGTGGGTCAGCTGGGTGCCGAGCGAGTAGTGCTGTAGACGTTGCCGGGATCTGGCCGGTGACGGGGGCCGAAGCCGTTCCAACTAGGTGTCTGGCGCGACCACAAGAACAGGGCTAGTCGGCGGGATCGTCACCTAAGCCCCGGAACGATGGCGATGTTGATCCCTCGGAATGAGACATCAACTTTAGTATTACCATAAAGGAAATCAGCAGCAGCGCAGGTGGGCGGGCCACGAGTCGGGCCCTGGTGGCGGCCCACACGGTTAAGGCTTTTCCAGGTTACAAATCTCGTCATAACAATTTCTCAAAGTCTCCGCTCCTTTGCCAGAGTCGTGTGCACTGTAGCGTTAGGCCTTTACTCAATGGGTGGTCAGCGTGGAGCGGCATAGCAAAATGAGGAGTACTCATAATGCATGCACCTTCTTTTCCTGCGACCGCCCACGAGCTGAGGCGACGCGACGGCCTATACGATTATGAATGGAACGAGAGAGAAAGGGTACGAGGATGCGACAAGGGGGATTCTGTTGCGCGAATGGAAATGCGCCGGAGACGCGTTTGTCCGAGAACATGAAGAGGAATATGTTCCGAGACACGAAGCAACCGCAACTGTTTGTAAATGCGCAGCGTACGTTTTGCCAACCGATCCTACTGTTGTTATTTTTTACGAGGGAAGTAATTTCATGGAAAATTATGGATGAGTAGATATTGGTCATGTACACGACGGATCGAAGTGCGTACCATTATAACTCTTTAAAGTGCACGGCATTAATGCCATACACTTTCTTGTGCGACCACCGATGTGCACTACTTGTTGATTACACTCTACGGCATAGACAAAATGTCGCGCCTATCTCAGCGGTACTTTTATAAGACGGTAAAATAATTTTGTCTTCCTTTATCTCCAAAATAGGGAGGGCTTTATTTCGCCTGCCTATTAAACACAGTGATAAAGTCAGAGCGTATTTTGCATACAGCCACTCTAACAAAGCCGTTAAAAATGATAACGTTTTCAAGAGCATGCACGTGACGGCCATTTCACATCCATCCCAATAATTTCTCACATGAAACAATAAACACAGACCGTCGAATAAGTGGGCCATAAAAGGCGAATTTCTGAAAGATTTCCATCGTTTATTTTTATAATTCAGCTAACTCAGCCATTAATTCAGCACCTCGAATTTCACGCACCACACACCGTCGTCGGTCAGATTGCTATCGAATCAAGGGCAGACAGGAGTTATAGGCACGTGGTGTTAGTTTCAAAAACAAAAATAAAAAATTGCGCGCCAATTTTAAAGGTTGCACTTGCAGCGCAGCGTTGTGATCGGCCACATGTCGGGCTGGGTTAACAAGTCCTTCTATAATCTTCCGTCATGTACTGACCTATGATCGACCTTCTTGGCGGAGCTCTATATGCCCCGGAAGACATGGTAATTAAGGAGAGTCGCGTGTACCGTGTGCGGGAGAAGGAGTATATAGGATGATACGGAGGGAAGGACCCTGCCTGAACGCCTTGTATTTGTCGTCCGTCCATGTACGTCTGGGGGTCATTATTTCCGGCGCAGCCATACGGCGCTGCTCGGGCCCAGCGGCGCGTTTAGGTCTCTGCGTGTCATTAGTATCAGGACTGGAGACACGGACACAGCCATTACATCGACCCCCCCCCCTCCCCCCTCCCCCCTCTCCCATCTCGTTTCTGTGACAAAGGGATGGGGCGACCGGACTGGGCGCCAGCGCGCCCCGCCCCACCCCGTTTGAATAAGGCGTGTCGCTGGCCGCTAGGTTATGCACCTTGGCTTCTTTTCGCTCTACTTTAGCGCAGCCGTGAAATTCCTCATTACTTGTCCGCCTATCTTTTTTGATCGCGGCTGCCTCGCTGACGCCGTCCGTGCCCCAGAAAAGGTTGGCGCCACCATAAAATTTGTCAACACTATTGTGTCGTGCCTGTAAGACCGAGAATATCTGACTTACGCAGTGGGAATCTTGTTTTCTTTCTTTTCTGGCCTGTTGGGCGACGTCTCAATCCGAAGGACGATGGGCCCGATAGGGACAGGCGCCAGGCCGGACGGATTGTGCCCTCGGTCACGAAATCTGAGAGCAGGGCGAGGGAACTGACCTGCGTCCCTCAGGCTCTCACCGAGTTTTGAACGATGGAACATCTTCGAACGCTCGCTACTCTAATGAATCGGGTGTTGACGGGGAACCAGAATGGATAAGGCAATGTTTGACGTGCCAACAGAGCGGCTCCCGTGTCCAGGCCGACATCGTCCTCGAAACAGCTCCGGTTCCCTGTCTTCACGGTCCTACCCGCGGGGAAGAGGCACAGAGGGTTCGTTATTCGGACGCGACCCGGCGGCGGAGGAGCCGTCCGTTGAAGGGTTGTCGTCAATGGCGATCATGAGTCTCTGATAACCACGACCGACACGTTTCGCCCATCAGAAGCTGCGCGGCCGGCCACCTTCTGTCCCTTCTCTTGTTCCTTTTCTCCTCCACCTCTCTTCTCACTCTCTCCTTCTTCCTTGCACCTGTATCTTCACGTTCTGTCTTTGAAAGCCCCTTCGGCTCGCAACGATTTCTTTAAAAAAATAATTATTGCTGTTCCTCTGATAAACTTACCTTGTAGAAGCATAGCCCCGCAACCCTGGGTACAAATATAATATAAATATATAATTTTAAAGTGAAATTGGCGGCTTTCTAGTACCAATCGTCGAAACATGCGGCCCCAGATAACAAAACAGGAGAAAAGCGGATTATTGGTCGGATCGTACACACCTTTCTCTCCTACCGGTCGGCCTGTCGAATAGGTCCAGTTTGTTTCCCAACCGATCTACTTCCCTGCCGGCTTCTGGTTTTATCAATGGCCCGCCGTAATCCACGGGGGACAGTCCCGCCTCAGCCCCGGCCGGTGGCACTTAGCTGACGAGAATGTCGAACGGCCGTGTTCACATTTTGAGGTTGGCTTCATTAAGCGCTTCAGCGGGACGCTTGGGCGACGCCCGTCCGACTTTATGTACAGGCGTATCCGATGGATGTGCGGTCCGACTCTTTATAAGCTTCTAAGAGCCATAAAAATGTCCCGTTTATCGGCGGCCGCGACGCTGACTCTGCAAAAGGATTCGTCATGCGGCAGGCGAATGAAGGCTGGGCCGCCGCGAAAGAAGGCGGAGCGCCCGCCGCCGGACATGTTTCGGACATCTCGCAAGTGCATTACGCTCCACTACAGCATTTAAATTTATGGACGATATGTTGCGTGTGTCTGTTTTGTGGACTGGGCGTTGATGATGCTGTAAAATCTTTATAGTCATGCTCTATTATACTAACGTGTCGGCGAGACGGTGGCAGCCGCTAAGGTCGAGTTGAATTCGCCTCGCCTCAGACTCAGCCGCCTGCGTGTTTTGACACTCAGGCTAGGCTAACGAGAAAGATTTACATTCCGTGCGGAATTTAGAGAGGTGTCTCGTATCCAATGTCTTTAAATAAAGCTGAAATGCAAAGAAAGTTACGCGCGTTGCCTTGTTTTTGTGTTGTTTTTTTCTATGCGCAGCTTTCAAATAAAAAAAAAGTGTCGCGCCCGCGCCCTGCCCCTACCTCATGCTCGCACAAAACAAAACTATGCGGCGATGATGGCCGAGGGATATTTAATTTCCGAGTTTAATTAACAAGTTTTGAGACGTGCCTATGCGAGGGGGACAGGAGCCCAGTGGGCAGTGCGACGGATGGGGCCGGCCCCGCGCTAAAAACAAAAGGAGCAATTAAGAGAGCTTTCGAAAGGAAATGAATGAAACGTGGGCCACAGCAGGGCCCGCCTGGCCCCGCCCGGCCCCACCCGGCCCCGCCCGGCCCCGGCGGGGCTCACGAGGAGCACCCCGCGTGGTGATATAGCCGGTGATGTCTGATAAATGGAGGTGGGCGCGCGCGGATTTCGGAGGGAGAGTGGATGGGGGGCACCGCCACCTTTTCAGGGTGGAATTTGCATGAGCGACGCCCTGACCCACCGGGCAGGCCGCCGGCGGACGGCTGGCTGCCCGGTCCGCTCGACCAGTAGCACCGCGGTGTAATGAATGGGAGCCGTGTTATTGATTGACCCTGTGGCACGAGTCTGATCTTTAACACTCTTTTGGAAGCGTTTAAAGTATGCCAAGATATGGGGAAGCGTGGTTTTTTGCTTCCTGGATCAACAGAATGGACGGGTCCTTGGTTTTATCTAATGGTTTTCGCTGTCAAAATCGACAGCCTCGTGACCTTTCCGAAAGTAACCGGTCCTTAGTTTTCACGGATTTTGCATGTATTTTTATTACAGTTTGAATAATCATTCTAGGGCTGTCAATGCACGAATTATGAATTTAAAACCCTGCTGTTAAGCTATTTATACTTTTTAAATATATTTAAATTACACTCAAACGCCCGTCAAAGCACTGAGCCTCTTAACGGTTTGATAGCTGACTGCGGACGGGCCTAAGGCCACGCGCGGTCACAAGATGGAATTTCGATTAAGTGACAAAACCTTTGAGATCGATCGGATGAGCCGGGGCCTGTGCCCAGTTCAGGAATTTTGAACTCCATTCTTAAAATCGAGGAAGTCCAGGTCCTCTGCGACCACCCACCGGAGCTGACGAAACACGACTATTCGTCAATGTTCGATTCGAATCAGGGAAGCCGATAACACAAAATCAATTAGAACACAAGGCGCGCTTTCAGCTACCGGCTGTCTATCCAGCTGCATCCGGAAAAATAAAACGTGCCAACGTTTATCTGTGATTTAGATGTCTCCCCTGGTGGCTTATTTACGAAATTAAATTAAGTCATCATTAGCTCGAATGTTCAGTTTGCCGGTTTTTTCTATACGTAATAAATTTCGGAAACAACGACTTGCGGAACGGCTTGTCAATTTATGCCATTATTCACTCTGGAACGCAGCTTCGTGTCGGATTCACTGCGGGAGAGCGGCCACCTTACCATCCCACTAAAGGAAAAGAACTTTCAGGATGGCGCCCCGCGAACCTCGACGCGACGTCTTGCGATCCCCGCGATACGCGGACGAGCCGCCCGCTGTGCCGAGAGGCAGCCAGCGGCGCCGGGGATCAATTGGATTCTTATTTAAATAGGGGGAAAGCGGGCGACTTGGAGTTTTCTGCCGTGATGAGGTAAGAGAGAAGACGTTTTATTGTGGGACGGGGTGTTTGCCTATGTGCCTTTCGGTCGAGCCGCTCGCTGCGGATGAGTTTTCATACGGCTCCATGACAATAAAAACTTTTGCGGCCGCATCGCTTGGATCTCATACGGACACATCCAACGGCGCATACACGACACACACACACACACGCGCGCGCGCGCTTAACCAGTCACGCACACATGTGTGCGCCGCTCGGGCCGTCCGCTGTACGCTTCCGCTAAGAAGTGCAGAAATTGTTTTACTTTGGCTCCTGGAAACTTTTCTATTAGGTTTCGGAAACGAGACGCTCGTGCGTGGCGCGACTGGCAGACCGACTGCTCGTGTCACCGGCACGGAACTCCGCCCCATACCGACACACTTCTGCCTCAACGACGACGCGTTTTGGGGAGGAAGCTCTGCGATGCGCCGGAATGCTCTCCCTCTGCCCTTCATTGAAATCCGAGAGGAATAAATCCTCGGTGTACAATAGGCGACCGTCACAAAGAGAGGGAATTAAATGCAAACAATGAAGGGATAATAAAAGTCGCGGTGGGAAGGAAGGCGTCGTCGCAGCCCTAGAAGAAAGTTGGCAAGCATGCCCTCATATCGTATGCAATTTTCTTTTCCGGGGGTTTGACGGATACGGTGCCGGCGCCCATGGTAACATGGACTTGTAGGAGGAGGGGGAGGGGGGGGGGCAGACCTGGGAGGGACTTACAGACCCGGGAGATACCCGCGGGTCCGGGTCCGGGTGGGGTGCAGGTGGGGTCCATAGGTGGGACAGTGGTTGAACAGGCAGTGGACAGCTCAAACCGGGCTCGTCTTGTGTCCTGTATAGGCAGTCATGTTGAGGCCCCCCCCCCCTACCTGCTCAACTAAGGTCCCAACAGTGCAAACCTATGGACCCATTTCCGGATGTCTGCCGTGTGTCTCTCGCGTCTCTTCCGGGGCTCCGGGCCTCCTCTCCCGTGTCTTTCCCACCCCACCTCCCGGCTTGGCAAGCTTTATTATCACGGGGTGGCCCCGCAGGGTTGAGTGAGCCGTAATGTTCAATGTTTTCCAATCAAAATTGCCCCGCCGGCTCCGCTCTACGGCAGCAGCCTGTGAAACATCCCGCCTGAGAACCTCGCGGCCCTTTTCCCCTCTTATCCATCCCTTTCTCATTCTCCTTCTTGCTTTCACCCCGATTCAGCCCATCCAATTTTCTCCCGTGAGCACGGTTTATTGGTATTCCGTATATTCTAATCGCACCCCCTCGCATAATCTGGGAGACCACCCTCCCTTTTTGGTGTCTTACCTTTCGTCGCGGAGAGCGACCTTCGTCATTTAACATCCACCACCCACCCCAAAATCCTTTCCGTGCCTCGCCAACTCGTTTCACGTAATTTTGTTTTATTGAAAAGTTCAGGATGTCATTTCCGAAGTGCAATTGTAAAGTTTGCAAACGAGCCCCATAGCTCTACGGCATCAACTTTGCTGATCAATGCGAAACTGTCACAATATGAATGCTTCCAGAGACTCGCCCAGCTATCCGGTCACTTCCTCGAATTAGGATGTCACAATCGTGAGAACCTCGGGGGTGGCCGTGAAAACTTCGCAGCGGGGGGCGTGGAGCGTCCTATCCCTACCCGGCCCTACCTGCCCGAGTGATTCCACGTGCTGCTACATGCCTTGTGCGCAGGGTCCCCGACGCAAGGACCCCATTTCCTGATTCCCACTGACAATATCATGCTATGCGTGTGTGGATCTTCTCGCCATCATCCTCGGCGTGCAGCAGGTGATGTCTTCGTCTGGCAGTGGGCCCCTGCCCTGGCCAGGGTCAGCACGGCTCGGGTCCAGCAGCGGGGGCTCCCGGCCGGCCTGCCACCCGCAGTGCGCTACAACCTCGGTTCGTGTTCTCGGGGAAACATGTCTGGGGACTAACGCAGACAATGCACGCCAAATATCTTCTCGGACAGCTTCTGCTTTGCGCATCCCTTGCGGGACGGTTATTTTACCCGAATCTCGCTGCACATATTTTTCCCACTCTTTAAAAACATTTTTTTTTCCCGTTCCACCCTTTTTCTCATCGTCCATTGCCAGGCATGTGCGATTGAGTTAAAAACCACACGCGATTCGTACGTCTTGGTGCTCTTAGTCGAGAAACTAATCCTGAGTTATTTACTCCTTGATGACCAGTGATCCCCACCATGAGATATGAAGCACCTCAGGTCTCTCTGGAAATGAGACGTTTACGAGGAATAACATACATTGCCGGGCATATTGCCACCCGGGCCGCGGCGGGGGGCCGTGTCTCCGCGCCGCCTCGCCCCGGGCAGCGACCACCCGCGAGATAAGTCACACTTGAGGAGAGCAGTCCTGCATAATGCGTACATTAATGCCTTTTGACCGGCCGCTCCTGTCTCGTTTGCTGTGGACGCTCGACCTGCCGAGGATGAGACTGTTGCAGTTTGACACAAAGCCATACTTGCGGTGGAAGAAACAAATACTGTCTGGTCGATGATACAGGGGGTCGGCTTTTCTTGTTACCTTTTTTCGTACCTTAGCGCGTGTGACGGAGGCGACCTCGTTTTACGGTTTTACTCGCAGCGTTTAGAAAGCGTTACCGGCATGAGAATCTCCCTGATCGTTGGCGTATTGCAATCACTGCCTTTTTACCCCTTCACTGCTTAAAAAGGAGCTGACTGGCGTAAACGTGCTCACGCAAACACGCCTTAAAAATGACTGGTCTCTTCCGAAAGCCGTAAAAATTGACGATAAAGAGGGCAATTATGCATTCTCTTTGACTCACTGGCCCGCGCCGCTCTCTAGAAGGGGCAATAAAAACTGTCGAAACTGCAAATGTCCACATCGCGGGTTCTTATTTTCATGGCTCCCTGCTTCCCATGATAAAGGCGAGTAATTAAAGATTTTTGCGGGGCGGCTTTCTCAGTCGCTGATTCACATGCCAATCAGTTCGCTGACGGACAGTGCGCCCCGCGTATGCTGGTGCCTGTAGTCCGGTGCCATGTCACACTGTGAAAAATATTTGTAAAGGTTACAGGAAAATTTTCCATGATAAATGTTGTAAAATTACAATTTGAAATTGTAAAATTACAAGTACTTTGTATCGGCTTAGAATTCATTGACGAGCAAGAATGGGTGGTCGTAAATTTCCAACATATTTTGTAAATCGTGATTACAAAATATGTTGTAAATTTACGACGATGTTTTTCACAGTGCACTTCACCTTTGGGTGAATTATCTTTTACCTGCAAAAATCAGGCCTTTAATTTTATGTTCTATTTTGAAGTCGTAGTGTCCCATATTTATTAAACTCTTTTATCTATGTTTAGAGGTGATACGTTCAAGTATAAGCCAATACTTAAATAACCCTTACTAAACGTAAGATAATGTATCAGCTTGTTGTTTTGTTGTTTTTTTTTCATTCGCCTCGTTCGGTTTGCTATATTATGTGGCTGGTCTGCTAGTGATGTCATGGATGTCGCATCAGCGGACCTATAACGCTCACCCCTGCCCTCCCCTCCGCCCCGCCCGCCCCCTCCCGCTGCTGCCATTGTGGCGTAGCCCAAGCCCAGTGAGAATACCCAGAAGCGATCACCTGTTGGCGGCCCTGTACTATGTGGGAGGCTACCTCGCCCCCTGCGGTGGACCCTGGCCCGGCCCAGTGGTCTATCGTCCGTGCGAGGTGGGAGGGGTGGCAGCCTGCACTGGACCGGAGTAGCCACACAGTGTTTTCATAGGAACTCAATTGACATGTACACGAGTTGGCCCGGGAAACAAACGACCTTTGGCCTTTTGTGCCGTGGCCAGCAGCGCTCGCGCGGCGCAGCCACCGCAGCGCGGCCTTTGTGGCTAACGTTTGAAATGACTGAGCAGCAACCCCACCTCCCCGTCATCTGCCCTCTTCGCCTGCCTCCTAGCGTTATTGCCGCCATTTGGTTGCATTTAAGCGCCTCGGACCTCCGCGCCGCGCGGCCTGCAGGTCCTCCTGTATCGCGGTGCGGCGCGCGACCGCACAAGTATCGAGTGGACATCGGCAGGCCGGCGCGCCGGGCCGGGCGGGCGAGAGGGCCGGGCCGGCCGCGTGGATTTGTGTCCCACGAGGGTCGTGCGGGCCGTGACAGGCGAGCGGGGGGGCCGGGCCGGGCCAGCGCGCGCCTCGTCGTCCCTTTCGCAATATCGTTTCTCTTTCTCTCATTTTCAGTGGCAACACGCATGCGGCGGGGCGACAAGGTGTGAGAAGGGGGAGGGACGGGCCCGCCGGGCCGCGGACACAATGGGCCACCGGGCAGCGCGGCCAAACAATTTCAGAAATGTTCCAGGTGGAAACAAATCCCCGCGCGACTGGAACGCTGCTGGCGCGACCGGCCGGGCCAAACGGCGGCCGGGACAATGGCCACCGCGGCGGCCAACTCCTGCCCGGGGCCGGGCCGGGCCGGGGCGGGCCGGGGCCCCGCTCCCACACTGCGCACCACACGTCTCTGATCGGACCCTGCCTGGTGTCGCAGGCAGGGAGAGAGGGGCCAAAGCGCCGAGGTGGTGAGAGGCGCGGTCACCCGTTCGTTCTCCTGTCATCTACCGAAACAAGTGACCGGATGTGTGTGTGTCTTAGTTGCGCCCCACCATCTGGAAAGCGACAAGCCGTTGTACTGGCCGTGTAGGGTGGTGGCGGCGTGGCGCGGGGGCGTGTTTAAGAATGCAGGCTGTTGATGCTTTAGGATTGTACGGTTGGGGACAGTTTGACGGATATAGCAAACGGAGTAGGTACGAGCGAAGACTTTCTGAATTCAGAAAATTTGCCCCATTCGACCGTTGAGCGCCTTGCTGTGTACCTCCCCGGGCGAGCCCCACGGGCGCGGTGCCCCGGCCGGGCAGCCCTGTGGGGCCTCGACAGCCCCGCGGGGCCCAGAGGCGAGGGCCGGCCCTCACAGGGGCACGGCAGGGCAGCAGGGGACAGTGATGGATGCGGCTGGACTCGAACATCCTCCGAGGCCCTGCCCGGCCGCCCTGCCCGCCGGCCGGAGGACTCGCAACCTGCTGAGGTCGGGCTCTGAGCTCTATTTCTCAACCTCGTCCTTAGAAAGGGGAAATTTTCAGGAATAAGAAAAAAGGGCTTTCTCATATACAGGAAAGTTGTAATGTTTGAACCGTTTAAAATGGTAACGTTCTTTCAAAAACCTCTAAAGATTTTAATAAAATATATGCCATGTACCATGCGCGATAAAGTAGTACTGCTTTCTTATTATTTTGTACACAAGCCCTGCGTGTGCATTTTCTGTTGTTCCTGCCCTGCAATGTTATTTGTTGCGACGTGTGTGGCCGTGAATGGGTGTTAAATATTGAGGCCTGTTTTGGTCTCGGCGAGATGAAAGGGGAAAAGTGGCAAAGGACTCACTGTGGAGAGAGAGGGAGAGAGAGAGACTGACGGACCTGCAGAGAATAAATTGAATGGGGTGAAAAATAAAATGAAGAAAAAGTGTGGAGACCAAAACGAGAAACAATTTTAACACCTTGTACCGCGCGCGAGCAGGGCCCTTTTAGGTATGCAATCTGCGGACGCACGGCGGCATGGAAATCAACAACGCGATGCGTGTTCGCGTTTGTGTGAGTGCGCCTGCATGTGTGTGTGTGTGTGTGTGCCTCTTCGTTTTGTTGGCAGCTTTGTGCTCTTGTTTGTGGCGCGGCAGTACGCCCCGCGAATGGTTTTGTATGTATTTCATTCGCCCTCGACCAGCGCGGGGCGCGTCTAGGCCCGTCCACCCCACCCTCCCTCCCCCCACCCCCTTCAATCCACGTATTGCTCTATCTTCTTCTCACTCAACTTCTAGGCGAGCAGCGGACGAATCGGCCCTTTTCCGACGGCGGTCGGGTCGGACCGGCCGGGCCGGCCAGGGGACTCCGAGGTGTCGCCGCTGTCCGTCCCTGCCGGCCCGGGCCGCAGACAATAACCCGGAGCTACTTTGTTCCCAACTTTGCTCTTCGTTTTTCCGCACCTCGCTGCACTGACCTCCATCGCCTGCTTTTACACCTGTTCTGTCTCGGTGTGAAAATAAACGCCTCCGCCCTGGCCCTGGACCCACTGCGGATGCTCACACACACACACACACACACACACCACTGGAATCGTCGCCGCCGCCCGCGTCTGCGCGAGAAACATCACACTGCGCGGAATATGTCGAAGATTTTAGTAAAGAGAAAGCCGAGGGGGAATTCACATCGAAAAATCTTGTACAGACTACTCGGTATTACACGGTATTACACCTGTATTACACAAAAGATTTTATCACTTTACAGCACATTTTCGTGTTTTTCGGTATTACATTACGTGTATTACGGCGTAATACATGGATCAGGTGTACAGTGTATTACGGAAGTGAATTCCCCCTCGGAGAAAGCCTTCCATAGAAAAATATATATCTTTGTTTTTAAATTGGAAAAAAGTAAAAATAGGATGCGTTTACCTTTGACCGGTCGGGTGGTGGTCGCTTTTGCTCATTACCGCGCGGAGGCGCCGCGCGCAAATGACTTTTTTACATGATTTATTAATCGCAATGACGTTCGGATCCGGTCTGTCAACCGGGGCGTCATTACTCATACAGCCCGCGGGCTCGCGCGGGGGCACAACAGGCCCGGGGGGCGCGGCCGCCAAAACAATAAAAGAGAGGGTGGGACCGCAGCCCGGGTGAATGGAGCTAGGGCTGCTGGACGAGCAGGGAGCGCCGCGTGCGTGTACTCCACATATACTCTCATTCACCCGCGAGCGCCTATCAAAATATCTGCATCAAACATCATGTGGAAAATATTTGCGGCGTCCGCACACTATAACGGGCTATGTAGTGCTATTTTGGGCATAACTACGTTTACCAGTGTGCGCTTACGTAACTTACGTGCGCATTTTGTGCATAATAACGATATTGTGCGTAATTAAGAATACTTTGCGCCGAGTTACGTATGTGCACAGTTGTACGCAGCTACGCACAAAATAGTTACACATCCCGTTGGTGTATGTGAATCAACGTACCTCAGTCCGGCTCCCGCAGCCGGTGTCGGGGCGTGCGGGGCACAAGTACTGTACTCCACGACACCTTATCTGTCCCGCCTCCGCGCCGCCCTGCCGCTGCTAATACACAACCGTTATTGATCTGTCTTGTGGAATGCACGACACGACCCTTATTGAATTTTTCACCCTTAATCCCATATTGCCCGCCGACGCCCTCCTCCTCTTCTCTCCTCGCGCCCGGCCCGGCCCGTCAGTGACGCGCGCTGCTCGTCGCTTTTGGTCGCCGCGCTGCTCTTTTCAAAGAGCATCTCAATTTCCCGGGACGTCACGTCACGACCCTCGGGGGCGGTGCCGGGGGCGCGGGGGCGGTGCGGTCGCGCGGGGGCGGTGCCGGGGGTAACCCACCCCCACGAGCATTATGTCCTGCGCCGCTTCATTCCGCGCGTTCCGCAGGAAGGCGGACGCGTCGACGCGGTCTCGTCGCGCCGGCCGCCGCCGGCCGGTCTGTTCCGATTTGAACACGTTCCACTACTATACCGCCCTCTATTTGCTGTTGCACCCCCCACCCCCTCCTCCCTGCCCTGCTGCTGCAGTTTCCAAAAGAGGGCTGGGGGTGCGCGCGTGCAGGCCCGCCCGCAGGGGGCCCTGCTGACACAACAACAGAGCGGAGCAGCGTGTTCGCCCCGCAAAACATTCGCGAAAAGCGCGCGCGGCGCGGCTGGGGGCGCGGGGCGCGGGGCGCGGGGTGCGGGGCGCGGGGTGGCGGCGCTGCGAGCCGCTCCCAGCCCAACTTTTCCCTCCTTCATTATAATGATGGACGGCGAGTGGCCGCTGCGCTGACTGCTGCCACCCCCGCCCCGCCCGCCCCGCCCCGCCACGCCCCACCCCACCCCGCCCCGCCCCGCCCCGCAACGCCCCGCCCCGCCACGCCCCGCTCCGGACCATTCAATGATCGTGTCGTGGCCCGGGGGCCCTCCACCTTCTCGCGATATTATAAAACACGCGCTCGGTTCGGTTCGGTCCCAGCCAGCAGGGCGGGGCGGGGGCCGCGCGCGACCCAAATGTAGGGCCAACAATCGGACATAGAGGAACAAGAGGCTCGCTGGGGGCGTCCAACGAGGCCGTGTCGTGCGCCGTGCCCCGTGCGCCGCGAGCGTTATCCGGCTTATTGGCGTGCTGCCCCAGCCCGGCATATCGCCAATATAATATTTTCTCTATGTGATACTACTACCCTTGTTACGTATTTTTTTTTTTTTTTTTTTACGCCCACAACACTCTGACAGGGGAAAAATAAAAAAAAAGAACAGTATGGGTACAACTTTTGCGCTACGAGCCTTTCAATTCACCCCCACTCACACTCACATTACCCCCCCCCCCCCTCACACACACACGCACACACATGCACTAGCACGCACATACACAAGGCGCGCGCGCGGTCACAAACGCGCCCGAGCCTGAGTGGAAGCCGCGGGTAGCCAACTCTCTTCCTCTCCCTCTGCTGCCACGAGGGTCATAAATCACAAATCATTAGCAGTTTACCCGTGTCGCTAGCGGCTCGCTGTGCTTGGTCCGCCGGGCTGGGCTGGGCTGGGCCCCTCTGCTCCAGTTTGGCCAGGGCCTGTACCCCGCTGTTCCCTATCAGCTAGCTGGCCCGCGATTTGCTTTCCCTCCGTCTCTCTCTCTCCCTCACTCACATTATTCTCTCTCTCTCTCTCTCTCTCTCTCTCTCTCTCTCTCTCTCTCTCACACACACACACACCCTCTGACTCTCTCTCGCATCCTCTGATTTTACATCGTGTTCCGTGATCCTAGCTACCACCCCATTCCCCTGCCAATTGTTTTCCCCCCGTATATATCTGGTGCCAGGCGCGAATATAGACCACTACTGCCTCCGCCAACCTGGGGGCTCGGCACAACACACAATATACCACAATGACCTTGTGATATATATGTATATGCGCGGGCACATTGCACATTTTATGTCAACCAATTTCCTCTTTTGCCAAATGTTCTTTGGTATGGTACACTGTAAAAAATATTTTACGACATTTCTCGTATTTCTTGATTAACAACTGATGTAAATTTACGATGGGTCTCGTAAATTCACGGATGCCTGGATGCCCAATGGTGTACGTTTCAGAATGTAAAATCGATACCAAACGTCATTACAGTTTTGTAATTTTATACACGGTGGAACCTTCGTCCAGGTTTCCAAGCAGCCATAATTTTCTTATGGAGAGAAAATACATTGGAACGTCTTGGTTTTTCCAAAACTGCTTGGAAACCTCGACGAAGGTTTCACAGTGTAATCTAATATATGTTAATTTCACCACATTTCTCATGGGAAATTTTCCCGTAACCCGTACAAATATTTCTCACGGGTGTGGTTTTACTGAGAGTTACCATGCATATGACCGGCTTGTCTCGATCACCGCACACATCTGGGCCGCCGTGTGGAGCCCGGCCCGACCTGCCCCGCGCCGCGCCAGAAACACTACAGCTGTATGCATTGATGGCAGCGCGAGCAGCGTCGTTGATCCGAGCAGGACCCCCAGGTCCTTGAGCGCGACCTCCCCGGGGAGCAGGGGCGCGCGGCCGTTAGCAGAGGGCTTTCGCAGATGAGATGGTTCGGCGCGGCTCCCAAAGAAGTTATCACGTGATGACTCATATGTAAACCGAAATCTGCTTTCGGCGGCATGCTCATGCTCGTAGGGAAAAATCATCACTGTCCTCTTGTGATCCGACCCACAAAGTCCGATTGAATATGGGTTTTATTTAACCTAACATGGCCCAAATAAAAACCTAATATAATTTTTTTAGACTTATTAAAACTATCTAAAAACCATAGTATTGAGCCCATATAATACGTTTTAATTTATTATCCTTAAGGATATTCTCTACGCGGAGACCCAAATTCTAATGGCATATGGCACGGGAGATGCGGGATGACACTGGCGAAAGTGATTATCGGCTGGTGTGTAGAGACTTCGAGGGGCGGAGATTGCATACAAGTCGTAGTGTGGTGCCGTTACGCTGTGTATCCGCTCTGTGTGTACAGGAAGATTTCCCGGCCGAGATCGACACGACACGCTCGACTGTTTTGATATGTTTGACCGTTGGGCAGCGTTTGCGCCGCCCGGCCCGCGACAAGGGAGTCCCTTTTCTCACGGGTTGCGGCGTGTACCCTCGAGAGTATGTGTATAGTCTTGTGCCGCACTGTTTGAGTGGGACTCGGTGTATATATACATCTGCATGCCCCGCTTCACCCCCTCCTCCCCCCGCCTCTCCACTCGGGCTGGCCATACTGGGTACGGACATGCATCTAATCACGACTCCAAACCATCAAATCAATCGCTTCAACTACTTGTCCCTTGCACAGCAATTTCTTCCCTCCTCTCCGCTCTGCTGCGAGGAGGAACAAACACAGCCCGCTCCCCCACGCACCCACCCACCCCCATCCCGACGAGGACGGACGCCGCCCCGCCGCCGCGGGTATCCATCCCCCGTCCCATAGGATTTTAATTTGCCTCGAATAACCTTGTCCTGTACAGTCCGCGTGTCAAGGACCTCTGCCCTACCAGCCCACTCCCCCCCCCCCCTCCGGCACATCAAGGACATGAAATATTTGTGCAAGATTTCAATTAGACGGCCCCGCGGCCTCCAGTCAGTATTTGCACTGCACTCGTGCCCCGTCCCGTGCCTCCCGTCGGCGGCGGCGGCGCTGCTGCTCGCTCTTATAAACCCCTCCGCCTTGGTCGCGTCCACGTCACGCGGGCCGTCACGCGGGCCGTCACGCGGGCCGTCACGCGGGCCGTCACGTCGCGCGGCGCGACAGCCAGGCGCCCCGACGCATCTCTTCGATCTTGACCGTCTTGACGACCTGCCCGCGGCCCCCTAGCTCCGTGTGTGTGTGTGTGTGTGTGTGTGTGTGTGTGTGTCGTGGGGAAGCGCCATCAGAAGGCGGATGAAACGATCGACGACCGTTCCAGGTCGGCGTTTCCGCGCGTGCTGTGCGAACTGAGCCGCGCGCGCGTGTGTGTGTGTGTGTGTGTGTGTGTGTCCGCAGGGGTCCATCAAAGTCTGAGTGACGCTGCAGCTGCCCTCGCGACCCGGCTCAGCCCCGCTCGGCTCGGCTCGGCTCGGCTCGGTTGCGGTCGTGTTATGCAAGGCCGTGGACGCGCCGGCCCGAACGTGACCGCCCCAATGGAGGCCCGGATCAGCTATAGGGGAGGAAAGGCGGCGGCGGTGGTGGAGGCGTCCTGTCCGCGAAGCACCGAGCGCGCCGAGCGGAGTCATCACACGACTCTGTGTGTGTGTGTCGTGCAACGGAACAGCAGCCCGTTAGAGCGAGCGTGCGCGCGCGCGCGTGCGAGTCACGGCCGGAACAAAACGGAACGGAGCGTCACTCCCGAAAATGTCGCAGAGCGGTGCGGGAGGCGCTCTCAGTGTCACGGTGGGCTGCACTGTGCTCGGAAAAAAAGGGTTCTTCTTCCACAATTATATACCACACTACTGCCGTCGTGTGCTGTCCTGATTCGCTCGACGACGAGGAGGAGGCATCGGCCTGGCCCTGCTGCTGCTGCTGGCGCGAGAGACGCGCCTGGCTGGCCTCGTCAAGCTTTTTAAGCCGTAATAACGTCGCGTGTGCGTGCGCGTGTTTTGGTGCGAGCAGTTAGTTTCGAGCTGTTCTTTTTCCACTGTTCGGCTAGCTTACCTCCTACCCCACCCGGCCGGCAGCGTGCGACTAGAGGACTAGCGAGACTCCGGTGTCGTGCCTGCTCGGCGTCGTCTTTCAAAGTCGCCCTCGCTGGAAGTCTTGCGAATGCATTTGATGCTTACGCTTACCCTCCGCGTTTGGTATACATCATTGATTTAACTAACCCCCGCGCGCGCACCGGGCCTGGACCTGGTTCATCACTTTGCAGTCTCACTGCAACAGCTGCTCTGTAGGCCGTGGCACGCCTCGTCACTCACTGCACGTGATAAAAAAATTTAAAACTCGATTCCAATAACCGCGATTTATCGTTAAATGATGTGACCTAGTCAATTTTCTTTTCGTATACACCGTCATATCTGTTGGGGCTGGATAAAGGTGTGAAAGACGATGTATGATAATCGCAAAATGTGAAATTACAAAAATAAAATAAAATCTAGGAGCGCAGTTAGACGTCACTTGACAGAACGAATAATATGTTTATAAAATATTGTTCAGTTACAGTTTTCCTGTTATTTCAAAACAGGAATTGCTGCCAACAAACTTAACCGTACTCATCCTATTCATTTACAGCAAACATTTTAACAATGTGTAGCGGGTTATTTAAGTTCGAAATAATAGAAACACGGGCCGTTTCCCTGATCCTACCGCGTTCCAATCAACGTGAGTGGGCGGCGCGCGCGCACTTAGGCCCCTGAGCAGCGGCGGCGGCGGCGGGGCGGGCTGTCTGCTTTCGGCCCGGCCCGGGTCCTGACTTGGCCGCGTCCCGCCGGCCGGGCCGGGCCGGGCCGACTGTTTACCTCCCCTTTGTCCTGCTGTTTATTTACCTTGGCTCCGCTGCGGTCCCGCGGTAATGCCGTTTGTGCAAATAAGGATTACACGCGAGGTGTGCAGCGCGGCGCAGCATTTGTCATGCGCGCCTGCGAGCGTCTTTGACACTTTATTGTTACCGCGGGGAGGATTGTGGCCGGCCGGACGGCGGAGGTATTTTTCGACAGGCTGCAGGACGGCAGGACTGCTGCAGAGCAGGGACTCGCCCTGCATGCCTCGCTATGTGTGTGAGGCGTGTCGCCCCGGTGATATATGATAACGAGTCGTGGATGTACTCGGCAAATACGATTACCGTTTCGGTCACGGCTGATTTAACCGCCGCGTGTTTAGTTTGCGGTCTGGTTTCAGACACCTTGCCTCTCGCCCCGCCCCGCCCCGCCCCGCCCCGCCCCGCCCCGCCCCGCCCCGCCCCGCCCCGCCCCGCGCGTACTGTCCCTCTGTATATCTCTCCGCCGCCACACTCCGCTGCGGCGGAACCCAAATGCGATCAGCGACAATGCGCGTCGCGTGTGAGCGTGCGTGATTCGTATCTGTCGCTGCCCCGCGGGCGCGGCGCGCGCCCCACTGGAGGAAGAAACTAATCTGAGATTCAAATTGCAAAATTCATCATTTTTAGGCACAAAGTAGCCTTATGGCCTGAATTTTCTATACGATTTTTCTTTTTGTAGATTTTCCTAGAATATTTTTTTTTCTTATTTTATTTTTAACGTATTTTAGAATTTTCGTCGGTTTTCTGAATCCCGCGATACACCCCGAATAGCCCATTCTTGTACCAAGAACACTGGGTTTGTCGTGATGCAAATTTACTTGAGACAAGAAAATTTTCTTGCTTTATACATATACATTTAAAATTTAGAGCTGTTTCTTATTTTCTTTTGTCAGGTGATTATCAGTGGCCGCGAGGCTAAGCTCTGTGAAAATACTGAAATGGGACTAGACGTGTGACGATTGTCGCTCGTCGCGCGGGTGACGGCGCGCGCACCGTCACCACCTGGCCCGCCCCGCCCGCCCCGCGCGCCCGCCCCGCCCCGCCCGCCCCACCCGCCCCGCCCTGACTAAACACCGGCTCCTAATCCTCGGCGTGCTCGATGCACGGCCAGCCAGCCAGCGAGCGAGCGAGCGACATCCGGGACACGTCATGCCAGAGGGACGCGCACGCCGGGGCGGACATGCTCCTATTGTAGACGGCGCGAGCGCGGCGGCACAGCGCAGTCATTGCCGGCAATCGAGTAATTGCTTGTTGTTTGGAACAATATGTACACGAGTCGAATGGCAGCGCATGAGGAGCGCTGTTGACTTATCTGCCGCGCGGCCGCGGTGCGTCCTCGACCCTATCGAGTGCTAGCGTATGCCTTTGTGACGGAGGAATATCTCGAGTGAATAAAGTGAGTAGTTGCGCACGCGGGAGTAGCGTGTCGGCCGAAATGTTCTTGCATCATCGCAGCGCCAGCTATTTATTTCTACCTCGTCGCAAACGTGGCAGAACCGCCATATCTCGGCCTGCTGGTCTGCGTAACTGCAACGTAACGAAACGACGGTAAAAACAATGTCTGATTTTTTTTTGGGTTGGGGGGGGGGGGACTCTCGTAATTTGAGGAAAAAAGGGTAAATTTCCACAGTTTTTTTAGGGGACTTCCTCAAAATCTGAGTATTTTTTTCCCCCAAATTGAGATAGTTCCTCAACGTTTACCCTATTTCTTTAAAAAATCAGACAGTGTTTTAATCGCGATGTGACAGGTACTTTTAGCCGACAGGGTTTCCCCACTCGTGATTTTCGCGTCCCCTTTATTACATAATCCGTGTAGGCCTATTGCGCGGTATTACGCCGGTATTCAGACACTGCACCATATTTTTTTTATTTTTTACCGCTTTAGAGCATATTACATTGCGCGTAACACATCGATCTGGTGTGCACTGAATTACGGAAGTGGAAAACCCCTCACTTCTTGCAGCTGCCGTGCGCGCATTTGAATGTCTTCGTGCCTAACGGCATTCGAAATCCATTAGCAAACGAGCTCAGCGCTGAGGTGTTGGCAGCCCCGCAGAGGGCCTGCCTGGCCTGGCCTGCCCACCCAGCGGGTTAGTGCCCGCTGGTTGGTACCCGTGCGGCCGTATCCGGTCGAGATGAAGAGACACAGCGCTCGTTAGGGGGGCGTGGCTCACTGCGAGACAAGGCCTTCCTTGCATGGACCGCGGGCCCGCGCGCGGACCGTGGCGACGGGGGGCACTTACGTTTTGCAACCATGCATCCAGGTACAACGGGGCCCCCGACATGGTGTGCGAGTACGGTGGTCTGTCAAAATTAAATACCAACGGGGCTTCAGGCTAGACGTTTCTTTAAGGGTTCTTTTCCCTTTGCTGCGTTGTGCGAATGGCATAGCATTGTGGCATTGTGTGTGATCCCCTAGGACAGGCGCGCTTACAAGAAAAAGGGGTTCGCATTGCCCAAATACCTGCTCACGCTCCAGCTAAGTCCCGGTAGGACACAAAAGGGCGAATAAGGCAGAACTATAAAGACTTGAGCGCCTCTGCGCTGGCGAAGCCACAATTCCAGCATTTGCATAATCGCGTTCCTCCTCATAATTCCCTCTTTTTATTCTGGAATGGCTTTTCGCCTTGTAATTCATTTGCAGAACCCTTTAAGATTAGAAAAAAACGTCGCCGCTCCAGTGCAGAACAGCGGCAGCCACGCCATTAACAGCTCCGAGACCAGATTTCAAAACAAACCCGCGAAAATTAAGCCCAGCCCTGCGCTTCCGCCCGAGGCGAGAAAACTCCACTACCAGCACAATGCTTTACCCCGCTCCGCGCCGTCCCGTCGTCCTTCCCTTGCGCGCGAAAAATAATCACCTCCAACAAATTCTTTTTCTGTTTTGTTGCTCACATATGCTTTATCCAGGGGGCGCCTTTTCTTCCCCACTAACGAGCGACCTGCTCGTGATGGGGGAGGTCCGGAGGGAAATATAGCCCCCGAGCGGGGAGGTGCGAGGCGGCGGAGGGGAAAGCCAAGTTGTGTACTGTCGCCGGAGCAGGAAAACCGAGACTGGGAGGACCCGCGGAAGAATTTTTCGAAGCTGTGTACGTACTCCAACGGCGAGAAAGCCGGGTCGCTGTCTAAAATCTTAAAAGTAAAATATACAAAAAGAGGAAGAAAAACTATCCTTGTGCGTGCGTGAGTGCGAGGGCACTCGTGTAGTGCGGCGCCTGGTCGCCAGGGCGCGCCCTGCTGACCACTCCCCGCTCCGCCCCATCTCTGTGTGGACTTGACGGCTCAGACGCACCCTCACGGAAAAAGGGTCCACTCGCCCACGCCACCCCCTCTAGCTTGGTGTTAAAAGAGGTGCAGGCGGTAGCCCATATTGTCCTCCGGGAGACCTTTAGCAGCAGACGACACGCGAGGCAGGCCAAAGGCAAGCTCACGGCGAGCGGGCGGGGCGGGGCGGGGCGGGGCAGCTCGACCCGACCTCCCTCGCTCTCTCCCGCTCTACCGACCCCCATACATTTCCTCTGGGGTGGCCAACGGAACAGAAAAAGGGTGGAGACTTTTTCGCAATCTGTGAGAAAGAGCCACGAGGAACATCACGGGCCAGAATAATAGTTTAAAGCAGCCTGTGTATGAGTTGGCCGGCGTCCACCGACCCTCCGCGCTGCTCCGGCCCGCCCCGCCCCGCCCCGCCCCGCCCCGCCCCGCCACGCCCCCACCCGGGCCGCTGGGGTGAGCGCCGCGCGCTCTCGGGGTCCTCGGGGGAATCTTTTATATCTTATTTATTATAATTATGACCCGGAGTGTGCGGCTAAAACGGTGAGAATGATTGTTTTGGCCTGGCGTTAATGAGGTTGAGATGTGGTGGCGGTGGTGGCGGCGGTGGTGAGCGCTGTGGGCGCTGGCTCGGCGGGGTGGCCTCCGGGGGGGCTGCTCTTATTCGCACGCGGTCCCCTTTGCTGCGAATAGTATGCTGCCGCTGCTGCGAATAGCGGCACTCCCAAAGACAGAAAGAATGGCAAGATGGGGAACAATCGGCCGGGCTATAGCGGGGTGCAGGGGTGGCTGTGAAGAAGGCGCCAAGAATGCTGCAATATGGCTGTAGGGCGGGGCGTCGTGTGGGCAGGGCGCGCCAGGGCGGGGCGGGGGCAGGGGCTGGGGCGGGGCCGGGCGGGGCGGGGGCAGGGCGGGGCGGGAGCGGTAGGCTTCTACGGGATCACCACCCTTGCCCGGCCCGGCCCGGCCGCACCCTTTGGCCGCCGGTGCTACTGCTTTTTCTGCGCGTTTTGTCCGGATCAACTCTCGGCAATTAAAAAATGGCATTGAGGTGCCTGCTCGGATTGTTATCGAGGGGACTGTGCGGGAGGGAGGGGGGTGGAGGGAAGGCCGTGGGCGCCAAAGGGGTCGTGCTGCTCATTGTGAGTGCCAGGCGGGGCTGCTCCTCTCCTTTGACTCCCTAATGCTGCCCGGGGGGGCGGGGCGGGGCGGGGCGCGGCACTTTGCCCCGCTCCTGGGGTAACGAGCTGTATTTGTCTCGAAATTATTTCTAGCAGACCGCGCCGAGCCTCAAGTCATTGCCGCGGGGGGACCAAAAAAAAAAAAGATGTGGAAAATGTGAAAGCGTCCAGTCGGATAATTATATATTTTTCAAGAGGGCGATGTGGCGCGCGGAGTGCTCAGTTTTCACGCGTCGCACCGTTTTGCATTTTAGTGTTGGCGAGTCGTTTTACCTCGTGCGACTCCTTATTTGACCTGCGATCAGAGTTTATGAACTGAGTCTGTTATTTCGGCGGATGGAGTCCCCCCTCTCGAATACACCTGCTGCCGCCCAAGATCTTACGCGATGCGAGAGAGGAAGGGTCGCCGAAGCGCGCCTTCTGTGCCTTTACAACACGTTCGTGTGTGGCAACCGGTAGTAAAGACGCCATTATACAGGTGTGCTAATGTTCTCGCCTATGGCGACGTCCCGGAAAGAGGACATAAAAAAAACCGAAGAAAATAATGCAAACATAATAAAATGAAAAGACAAGCGCGCGGCGGCGTTGCCTCCGAATGTCCAAATAACGAAAAGAGTGTGCCTGACATCCTCCTGGGCGCGGCGGCGGCGGCGGCGTGCGAATAGGCCGTGTCGCTGCTCAGCTCGCACGCAGCCCGGCGGTGCGGCGGCGCGGCGGTGCCGAGACACAGCCGGGCCCTGCCCGGTGGCTGGCGGTTTTGTGTGCGCCCTCCGGTCGTAAAGAAGCGTGCGTATTTAGATAGTATCGGGTACGGCGGCGGCGCGGTGGCGGCGCGGCCGGGCCGGCCGGGCGGCGCCGATCACAATTAGCGGGGGTGCGGGCCGTGTGCGCATACGCGGCGCCGCCCGCCACTTAGGACCTGAGGCCCGCCCCACCGCGCCCCGCCCCGCCCCGCCCCGCCCCGCCCGAAACTACCACGCACAGCAGAGTTAAGTTTCATTAGCGATGTTTTACAGGTGTAAGGTCGAAGTGCGCCGTCTGACTCTGAGGTCAGGCGGGGTCGACCTTTAGGCTGCCACTACTGTACCGCGGGTGTTTCTTTGAATGCGTAACATTGTTGCGGGCTTGCCTACCCCATTCGCCCGTAAGGCGCCATGACCCCTGCCTGCAGGTGTTGCAACCTCACGATCAAAATCGTTAATTTACGAAGGCCAGTTTTGTACTCGTATAAGAATCACAAGTCAATACCAAGTGTCCTTAAAATTTTGTCATTTTACAATTTAATACCGTAACTTTACAACCTTGCTCATGGAAAATTTTGTCCCGTAACTCTTACGCACATTTCTCGCAGCGACGTGGCCCCTCTCCGTCATGACAACATTTACACGCGCTCGCCCGCGGCCCGCGAACACTCTTGTACATCGCAGCAGCAGCAGCGGCGCAGGCCGGGCTGAAACTAGAATTTATCTGTTAAACAAATGCTGGACGCGCGGAGCGGGGCGGGGCGGGGCGGGGCGGCTGCAGCCGCTGCTGCCGGAGCCCCGCGAGAGGAGAGGAGAGGGGGCGTGGCCGGGCCGGGCCGGGCGGGCCGCATGATGCATGGCCTTTTGGCACACACGCTGTGTATGGGTGAGAGTGCATTGTAAGGAGCAAGCAGTGTATTGCTACAGACAGGCGCTAAAGCGGGGCGCCAAAAGAAGGAGGAGTCTCACAGCAGAGCATCCCCCCACCCACACCCACACCCTCCGGCCCCGGGCCGGCACATGAATTATGATGATAAGATGAATGAAAGTATGAAAGTGCGCGGAAAAATGTACGGGGCCGTTGGGGGTGGCAGTGCTGCTGCTGCTTGTGCGAGGAATCAGAAGCACGCGTACGTCCTGCGGCGGGCGGGGCGGGGCGGGGCGGGGCGGGGCGGGGCACGCGCTCACTCCACCACGACCACATCTATCATATACGATTTGGCGTATATCACACCGCCAGCGGGCCTGTGTGCGGTGCGGTCGTGTCCTAGAGGGAGAAGTAGTGCCCGGCTCGGCTTGACTCGGCTCGGCCCCCAAAGGGAACTCGAGTGCGTACCTATAGTCGTGTTCCGCGCACCCGTGCGTGCGTGCGTGCACGCGTGTGTAATCGCGTATATATACCTCCTCACGGGAGGTGAGGTATGGTGGTATAATCCATTGTGCAGTAGCTTTGGCATAGCGTAGAGTGGTATGCCCCCCCCCCACTCCCCCTCCCTGTACACCCCACGCCCTCCTTGCTCTCAACCTCCTTGTCCTCCTGCCGGACAAGAGCAGCAGCTCCTCCAGGAGCAGCAGCCTCCGCGCCGTTGGCAGCGCCACGTCCTTTTCCCTCCCCGAGGGGGTGGGGCGGCGCTGGAGACGCTGCTGGAGCCTGGAGCCGGGCGCTGGAGCCGCTGCTGGGCCCGCACTGGACAGGAGGAGTGTCGCTTGACTCTCTTCAGCTTGACATATTTATAGCGATGTGCGGCGCCGCGTCTCCGCTACAAGCGCCGCCGCCCCGGCCCCGGCCCCGGCCCCGCCGCAGCGCCAGCCGCGTGAAATATGACCTGGCGCGAGCGCGCGAAAAGAGATGCAAATCACATTTTGATTGCGGATATATTCAATTTTACCTCGTCATGGACGTAGTCGCGCGGACGCGTTGCGAGTAGGGGTGACTTATACGGCGGCGCGGCGGCGCCCTCGGTGTTTAGTGGGGTGGTAGCCAGGGTGATAGGCCTAACATTAACGAAAATTAATTTGTAACGAAATTTATTTCCGGCCACAAGGAGTGTTTTAATGATCTCGGGTCATAAGGGAACGAAAATTCAGTGCAATCTTAGCTTTCCAATGAACCCCAGTTTGTTGATATTATTCCTACCGATCAGAAGATATTGTGAAAAAAAAGTGGTGGCTGGTCTGTTGAAATTGATTCTTACCTATATTAGCTCAGTATAAAACAAAACTGAATGACTCGTATACACTGATGCCAATAATTCATTACAACTCTGCTAAAAGGAGAAGAGCAATATTTTCTAAGCCCTATGGCCTTTGGACTGCAGTGGCTGTGCGTACGTGTCGCGACGTGGTGCGGTGGAGTGTCGGAGTGGAGCACAAGCATGCCCTGGCCAGGCCATGCGCCGCATTGGAGAGCCGCAAACAATTTCATTTATTCGCACGATCCCCCCCGCTCCTCTCTCTCTCTCTCTCTCTCTCTCTCTCTCTCTCTCTCTCTCTCTCTCTCTCTCTCTCTCTCTCGCTCTCTCTCCCTATCTCTCTCTCTCCCTCTCTCTCTCTCTCTCTCTCTCTCTCTCTCTCTCTCTCTCTCTCTCTCTGCCCCCTCTCTTTCGCTCCCGTTAGTCTGTTATAGCAGGGGCGCAGAGCTGCGATTGGCTGCACTCACTGCGTCGAGCGCTCGTTGATTGGCCTGCCTGCTCGGCGCTCGCTCTGCTGCGATCGGCTGAAACGTTGCATACCTCTCTCTCTCTCTCTCTCTCTCTCTCTCTCTCTCTCTCTCTCTCTCTCTCTCTCTCTCTCTCTCTCTCGCTCGCTCGCTCGCTCTCTCACCTCTGCTCCGGCGCCGAATGACAAAGAGGGAAGTCCCTGTTGGATGCGCATATAGCCTTTCTCCTGGCCGGACCGGAATAATGGACTACCAGACGGCGTGCTGCATAATTGCTCCTCTTTGTGGCAAGCGTATGCCCGTGTCTGTGTGTGTGTGCGCGCGCGCGTGTGTGTGTGCGCGGAGTCTGTGCCCCCTCATTGTCCGCTGAATCTGTCGGTATTCACACACGCTCACTTTGGCGCGCACACGAGCGTGAATGCTAACTTTAGTGTCCGACACCCACCGCCAATAGTGATCTCATCACATCGTTGGCGTTTAGTCTGGTTCCGTTGGACGTCGCCGTTGGACGTCGCCCCTTCCTCCTCTTCATTTCAGTTTTATTTAGATAGTTCTGTAACAACACTTTAAAAAAAATGATAGATGCGTTTACGTAGTGACGACGGGTTTTCGGTCTCTTGTAGCTTTGTGGTGCTTGACGGGGTGGTGTCCAGCTGTATGAATGGAGGAGAGAAGGTACCTGCTCGGAGAGTACCACTCACTGGAGGACCAAGATCAATCGATACAGAGAGAGAGAGAGAGAGAGAGAGAGAGAGAGAGAGAGAGAGAGAGAGAGAGAGAGAGTCTGGGTGTGAGAGAGGGAGTATGAATGAGCCGAGCCGGTCCCGACCGGATGCAGATGGTGATGCTGCGATGTCGCCGTGTGATGTCGTGTGATGTCGGCTACCTGCCGGAGGTGGGCCTGGTGAGCGGGCGGGGGGCCGGACTTGCCGGATACCTCTCGGAGAGTGGGAGTGAGAAGGAGGGAGTGAGAGAGAGAGAGGGAGAGTGAATGAGAGGGAGGGAGGCTGCCGGTACAAGTCAAGCACTCAACAACAGTTACACCGACGGCCATCCGTCGCCAACGATCATGTTCAGCTCATTTTCATTTCCGCTCTGGCGAAAGCGATCACTCGTAATTTCGAGACATTTTGGGGGAGGGGCGCACGGAGTCGATTTGACAGTAAAACAACTCGACCCGGGCCGGACTTTTCAAAGTGGCGTTTTGCATTTTAACTCCCCACAAACTTTTTATTCCGCTCCGCCTTTTTTCGAAACAAGCGTTCCCGTAGAGGGTGCGGCCCACGGCCCACTCGGCTCAGTCAGGTGAACCGAACAACAATCCTTCACGGTTAACCGTGCTGGCTGATGAGCCGGGCAGGCGTGCGGTGCGCACGCGTTGCACCGCTCTCCCCGCCGTTAACCTTTCCCCGCGCGGGCCGGGCCACGTGTACAGCGCCCCTATACTGGTATAAATCAGCGCAGAACACACTTTCCTATTTATCTGCGAGTCCTGCGCAAGCGCCGGCCACGAGTGAGTCCCGCAGCCCGCGGCGGGGCGGGCGCGACACTGAAACTAGTTTGTGTGATCCGACCTGCTGGGCTGGAGTGTCCGGACCCCCTGCACTATGAGATATAGTGATTACTCTTTTTTTTTTCAGAAAGAAAAAAAAATTAACCTTGTAGAAAACGAATTGTCCTTAGCATCTTCCGAATATGTCCTTCAAGTTTCCTACTCGGAGAAAAAATATACTTTAGTTGCTGTAACTAAATAGTGTTCAGTCTGCCCCTTAATACTACCATATGACGTGGAATAGAACCTTAGCAGTACGTACCTAAACTTTTAACGTACGTTGCCGGGTCGCGATACAGGGTACAGGGTACGACAGGGATTTGGGGGGGGGGGGGGGGGCACATCGACAAGCCTGAATGAATCGGCCGACAGGAAGCCACGCCACGCCACGCGCCCGCTCTGGAGAAGACGAGGTGTGCTGCTGGTGTGCTGCCTCTCAGCAGTACCAACCGTGATGCTAATGAACCTCGCGCCCCCGCCACGCCACGCCCATGGGACGCGTGCGGAGTATGGACCGATCCACCTGATCCTGGCTGCGGCGCGCCTGCTGGCCGCGCCCCGCTGCGCCGCCGGGACCCGGGCAGTATTCGGACGCGCCGATGGCAGCCTGCGACACGCGAGACATGCATGCCGAGGCTGGCAGCCACGGTTGTAGTATGCGCAAGGTTATGTAGCGGTGGCGGGGCGGGGCGCGTTAATGAACACAGCCGGAGACGGTTCTAACGCAGGGCGGGGCGGGGCGGGGCGGGGTCGGGCGTGGCGGGTGGTGTTGGCTGAACGCTGCACCACGACCCGTACGAGTTTTCGTTTGCCTTTTTTTTTTTTTTGCGCCTATCACCTCGTATTTGACACTGCGATGTGGCGCACGAGAGAGAGAGAGAGAGGGAGAGAGAGAGAGAGAGAGAGAGAGAGAGAGAGAGAGAGAGAGAGAGAGAGAGAGAGAGAGAGGGGGGGGGGGGAAGACGGGCGTAGGGGCACGCGGTAGAGTATCGCTGACGAATTCCCCATGGCGGTCACGTCGTCGCGGAGGTGTCGGGCGGGGCGGGGCGGGGCGGGGCGGGGCGGGGCCGTGGCAGGTGTTGGCTGGGTCCAGCTCGGCAGCTGCTCTGCGTTATTGCGGATTCAGCCCGCGCCTCTCGTGCTAATCATGCATACACATGTCTCGCGGGGGTCTCTCTGCCAGGCGGCCGCGCTGCCTGCTGCAGTACCCCGCGCCGGCCAGGGCCTCGGCCGCGCCACGCCGCGCCACCCCGCCGACGTACACACTGCTTTTTACAAACGCGCGCCACGCCGCACACCTTCTCCATGCACTCCTATGCCGCGCGCGCCTTTTGTCGGGCGGCAGACGAGACGGCCGCGGTGCGAAGGAGAGCAAACGGGACGGAGCAGTGCTGCCAGAAAAGTAGGCAATAAGGCGCCCAAACGCAGTGGAGTAAGGCGGGGTGTGTGTGCGCCTGCCTACTAGGCAGCACCCTCGCACAGGTGCGTACATGTTGCCTAGTAGGCAGGCGCAGATGCAGCCCGCTTTACTCCACTGTGTTTGGGCGACTTATTGCCTACTTCTCTGGCAGCACTGTGGCGGAGCGTGGCGGAGCGTGGCGGAGCGTCGCGGAGTCGTAAACAGCCTTACCAATCACCGCGCGGAAGATACCCGCACGCGCGGCCTCCCATCCGCGCGCGAGATTTAAAATTAATATCCACCTCGCGGCGCGTCCGCCTCTGAGCAGCACAGCCAATCAGAAGGATCATTCCTGCATGACGGGTGCTGATTGACAAGTTTCTTCCGCGCGTTTATTTTTACACTCTTTTATTTTATTTATTTTATTGGAGCGCTTTGAGGAGGGACGGGGGGCGGGCGCCGCGGCCTGCCCGCCTCTGTTCGATCAATGTAGTGCATAATCGAGTGATTGACCTTCGCTTCGGCGCGAGCGAGTTGGACCCCCCGTCGCACTATGGGCCAAGCTGGCGCACACACATTCCGATCGGTAGCCAACAGCAGTCCAAATTAATCTCCGTGTAAAATGATATATAGTGACGTCGCCCCGACCGCCCCCAATAGCGCGCGCGGTCCGGTCGCTTACAGCGGCAGGTAGTGAGTGACTCACTGACGCCTGTTGTTGAAAGCCCACTCTAACACGTTCAAGTGCGCTTCTTGACAACAGTGCAATTTTAAGTGTCAAACTTGCTAGTTGTACACTTGTAAGTGTTTAACTCGACAGTTGTGCACTTGCATCTGTTCGACAAGGGAAGTGTTGCACGGGACAGTTTAACACTTGCAAGTGCACAACTGTCGACTTGAACACTTCCAAACGTACAACTGGCGAGTTACACACTTACAAGTGTTGAACAGTTGCACACTTACTTTGACAGTGTGCCCGCTGCCTAACACCGCAGGAGCCGCTGCCGTTGACTATCACCCCCTCCCTCGTTGGACACGTGATCAGTTATTGCAATGAGCCAGACACCAGCCTGATATCCTCCCGCGGCCGCTAGTTTCTCCATATGCGGCTCGGGTGTATCTGCTGTCCGTCTGACCCGCCCCGCCCCGCCCCGCCCCGCCCCGCCCCGCCCGCAGTCCACTTGACGCACGCCCTCGCCGCGCCGTTCCCACGCCTCTGAATGAATGACTGCGCGCCCTTGACCGCTCCGCGCGCGTGTGTCACTGGCTCCGTCTCGTCGGACACGGTGTCGGACACACACCCCGCCGACCCTTGGCCTGCCCTGCTGCGCCCGCCGGGCGGTAGGCAACACTTCGACAACAAGTTTGCTGCGTAACTATTCTTTCGGTGCTCACCTTACCTAACCTAACCTTTATAGTGGCCTTAACGCTGTTACGTTTTCTGTACAAAGCTGTAGGCACAAGCCCAGCAGCCCCCTCCTCCCTTTGGGAAAAAAAAAGGGGGAAAAAATCAAGTCTCTAAAGTCAGACATGGAGGGCGCGTGCTATTAGTGTGCGCTGGCGGGGCGGGGCGGGGCGGGGCGGGGCGGGGCGGGGGCGGGGCGGGGCGGGGCGGGGCGGGGAAGGACAGGCTCGTCACGTGCGACGGGCTCCTCCGCTCCTCCGGTCAAATCGACACGACTTTGATTGTATTTGCGACTCTAGTCACGGCCGGGACACATTAACACCGAGTATTGTTCAGCAACGCGGAGTCAGTCGGGGGGCCGCGGCGCGAGCCAGAGAGAGAGAGAGAGAGAGAGAGAGGTGGGGGTGGGGGAGGAAGTGACGATACTGCGTCCGCCGCTTCCTGTTTGGACATCGCCCCGCCGCTGACTCGACTCGTCACAGTGCGGCGTGGCGCGGCGGGGAGTGTAGCGGGACGGGACGCAGTGTTTCGGCGGTACATGTCGCGTGGTCGGCAGAAAGGAGCGGCCCTTGAGGGGGGCCGGCGGCGCGGGGCCGGCGGGGCCAGACGTTATCTGGGGCCTGGCCGGCGCGGCGCGCTGCTCACGCGGAACAAAAAAAAATCAGCTATACTGCTGCTAATCCAATAGCTTAGTGGGGGACGAATAATTTCACTGTTAAACCAAGTGTGCAACTGTTCAACACTTGAATGTGTGCAACTTTCAGTCTTATAGACGTCCAAGTGTACAACCCGGTATTTGTGCAATTCCAAGTGTCAAACCTGCTAGTTGTACACTTGTAAGTGTTTAACTCGACATTTGTGCACTTGCATGTGTGTTCAACCTTCCCCGACCTTCCCCGTGCAACATTTGCCTTGTTGAACACTTGCAAGTGTACAACTGTCGAGTTAAACACTTACAAGTGTCCGACTGGCGAGTTTGACACTTCAATTGCACAAATACCGAGGTGCGCACTTGCACCTGTTATACTGGACGTTGCACACTTACAAGTGTTGAACAGTTGAACACTTGGTTTCACAGTGTATTAATTGATGTTTCTAAAATTTAGCTGTGTATGGCTTGCATTGCATCTTGATAGCGGGCGGGGCGCACTGTTGTTGGCCGAAAACAGGGATTCCGCGGTGCTGGAGAACTTTACACGGCAAACTATTCCTTTGTGGGACGTATATAATGGAGGGTAATTAACCCATCCGCGTCTCGGACAGCGTGGCAGCCGTGCCGTGACGAGCAGGACGCTCAGTGCTGCCAGAAAAGTAGGCAATCAGTAGCCCAAACACAGTGGAGTAGAGCGGACTGCATCTGCGCCTGCCTACTAGGCCTCACTGTAACACAGGTGCGTACATGTTGCCTAGCAGGCAGGCGCAGATGCAGCCCGCTTTACTCCATTGTGTTTGCCGTTCACCTATTGCCTACTTTTCTGGGCAATACACTTGCCTACGCTGAGCATTGTTTTCAGCATTTTGAAATTCTGTCGAATCGGTCGGGCTGGGGCGTGTCGTGGCCGGGTGGGCCGGGCCGCGCGGCGGGAGAGAGAGAGAGAGCGGTCGTGTCGACAGAACGGCGCGGCGCGGTGGCGGGGCGGCCCAGGGCGGATCGGGAAGGAAGGTTGGTGTTGAATTTTTAAAAGGCTCCATCTTTTGTGTTTTTCGTGTGTCTCTCGCGGCGTGTGTTTGGGGGGGGGGGCGAGCGTCAACGGGAGTGAGTTATGCCCCCCGCGTGCGCCCGCGCGTGCGTGTGTGTGTGTGTGCGCGTGCGCGTGCGTGAATCAATGGAAAAACAATGGCCCATCGGAAGGAAAGGAAGCCAAATGAGGGAAGGTGAGGTGCTTCACCCGACCTTTCACGTCGCCGTGGCTTACAAAAGTGTACTACAAAACTTTTTTCTGTGCAGGTGTGTGAATAATGCCACTCGCGTGTACGTGTGTGAATTTCCATTTGTTCCTTTAGCCCTTGAAGTGTGACAAATTCCTGCGAAAATTCGCAAAATTTTTACTCGTTGAAAATGAGCGAATGGAGGAGGTCCACACACCTACAAGTGTATAGAACATTCCCACACTTTGCTTGTTTTTTTTTTTAATAAGGTGTTTCGTGTCTCTTTTCTGGCGCACCCCTTGTTCTTCGCCCTGGCCTCGCTTGCTATAATCACCACTTCATCACTTATTGACAGGGCGTCATCGGGACGACCCGTACGCGTATGATTGACGGTAAATTAGACTGTCAGCGTGCCGCGGACACCACCTGGACGCCCACGCGACGACAGCCATGGCCCCATCCCCCCGCGCCCCAACGTCCGCACCGCCCCCCCCCCCCCCCAACCCCTTCAGCTCCTGTCGAGCAAATCTGACTGAAAATAATCCAAAACGAGCAAGCGGTTTACTTATTTGGCGTGTACCGGGTGTTTCTTTGAATACGTAACAGTGTTGCGGGTTTGCCTACCCTATTCGCCCGTAAGGCGCCATTGCCCCTACAGAGCTGGAGAGTATGCAATCCCGCAACACTGTTACGCATTCAAAGAAACACCCGGTACGTAATGTGATCGGCCGCAGCGGCTCTCATATTCTGCTCTCCCCTCGCTCTCCTTCTGTCACTCTCTCTCTCTCTCTCTCTCCCTCTCTCTCTCTCTCTCTCTCTCTCTCTCTCTCTCCCTCTCTCTCCCTCTCTCACTCTCCCGCAGCCTCATCGTCCCGCACTCATCGCACTCTCTAGCTCGGCCGCGTGTTTTTGTTCCCCGCTGATACACGGATGTTCATGTTTTAGTGTTTTGCGCGCCAAACCCTGCAGGGTCTTCCGGCGGGACGAGCTAGCGCCGCTGCACTGTAACGCTGCTGCGCCCCGGCCCCGGCCCGGCCCGCCGCCCCGGCGAGTACATGGGGGATAAAAACTAAGCACTTTGTGTGCTTTAACCCCCCTGGTCAACCCCTCCTACTCCCCCGACCCCACACTATGAACGCTACATATCCATAACAAACGGCCGCACGCACGGGCGATTGTTTCCGTACATCCGCCTCGGGGCTACAGAAGCGGCTAACACGGGCGTGGAAGGTTTCAATCATTTACGCCGCGCTCGCCTCGCCTCGCCTCGCTCTCACACATCATAATCTCTGCTGTCGACCGCTCTGCGCGCGCTCCAAATCCGGCACGCGGGGCTTTCGCGCGGAAGACAGGTCTGTGTGGTGCGTGGGCGTGGCGTGGCGCGGCGTGGCGCGGTTAGCGGTGTGTTTAGAGACACGTCCGTGTCCGCGGACACGTGGAAGTGCTCCGGTCTCGTTGTGGCCGGCCAGACCCGCTCCCGCGGCTGGGAATAGCGCCCCGGCCCCGGCCCCGGCCCCGGCCCCGGCCCCGGCCCCGGCTCCGGCCCCGGCCCCGGCCCCGGTTCGGTAGGCGGAGAACAGGCCGAAACGGTTTATAACCCCTTCGTCTGGAGAGGTATTATCGGCCTCAAGGAACGACTAAAGTAGGCATGGAAGTTTTTAGCCCACATGTACCAATTTAAGCGGGAAAGAGAGAAAATACAAGAATATCCAGGAATTGAAGGTCTGTTCAAAGCAAAAGTACAAAAAAAATCATGATGGTACAGAATTCTATATTGTGTTGCATAATTCTGTAACATACATTACAGATTTCTGAAGCCAACTTTACAAAGTCTCGAATCATGTGGATACAAAACTCTGTATCACATCTGATACAAACTGCAGTAACATTTGTTACGTTAATTACTGCGTATCAATGTTACAGAATTTTGGATTGATTTTTTTTAGAGTGGCAGAATAGATCACGTTTTTTTTTTGTGCGTTGCTGTTGTTTTACCTTCGTGCGGGGCAGAAGGGACGTTAGGTCCGAGAGCATCCCGGGCCACGATGTTACCAGGGAGGATGTTAGGTGTTCGGGGGGAGTTTGGAGACAGTGTGGGGGTGTGTATACGAGGGAGTGGCATGCGCACGGGCGAAGCAGTTCTCGAACAGCACGGCCGCGAGCGAGCTAGGGCAGGGCGACCGACCGGTGCGGTCCAGCTCATTTAAATGTCTTTGTAAGTCTGATGGGCCGGCGGATGTGTTGAGGAGAGATACAACACGGGGTCCAACACTAATTAGGAGGGAGAGGAGGAGGGTCGCTGTAGCGCGGAGTACCTGGACAACCGGAAGGACCCGGTGGCGGCGGGAGGAGGAGGAGGAGGAGGAGGAGGAGGAGGAGGAGGAGGAAGAGGGGGAGGAGGAGGAGGAGGAGGAGGAGGAGGAGGAGGAGGAGGAGGAGGAGGAGGATGACAGAGGTGTCAGGCACCGGTGGAGGGACCGGTGGCGGAGGGGGTCCACATCAAACTAGAAACGTCATCAAATGACCTGACCTGCTACTGCTCGTCGTGAGAATCAACAGAGACCACCAGTATCGCGGATACGACGCCACCGCTGTGTCCGCCCGCCCCGCCCCGCCCCGCCCGCCCCGCCCCACCCCGCCCCGCCCCGCCCGCCCGTCCCTCCTCCCCGCGCCCCGCCCGACGCCGCGGCCGAGCGCCGCCGCCGGACCGCCGGGCCGTCGAGGACTGTCGCAAACTTGACACGACCGTCCCGTCCACCGGCCGGCCGACCGCCGGATCGCAATTGATGGAGCGAGAGTCGATGCGCCGCTAAAAGCCCTCCGCCGTCCCCCACAGTGAAAAAGAGAAAAAAAAGGAGAAAAAGAGAGGTTGCAGCTGCCTCACCCAGTCAGCGGCGGGGCGGGGCGGGGCGGGGCGGGGCGGGCACTGATGGGGGACAAGCCCTCGCCACACCTCTCTAGTCCCTCCCTCCCTCTCTCCCCTCGGCCCCTCTGAGCCCCCCGGAGACAAACACGGGCCACACCTCACAAGCACCAGACACAGACAGATGAGCGCTCACACAATTAAGCTGCCTCATTTGGGCCACCCAGCCAAAAAAGCTGTGGGCCAATTTCAGGTATCGGACAGCTCAATAAAAGGGCTGTTTGGGCCCAAACCGAGCGGGGGGCGGGGGGGGGGGGGTCTGCTGCTGCGGTGGCTGCGGCGGTTATCTCCTACAGGAAGCAAGAGGCAGCAGCCACGAGGAGGCGCGTAATCGACGCCATCGATTCTCAGCGGGATCGATTGTCTCGAAAGTGTCGGCCCACGCGCGGCACGGCCGAGTGGACTGCGCCGCGCCGCTCGCAGGGCCCCGCTCTCTGCTCCGGCCTGCGCTGGGAAGGTACAGCTGTAACGGCACGGCGCGCGGTGAAATGTATGCACGCATTAGGTATGTAGAACCCTCGCGGACCTTACCCGTGTTAATTTCGGTCTTAAGCTCAGGCCCATAAATTGAGAAGGGATTGGTGTGGTGCGGCGGGCCGGGGCCGGGGCCGGGGCCGGGGCCGGGGCCGGGGCCGGGGCCGGGGCGGCCGGGATGGACGACCAGGCCGGGACGGGACGACCTCGCGATAACGCACGGGAAATGTCACAGCCAGCCGCACGGGCGACGGCACGGCACGGCACGGCACGGCACGGCACGGCACGGCACGGCACGGCACGGCACGGCACGGCACGGCAGGACGCAGCCCGGCACGGCAACGCCGACTTTCCAATGCAAAGCCAATGAAACTGCTTTAATGGCGGTCCGACCAAATGTTTTAATTCCGGCGGTCGGGTCGGCCGGAGACCGCCTGATTTACTTTTTAACAGCCCGGCCGCGCGGCGCGGGAGGACTCCGCTCTCGCCCCCGCCCCGCCCCGCCTCGCCCCGCCCCGCCCCACCCCGCCGCGCCCCGCCCCGCCCCGCCCCGCCCTGTCCCACCCCGCCCCGCCTCGCCCTGCACCGCCGAACTTTTTAGATATACCTAGTTTTCGTAACCTCCCCGCCGCCCCATCCGGCCCGGTGTTCCGTCCGCGCCGGGTCGGGTCGGCTGAAACTCCAGTTCCTCGTGCCTAGTTTACATATTGGAGTACTCCGCCCCCATCTGTTATCAAGCAACCCTAATTACCCCCGTGTATGCTGGGTTGCCTCGCTCGTAGGAGAGGCTTAAGTAACTCGTTCCTCTATACAAGAACATGAGCCACTTTACATGGGGGCTGGAGTCGGCCCACGCATGGCCGCGAGAGTTCACAAACATTCTACTCACACCGTATGCATTTTTATCTCGCCAATTACTCACTTACCTTGATATTGAAATAGCTTCCCCCCTACTGACAGTTGACCTTAAAAAGCCCGGTGTACCGAGGCGTAGTTAAAAATTACAAGGGTACTACGTGTTGATGGTTTGTTGTCAACAGATGTACTGTAATATTTTATGCATTTTTGTGCGCTACTTTCTTGTCCCCCCCGAATGACCTATGTAACCCTTGATGGGTTGCACCGGAAAAATTCACCACTCTATTGATTCTCTAATCGCTTCCCCTGGCTAATGCTCTGATGGCTCTGCTTGACTTCTCATCCCTCTGCTCTTAGTTGACCAATTTCTTTTCCGACCCCGGTAACGACCATATATAGTGTTTGCGTGGGTAGCGGTGCAGATTCCCCCCCGCGCGACCGCGAATACAGACAAAACGCGAAACGCGTTTCGTCTCCCTATCAGCAACTTAACAATCGTGTTCTAATTACGCCGGCCGAGATTCGCATCTACAATCCCCCGCGCTGGCGCCATGTACTCGCGGACCTCATAACGACGCAGTTAACTAGCGCTCGCATCGTTATAGAGAAGTGGTTGGGCTACTGCCGCTGGCCGGGCGGAGCGGAGCACGGCGGCTCGCGAAAAGTCTATCCTGCGCTCATCGCAGTTATGACCCACCACCATCGCGCCTCCTTCTCCTCCTCCAAGTGCGTGCCGTGACACCATCAGCCGCGTGCACGCACGCACGCACGCACGCACACGTACCACCGGGGGCTCCGCCGCGCGGCGCCGGACGCCATCAGGACCCGACCTGACCCATAAAACACGCGGGGTCGACGCCTTCTTTTGTTTTTAGGCGCGTTTTACACGACAGCTGCAGCAGCCGCCATTCATGCTGCTGCTGCTGCTGCTCCAGCAGTCCAGCGAACGAGACTGAGACTCCAGCTCCAGCCACCGCGCTCATGTGCCCCGGATAAACCGGCTAATGAATTTATCGCGGACCGCTTGAAAGGTCACAGAGCGGCTGGGCGGGCAGACGACACTGTTAAGCGCGCGCATTCTCTCTCTCTCTCTCTCTCTCTCTCTCTCTCTCTCTCTCTCTCTCTCTCTCTCTCTCTCTCTCTCTCTGCCCACACTCGCCCCGCGCGCGTACAGGCTGTGTGTGTGTGTGTGCCCGCGCCCGGAGCCCCGCGGGGAGCCGGCTAACACGAGGCCCCCAGTGGGGGGTGAGGTCTCTTCCCGTCACAACATTATGCACCTCCTCGCGACACAAAACAATATCGCTATACGTATATAAGCAGCGACCGCGGACTTCGCTTATTCGCGCACAGCTCCGCGATACGTACCGGCCGTTTCATAAAAGACGCAGGTGCGAGCGGGTTTGCCTACCCAAGGGGCTATGGCGCCTTACGGGGAGATCGGGTAGGCAAACCCGCTCGCACCTGCGTCTTTTATGAAACGCCCGGTACAGACAGTCCACTCTGTATCAGCACGACTCTTCTTGTCAGTATAACCCACCCCCGTTTTTTTTCCTGTTTCCAGGAGAGGAAGGCACCCGGCCCAGTCTGCAGGCAGAGTGGCGCCGTCGAGCTGACCCACCCGCCCGACCCATCTCAGCGTCCCATCTCAGGTAATTAAGAGTCCCCGACCTCCCGACTGTTTGGCGATCGCTGTCACGCCGTGGAACATCCTTTTCGGTCAATTAGCCCGTTCGTTATCGACCCTTTGCCTCCCTGCCCTGCGCTGCCTGCCCACCCCGTTGCTGTGGGTGGGACGTCCGCCCCGGCCTGGCGCCGCCGCCGCCGCCGGGTACCGAACCCGCGACGCCACCGCCAGCAGCGTCGCCGCCGTCGCCCCGGCCCCGGCCCGTCTCAATCGAAACACCTGATCTGATCTGGCAAGTCGACAGGAACTGGCGCCAGCAAGGCATGTTTCGGCCCCGTTCGCATTGTACGCAGCGCGGGGACGGGCAGGAGCGGGGGGGCGTCGACGTGCAGCTGTGCGGCCGCGGGGACCTCCTCGCGGTGCTGCCGGTGTTGCGCCCCGCTGCATGTCTGTGTACGTTGTGTACTGACTCTGTGCAGCGCTGCGCGCCTGTAGGCAAGCGCATTTGCTACTGCGACACTCGGAGGCTGCCTACACTGCTGAAAACGGGGAAACGATGCATGTCGATCGCGAGAGGATAACGCGCGTTATTATGCGGTTTTTGTGGAATATTATTTCAGCAGACTTCTGAAATTTATTTTCGATGACACCATCGGATTCCTCGTAAAATTTTCGTTTGAACGAGCGGACATGTCATGGGGTTTCGAACCCGGGAAAAGGCACTTACAAAAATGATTATAGTTTCACCTCCCCCAGGAAACTATTGGCAGGAACCCCATGACATATGCTCAATTATTCCCCCGCTTTCAGTGTATAGCGTTACGGGCGTTGCGTCTGTGACGTGACGGACGCGCGATGCGTTTCTGAGCGTCTCCGTGACCCAATCCGCGTTTTCTTTCTTCGGCGCTGTCGTTCCGACGCTAGAGAGGATCGAAATATGGGACACGCGGAGGGCCTCCCGCCTTAGACGAACACCTTACGCCCCCGCGCCCACCACGCGCCATACGCGACACACCGCGCGGTTCTGCTCCGCGGCGAAGTCCTGTGACACTTGTACCTCCTGACCCGAGGGTCGGGCCGGGCGCCGCCCGCCGCCCGCCGCCCGCGCAGCCTGCCCGTGTCAGCTCGTGTCAGCTCGTGTCAGCTCGACGCGCTGACAGCGGTGCGTGTCAGTGTCGGAGCTGCTGGGTTTGCGTCACCGCTAATAACCATCTCGTACAATGCGTACGTCCTTGGCTCTCCAACATGCCAGCCCCCCCTTCCCCTACCCAACTCCATTTCTACCCTCTCCTCCCGTGATGACTCTTCTCTCGCGCCTCTTAATGGTGTTCATAATTTCGCGCTTTGAGAGTACAAACATCTTTTTTTTACTAATGTGTCATGGACTCGCGCCGCTCGCTCCTGATGAACAGGGATTTCCCCTCACCCTCCCTCCCCCACCTCCGCGCGACCCGCTGGTATTTTAGTTAGCGCTCTTCCGCCCCTCCTCCCCCCCTCTCTCTCTCTCTCTCCGCGCCGTATGGTTCCCCCGTGTGTGATGCTTTCCCGTCCCGCCTCGCTCCCATATGACCCGATGACAGATTTGCACTCGACCGACTAGTTGGTTGAAGCGACCGACGTATCCTACTTTGACGCGTTTCCGAGGGAGCAGTAAAAATGGAAAAAAAAAACACGCCGCGTGTTTGTTTCCAAAACTTTTTTTTTTTTCACAAATTATTTGGCATACGCAAGATCGAAATATTCGTGGCGTTGAGCAGCTCTGTCTAAACTCTATAGGTCATTGCGAGCGACCGTCCCGTGAAGGCAGGCTGGCGGTTGAGCCGTCTTAACATTGTCGGAAACAGCTGTAGTCTCGAACCAATCATAAACACCCCATCGGGGAGCGGAATATGAGCGGCGGGGGAGGCACACACAAACACACACGGGCCCGCGACACCGCGCCGCACGCCGCCCAGCGGACATCATAAACTCATCACTGTGACGCAAATAGGCCGCTTAAAGAAAGTGAGTTTCCGTCTGTATCAAAGGACTCGCGTTTGCCCTGCTCCCTGCTGCTGATGCTGCTGCTGCTTGGCGACCCACGAGCGACCGCAAAACCAACCGCGAAACGTTTCTCGCTTCGCCCGCTGCTAGGCTGCTATATCGCGCGGCGCGGGGTCGGGCTGCAGCGGTGCAGTTTAACGTCACGTCACGTCACGTCACGTCACGTCACGTCACGTCAGGTGTCCGGGTGACAGACAGTGTTGCCGCAGAAAAGTTTAGGCAATATAAGGCGCCCGGGCACAGTAGAGCAAAGCGGGCTGCATCTGCGCCTGCCTGGTAGGCAACACGTACGCACCTGTGCTAGAGTGCTGCCTAGTAGGCAGGCGCAGATGCAGCCCGCTTTACTCCAGTGTGTTTCAGCGCCTTAATGCCTACTTGTCTGTCAAACTCTGGTGGCGGGAGGTGCGGCGCGCGGGCGGGGCGGTCATCAGCGATATGAATCACGACGTCCTCTGCTGTTGTGACTCAGCCGGTGTCTCCGGCGCGGTACCCGTGCCGCTGTCTGTCGCGGTGCCCGCGCGGGCGCCCCCCGGCCCCCGGGGCAGCAGGCTCCTGGCCGCGCGGGCCCCGGCGCTCGGCACGAGCCGGCCAGGAGCGACAGGATGTCCTTTGTAATATCTGTCATCGTCGCCGTTTGGCGGCTCCCGTCGCCCCGGGCAGCGATTTATTTCCTTTTCATTAATAATAACACCGCGCGTCAGCCGCGCCAGGTTATATTTCGGAAAAGACGCGTAATCACGGAAAATTGCTTACACCGCCGTCGGCGCGCGCTGCTGGGACCGCGGGGGTGAGGGGCGGGGCGGGGCGGGGCGGGGCGGGGCGGGGCGGCTGCGGTGTGTTGTTTGGCCCGCGCTCGCCAGGGGGACGGGAGGGAAAGACACCGGGCGGACGACGACGACGCGTCTGGGGAGAGCGAGACTTCAAAGGACCGTTCGACGACCGAGAAATTTGTCATCCGCTCTGTTGGCTCGAGGGCACACGTGTGGTGCGCACCGCTCGGGGCAGCCCCGCCCCGTCACCACGCCCCGCCACCACGCCCCGCCACGCCCCACCACGCCCCGCTACGCCCCGCCGCGCCCCGCCGCGCCCCGCGAGCGCTGCACTGATTTAATGTACCGACAATATGCGACCCGCAGTGTCTAGTCTCGCGCACGACAACCACGAGAATTCGGCGCGGTGCGCTGCGCTGCGCGTCGGGGTTACAGGAGGAGTGGAGTGTACATACCGTGGCGCTGCATGCAGAACGGCGACACTTGACCGGACGCCGCAACAATGTTCGGCTATTTCTCCCCCCCCCTCCCCCTGCTGACGTGTGTCTTCGTGTCTCAATCCTTCCCTCCCCGCGTCGCGTCGCGGCGAGTGCGGCCAGTCGTAGTGATGTCAGCCCCTGTCCCGCCCCGCCCCGCCCCGCCCCAGCCCCGCCTCACACCACCACGCGCAGACACTAAGCGCGTGAGCGAGTTCGGACAGCAAGGCGAGTAGCTGCTGTCGTAGCAGGGGATGCTCGCGCAAACAGAATTCACAACAAAGTTTTCATTTAAAAAATGAAACTAAAGTTACAGTATGGAGATGAAGGTCCTTGAAAAATGTATACATAGTCGCGCGGTCCGCGGCCGGTGGTCGTGCGACCGCAGCGCGCGCGGAGCTGCAGTTTGAGAGCGGCACGTGAACGGCACGTAAACTACAGCGGCCGACGCGCCCTCGTCATCAGCTCACTTGACGCTCGCTCGTCCTGAATTTGTCGTGCGGGGGCCCCGCGCCCCGGCCCCGCGCCCCGCGCCCCGCGCCCCGCGCCCCGCGCCCCGCGCCCCGCACCTTCCGCCCCCCGCCCCGCGCCCCGCGCCACGCGCCCCGCGCCCCGCGCCACGCGCGCTCGGCCATCTTGAGGTCTCGCGCGGTCCGGTGCGCGGCCGCCGCGCGCCGCTTTTAAAGCGCGGATGGGGCTGCTAAGGCTTTCGCGATAAAGCGAGGGACTTTACGATCGGGTGGCCAACAGGGACGCGTGTTGTAGCCACACATGTGAGCACATGTGTGAGTGAGTCCCCCACATGTCCGCGCCCCTCGTCCCCCGCCCGCCCCGCGTCACCAGACGGGCTTATGACGTGTGAAAACGGTCCGACGCCTGGTAATTTGGGTATCGTTGGCGCCCCTTGTGTGTGTGTGTGTGTGTGCGCGCGCGCGAGCGCGTGCTGCGCGCGCTATGGACGGCGGTGGCGTGGCCGCGTCTCGTCGTGGGCGTGTCTGGAGTAATGCCCCCGCTCGCGCGCTCGCGCACAACTGGGCCTGTGTGTGAGGGGACCGTCACTGAAACATTCCGCCGCGCGAATAACATCCCGCTCAATACATGCGCGGAACCGGCAAGGACAGGGACAGGCCGGCCTTTTATTATCATCCATCTCTTCCCTGCTGTACGTTTCTCTTCTGAGACAGCGACACCAAGTAACTTACCAGAATATTTCATTATATCGCTGTTTTTCAAGTTACGTTACTGCACCGTAAGCTCGAATTGAGTTCTGATGTGTGTTACGTTACGGAGGGAATTTTTCGGAACCGTAACGTGACGACAGTGTAACTTTTGCGTTACCTCTGAAACCGCACGAGTTGTAACAAAATACTGTCCCGTATTGATATGATGAGACAGGTAGCTCGTTTTTCTGGACGCGTTATTCTAAAATAACGTAATGTCAGTGTAAGTTACGCTTCGAAAAGTACCTAACGGAACGTTAGGCTTGGGCAAATAAGTTTTCTTACTGTAACTGTATCGCCTACACGTTACGTTACTTTGGCCCTGCTTTGAGGTGCAGAATGTGTCGACCACGTGCCTCGTCTCCTCCTCTCTCTCTCTCCTCTCTCTCTCTCTCACTCTCACTCTTTCTCTCTCACTGGAGATTGTAAGTGACTCATGCGGCGCTGACCGAAGCGTCCGCCGCCACCGCGGCGCAGTCGGCTCGGCGGCACCCATCGCACTGTCAGGCGGGGCGCCGCCCGCTGTCAACAGGGAGACTCAAATGAAGTGGAGTGAGGCGAGGGGCCCCCAGTAGGAACAGTGAGGTGTTTAATAGATATATGGCGAGACAATTGCTGGCCCGGCCCCGCCCGGCCCCGCCCGGCCCCGCCCGGCCCCGCCCGGCCCCGCCCGGCCCCGCCCGGCCCCGCCCGGCCTCGCCCGGCCCCGCCCGGCCCCCGCTCGGCCCCGCCTGCCTCCCGGCCCCGCCCGGTCTCCCGCCCGGCCCGGCCCGGCCCCGCCCGGCGCGAGTGCAACCATAAAGACAATGTGAGCGCCGCCGCTGCTGCTGCAGCCTCTCTCTCTCTCTCTCTCTCTCTCTCTCTCTCTCTCTCTCTCTCTCTCCCTCTCTCTCTCTCTCTCCCTCTCTCTCCCTCTCTCTCCCTCTACGATACGACCTGGCGACGTGTCGGCAAACACCGTCAGCGTCCTGCGGGCGTGGCCGCGGCCTGCCCCAGCGGGGGGTGCGCTGACGGCCAATCAAACAACGGGATTCCTGCGGCGGCGCTCGAAATGTATACGTTCAGCTTCTGCCTTGCCGCGAAACCGCAAGCAAATATGCAGCGGCGCGGACACTGGAAAAACTAATGTGACATGTGTCACACACATAAGCAAGTGTGACACGAGAGGGCAGGGAAAGGGGTTATAGGCCCGGCGCCGCCGTGGTCTGAGTGAGCCCAATACCCAGAGGATCACTCAAAAACTAATTAGCTGAGCGAGTATATTTAGCTAATTTTGTGATAAGTAATTGTATTAGCTGGCTCGGTATACTGATTCGAATAATGTGAGCAAGCAGTGTTGTACGATGGGTTAGAGGGGGAGAGGCTCGGCCCACGCGTCGGCGGAGAAAAAAATCAGGCTAGTGTAAAGAAAAAAGGACGCGTGCGGTAGTAAAAGAACGCGAGTAGGTGACTTACTGCGTCGCGCCTCGCGGTGGAGGTGGCCTCTGCCCCACTACCTCCCCCAGGAACCTTAAAGAAATCGTTTCAGTGAATGAAGTATGGGGGATGCTGCGTCCCCTGGGTGGGCCCCGACCCAGGTGGTGTTTTTTGGTCGTTTGCTCGCTGAAGACGTGCCACGTGTACGCATCGCACCCGAAGCGCCTTTTTACCCCTCAACCTTACCCTATATTTATTCTCTTTTGTTTTGCTGTAGTTTTTCTTCTAAATTTTCCGTAGAATTTTCCTGACGGAAAAAAATCTGATTTTTGGCTCATTTCAATTTATTCTCAACCTTACCCTATATTTATTCTCTTTTGTTTTGCTGTAGTTTTTCTTCTAAATTTTCCGTAGAATTTTCCTGAAGGAAAAAAAAAATCTGATTTTTGGCTCATTTCAATTTATTTTCGTGTTCCGTTTCTGTTTCGTGCCCGTTATGTTGCGTCGACTGGCGACGGACATGTCTACCTTGGCGGTGTATTCTGGGGGCGCCCTGGGAGAACAGGCATCACACATGTACTGCTTGCCGGCGTGTTGCCTACCCCCGGGGGACTCCCGCCGCGCAACGCCACGCCGCGCCATGCGTGACAAGCGCCGTGTACCCTGACGTTATTCTCACGCCAGACGCCACATGTTTCACTGATGGATTCAGCCATCCAGCGTTCCCAAAACTTCTCGGCGTTAGATAGCTTCATGCTCTTCTACTGCTATTTAACACAGCTTCCGGCACCTTTACCTCGGGACTGTCTGCGTGCCTCTCGTTCTCCTTGCCCGGGTCCCTCTTTCACAAGCCCAAGTCCCCTTCCTGCCACGTGTGTCACGTGATCACAAATCAATTGGCCGGGCACAGGGTATAAAAACGCATCACATATCGTTGTTTAATTCAGGAGGGCCGAGAGTACAAGCCATTATGACAGGCTGCAGAGGACGAGAAAACATGGGCCCTTTATTGTAGTGAACCAAAGTCGCCGCCTGTCATGTTGTAGAATGCACGTTAAAAATTTACTCGATCTCTTGCTCTTCTCCCTTAGAGTTTGTTTCATCAGTAAATACATTTTTCTTGCTAAAGAAAACTTCTAGTTTGATTTAAATTGCGTCACTTGTTAATATTGATATTAATTATGCACCTTTGAGCCGTTAACAGCTAACCTATAAAAAATGCTTCTGCAGATCGATTCAAAACGATGCTTGTAGATCGGTTATTCCCTAATGAGCGACCTACGAACTTGGTGCATGGAGGCGAGGCAAAGAACTTGTCGTGTGACTTCTAGCTTTAGCGAATCAACTTTCTCAAATAAAACGGACGACGATCCCAATGCTGCCTGATCGATTTCCTGGTCCAGGGCGGGAGGGCGGGCAGCCAGGTCCGTCCAGACCCGAGCCCACCCATGTTCATAAGCCGCGCGCGTAACACGGCCGGACATGATGAAGACATAACTCTGTCGGATGACAGACGTGCTCTGCCCAGGGGCCCCGACGGCTTCGCCCGGTCCCGCTCCGCAAGGACTCTGACTCACCGATCGACAATGTCGTCGACGCCCCCGAATACTGAATACACACATTCCATCTCGCGCACTTGTTTGTCCTCACAGTCCAATCCGCTCAAAATGTCTACCGCCTATCTATCCCGCTTATACGGTTCGCCCGTTGTCTTATGGAACGTCATACTGCTCCTTGGCAATGTAACCGCTTTGAAATCCACGCGATCGTTTGCTAATGTGTGAAATCGTGAGAAACCAGGTGTGAGGGCATTAGCATAGGGGTCAGCAGTGAGCGCGCCCGCTCCCTGCTGGCGGCGGCGGCCCGGCCCGGCTGGGCAACAGGAACGGTGATGGACGGACAGTCGGCTTCGTTTTTATTCCCGTCCACGGAAAACCAATAAATAACATTCCGGGAGCCCAGCCGCCTCACAGAGGGAACAGGACCCGGACCGGCATTGCACCATCCAATTTGCCGATGTAGAGAAGGGAACGCCAAATCGAGAAAGGGGCTAGTCGGAGAGAGAGAGAGGGAGAGAGGCAGAGAGAGAGACAGGGCAGGGACAGACAGATAGAGAGAGAGTGAGAGAGAGAGAGAGAGAGAGAGAGAGAGAGAGAGAGAGAGAGAGAGAGAGAGGTAACCCCTGTCCCGCCCCCTCGTGTGCGGGGGAGGGTACGACAAAGCCGGGGGCCAACCAGGGCCGTGGCCAGGCCATGTAGGTAAGTAGAGCCTTTACATAACTGAAACTAATCCCCTGCGCCCCGCCACGCCCCGCCACGCCCCGCCACGCCGTGGGCGTCACGCACGGTGGTGACACGGCGGCGGGAGCATGGCAAGAACATGCCCTCGCACACACAGACCCCCCTCCTCTGCTTGCAATTGGATCGCCTTCTTTTCTGTAGCGGCGAGCGATAGAAACCTGCAGCACAGGTCAGCGTGACGCTACCGTGCACGTATCATCTTTGGCCGGACGTTCAAGTACCCTAAAGTGCAGGTGCAAGAGAGATGTAATAGTCGTCGAGTGTTCTCGGCCTACGCTCGTTTCGTCGTATCGGTGACGCACGCCTTCCTCGCCCGACGCGTTTTATCCTTGATTCCGTTTCCTTAATCGGATGCAAGAAGGATGTGAAGTTAGGAAATAATGGCCTCAGTGCAAATGCGTCCTGTTTTGCGCCGTTCACCCCAGGACACTGCGCACTCGCACTCTTGTGTCGTAAAACCGTGATTGCATGCACGAGACACGTATTCGAGAAAATATCCATATCACCTCGGCTGACTACCGCCACTAGACAGCCGGGGCAAAGATCCTCATGGCATTTAATTCCAGCACTTCTGTTCTAGATGTAAGCGCGCGCGCGTGTGTGTGTGTGAGTGTGTATGCCACAAGGAAACAGAGACGATGCACGGAATTGGTAAAACAATGGCCAGTTAATTGCATTGTTTTGACCGTGCCTCACGCACTATTCTCAGGCATCCCCTCAGGACGGGAAACTAGAAATCCTCAAGCAGTCACCTGCATGACTGACGTAACAAAAGGGGCCCCCAGCCCGGTTTGGAAAATACGCATGAAATATTCGGCCCGATTCCGCGCCTGTATACGGCTGTTACATGGTCGTAGCCCAAATATTCACCCGCCCGATGGCAACTCCTGTCATTACGCTTGTCCATACGGGAGTCGCTCCTGGCAACTGAATAAACGGTACTACACTGTTAGCTCTGAGGTGGTACTGAGCGCACCCTACTGGGTGTACCACTTTCTACACCCTCGCTTTTTCTCTACACCCCATACTGAGGGTGTAGAATCGTTTTCCGGAACCTTTCTGGTGCCTCTGCACACCCAGCAGGGTGTAGACGCCACCACCCTGGAGGTGCCTCTGCGCATCCAGCAGGGTGTAACCGCCACCACCCTGGAGGTGCCTCTGCGCACCCAGCAGGGTGTAACCCCCGCCACCCTGGAGGTGCCTCTGCGCACCCAGCAGGGTGTAACCGCCGCCACCCTGGAGGTGCCTCGGCCCACCGTGAGACTCTGCCATGTGCACTCCTGGCTCATTTGGCAGCCTTCGGCCCGGAGACGCCTGGCTGATTTTAAATTAATTGTCCTGCAACATTCATTCAGTATTCCCCCCGCGTTAAAAATATATATGGCAAAAGTATAAGAAATTTACTTATCGCGTATTGACTTCTTCGGGGCACTCACCTCTCGCCTTCTCTTTCCTCCCTTCTCCTCCTCTCCCTACCCCTCCCCTTCTCCCCCTCTTCCCACCCATCCTCTCTCTGCGTCTAGGCCTCGTGTGTAGCCGGGTCAGTCCTACTGGCCGCGAGATACGCATGTTGTTGGCGGTGCCGGGGATCGAACCCTCAGCCACGCCAACTCAGCGCTCACGCTTCGGTCGGAACCTACTGAGCTACGGAGCCTTGTGCGGGCGAGACGTTCTGCACCGCACCACATTACAAGGCTGCCTGGTGTCCCTGCCAGGCCGTCTGCCCCCTCCCCCTGCCCCCGCCCCTCCCCCCTCCTTCCGATAGTGGTGCAGTGTTGGGGGCTCCCCGGCGGGCGGCAAGCAGCGGGCTACATTCCTGCGCTGAGGAAGGACGAGTCAATGACACGACCCTTCCGGAGGGCAGTAGAAGCCTCCTGAGTGGCGGCGATTACACCCTGCTGGGTGCGCAGAGGCACCTCCAGGGTGGCGGCGGTTACACCCTGCTGGGTGCGCAGAGGCACCTCCAGGGTGGCGGCGGTTACACCCCACTCGGTGCGCAGAGGCACCTCCTGAGTGGCGGTGGTTACACCCAACTCGGTGTGCAGAGGCACCTCCTGAGTGGCGGAGATTGCACCTAATAGGTGGCAGCCAGTTACCACCCATGTGGTGTAAAAGATGGGGTGTAAAATGTACACCAAGAAAGTGGCATTTTTACACCCTTACCCCACGGGTGCAATACAGTACCCCCTTTAGTGCGTCGAAAATTCAAAGGTGCACGGTGCCAGTTTTACACCCTTTCTGGTGAGAAAATGGGGTGTAGAGGGGTGTAAAACGGCAAAAGTCACCCCAAAAACTGACAGTGTAGGGTCGTTGTTTAATGTCTGTCAATTAAGCCGTTAAAGATCTCGCCATGTTCCCCTCGCGCTCTGGCGATGCAGACGTGACGGCGCACTCATAGATGCTTTTCCTTGCTGGGAAAATGACAAACGCGCTTAAGATATTGATAAAGGCTGTCGGCGAAACGCTGCGCGCCGAACACGGGCCCTCCAGCGCAGCGGCGGCGGCAGTGTATCGACGGAAAGAAGATTGATGCAAAATATGGAAATAATTAATCTCCCGCTGTAGTCCGTTGTAGACGAGAACAAGAGCAGAGATGAAAAACAGAGTGGGTGGAAGGGGAGGGAGAGGGGAGGGGGCCTCGCGCCTCGCAGCGACGGGCTAATTAAAAAAAGAATGACTGTGTTTTGACACGATATCTCACTTACAGCGCCCCCGGCAGCGAGGAGCTCAGACAAATTGTCACCGCCGGGATTAAAACATGAAGGCATCAAAAACCGTCTGCGCAAGACGCGTCCCCGCCGCGCCGCGCCGCGCCGCGCGCGCTCGAAACTTTTGGTAAAGAGGGCGTGCCCTGCCAGGGGGGAGCAGGCAGAAAGCGAGGGCGGGCAGGCGACGAAAAAGTATCATCCGCATGCCTCTTAGAATATTCCTTTCAAAAGTAATTTTTGATTGACACCCGATAATTCCTGCGGGCCGCGTCGCGTCCCGACCCGGCCAAGTTTTGGGTCGCGGGTGCAGAAGCATAAGGTCGCGGCGTGCACGACGCCGGGTGACACCGCCTACAATTAAATATAGGGGGGGCAGGAAAACTTTAGAGGATTAAAGCCTGTCAGGAAAATGTGGTTTATCTGTAAGCAGCCGGGCGATGGCAAACGGGTGAAACGCGACGGGGCGGTGGCACATCACTCAAGAAACTTGGCGCGGCTCCACTCGGCACCGCGCTGGCCCGTCCCGCCACGCTCAACGGCGCACCCCTGCCGCGCCGCGTGACGCGCTCGGGGGTTGTATTTTCCAGAGCAGGCCAGAGGGGGAGGGGGAAGTTGTGCTGACTTAGGCCGCGCTAGAACACCACGCAGCGCTCATTATATGGCGTTCTCTCTCTCTCTCTCTCTCTCTCTCTCTCTCTCTCTCTCTCTCTCTCTCTCTCTCTCTCTCTCTCTCTCTCTCTCTCTCTCTCTCTCTCTCCCCCTCTCTCTCCCTCTCTCTCTCCCTCTCATATCAAAGGGGAAAGACTGACAAGGACGACATTCCCCTACGCAGCCAGGCTGAGCCCGGCGTGGCAGGAGTATGTTAATGCAGCTGTGAAGTCAATGTTACACAATGAGGTGCCGCTTGGTGGGTGCCCTTAAGGTGCCCGGGTGGCGGTCTCACACAAACAAGCGGACACACACACACACACGCACTTGCGCGTACACACGCGAGCCACACTCGGTCACGAGGCAGGACGATATACGTTCGTGTCCACAAGAAGGTCCTGGAATTTTATAATAGCGAAAAAACGTGTTAAAGACAAGATTCCTGCTCCTGAAAGGCAAACGGTGCGAAAAGTCGGCGGACTTCACTGAATTCGGTGGCTGTTTCTCAGAAGAGGGCGGGAGAAGACGCCCACCTGCCGTGCTCCGCGGCGTTGCGCGGCGGCCTGGCCTGTCGAACCAGTTTAGGGGCCCTGAATCTTGTCTCGGCACTTGGGACCACTTCCACACCCAAAGACACCAACATTTCCGACAGAGGCCTTTCTGCCCATAAAGGACTTAGTGGAAATGTGGTCCTTCTAGCTGCCCCAGTGAATGAACTCTTGGTCTTGACTAGGAAAAGTAGAGTCGTGGTCCCCAGCCCCAGTCAAGGAGCTGAGTTTGGCATTCGAACGTAGCACATTTTATCGCTGACGTTCGCTGTACACACCATACAGTACGTACATATTATTGACGATGGCGCTCAGCTTTGACCTGTAGAAAAATATTTTGTCTTTATCTTTTCAATCAAAAAGAACAAGTACTTGTTGCTTTGTACCTCGGTGTCCTGATTTTTCCAGGCGATGTTGTTGACAGCTAGCCCAGTGAATGACATTTTGAGTTTCATACGATATAAGATTAGTAAACTAATTGCTCGTACAGTTTAAAGTGTCCACAATTATTTCTTATTTTTATTCAAATGAAATCTTGGCGTCTGTTAAACGCGCTAACGTTAGAATTTTTCCTTCTCACCCTTCAAGCCTCTCTTGCACTCGGCAAAGACAGTTGACACTTTACCGGGACAGATCGGCATCTCTCCTGGGGGTCCGCCGGGTAGTCTAGGGGACCCTACTGCAGTGGGGGACCATGGCCCCACCCGGGTTCGCCCGGGAAACCTCTGTAAGCGATAGCTGATGTACAAGCGGTGATTAGGAGTAAACGAATAAAGAACATGGGACCCGGCGGTGCCGTGCTCCGGGAGACCCTAAAGAGGGAGGGGGAAGGTGATACTGAGGAGGACAAGGTGACGGTCTGGAGTATCACGGGATGCAGGCGCCACCAGCCCACGATAAACAGTAAGAAATAAAACATGACAATGTCTGCGAAGGGCTATAAACCAGTTATTCCCTGCTCCTCTTCAGAGTAGCTCCTAGTCCTCTGTCCCTTCGCAGAGAATGTTAGTACCGCGGTAACCAAAACAGAGGGTTACTTAGAATGCAGGTGACTTGGTTGTACTGTTTTCGCTGCTTGTTGTTAAGGCAAATATTTTGTTGTGAATCTTAATGTCTCTGACAGAAGTAATATTATATGGTTTGGAAGAATGAAATGACAGACAAAACCGAGGAATGGGCTGTCCCCGTACTATTTCGTCCCAGCCTACCGCACGGCACGATATTTTAAATCAAAACTCGCTCGATAGCAATACGGTGGACCGATGGACCCAATCCAGTCCAGGCATGCATCCCAGGCGGCCCTGTCATTGCACAATGGGGACGGCATAATTTGTCCTGATTGTAAAGTAAAATTAGCCATCTTGCGGATACGGGGAATTTATTTTTATTTCGCCAGCATTTACATAATTTAATGCATTTCTGATGACAACATCGTTTTCTTATTCGCCTTTTTGCAGATTTGCGATGCGGCTGGGTGGTTTCTGGGTGCAAAAGCACGTCATGTCCGAGATCGCTGTTCAGGATGTTGCTGTGCCTGCCTGTGGGACCGGAAACCTCTGCTTCGGCAAAGGAATGAAACTACACAACCCAACGAGACGACGTGCAAACAGCTAAGACGAAAAGACTAAGGTGAGTTAGAGCTTTCATTTTCGCAATCCGAACGAATTTCGTGTGGTATGACCACTGTTGTGTAGTCACGCTCCCGTCTTTAATTACATGCAATACTAAGGGCTCCCTGTGCCAGAAGAAGTTTATGAAATTTGAACACTGAATTTTTCTTGTGGTTCAGTAAATCTGTGCTGAAAACGATTCATCTCTTATTGATTTCCAGTGAGACCTGTGAGCCCCGCATGAACCCCTGTGCTGTAGGCAACCCACGATGCGTTGGTGTCATGCGGGACCCTTGATTGCCTACCAACCAGGCGCAACAGAAAAGTCACTGCAAATCCTTAAGGAGACGTTTGAGACCCCAACTGTCCCATCTCAAATTGATCTCTATTGGGTCCCCTAACTACCCTCAAAGTTTGTCCCGAGTTAACGGACGCACCCTGTATAGTACAACTGGCGTCTTTCTAGGAAGACCTAACTCTAGTCTCGACTCCTAGTCACAGAATACTGTACCTCGCGTTACCACATAGTGCCCCTAGTACACACTCGTGTTGAACAAGGGGGCACCTGACATTGGCCCGAGGAGAACGTTGGCGCCAGGGAGGGGGGGGGGGGGGGGGAGGAGGGGCGGTAGGAGCGGGACAAGCAAGCGCGACCGAACGTGAGTCATGCCGCTCGCCATCCATTTGTTGTTATTTCATACATAAGCACTGATTTGTCCGCATTACCGGGACCCCGCTCGCCCCGCCTCGCTCGGATGTCGGCCACTTCCTGCATGCCAGAGGTATGTTCAGCCCCGGGTACCGCAGGACACCGCTCGCTTCGAAGCCCAGAGGATATATTACGCCACAAGAAAAGTTTGCGGGCATGAAATATCGAAACTGGCCGCTCTTTGGCATCGGTTAACTCTATAGGGGAAGGCGGACCCCAGCAGAATAAGGCCGTTATCACATCAGCGGGCGGAACCGGGGAGACTTCGTACTTTGAACCAGCAAATCGCTTCCAAGTCGATACACGTAGATGTGAAGTTGTGAAGGAGTTACGAGCAATTATATGACCGGGGTTCACAGGCCACAAATCACGATTTTTCGAAGAAACAACAGCATGGCAACAACCTCATTTAGATTCGTCGCGAGTATTCACTTTGTGACATCTTGACGGCTGTAGGGGCGCGTGGCCTGTGCCGTGCCTGCACCCTCTACACTCGAGGAGTTTATGATCTTTGGAAATCACGATTTCTCAAATTAACCCATTCACGTCGCTCTCCTGGCGCCTATGGATACCGTCACCACCACGAGTGCTGTGCGGACCCCTGGCATTCGTTATAATATGGCTGGCGCCTGAATAAAGGCTTTACTCACGAACACCAACTTTTTGTTGTCTCTAGCTATTTTCCGGGCTCATAATTCCAACCTTATGGTTTTGGTGTGCACAAATTTCACACATGCCGCTCTCGACACCCACTTATTTTACCACACTGAATATTGGGCCAACTTTACAGTACCCTTTCTATAGTGTCAATAAAAACAGAGCAAACGTAAAATCCAAACCGAGACTGGGTCGCTCGTTCAGCAATACGACTAGAGGAGAACAAGGCGCCCGCCACTCTGCCGCGCAGCGCGCGGGTTTATTTGTGTGTGTGTGTATCTTTGTCGGGAGTCTGCCGTCTGCGTTCTGCTGCTCGGCCACTAAACTAAATGGTTGTCATTAGAAACCAATTCAGCTTGTAATATCTCATGCCAGGACCAGGCTCTCTGACTGGGCAGCCAATCCGGCCACAGCAGTGTCCGGACAGATCCGACATTGTCCCCGGGCGGCTGCGTCGGACGGTCGAGTCCACTCTGTCTCTCTCACGCACAGGCCCGGGACGGAGATGCAAAACACCTTCCCCCGGACGTGGTGCGGCGCTGGGCGCGTCGGGGAGCGGCCATAAAACTCGACGAGTCGTAACATTGTCGTGACGACTGAAACAATATGGCAGTGCTGCGGCCGAGCCGGGCTTGGCTGGTACGAGGCGCAGGGCCCTGAGCAGAGCCTAGCTTAGACCTGTGGTCTTGTCTGCTCGAGGCGCCATCTCCGTATGTCCTCTGTCCCCGCCCCTGCGGTGGTGTTCTCACGCCTAGGGCTGGGCGGTATTTCAATATATTGGTTTCAATATCAATATTTTTAAATATTGAAAAACCAATATCGCTATATTGAACTTTTCAATATCAATATTTTGTATTGGTGATATTGAAATATTGAAATATTGAAGTTTTGCATAACAGGGATAAAAATTCGAATCATAGAAATAAACGGTTTGAAAGATAAAAGTGCCTTGAATAACTCGCATAATGCGAAACGAATTAATGTCAACGTCGTTACGACGTTGAAGTGCACTGACTTCGTCACAAAAATCGACCAAAAATCCAGAACAATGTGCCAAAAATTAGAAGTACGTGCCTATGCCATTGTAAAAATCAGATATTTCTGTTGAATGTGTCAAATGTTTCCTAATTTAACTAAAATTTGATGAAAAGCACGGTGTGCTTAATTTTCCAGTATTTCAATATTTCAATATATCAATATTTCAATATTTCCAATATTTCAATCAATATTTCAATATTTCCAATATTTCAATATTTCAATGGTCAATACAGAATATTGACATTGAGCCTGTTTTCAATATTGCCGGATATTGACTATTGATATTGAAATTAAAATACCGCCCAGCCCTACTCACGCCCAGTGGTCAAACTGAGCGACCCTCAAGCTGACTTCACAGTGTGCATCTCGCGGTCCTGCGGCTATTGACAAGCGAGGCATTGTCGTCGCCGGCAGATGAGAGCGCGAGACCTGAGGCAATGGGGATGGGGAAAGATGCCCCACAATGGTCTGCCTCGGCCAGCCCGTGCAGCGGAACTACCACCAGTACGCTCGGGCACGCCGAGAGCACTCTGTGACATGCTGCACGTCATCCTGGCTAATCTGCCCAGTTTGTTCCATGTCATTTGTCGCAGACAATTTTTACAAAGTTGTTTGTAACTTGTTTCAGGTGTATTCCATTCGGTTACTAGGGATTACTTACATCGCCCGTAGCCGCGACTGCTTTCCACATCATTGGCTGGAGCCCTCATCAAATTGACGAGCAAGCCATCAGTAGACGTTCCTGACCACTTTTCCAATAAGAATAGTCTCAGAAATTAAGTCCGATTTACTCATTTTTCCCAAACCATACCTTTTCCCAATTTCGATTTACCAAATATGTCAGTTTTCAAAACTGCCTAAGATTTCCATTTGAAAAGGTGAAATACATGTCTAAAGCCTAGTTTCGTGCTGCTTATTTATATTTTCGGCCATAAATTATTCTAAGGTAATACATAGTGGAGCTCTAGTGTCACCAAGAAAAACCCGCGAGGTAAAGATCGTCCAACTGGGTGGGTGGGCTTTTTTTGCCACACAAACTCTTTATGCTCTATATGCTATATGCTATATGTTTTTTAGACACAGGAGAAGGTACCCTGTGAGTTTGGTCGAAATCGGAGACAATTATTTTTCGGCCGAAAATCGCCAAAACGCAAAGGCTATAGCCTTTGCATTTTTACGATTTTGGGTCGAATTTTTTTTTTCTCCAAAATGACGGGGGTTGTACAGGGGGACTCTAACGTACCCATAGACCAACCCCCAAGGGTCAGTTCGTCCGAAAACCCGGTTTGTCTGCGAGGGAATGCAGTATTCCTAATAGCGCGCAGTGTGTTAGGGCGAGGTGGCTTAGGGGCCTATTTTCTCACTAACGAAGTCCGGTATAGGACTCCTAGGACTTGCTATGTGTTGTTTGGTCCCAGAAGGAGGTAACCTGTGAGTTTGGTCGAAATCCGAGACAATTTATTTTCGACCGAAATTCGCAAAAACGCAAAGGCTATAGCCTTTGCATTTTTTACGATTTTGGGTCGAATTTTTTTTTTCTCCAAAATGACGGGGGTTGTACAGGGGGACTCTAACGTACCCATAGACCAACCCCCAAGGGTCAGTTCGTCCGAAAACCCGGTTTGTCTGCGAGGGAATGCAGTATTCCTAATAGCGCGCAGTGTGTTAGGGCGAGGTGGCTTAGGGGCCTATTTTCTCACTAACGAAGTCCGGTATAGGACTCCTAGGACTTGCTATGTGTTGTTTGGTCCCAGAAGGAGGTAACCTGTGAGTTTGGTCGAAATCCGAGACAATTTATTTTCGACCGAAATTCGCAAAAACGCAAAGGCTATAGCCTTTGCATTTTTTACGATTTTGGGTCGAATTTTTTTTTCTCCAAAATGACGGGGGTTGTACAGGGGTACTCTAACGTACCCATAGACCAACCCCCAAGGGTCAGTTCGTCCGAAAACCCGGTTTGTCTGCGAGGGAATGCAGTATTCCTAATAGCGCGCAGTGTGTTAGGGCGAGGTGGCTTAGGGGCCTATTTTCTCACTAACGAAGTCCGGTATAGGACTCCTAGGACTTGCTATGTGTTGTTTGGTCCCAGAAGGAGGTAACCTGTGAGTGTGGTCGAAATCCGAGACAATTTATTTTCGACCGAAATTCGCAAAAACCCAAAGGCTATAGCCTTTGCATTTTTACGATTTTGGGTCGAATTTTTTTTTTCCAAAATGACGGGGGTTGTACAGGGGGACTCTAACGTACCCCTAGACCAACCCCCAAGGGTCAGTTCGTCCGGTAACCCGGTTTGTCTGCGAGGGAATGCAGTATTCCTAATAGCGCGCAATGTGTTCGGCCGAGGTGGCTTAGGGGCCTGTTTTCTCACTAACGAAGTCCGGTATAGGACACCTAGGACTTGCTGTGTGTTTTTTGGTCCCAGAAGAAGGTAACCTGTGAGTTTGGTCGAAATCGGAGACAATTTTTTTCGACCGAAAATCGCAAAATCGCAAAGGCTATAGCCTTTGCATTTTGATTTTGGGTCGTTTTTTCCTCCAAAATGACGGGGGTTGTACAGGGGGACTCTAACGTACCCATAGACCAACCCCCAAGGGTCAGTTCGTCCGAAAACCCGGTTTGTCTGCGAGGGAATGCAGTATTCCTAATAGCGCGCAGTGTGTTAGGGCGAGGTGGCTTAGGGGCCTATTTTCTCACTAACGAAGTCCGGTATAGGACTCCTAGGACTTGCTATGTGTTGTTTGGTCCCAGAAGGAGGTAACCTGTGAGTTTGGTCGAAATCAGAGACAATTTTTTTTCGACCGAAAATCGCAAAAACGCAAAGGCTATAGCCTTTGCATTTTTTGATTTTGGGTCGAATTTTTTTCTCCGAAATGACGGGGGTTGTGCAGTGGGACTCTAACGTACCGCTAGACCAACCCCCAAGGGTCAGTTCGTCCGAAAACCCGGTTTGTCTGCGAGGAAATGCAGTATTCCTGATAGCGCGCAATGTGTTCGGCCGAGGTGGCTTAGGGGCCTGTTTTCTCACTATCGAAGTCCGGTATAGGACTCCAAGGACTTGCCATGTGTTTTTTGATCCCAGAAGAAGGTAACCTGTGAGTTTGGTTGAAATCAGAGACAATTTTTATTCGACCGAAAATCGCAAAAACGCAAAGGCTATAGCCTTTGCATTTTTACGATTTTTGGCCGAAAATTAATATTCTCCGAAATGACGGGGGTTGTGCAGGGGTACTCTAACGTACCGCTAGACCAACCCCCATGGGTCAGTTCGTCCGGAAACCCGGTTTGTCTGCGAGGAAAAGCAGTATTCCTGAAAGCGCGCAATGTGTTTGGCCGAGGTGGCTTAGGGGCCTGTTTTCTCACTAACGAAGTCCGGTATAGGACACCTAGGACTTGCTGTGTGTTTTTTGGTCCTAGAAGAAGGTAACCTGTGAGTTTGGTCGAAATCGGAGACAATTTTTTTTCGACCGAAAATCGCAAAAACGCAAAGGCTATAGGTATTCCTGATAGCGCGCAATACAATTTAGGTGAAGGACATCACTTGCTATGAACCAAAGTTTTTAATGATTCTTTTTTTTTAAACCAATTCTTGCATCACTGCATTCAAACACACATTTACTTTTTGTTTGATTTGAAAACATAGAAAATATTTTTGATGTCACACCTACTGGTTAATCCTTTAAGATATGGCAAAATTGAATGATTTGCAGCCAACTTTTTTTTTTCTAAATTAAAAGGAAATTTACATTTGAATTTAAATGTAAATGCTCTGAGGCCTCAAGGAGTGGAGAGAAACGTAAATGAAAACATTCCGAATCCCTTCACATGCTGCCAACCTTTGCAACATTGTGTCAAAATGTAAACATTGTTTCAAAACAGTAAAATTTTAGTTACAGGTATTTTTATCAACAGAAAAAAATATCAAATAGCCCGAAGCGCATTAAGCTCAGCCTCAAGTATTTGACTTAGACTGGTGTAGTCTGGAGCAATCTTGAGTCCCGCAATTGCGGCGACGATGCTAGCAGACAAATCGCAACGCGAGTGCCTATAATCGTAAATACACCAGGACAGAAAATTTGACGCCCATAGCCATAACTGCTACATTTTTCACTTTTCTTCTCATTTCTCCTCGTTGGGATCTTTTAAGTTTGTGATATTTAATTTGATCTCTTAAATTTGTCCTCCTTATTCGTGCTTATTCTTCAGATTGAAATTTCTCATATCGTGTGATTCGTGTTTATTTATTTTTCGAACCAGCTGTTGCTTTTGTTTGTATAGACTGGTCTTTATGAAATCGAAACTTTGCGTCACTGTGAATGTGTTCGAAAGTAAGTATGCCATGTTTAAGCATCCATTTCATGTCAGAGTGATATTTCGCACTGGGCAACAGTTTCCGAACTAGCATTGGCTTTTCACAGCTATTGTAAAAGCTGTATTTCCCATGCTTTGGCCAAACTTTGAGCAACCTTTTATCATATCGAACATTTTTTACAATACCCTGCAATCCTTATACAGATTTATATTCCTAAAAAGTGTTATCTTGTTAATTAATTCAATCGACGAAATACGTTTCGTCCGTGTCCGTGTATTTTTACGCGATACGTTGACTGATGTATCTCAGTGGCACTCCTAACCTAACCGCTTGTAAGATGCTGCTGTATTGTATTAGCATTCATATGATAATGCCAGTGATTCCTCTACGCTTTTGTTTTATTTTTTAAATACCAATCCAGTTGTTCTGATTCAAGATTCAGTCATATTCCAGGTTTGCATTGTCAAGAGAGAGTTAACCCTGCCCGAGCTAACTTGAACTCAGCTGTATGTTTCAACTTGCTCATTCAATACAATTTCTTAAGGTATGTTTCTTCCACCATTGTAGAGTTTTGAAAATACATGACAGTTTACAGTGACTTCTCACTAATTTTCTTTCTTACATGGTTAACCTTTCCAGGTGTGAAGTACCACATAAAGATTGAGGAACAACTATATTCGTAAAATGTTTTGAGTTTTCTCATTTATGAATGCTATCTGATGTGTTAGTGTGCTCCTCCAACTATTGGATGACTTTTATCTGTAGGTAAGCATTTACTCTCTGTATTTCAGTTTTATTTTGTTTTGAGCTTAAAAGAGAATCCGATCTCCACGACAACGGGCTTCAGATCAATGGGTTATAAGTCACAGTCAAAAACTAGTCACTTTTGGTGATTTTTTAAAGTTATATCTACCCAAAATGTTTTTGAATATTACCTTCCCAAAAAATTAGAGAATGTTAAGGGAACTTAGAGGAAGCTGTAAACCAAATTTGGTGACAATTGGAGACCATCTATTTTTTCTATGAGAGTTACGCTAACATGCTAAATTTTGTTGATATTTTTGATCAAAGGGTAGGAAACACAAATCCAACTTTTTGACATTGGTGTTTTAGACTCAGTTTTTTATCCTCTTTCAAATGGTGTAGTCAGATTTTACCTCACTGGACAGATTAATAGAGTTATACCAATACCACCTTTTAAAACCGCAGTTTTGGCTTTAAAACTTTAAGAATTGATATCTCCCAAACCGTTTGAGCTACAGAGCCCAGATTTGGAGTGAGTTCATATCTCATGAGTACCTTTAATTTTTGAGAGTAAAAAAAAAAGAAATCTGAGACCTGACCCGAAATCTTGGGGCAATCTGTTATAGAACTAATCAAAATAGTAACATATTTGATTTAATATAGTTTACTTAGGTATTTTTTTAATTTTCTTTTTCTTTTTTTTTTCCCAGTGAGTCATGACGTAAGCATGATATTCTTTCCCTCTGCCGCCGGCCACCCCTGAATGTTCCAGATTCACCTCTCGACCCCCCTCCTTTTTGAAGAATGAAAGCTGTGCTGGTGAATAATGAATTCTATTTATATGTACCTATGGAGGGGATTAATGTTCATTAACTAAGGTAATTTTTCAATGTTTCAATGTCATATTAAAAAATGTATTTCTACATTTGCAGAGTAACATTACAATGTAGAGAGAGCACTTAAAGATCCTTATCCATTTAGATCAGAGGGAAGCCATGGAATTTATTGCTCGATAATGCTGTCAATACAGTTGTACTGACAACTCACGGAAACTCCAAAGCATCTTCTGATGTCAATAGTTGGAAATTCCAGTCCACAGTCTATGGATGCTAAAAGATATACTCCAAGTAAGGTAAACTTCAAAATGCTGATTACACTTTTGCATCTGCTTAATAAAGTTAATCATACTTGAAAGGATTATCTCTTTCCATAGATTGTCGACCGGTGTCTTAAAGAGCTCCAGCTGCATGTGATGTTGAAGCCAGAGAGGAAGCTGCACAGACACCTGTAAAACATTTCTGCTGAATCAATATCATTTCATTCATTATCAACTCTCAAAATGCCGACAGAATTTATTGCCGTTTGAGGTAAGCTTGTATTTGGGTTGTTCTCATTTTAACCCAATTAAATGGTAACTAGATATCTAAATGTTAATGGTGCTGTTTTGGCAGGTGAGAAAAAAACAGATTAAATGTAAGAATTGGAGAACTCTTGAGGGCTGTAATTTCTTTAATTATCAAAGCAGCTAAGAAAGGCAACCAACTAGGCATCAAAGTTAAAATATGGTGGCTCTTTTTTTCATGCAGTGCAGCTGCTGCGCCACTGCATTTTTGACAAGAACCACAGTAAGTTTGACTCTGTGTACAGTTCTTTAATAGTCATGATTTATTAGTTATGTACTATTAGTTCGTAATCTCCACACTTTTCTTCAGTATAACTTCAAAGGACAAGACGCAAACCATTCAATGAAACATTGCATAATAATGAAATGTTAGATGACTGAATATCATTTATTAATCAACACTAATGCAGACTGAGTCTACAAAGGATTGACGTAAGCTTTCTCATTAATGAGTATCTTCAGCTGCTCCATTTTCACCATTAACATACATTTTCTGTAACCATTTTACAGGTGTCTGTGATATGATAATTGGACTCTACCGCCGCAGCAGTTTGCTAGCTACAATGGCGCCCAACGTGGGGCTTGATATGAGTTGGTTCCAGGTCCGTTCATAGTGTTTTCAGTGAGATAAATAGAATTGCTGTGAGGGTGTTGTCCCCAATGGGGCTGTTTATACATAACCTTTGAATTTATTGTATTTGAGTTTTAGCTTTGAATAACTTTAGTGAATTGTCACTAAATTATCTATGGTTTGTAGGTTAATTTGTATGTTGTATTTTGATTCAGGTTCCGTCCAAGGTCTTATGTGTATTTGTTAGTCTGAGACAGGTGAATATTTTACTGTGGAATGGCTTTGAGTAAATTTGTGTTGTTAGGTGATAGTATATTCAAAAGACTGATAAAGGAATACTCTAGTGGGTTTCACCCGCTATCTGTAGAGTTCTGTGTGAGTGGTCAGAAAATTTCCCAGTTGAAAGAATTGATAAAAGAAAAAAGGGAAGAATTGAAAGGTAAAGAAGTCATAGTATTGATTGGAGTAAATGACTTACTACAAGAAGTAGAAATTGGAGAATTTAAGATTCAATACAAATCATTATTGAGGTTATTGAGAAGATTGTGTTTACAAGTGTATGTAGTTGAATTATTACCAGTTCCAAAGTGGGGGGCTGGTATCAGAGAACAAGCTTTAATTTGTGAGGTTAATAGATATCTCAGAAGCTTTATTGATGGAGGAGTAGTGGTACTACCATCCTTTAATTATTTTTTGAAAGATATAGCTATAGTGTACCTTCATTTCGAGAGGTTGAATGTTATTGTGAATCCTGTAATAAGGCATCAGTTTTGTTAAATTTATACTGTAAAGTGATTGGAGTTAAAAGAATAGATTTAATTCACCCAAATAAGGGAGGTTTAAAAGAGCTGTATGCTCTTCTGGTCAATGGGATGAAAGATAAAAATTTTAATTTTAAAATAGTCTAACTAGAATTGTGGACTTGATTTCATCTTACAGGTTTAGTTTCTCTACAACATGGTGAGTATCACGAGCAAAACTGATCCAAATAATAACTATTGTTTTTCTATTTTTGAGTTACGACGGAGCTTGGAGAGTCCCCTTTCAAGGGAGACACAAGAGGACCAGATACGACGATGGAGGAGTTGCTGTGATGCGGAGCCCTTAGGCGCGGCTGTTTTAATCAAATTCAAGAAAACAAATAGTATCCTTGAGAGCTTGGTGGTGGTGGAGTGTACAGCAGTGTGTTCTGGTAGCTGGAAAAATTTGTTTATTTATTTTGGGTAAATATTAACTAGGGGAAATGGATATAGATAAGTTAGTAAAGAGTGAGTTAGAATGTGGGTTACAAATGAGGGGAAAAATAATAGATGAGTCAGGACTTAAAGGCGAAGTTAAGAGACTGGGTGGAGCATAAAGATAGTATAGAAACATGGGTTGATATTTGGCAAGCAACTGATGAGGAAGAATTTGAATTTATTGAGGAAAGAATTAAAGGAAGAGGATGTGAAAGCCAGAAGGCCCGCTTAAGTCAGGACAGTTCTATCTCACCTGTCACATCGAATTTCCCGTTTAAGATCAAGAGTAGAAGGGGTTCAAAGAGGGAAACTGAAACAATTAGCTAGCAAATTAAATACACATATAGTAATGCTGAGTTCTATGGTAGAAAATAAGGATGCCCGTTATCAGGCTAGTTTATGTTCAGAGTTTTCTAGACTGAAAACTAATGAAGGTAAAGCCAAGTCAAGGGATAGTGGGGAAACTAGTGTAGAGGATAGCTCTAGTACTAGTAGCAGTGATAGTGAAGGTAGTAAAGCTACCAGTAAACATAGTAGTCACAGGAGGGATAGGAGAGGAAAGGGTAGTAAAAAGATAGGCTATAAGAGTAAGCGGGTAGACTATGATTTTCAAAAGTGGGGAATAGTCTTTGAATGTAATGAGAAATATAGTGTAAATTCTTTTATCCTGGATTTAGAAAAGAAAGCAGCTTCAAAAAATATGGAAGAGAGGGAATTATTTAAGGGTTGTGCAGTGGGACTCTGATGTACGTACCTCTAACCCAACCCCGGAGGGTTGGGTTGTCGGAAAACCCGGTTTCCAGGGAGTTGGTCTGTGGGTACATTAGAGTCCCCTGGTTCAACCTCGGTTTAAAGGTGCCAAAATACATGAGTTGAAGGGTGAATTTCACGTGTAATTGTTGCTTTGCTGTTTGAATTATTGCGCGGTTGGCGCGCGGGTAACGTCATTCAGTCTTCCGTTTTGAAGTTGCGCGCCGAAGTACCGCCTTGGCGGCCGAAATACCGCCTTGGCGAGCGCCGCGTACCGCCCTGTAGCGGCCAGAGGTTGGCAACGCTGGCTAGCGTTGCCACCTCTCCCCTCCCCTCTCCCTCCTACCGCCGCCTCCCACCGTCAGACCAGGATCGGCTGTCATTCGGCAGCTGCTGTTCGAAGAGGTAAGATGTACTATAGTGCAAGGTCGCTGTAGGTTGGCTGGGTTTGAATGGAAACACCACGTGTTGGGAGCTACATGCGTTTCCTGTGTCCGTCTGGACTGGAATTGGGGTGTGTAGAGGTTTTGTTCAGATTCTCCGAAGGGTTGCGCATTTCCTTCATGGGTTCTCGATGTTGGCCTAGATGTTGGCCTTCAGCTCGAGTTTTTCTCGGTCGCACTTGACTCTTCCGAAATGCAGGCGTCGCGTAACTTGCTCTCATTCGCGTTCAAGAGAGGGCTGCTCTGAGTTCACATCTAGGTTAGAATGCCTGCCTCGTGTTTCAGTATTCCAGTATAGAGCTGTGTATGGGACATCTAGGTTAGAATGCCTGCCTCGTGTTTCAGTATTTCAGTATAGAGCTGTGTATGGGACAGGACAGGATAGGAATAACGCACTTAAATTTGGGATCTTCTCATTTATTTTGAAACATTCGACATACTAATTTAGTGCTATCTTTTGTTATTCTTCAGGATGATGCTGATTCTTTCGTCTATCCAGTACCTTGAATGCTGATTGAAAGTGTGGGGCCAGGGGCCACGGGCCACCTTTACATGGACCCTCACCACTGAAGACCCTGCTGATGAATGCTCGAATATATTGGCCTGCTTGGAATTCCTTTTGCGATGTTTGACGCTGCATTGCAACATGACCAATAGCTCAAGGTGTGTATTTAATTTACTGGCTTATGCTGGGCTCTATTATCCATCACATTTCTTTGCTACCTGCTTGTCAGTCTCCAGATCCTCCATGCTAATAAATATTGTTTGTCTGTTTCAGGTTGCCAAGTTGCATTGAACCCTGCCCTTGACGGCTCCCACTTCACTTCACTTCCAAAGACTTCACGGGGCTGCTTAGATCTTTACTCTGTCTGCCATCGCAGTGCTGATAAGCTGTTTTCATCTGTGATGTCATGTCTCATGTCTGGTGCTTCTGCTGAGCTTATGGTGGGTATTTCATGGTTCAGCTGTGCTCTTTTATACATCAGATTTGTTGCTATCTGCTGGCCCTTCTCCTTTCCTTTCTTTCATGCTAATAGGTTTTTCTTAATTCTTTCAGGTATTCACCATGTTCTGCATAATGTACTGAAGCTGTTATTTCACCTCTTAATCTACGGAGGTTTTTGGATCTCCATTCGCTGTTTGCTGTTGAAACCTTATCTGCTGTGGTCATGCTGCTTATGTGAAGGTAAGCAATGTGAAGAGCAAGACCTACTCGATCAGCTACACTGGACGTTTTGTTGTGTACAATACCCTGTCAAAACACATTCTTAACCCGAGCCTCGCCCAAGCCCACCTCCTGGCTCCACCGCTTAGTGGTAGGGACTAAGGACGTTTTGGAACTACATCAGAGCCTTTAAAGAATTGTTAACCCCCATAGTGGAGATTTTATTTAAAACATAAAATTTTCTGAATTTAGTTTCAATTAAAGTGATGTAATTGTTCCCCTAATTTATGAGAATATTTTCATCTGGTTGTGTGATAAACAACTTCAACAATCATGAGCAGTAATTCAGGTGGAGACCGTAGAGCTATTTGCTACCACTGGCTGTAGGCTGGGGAGGAGGGGTCCCAGAGTGGCTTACTTTTGGCACGTTCAGACTTAGTCCTGTCAGGGTTTTGTACGCAGTGGAACATCCAGTGGAGCTGACCAAGGTGGTCTTATTTAAGTGTTCAGGCATTGATCTTTGAAAAGCCTGAGAAGTTAGAAAAGACATGTATTTTGATGTGCACCCACTTGTAATAATTTTTTGAAGCATCTTTGCTTATAATTGGCTATGCCCGTGGCTAAGCCTAATGTCTACACACATCTGCTAACTTGAGCAAAGTTGTAACTGGGACAAATATGGCTTACCTTTAATGAAGAGTGGTGCATTTATATTAATACAATTTGCAAATGAGTGCCCAAAGAGATCCTTTTCTTTGTCTGCCGAACAGCACATTGTTGCTGCTGCCTCCAAGATCTTTTCCCATTTGGATTCAAAATTCAGATCTAAATAGGCATTTTGGCAATTTTCATTTCCTGCCTCACCAGTATACTGGACATATTTTCAAAGATAATTCATTGAATCTTATCCTGTGGAGTAAGGATTCAATACTGGATAGCTCTGATCAGGTTATTAAACTTTTTCTCTAAATAAAAGAAATTAGGCTGCTAGTCTCTTTTGGAGAACATTTGTAATAGTACAAGCAGTAGTTCATATTGCAATTTGTAATTGAGCACTTTGGGGTTCCATATTCAGGTAGTTTGCCACTATCAGACTAACTGTGGTTGGTTTGGCAACAGGAACTGAGTTAATCCTTACATTTGGAGTGTATTCCTGGCACAGCACTACCTGTTTGGTTGGGCTGCTGTACAAGCTATAGTAAATGAATGATAATATTCAGCAATTTAATATTTTAATTAACTTCTATTAGTATGAGTAGACCTTTCATGACAGTAACTTTGTTAATCAATGAATTTTTTGAGCTTGCCTAGTACAGCACCACTCCTGTGGTGAATTTTAATGTCTAGTCTGTTACTTTGATTTCTTTCATTTTGAAAGTCAGTGCCCTGAATTTAAGATCAGGCAGTAAGAAATATTTCCCTTTTGCAGAATGGTGAAAAAGCATTGAGTTATTTGTATTTTAAATATCTGTCGAGGGAAGCTTTGACATAAGTTATGAAAGTCTACTCATTCCTTTCATTTGAAAAGTTCACTTGGTATTGCACCACTGTTCTGAATCAGAATATCTCTTAAACTCACCTATGAAGTAGAAGGCAATTGGCTTTCAAAATTAAACTAACTGCCACTTTCTACCTTTGCTGGTTGTGAAATCAATAGAAAATTGCAATATTGCTGCTAGTACTTTGGTCTCCATTAAAATACTAGAAATCATAGTGGGTAAATTTTGACACTAAAATCGTGGAATGTTTTTGAGTTGCTGCCATAGTGACTAAAACAGAGATGCATGTCATGTTGAATAAGTTACCTGTATAATGGTGAATAACATCACGCATTTGTTTGATAGTTTAATTGATTTTATTACCATTCATAGAAAATTACTTGCTGCTGTGTTAGTCTGCTCAGAGCTACCAATAACTGAAAGCAAACTTATGGTAGGAGTGAATTTTATGTCTGTTTGCCACTTTGGTTTGTGGTAATCATTTTAAATAAAATATTTGAAGTAGACGTAACTTTGGGCTCGTTAAAGCTTTACCTTCTTTCAATTCCTGATTATATTTGGATTTCAAATTGAAATGCCTTAGCAAGATGTAATATTTTGGCAAGTCATCACTTGTACCTGCCATATTGAATTAAAGAGGGATTGTAGAATATTTTTTTTTATTTTGTTTGTCTTTCTAAATAAATCAACAGAATTGTGATGAAATGATACTCTTTTCTTGAACTGCTTCTGATACATATTTGTTTTTGCAGGTTACATGACGAAGTTACGGGGAAAGAAGAACCAAATGTGCAGCCGTTGACGATTCTTCAAACCAAGCAACCAACTCAAGAAAGGACGACTGTGAAGATTCTTCCAAACTCAAGACGAGGATGTCAGCATGAAGAAATGAACTTACTTGCTTCTGGTAATTTTTTAAAACTAATATTTATAGTTGAAATAGATGCAACTGACTTCATTTTAGCTTCACCTTCCAATTGCTGAATATATATTGATTGCTAATTGAAATACCATAGCAAGATGGAAAATTTTGGCATGTTCTCTCTATTAAAGACGGATTGGATAATTTTTTTCACATCATGTCTTCCTAAATAAAGTCAACCAAATCGTGAAATAATGATACTCTTTTATTGAACTGCTTCTAATACATATTTGTTTTTGCAGGTTACAAGACGAAGTTACGGGGAAAGCAGAACCAAATGTGCAGCCGTTGACGATTCTTCAAAGCAAGCAACCAACTCAAGAAAGGACGACTGTGAAGATTCTTCGAGACGCAAGACGAGGATGTCGGCATGAAGAAATGAACTTACTTTGAACTTACTTTTGCTAATGTGAGCAACGATTGCTTCATGTGGAGGAGAGATCAGTCACAGTGGAACATGGAATGGCCCGAGGTCCTGGTACGCATTTCTCGGGCTCCTTTAGTGACATGTTATTGAAGGTTCACCAGGCCACTGCTTGCTCTCGGGTCCTGTGTTTCATCTCGTCGGCTGTGATTGAGTTCATATGAAGTGATTGTTGCGTAGAGTCAGTTTATGAGGGGTTTTAATTAAACTCCTCTTGACAGTTAAATTGACTAGTTTTTTCCAGATGGAACTTTGTTTGACCCCCCCAGAAATTTTACTTGGGCCGCATCACATAGGGATCTCGAGATAGCCTAAAAAAGGGCCTTTTTTTGGGGGCCTCCCATTGGCCAGCTGCTGTTGCTTCTTTTTGTTCTTCTTCCAATAAAGCTTGTTTTTCTTTATTCAACTGTTTGTTTGTTTATTTATTTTTTTTTTTTTTGTTGCCGATGTTCCACTGCTCCAAGTCCCGAGCTCAGCTGCTGCGCCTGCAAAGGCGCAGCAGCTGAGCTCGGGACTTGGAGCAGTGGAACAGCGGCAACAAAAAACAATTCTTTTTTCCTTGGTTGTTGGCTTGGCTTTCCTTGCTCGAGCAGCTCACTGGTGGAAACCAATGAGCAGCTCGAGCAAGAAGCCGAAGCCAACAACCAAGGAAAAAAAAAATACAAGTGCTGAAAAGTAAACAAAGCATGAATGTCAACAACAACAAAGAGCAGAAGACAGACAGGATGAGAAAGTGAGAGGAACACTGCAAAGGCCAAATACTAAGTCCCAAAAAAAGAGAAGAAGAAATTGGCCAGTGGCAGAGCAGCACAAATGTCAACAAAATTGTAAACAAGTGTAAACAAAATTGTAAACAAAGCACTGTGTTCCTCTAAATTTCTCATACATTTAGAGAGAAGGAAGGCAGACAAAGGCGAGGCATAGGACCCGCTGGGATTCGAACCCAGCAGTGAGACAAGTCCCACTCCAGGAGGCCGTATTATACCAAAGCCAGAAGGGAAACAACACAGCAGAGAGCAGGAAAAAAGTATCCATTCAAAAATTGAAATTCTAAAGCAAAGAGAGAGGAATCCCCTCTCATTCGCCCCCTCTCACCCACACATTGACCTTCAGGAGTCTGGCCTGGGTCAACATGCCAGCAAGAGGGGCAAATCCAACAAGTTTAAAGCAAGCAAAAATTTACATTTGAAAGGTTACCACTAAAATGCCTACTCCTCACACCCTGACCTTTAGGAGTCTGGCCGAGGTCAAAGTGAGAGGAAGCAGGCAGGCCAAATGGCGCAAAACAAAGCATTCAATGGATACTTTTTGCAATAGAGCAAGTAAAGAACAGCAGACACAGGGGCAACAGGGCAACACTCATATATCAGTAAGCAAAAGCCGTCACTCATCTCTGTTCTCCACAAAACAAGATTTACTACTTTAAAAGCCTCTATCCGAATTATTAAATGCATCCAGCATCTGACTAGTTGGCAAGATACCACCCTTAAATAAGATGGATGGAAAAGTGAACAAGTATTATTTTTAAAAAGCCAAATACCTTAGAAAGGTAATTGCACATCGATAAAATGCTGATGATATCTCTTATGGATATCAGTTGGCAAGATACCAACCATAAACTAGATCGATAAGTGAACAACTAGTATTTATACAATTGACAAACAAATTCTGGATAAAGACGAGTGACTGGCCATACACTTTAAACAATATTGCATTGAAAACAAATAAATCTACACAAGACTATTGTATTATTAAGTATGTTTGAAAACTAAAAGGCGTTTTAAGAATGAACATGCCTTACTCCAAATGATAAATATCTAAACAATACTTTCAGTTCTTGAAAAAGAAAAGATCTCATTTACATTTAATTATTCTCACTACGAAGATGCAATATTGTTCAAAGAAGAAGAATCATCATGAGCACAGAACTGCGATTTCAAGTGGAAGGATACCCACTAATGCAACAAGCCCTACTGACTCAGCCAAGAGTCCTAGCTTCCCTATTTTCCCCCCAATGTTAACTTATACAAAACCCTTTGATTTTGAAATGAACACGCAAGTGTGCCTGATAGAAAATGCTACTACTGTTGTGGGCTGTCTGTCGCCTAATCGGAATCCATCTGGTCCAAGATTTCCTCACAGAGAGTACTAAGGACACCCCCACTTTTACATTTAAACAAGAACGCAACGTAAAATAGATTTCTGATTCACACCAATGCCCAAATTAAGAGCTTCATGGATAACCCTATCCTTACCCTCAGCCTGCCATGAGGTGGCCTAACCTTGATAGCTAACCTCCCTTGGGCACTACATAATGTGCTACAAGAAAATAACAGCCTTTCAACAAAATAACGATATTCCGCTAATAAGAATATCATTGAAAAGTTACACCCAATGCTGGTGGTTAATTCTAGGCTTACAGTAGGCGCTCAGCAGAAAGACGAACCATCAGCCATCCTAGAAGCGAGGACGTTCAATTTGTCCTCCCCAGCACAATAAAATATATCGAATTTAATCATAAAGAAATTATCACACTCCCCCTAATTGATTATTTAAAAAATATTACGTTGGAAACAAATATTATCACAATTTCACTCACACTTTTCGCAAAACCACATGCAGCCGCCATGATGCCAGATCCATAGTTCCAAGTTTGCCCACCAGGTGGCGCGGAAACCACACATCCGCCAAGATGGCCGCCGGAAACCGCGAAAATTTAAATCACAGCTGCCGCCGCGCGAAAATTTAAACCGGAGAAGCGCCGTAAGCATTACAGAGAGGCAGAGGGCAGAGTGAAGTAGAGCAGGCTGTGCTCTCCTCCCAGCTTTCGCCTGCTTTCGCCCTTTGCCCCTTTAGAGTATCCCTGCGCAGAACCCCTGTCATTTTGGAGAGAAAAAAAATTCGACCCAAAATCGTAAAAATGCAAAGGCTATAGCCTTTGCGTTTTTGCGATTTTCGGTCGAAAATAAATTGTCTCGAATTTCGACCAAACTCACAGGTTACCTCCTTCTGGGACCGAAAAACACATAGCAAGTCCTAGGAGTCCTATACCGGACTTCGTTAGTGAGAAAATAGGCCCCTAAGCCACCTCGCCCGAACACATTGCGCGCTATTAGGAATACTGCATTCCCTCGCAGACAAACCGGGTTTTCGGACGAACTGACCCTTGGGGGTTGGTCTATGGGTACGTTAGAGTCCCCCTGTACAACCCCCGTCATTTTGGAGAAAAAAAAAATTCGACCCAAAATCGTAAAAATGCAAAGGCTATAGCCTTTGCGTTTTTGCGATTTTCGGCCGAAAAAAAATTGTCTCGGATTTCGACCAAACTCACAGGTTACCTCCTTCTGGGACCAAACAACACATAGCAAGTCCTAGGAGTCCTATACCGGACTTCGTTAGTGAGAAAATAGGCCCCTAAGCCACCTCGCCCGAACACATTGCGCGCTATTAGGAATACTGCATTCCCTCGCAGACAAACCGGGTTTTCGGACGAACTGACCCTTGGGGGTTGGTCTATGGGTACGTTAGAGTCCCCCTGTACAACCCCCGTCATTTTGGAGAAAAAAAATTCGACCCAAAATCGTAAAAATGCAAAGGCTATAGCCTTTGCGTTTTTTGCGATTTTCGGTCGAAAATAAATTGTCTCGGATTTCGACCAAACTCACAGGTTACCTCCTTCTGGGACCAAACAACACATAGCAAGTCCTAGGAGTCCTATACCGGACTTCGTTAGTGAGAAAATAGGCCCCTAAGCCACCTCGCCCTAACACACTGCGCGCTATTAGGAATACTGCATTCCCTCGCAGACAAACCGGGTTTTCGGACGAACTGACCCTTGGGGGTTGGTCTATGGGTACGTTAGAGTCCCCCTGTACAACCCCCGTCATTTTGGAGAAAAAAAAAATTCGACCCAAAATCGTAAAAATGCAAAGGCTATAGCCTTTGCGTTTTTGCGAATTTCGGTCGAAAATAAATTGTCTCGGATTTCGACCAAACTCACAGGTTACCTCCTTCTGGGACCAAACAACACATAGCAAGTCCTAGGAGTCCTATACCGGACTTCGTTAGTGAGAAAATAGGCCCCTAAGCCACCTCGCCCTAACACATTGCGCGCTATTAGGAATACTGCATTCCCTCGCAGACAAACCGGGTTTTCGGACGAACTGACCCTTGGGGGTTGGTCTAGGGGTACGTTAGAGTCCCCCTGTACAACCCCCGTCATTTTGGAGAGAAAAAAAAATTCGACCCAAAATCATAAAAATGCAAAGGCTATAGCCTTTGCGTTTTTGCGATTTTCGGTCGAAAATAAATTGTCTCGGATTTCGACCAAACTCACAGGTTACCTCCTTCTGGGACCAAAAAACACATAGCAAGTCCTAGGAGTCCTATACCGGACTTCGTTAGTGAGAAAATAGGCCCCTAAGCCACCTCGCCCAAACACATTGCGCGCTATTAGGAATACTGCATTCCCTCGCAGACAAACCGGGTTTTCGGACGAACTGACCCTTGGCGGTTGGTCTAGGGGTACGTTAGAGTCCCCCTGTACAACCCCCGTCATTTTGGAGAGGAAAAAAAATTCGACCCAAAATCGTAAAAATACAAAGGCTATAGCCTTTGCGTTTTTTGGTCGAAAATAAATTGTCTCGGATTTCGACCAAACTCACAGGTTATCTCCTTCTGGGACCAAAAAACACATAGCAAGTCCTAGGAGTCCTATACCGGACTTCGTTAGTGAGAAAATAGGCCCCTAAGCCACCTCGCCCAAACAAATTGCGCACTATTAGGAATACTGCATTCCCTCGCAGAAAAACCGGGTTTTTTGGACGAACTGACCCTTGGGAGTTGGTCTAGGGGTACGTTAGAGTCCCCCTGTACAACCCCCGTCATTTTGGAGAAAAAAAAATTCGACCCAAAATCATAAAAATGCAAAGGCTATAGCCTATTTTGAAATGATTTATAGCTGATTGAAATAGAATTGAAACACTCCAAAACCTCTGTAGCATTTTAATAATGATTATATGACTTTGTTTTGATAATATGTCAGTGTTTTAGAAACACTGATTTAGTGTAAACACTCGCAGCATAATTGTTATATTACAAGTACCGTTTCTTACCTAAATCCAACCTACAGTATCGCCCCTTGTGTTTGTGGGAGTCAAATTTCTTTAAACTAGTCATTTTTTAGAAACAAATTTACTCTGTATCATTTCTTTTATAGAGCAGCTTTCCTCTCATTCAAATTCATAGCCAAAACAGATCAAGCAGTATGTTTGGTTTAATACATACGATAACTTGATCAGAAATCTTATCACTGGGAAGAACAGCAAAGGTTCGGAACAAAATCGTACTACATTTATCTGAATAATACCCATACTATTTACTTTTTCTAGTTGGTTTTAAAGGTTATAAGATTTTAATACTTTCACCACACTTTGATGCGTATTCTTTAGTAGAATGAGACTCCAAATGTTTCTATTTAATATTTATAAATTAATTACCTTTTTTCATAACAAATGTCTCTTATCTTATGTCTAAAAGGAGCACAGTTCTACTACAGCATCAATACCGTATTGGGGAAACCGTTTGGCTGGTAATTTGTGGCAGCTCAATAAGAAATCACAACACTTGGGTATCGAGCAAAGGTTTAAAACAAAATTTAATTAAATATAAGTAAATAATGTCACTGCTAGTAACTCTCACTTGTCAGATCAAGGTTTTATGTGATTTTAATACTCAGACCAAAGTCTGCTGTCTCCCAGACAGAACTGTGTGTACTCTAACAACAACATTGTTTATCTTGTTAGGTTATGTCACTCACCCAAATAATAAGTTCGGAAGTAAGTTGAATCGATCCTGGCTGTCATTTCAGCAATCCGTGACGTTCATTTCACAAATCCGGTACAATCAGAGGTATTTTTGATAAGAACTTGAGGCACTTAACCTCCCCATCCCACCCCTCAGACGTGAACACACCAGTGTTGCCAGAAAAGTAGGCAAAAAGCCGCCCAACACACAGCCGTGTGGAGCGGTGGGTATCAACGCCTGCCTACTAGGCTATCCCTCTTCACAGCTGTGAAGATGTGGCCTAGTAGGCAGGGGTTGATACCGACCTCTCCACGCGGCTGTGTGTTGGGCGCTTTTCGCCTACTTTTCTGGCAACACTGGAACACACGACAAATCACTCGTACGTACGAGGCTATAGCCTTTGCATTTTTACGATTTTCGGTCGAAATTTTTTTCTCCAAAATGAAGGGGGTTGTGCAGGGGGACTCTAATGTACCCCTTGACCACTTCCCGAGTGTTGATTGAACCAAATACCGGGGTTTTCGGCATATTTTAAAAATGGGAGAGGAAATGATAGGACGCTTTTTATATAGATATATCTCATCACTCATAATGCGTTTATTCTATGTACGTTCATCTTTGACACATAAGTACATATACTTACATAAAGGTGATCGGGTGTACCGAAGAATAATAAAAACAGATTAACAAAGAGGGAAACAACGTGTCACCCGTTCAAACAAGGCAGATCATTCGTGTGAAGAAAAAAAAAAACAGACTAATCACAACAGGTGTGTTTGAGAAATACAACACGTACATTCAAATATGTGAAATACAAAACATAATTTATATATAAATGTTGTACTCTGAACAACCACAAACAAATATATTTAAGCAACAAGGATATACAAATGAGAGCAAGGAGGCATTCATAATTGTATAGATTACAATGATACTTACAAAACAGATTTACTTATTTGCATGTCTACAGGTAATGTACAGTTCGTTTTCATATATTTATTTGAACATATAATTTACTCATGTGAAAGTTGCGATATTTGCACAAAAAAATCTTTGCATTGATTACTGAAACGTTGGTTTTGTAACACTAGAGTTACTTTCATTTAAAAAAGATAATTATTGTCCTCCACATATCCTAAAGCTTTGGCTTTCGCTGAATTAGTCCCTGGGCCACCAATTTCACACAATGATTTGTTGTGGCTAAAATTTCATTAATTTGAAAAACACATATCAAATTTCAGTTGTTTTTTTTTTTTAATCCAATAATGCCCTAAATGTGAAACACAGAGTAATTAAAATTATTTTCCCACAAACCCCCTGCTTCCTATGTGCAAAAAACCAGTTGAAAGAGTTTCTCCCCAATCGTCACACAGATGTGTGAGCTGTCACACGAAGTGTCCGCCTGGCTAGGGCGTTCGACACGAAAAGATCCCCACTAAGTTCCTGTCCATGTCCTCCCGCCACCCATCTCACATAATAAATACTCTAACGCGCATCTCAGCGCGCATCTTTTTTTTTTTTAATCGGTAACTAGAACATTAAGCCTCTTACGGGCCATACAGTTTCACAGCACATTAGCCTGTTGGGACAGGCGCCTGGCGGGCAGCGCCACCGGGTGAAGGGGCAGAGCCAAAGGCCTGGGTCAGGCCTTGCTCAGCGGGACGGGCGAGGACGCCGCCAGCTTGGCGTGCATCGTCTCCGACGTCAACGACGACCCTGAGGACGCTGACGACGACGACGAGGCGCCGGGGTTGACGGAGGCCTGCGCCGCCTGGGCGGCCATGCCGTTGAGCGGGTGGGTGTCCGCGCCCGACACGGCCGCGGCCACCGCCGCCATGCCGGCCTTGGACAGCACGGACGAGAGCGCGGGGTTGATGCCGGGCGGCGGGGGCGCGCCGTTGGAGGGCACGCCGCCGCCAAAGGTCCGGGAGTAGGTCTCGAGCAGCGCCGCGCTGCTCGGGTGGCCCGCGCCGTAGAACGACCGGTAGAACTCCTGCTGCGCCGCCCGCGCCGCGAAGCTACTCGCGTGCATGGCGGCCGCGGGGTGCAGGTGGGGGTGGGGCAGGCCCACGGGGCCTACCCCTCTGGACGCCAGCGGGGAGATGAGCTTGCCCGGGCTGGGGTAAAAGCCGCCCGGGTGGCCCGGGGGCGGCCCGTGGTGGGGGTGGTGGGCGTCGCTGTCCTTGGACGCCATGTCCGCCAGCGACCAGATCCGCGGCTTGCCCGGCGTCGAGGCGCCCGGCGTGGTGGTGCTGGTCGGCGGGGTGGTGGGCGGCGGCGGCAGCCTGCCGGGGGGGAAGGGCAGGCCGTGGTAGGCCGGGTGCAGCGGGTGCGGGTAGGGCGGCCTGTCCCGCTCCGCCACCAGCTCGGGCGAGTCGGGCCCCGAGTCCGCCCGGGACTCTGACCACTCGGACCCCGTGTCGCCGGCCGGCCTCGTGTTGGCGGCCCGGTCGCCGTCCTCGCTGCTCGCCGTGCCCGAGTCCTTGGAATCTGGAAAGGAGGAACACTGCGGATTAGACCGGCGGCCAGGATAAAGGGGCGATCCGTACGCAACGAAACGCGATATGAATTGGCGGTCGGCGGCGACACGACGAATACGACGGCGGATGTCACGCCGCCGCCGCCCCCGCGACCCTTCCCCGTGTGACGTGGGGCGATAGCAGTTATTGGCCGCGTCCCTTGACGTGCCCGGGCCTCCCCTGCCCCGCCCCGCCCCCGCCCCGCCCCACAGCCCGGGCGACAACCAGGCGGGGGGAGGCAAGGCGTCCAATATTGCCGTTCCACTGGCTCGTCATGGCGGGCCGTCAATAAGACACGCGGCGGAAAGATCCGCGGCCTTGTTCCAGCTCCAGCCGTCAATACCGCGCTAACGCCCCCCCTCCCCGTCCCCTTTTGCCCGGAGGTGAAAAATACGCAGGGCCTGCAGTTTTAATATTTTTTTCTCATTTTTAAGAACGATGCTCACCTAAGTTATCCTTGTTGGCCTTCTCGTCGCGGTCGTCGTCGTCGTCGTTGTTGTTGTCGTCGTCGTCCTCGACGCGGTTGCGCGGCTCCCACGTCATCTTGTTCTCCTTCTTGAGCCGGCGGCGCGCGTTGGCGAACCACGTCGACACCTGCGTCAGCGTCATCTTGGTGATGATGGCCAGCATGATCTTCTCGCCCTTGGTCGGGTAGGGGTTCTTCTTGTGCTCGCTGAGCCACGCCTTGAGGGTCGACGTCGTCTCCCGCGTCGCGTTCTTCCGCCGCGCGCCGTTCAGGTCCATGCCGTACCTGCAGACAGAGAGGAGACAAGGCACACGGTGAGAGGGCGTTAGGTAAGTGGGAGGGAATGGGGATTCTTATTATTATTGCTAACAGTACTGTTCCTATAAGCGTCACGGGCGCGACATGGCGCATTATGCCAGTCGAGTGCGGCGGCGGCGGGGCGGCGGGAATGTCCCAACCCACTGACATCGTATAGCGTGACCATCCGTCAACACGAAGGGCCAACAGCTCACTCTACTGTGCGGCGGGCCGGGCCGGGCCGGGCGAGGCAGTGCGGTGCAGTGCAGTGTGTGTATAGCAGTGATTGCGACGTGTTGCAGCCGCCCCGCCCCGCCCCGCCCCGCGCCTCGCCTGGCGGCCTGCACGACCGCGGCCGTTCGTTCGTTCGTTAGCCTCGTCACTCTGATGAGGTTCTCTGCCCGCGTCATGCAATGCCCGCGCCAAGGCCCGACAAAAGCGACTCATTCGCTTGAAACAAAAGGGCCGCGGCCGCGCTGGTACTTTTCTCACAAGACCCTTTTCTGCTGCCGGAGCCAAACTGGTCTGGTCCGCGGGGCGGGGCGGGGCGGGGCGGGGCGGGGCGGGGCGGGGCGGGGCGGGGCGGGGCGGGGCGGGGCGGGCCGCGCGAGGCGAGGGTACCCGCGGGCCTGCGGCAGCAGCAAGCAGCGGGTCACGCCGGGGCGCTTTGCGCAACACCCCGCGCGGACACCGGCAGAAAAATATATATAGCACCATTGTGAGGGGTACGGAGAGGAGGGGGGACAGTCGCCGAGCGCTCAGCACAGAGGACTGTCGATTCTACATTTTAATTACTGAAGCAAGCCGCAACGGGAAGCCTTTTGTTTTGCATTCAACTTTGCTCGAAAAATTAATTATGCATCAGGAGCGGCCGGCCGGCCGGCGCGCCGCCGTCGCCGTGGCGCAGTGGTCGAGAACCCCCCCAGAGCCGGGCCGGGCCGGCGCGGCCCTCTCCCTGAGCGGCTTTATGAGGAACAAGTCGGTGCTGTCACGCGGGGCCGAGCGGGGCGGGGCGGGGCGGGGCGGCGCCGACCTGTACTCGAGTGGGCCCTGGCCCTGGCCCCGCCGGCCGTCACATGGCTGTCGGGCTGATAACGGCCCCGGTGACGGCATCAATGCGACGTCGTTTGTAACCGCCGCCGCCGCCTGAGCTTGCGAGCCGAGCGAGCGGTCTGTAAGGGGTGCGAGCGTAAGCAAGTCAGTGCGGACACTGAGGCGCGCGCGCACACACACACACACACACACACCACAAAAAAGTCAATGATAAGCTCTGTAAGCAGCTCTGCTGTGCCGCCACGCCGCGAGCGAGGGAGTGGTGGTGGTGCTGCTGCCTCAGCGCAGCGCGCCCTGTTGTAGCGGCGGCAGGGGCGACGCCGTGTACTGATGTGATGCGCTCCTACAACACGGCGCCGCACCATCCCCGCCCCGCCCCGCCCCGCCCCACCGCGCTGAGCTGAGCCCCGCCCCGCCCCGCCCCGCCCCGCCCCGAACGTGTTTTCATAACATCAGCATTGTCGCGCGCTCGCGGGGCGCGGGCGGCGGGGCGCGGCAGCGGCGGCGGAGGGAGCCATGTTGAATAGGGGATATACGACTTCCATTTTCACTTGAGCTTCAATCCAGTCGTCTGCCGGCGTGGCGGCGTGGCGGGGTGGGGCGTAGCAACAACGCCCTGGCTCTCACACGCCTCTGTGACGAGTCCATTCGCGTCTCTCTCTCTCTCTCTCTCTCTCTCTCTCTCTCTCTCTCTCTCTCTCTCTCTCTCTCTCTCTCTCTCTCTCTCTCTCTCTCACGCAGACTCTCTCTACTACTCCTTCACCAAAAGCGACAAAAAAGCCAGAGTCAGAGTACAACGACCACAGCCCCTGACAAGCAGTGAATAGGCAACCGGCTCACTCCAACGTCCCACTGTTGCCTAACCATCAGGCGCCAAGAACCTGTACCTTGCACACTTTTAAACAACTGTTCTCCATCCAGCGTGGTTGTGCGTCAAGCTAGAGGAGATAACGGGGACCACCTCAACCGCGGGGACCGGGAGCAGAACAGAGCTGCAGACTGTCGCGTCGAAAAAAGGGGGGAGTTATTATGATTATTATCGTAATAAAAATAAACGGAACGAGAAGAGCAGGCAGGCCTCGCGAGGGAGGGGAAGGGGGGAAAAGGTACGTATGTGGTATGTGTATGTGCTTTGCGTGGCGTGCGCTGTCGCCGGCGCTGTCGCCATGGCAACGCGGTAGGGGGCCGTGATGGGGCCGTGGGTCACGTGACACAACGGGACGACCAATCAGAACAAGGCGTCGCCTAGCGACCCGGCCTCCTTCCTTATTCCTACCTTCCTTCCCACCGCGCGCCGTGCCGCGTCGCGCCGCGCCTAGCGGGCCGTCATCGTAAAGTGTAGGTACGTTACGTTGCGACTTGGAGGACAAATCGTGATACAATAAGGTGAGGATGGGCGGTGCGCGGAGGTAGTTAGGAGGGCGGTGGTGTTGCCGGCGCCACGCCAAGCCACGCCGCGCCGCGGGGGTAGAGCAAGCAGCGCGGGAGTGGCCGAGGCAAGGGCAGAGGAAGGATGAGGAGGCACCGGGGGAGGAGGAGCAGGAAAAAGAAATAAGAGCTGCAGACGAAACGCCCAGGAAACGATTGGATGGAAAATAGAACGGCCGCGCGCAGAGAAGGGCGGGAAGGGAGGGGAGGGGGAGGAAATGAACTGAAGAGATAAGAAGGGCAGAATTATGCTATAACTTCTGCTTCGGTGAGCCCCCGCCGTGTTGGCTGCAAGTCTGGCGAAGGGCCGCGGCAGAGAGGGGCGGGGCGGGGCAGGGCGGGGCGGGGCAGGGCGGGGCGGGGCAGGGCGGGGCGGGGCGGGGCCCGCGCCGAAGGGCAGTTAAAAACAATATCAGAAAAGAAGATTGGATCGCACGGTGCGGGGCGTGGCGGGGCGGGGCGGGGCGCGGCGCGGCGGGGCCAGCGGGGAATGATAATAAGAGATTGTATTATAATGTCGAGACCGGGGTAAATAAGCGACAGTCGGCCGGCGGGGCTTATTACGATCAGGCCAATGGTTGCCATTGCCGTGTTTTGCTAGGACTGGGAAATCTTTGCAAACTCGACCCGCCCGCCTGCCTGTGCCTGCCGTCTCCCATTTCCCTCCTGCTCTTCGCTTTTTCTTTCTCTCCCTCGCTCTTTCCAGAAGCAGCCGCCAGTCTGGGAGCCCCCAGCCGTCGTCGAGCGTCCTTTACCGTAGACGGAAGGAGAGAGGGAAAAGAGGGAGAAAAAGAGAAAGAGAAAGAAAGAGAGAGGAAGTTGGAGTCGATTTCAGTGCTGTGAACACAGAGCGCAAGGGCACCGCAAAGAGAGCAAAATACCGCAAGTAGACGAAAATGGTAAAGAAAGATGAGAACTCAAATTTCAGAAAGTCGCATTACAAATCGTAAAATTAGATATAATAAAGTTAGTATAAAAGACACAGAGCAGCAGAAAAACACGGCCTTTTTCATGGCGCCGGCCTGTTTGCAGGCACGGCATATAAAGCGGTCATGTCGCGACCGAAATTGAAGATAATGGCAAAGTGGAACATGCACCCCGCGACCAGGCCGACCCCGTCGCGCCCCGCACCCACGCGGGGGCAGAGGGAGAGAGAGGGAGGGAGAGAGGGAGAGAGAGAGCAGTGTGTTCACCGTGGTGTTGGCCGGTTTGATACTGCTGCGGCCGGGCCGCACGCTGACACGTTAATGGAAAACAAGTGTCTTGCCTCTGATTAGGCGTGCGCCGCGCCTCGCCTCGCCTCAGCTCTTCTCGGCCGGACAGAGATATTTCTCATAATCCCGGGGTCCGGAGCGACAGCCATGGCGGCCGGGGCGGGCCGGGGCGGGCAGCAGGGGGCTGGGGCCGGGCCGAACGGAGCAGCCTGCTGGTGGGCCCGCATGGCGGCGGGGCGCGGTGGGGTGGGGTGGGGGAAGTTTATCTCAAGCAAACAAAGCTGCGTGTGATTGCGCCCCAACGAGTCGCTGCCTCCCCCCATAAGCCAACCCGCCCCACCTGGCCCCGCCCCGCCCCGCCCCTACACAGAGCGACTGCTTCCGGATCGTCTCCGCCGCCGCCCCCGCGCGACCGCGAGCATCCTCCGCTCCGAAAAGCGTGTCGCTGGCGAGACACGAGACTTCGCTCAACTTCAACTACCGGGTGTCCCAGAGAACACAGGGCAGCCAGTTGGGTTGCCTACGCACTGGCCGCAGGCGCTCTAGGGCGAGGGGAGGAGTGGGTGCCGTGGTAGGAGGCAGCTCGGGGGTGCTCGGGTGGCCGTCACACTACTCCTCTCTTCTGAGACTCTAGCGGCCGGGTGCCTCATACCACCGCACCCACTCCCCCCCTCGCCCTAGAGCCCCTGCGGCCAGAGCGTAGGCAACCCAACTGACTGCCCTGTGTTCTCTGGGACACCCGGTATATCGCGACGACGCAAGATTCGTAAAACACAGTCCAGAGATTGCTTTTCTGACGTGTCGCGGCGGGCGCTAGAGGCGTAGCGGCAAGTGCGGGCGGGGCCGCCTCTCCCAGCCCGCCGCCGCCTCCCCCTCTCTATGATTGGCCAGGGCGCGACGTCACGTGATGGAGCTGATGAGGGTCCTGAATAAAATAGAAGACCGTGGAGGGGAGAATCTCTCCACCCGCAGCTGAGAGAGGAGGGGGGTGTGTGTATAGAGAAAGTCTACGGAGCGAGAGAGCGAGAGAGGTAAAGAGATGGGGGAGGGATTAAAAAATCAGCAGAGGACCATGTGCCCAACCTGATAACAACGCGAACCCGCCGGGGGGCGGGGCGGGGCGGGACGAGGGGTGCCACGGTGCCACGGCGCCACGGGGGCTCAAGGGGCCACCGCCAAGCCGAGCCGGGGGTGGGGCTACGACTATACACCCTCCACCCCACCCACACTGTCGCTCTCGCTCTCTCGCTCTCTCTCTCTCTCTCTCTCTCTCTCACTCTCTCTGTGCGCCGCCAAGCTCTAATAGCGCCCTTTGGTCTCGTAGAGGAGGCCTCTGCACTCCTGTGAATCCTAAGAGCGTATTGCGAGCACGCCCTCCACACACACACACACACACACACACACACACACACCGCGACGCCAGCTAATGAAGACGACGGGCGTCATTCGTGTGATCGTCGCGGGAGGGAACAACGACCGCGTCAAGCAATATAACCCCGCGGCAAAGAGCACGACGAAGAGGAAGAGGCAGAGGAGGAGAAAGTTGCCAAAAATATATTTAAAGAGCAGGGGTGCGCTGCCGCGCGCTATCTCGTGTCGTCGGGATGGCTTATTCAAATTTCGCGGCCCGGCTGCCGGGCGTGGCGTGGCGTGGCGTGGCGTGGCGCGGGGGCGGCGTGCCTCCGCGCCGCCCTGATAGATTCCAGCGGATTTGTGGATTTCGCTTTATTAGTTTGCGGGGGAATGGAGTCGTGAGGTTAGGCCCCGCCGGGGCCCGCCACCCCACCCCACCCCACGCGAGCGGTGATAAAGCGTTGTCTGCGCGTGAAATCATTTCCTCTATGCGGAGAAGCAGCGTAAAGTTGAGGACGGGGCGACGTGGAGGGGGTCTAGGGGGGGGGGGGGGGAGGCGACAGCTTCTTCATCTCACACAGACGGAGCGCGGCTGCGCGGCCCCCGGCCCTCCATCATCAAACGCTCCTACAGCGTGACGATATAACGCTGCTCGAGATTGGCTGCGCGGAGCAAGAAGGTAAGAGGAGGAGGTATACAGTGTAGGCTGTAGGGGGAGGGAGGGGGAAAAGAGAACAAAAAGTTGTCGTTGTTTAAGTTGCGCGCGGCAGCGGAGCCACCGCTACCACCTGGAGGAGGACGAGGCGGATGAGGGGGAGGAGGAGCAGCAGGAACAGCTTGTGCCGCGCTGACTTGGATAGAGGGGCGGCGGGGAAAGGGGAGCAGGCTGGGAGAACCGCAAACTCCCGTGGATAATGCTTTCAAAATCGATGTGTCGCGGCGGAAGGAAGGAAAGTAGGAAGCAAAAGGAGAGGAAATGGATTAGGAGTAAGAAAAGGAAGGGAACCAGCAGCGCCGAGCCGACCCGAGCGGACCGCGAGCAGCGCAGCGCAGCAGTGTTGCCAGAAAAGTAGGCAATATGTAGCCCAATCACAGCGGAGTAGAGCGGGCTGCATCTACGCCTGCCTACTAGGCAACATGTATGCACCTGTGCCAGGGTGCTGCCTAGTAGGCAGGCGCAGATGCAGCCCGCTCTACTCTGCTGTGATTGGGCTACATATTGCCTACTTCTCTGGCGACACTGAGCGCAGCGCGTAACCAAAGCAAGCCTGCCCTGCCCGCCCCCCTGTTGGACTGGGTGAACCAGATTCCCACACGAGGGCGCTGCGCTGCCGGCGCTGCACAGCGGGCTGGGCGCGGTGTGGCTATATTGCCACTTTACCGGATCACACCGCCGCACGGCTAACTGCTAAACGCGCTGAGCGCGCTTGTCGGCGCTTTGCGTTAATTCCTCCCACCGCGGGGCCGTGCCGTGCCGCGCCGCGCCGCCGCCGAATCGCGTGGACCTGGCGCCTGGCCGCGCGCGCCGTGTGCGAGAGAGAGAGAGAGAGAGAGAGAGAGAGAGAGAGAGAGAGAGAGAGAGAGAGAGAGAGAGAGAGAGGGTGGGATCCCGTTACACACCCCCTCGCCGCCGCGCGGTGTGGACTGAGCACCGGGGCCGTGGGCCGTTAGTGCTGCTGGTTATTATGTTGTTATAACCCACCATCCCGCACCGCGCGCGCCCCCTTCTCTCTCTCTCTCTCTCTCTCTCTCTCTCTCTCTCTCTCTCTCTCTCGTTCAAACTTCGTACAAGCCAGGAACAGCAGCTCGTACAAACGGCCCCCGCTCGCTGTCGCATTGGCCGGGTGGGCCCCGCGGCGCGGCGCTCAGGCGTGCTGAGCTGGAGGCTCCATAAAGCCCAGCGGCGCTGCTCCATCAGGGCAGTAAACCCCCGGCGGGGCCGGCGGGGCCCGCGGGGGGGCCGCGCGGGGCCGCGGGCAGGTACAGCGCGGTGTACAAGCTAAACGGCCCCGCCCCGCCCCGCCGCGAGCTTTAAAAGTCACTCACTCTGGCCGCGCGGCGCGCGCTCGCTCGGCTTTTATCGAGGCGATGATAGTTATGAGAAGCGGCCCAGGTGGCGCTGCGGCGGCGGCGGCGGCACCCGCAGGTGGGCCCAGGTGGGCGGCGGCGTTAACGGAAGGGCCCATCTTCGCTGAGGGATATTGCACTACAGGTGTACTTGCGCGCTACCGACGCCGCGCGCGCCTTGCAGTGTGTCAGTTTTTTTTTGCCCCTTTTGTTATGGCAGCCCACCACGCCTCGCCCCGCCCCCCTGCCACCCTTTATCGCACGGTGTCACACACACACACACACACACTCACGCGGTACGTGTATTTCCATACGACACGGTGTTTGAGCGTGACGCGCGTCGCCCGAGATGAGATGCAGAAACACCTATGTAGGAGGCCATTACCGCCCTTACAACGCACCAACGGCTGCGGCGGCGGCGGGGCGTGGTGGCCACCACACCCCACCCCGCCCCGCCCCGCCACGTCACCCTCGTCCAGCCGTCCAGGAGGACGGACAGCGGGGGGACACACAACATGCTGGTTGTGCCGCTAATGAACCATGGTGCCCGAGGACCAGGCCAGGGCCCGCCCCGCCCCGCCCCGCCCCACCACCGAGACACACGGTGAAACTCGAGAAGACATCTCAAATTTTATGGGGCATCGGTCATCGCCTATTTGTGAGGTCCCTCCTCCTCCTCCTCCTGCTCCTCCGCGACACCCTGCTCGATGATGGATGCGGCCCGTCACCGCCCTGGTCCTTCCCCGCGCCCGCGCGCGGCCTCCAAGACTCCGGGGGCATCAATCAGAACACGGCGCGTCTCGGCCCGGCCCCACCCGGCCCCACCCCGCCCCGCCCCGCCCCGCCGCACCACCGTGCCAAAGGAGACGACAATTTTACGCAGCGCGAACCTCCTGTGTGCCATTCCATTCCTTTTGTCCAGCCAACGACGGCGCGGCCTGCTCGCTACTGCCCTCTGCTCCGCCCTTTGTCCGCCCCGCCCTCCTCCCCACCCTCCTACACCCACCCCCCTTCTCCCTTTCTCCCTCTGTTCGCCTTTGGTCGACACAGCAGCAGCGCCGCTCCCCCGACCCTCCGCCCTCCAGTGTCTACAAGTTTGTTTCAATTAATTTCGCTCGATTCCTCTTAATTCCGCATTAACATCTATTTTCCATTTCCTCGGCCGCAATCACCACCCCTAACCCCCTCCCCTTGCGCCGCACCACCCCCTGGCTGACGGCGCAGGACGCCGGAGGACGCCACGCCACGCCTCTGCTGTAGGCAGGCGTCCCTCTCTCATTACTTTGGAACACGGGTCAGATCAGCCTGCTGTTTAGATTCGGCCCTGTTCTGCTCTCTCTCTCTCTCTCTCTCTCTCTCTCTCTCTCTCTCTCTCTCTCTCTCTCTCTCTCTCCCACGCAGACTCTCTCTACTACTCCTTCACCAAAAGCGACAAAAAACGAAGCCAGAGCCACTGTACAACGACCACAGCCCCTGACAAGCAGTGCATAGGCAACCGGCTCACTCTAACGTCCCACTGCTGCCTAACCATCAGGCGCCAAAAACCTGTACCTTGCACACTTTCAAACAACTGTTCCCCTCTCCCTCCCCACTCTACCACCTTCTCTTTTCTCTCGCTCGCCGGCACACCAACATGGCGTCGTCCTCGTCGTCCGGTGCTCGCTCCGGCGTAAGTAAACGAGCGCCAACGGTGTCTCTCCGCCGCCCCGCCACGCCCCGCCCCGCCACGCCCCGCCACGCCCCGCCACGGGCCCCGCCCACCACGCTGTCGGCGCTGCGCCATCCCGCACTCACTCATCTCAACTGGAGGCGGGGCGTGGCGGGGCGGGGCGGGGCGGGGCGGGGAGAGTCTTCCAGCAGAGCGAGCAGCAATGAGTGAGGGGAGGGGAGAAGGGGACTGACTGAGATGACGATTCTGCTGCTTAGCGGAGAGAATAATTAGTTTGTAAAGTAAAGGGAGCGACATCAGGCCTCAGGCCCCCTCGTCGCGCGGCTTGGCGCGGAGCAGCGTGGCAGGCGCGGAGTAGCGTGGCAGAGAGACGCGTTTTCTCGATCTCGCTTCCTCCTTCCACGACCGCCCACCTCCTCCCTCCCTCCCTCCCTCCCTCACTCCCTCCCTCCCTCACTCACTCACTCACTCACTCACTCACTCACTCACCTCTCCTTCCTATCACCCTGCCTCGCGCTTCTTATTGACGGTACCGAAAAAAAGCAAAATTTCGTTTCACAAAAGCGAGGCATGCACTGGTACGCACGCGCGTCTCTAGTTTGATTTCTCGGGGAAATAAAACGCGAGAACAGCTTCTCGATGCGGCGGTATTTTCGAACCTCGAGCGAGCAGAGCGCCACGCCACGGCCTGACCCGCGGGGCGGGCGCCGCTGCGGTGGCGAGGTCGACGACCGCCCCGCCCCGCGCAACAACCCGCCCGCGTCCGCCCAAGGGTAATGATGACAATCATAAATAAAATGAAAATATAAAAAGAGAATTGTCAAGAAAATGGAAAGAGAAGGGGGAAACGGGAGCGCCGAGATAGCGATCTGTCGCGGCAGTCGTACTCTTCTACTGATGACGTCGGCCGGGACCGCGCAGAGCAGTGTCAACGGGCACGCTTGAAATTCGTACGCGAGTTCACACACACACACAGCAGTGGCGTCATTGGGGCCCCAGTAGCTCTTACCTCGCCCCGCGCCACCGCTCCCCGCTCGCTTTACGTACACAGCTTGACGCGTAGGTTAACATTTAATGAGTTTATTATGTGTCGCCGAGAGGCGCGCCATCTGCGCGCGACGACCGCGCTGCTGCGCCCCGCCCCGCCCCGCCCCGCCGCGGCACTGCCACGCACTCGCTCGGCCGAATAATCGTCGACAAACTAATAAAGTCCTCGGCGAGAAAGGGGGTGTGGGGGCGAGGTGGAGGGGCGGGGCCGGGCGGTGTCGCACAGCAGTCGGTCTGTAATGGGCTGTAAGCGCCTACAGAGTAGGCAACCGGAGAATCCAATATGAAACAGACAGCGCAGCGCAAGCGTGGCAGCGAGCAAAGTGCGAGAGCAACAAAGCGACGTGTCCTCCTCCCCGCCACGCCCCGCCACGCCACCCGACCTCCCCATCTCCGCGCGCAGCCCGAGTTATAACTTTCTTTTCGACGGAATTCAAATATGACGTCGGCTCAGCAGCGGCCTTTACCACTTGCAAGTGCGCGGCAAGAGCCATGTTCCCCCCTCCAGCAGCAGCTCCAACTCGCTCAACTCGGAGGAGGATGTGACGGGGCAGGGCGAGGAGAGAGAACGGAGACGAGGCAGAGAAGAGGAGGAGGAGGAGGAGGAGGAGGAGGAGGAGGAGGAGGAGGAGGAGGAGGAGGAGGAGGAGGAGGAGGCTGAGGAGGAGGAGGAGGAGGAGGAGGAGGCTGAGGAGGAGGAGGAGCGGGAAGAGGAGGAGGAGGCGGCGAGAGCTTCGCGGCAAACAAGAAACAAGCCAAAGTTTAGTTTGTTCTTTTGCCGATAGACAAGGACACGATGCAGCAGCAGCACAGCGCGACGCCAAGGCGTCAAGGACCGGCGTCGGCGTCGGGCCGGAGGGTGGGGGCGGGGTGCTCCTGCATGTATGTATAGTACTCATATGCGTATGTATGTATGCCAATGGGGTATACACACACACACACACACACGGGGGCGCGCGCGCGGTGTGGAGTAGAGCCCCGCCCCGCCACCGTCCCGTCCCGCCCACGCCAATATGAGAGTACGTGTAGATGTAGACGATATTTGTCGCCCGCTTGCTGAGGTCGCGGCCCCAAAACGGTTGTAGTGGATGCGGAAAAAGGGGTCGGAGGCGGCGGTGGCGGCGCCGCGGGCGAGGTCGGAGGGGACCACCGGCCACCAGCAGGCCGCCCCGCCCCGCCTCGGCCTGCCCGCCGACCCCTTTTTAGGGCTAATCCCCTCCTGGATCCGCCTCTGGCTAGCGTGTCTGCCGGCCCTGTCCAGGTGATGGTCGTGTGTGTGTGTGTGTGTGTGTGTGTGTGTGTGTGTGTGTGTGAGTCCGCGCCTGCAACCTTATCTGGTCCGTGGCGTGGGGTAGGGGCTTCCAGCGTTGCCTGGTGTCTGTCCTGTCCCGTGTGCGAGCGCGCCCATCACGCGAGCCCCCGCCCCACCTCACCCCACCCCGCCCCACCCCGCCCCGCCCCACCCCGCCCCGCCACGCTCCGCCTAGGCCGTCCAGTCTACACAGCCTGCAGGGCAGGCAGGGCGCGACAGAAGGCGACCATTGTATAACCCGCCGGCGAGGCCTGATTCAACACATTGAGCGCGGCATGACCACTATGTGATCACGGTCCCGTGTTAAATCATAAATGATGAAAAGCCCTGCACTGATCATTCAAATAACCAACTACTATGAATGAGGCTCATGTTCTGAAAAAGTTTGTTTTAAAAGTTAGCACAATCCGAACCGGCTCCGCTCAAAGGCGAACATTTTCGATTGCAAGAACATGGCAACATCCGAGCAGTGCACTGCGTACCGCGCGGCGGCGCGGCGGCGGCGGGTACGTAGCCAGAGGCGCCATCTTCTGGCCGGCCAATGAGGGAAAGGGAGGTACCGGGAGAACAGAGAGAGAAGGGGCAGTAATGGACAGAGCGGAGAAAAGAAAAGACGAAACGGGAGAGGAGGAGGAGGAAAGAAAAGGGAATACAAACGAAGGCATGCGGCGAGCTGCCGCCGTGGCGGCCGAACAGACCAGAGATGTGGCGCCAGTTCATTGAAAACGAGACTACATGTTGGCTGCATTGTCATGCCAGTCTCTCTCTCCCTTTTTTCTTCCCCTCTCTCCTTTACACTCTGTGTTCTTATTTCAAGAGGCCGACACCGCGCTGCGCTCCAGGTGCAGCCGCCGCCGCCGCCGCTGGAATGGCGGTGTTTACAGAATAAAGTAATAAAATGCAATCGCGAAACAAAAGCGCTGCTGCTGCTGTGCGGCGGGCCGGGCAGGCCGGGCGGATCGTGGGATCGTTCCAATCGCCATGCGTATTGATTGCTCCCCTCTGTGCGAAGCGAACGGCTGTGGGAATCTTTGGACGCGCAAAAATGTTACGCGGGACCGAAGGCCTACGTCGCTTTACATATATGTTTATTCGCTATTTGCTTTTGCAGCTTTTCAAACTCGCCCCTTTTTTTCCTGCTTGTTGTATTTGTGATGGTGCGCTGCGCGCATATAGCCACCTGTTGTGTGAAGGGCACACGGCGCGCGGTGTGCGGGCCCCCCCAGGGGGTACGAGAGAGAGAGAGAGAGAGAGAGAGAGAGAGAGAGAGAGAGAGAGAGAGAGAGAGAGAGAGAGAGAGAGAGAGAGAGAGAGAGAGAGAGCGGACATAGGCGCTCGCGCCACCACGATCTCAGTGTGTTTGGCCCGGCAAAGGCTTTGGAAATCCGAGACCCGAAAAGCAGCAGCAAAAGAGTGGAAAAGGGGGGGGGATTACGTCCGTCGCATGGCGCCGGCCTAAATTATAAAAAAGTCGCTCGCGGGGCCTAGCGCAGCACCGCTGGTGGCAGCTGCCGGAGGAGAGCGGGGCCACAAAAAAAAAAAACGAACTAAGTGGCCGCAAAGTGCAGTGACAGGTCCACGGCCCCGGAACCTCGTGTACATTAACACTGCATTGGGAATGATTCCAGGAGCTGCTGCTGCTGCTGCTGGGGCGAGAGGGACAGAGAGACGCTGTACGCACAAGTGCGAGAGAGACAACAACGGAAGAGGAAGGGGTGGCGGCGACACAGACACTCTCTCGCTCTCGCTCTCTCTCGCTCTGCCCCGGCGCCGCGCTGACCGTTTTTTTGCTACCCTCCGTGCCGTCCGAAACTTTGGTACAGCAGTGACTTTTCATGTCGAACCCGACACGGCGGCAGCTGCTGCTGCAGTAGTGCGCGAAAATCAGACAGAGAGAGTGGGGGGGGGGGCGTGCGGGGCTGGCAGCCGGGCCAGCGGGGAGGATGGACCTTGTTTTGCGATTCACGTGCATCGCGACCATCAATTTTGCATGTGCCATAAAAAAGGGGGCGACGCGGTTCATCAATTGTGCACTCATTGCCAAAAGCCGGGCGGCCGGGCCGGCGCGGGTGGGCACAAGAGTGAGTGCAGCGCGCATGTGCTCAAAAAAAAAAATAGAAGCGAGAATCATGGTAGAAAAACAGTTTCACTTTGGGAATATTTCATAAAATTCGCGCCGTGGTTAAGCGAGGAGTATGGTAAATGAATGCGAAATTCACTTGAGATTCTGCTGCGAGCAGAGTCCTGCAGTGCAGCCCCGCCCAGCCGCGCGCCACACCGGGGAAAGGGGTAAGACTCGTATATTAGCCCGAGTGACAATGTGCAGCAGATGGAGCGGTGGGGCGGGGTAGGGTGCGGCGGGGCAAGGTGGGGCGGGGCGGGGCGCGGCGGAAGCAATTGTAAAGTCGTGATTCGGGTCGCGCCGGCCCGGCCGCGCAGCGCCACGCGATTTCACGGACATCTATTGTAGAGATGTTTGATAAGGCCTACATTCAGGAGCAGCGGGCGCGCCAGCTTGCGAAGGAGAACGGCGCCGGGAGCCCAAGGAGTAGGGAGGGCTAAATAATAATAATAAAAATATAAATCGCCTCGAGACGTAAATAAAAACGTTATACGGAGTCCATTTATCCGCGCGAGGGTGTCCCGATTGTCGAACAGGGTAATAGGCGCTCGCCCGGGCGTGCGGCCCCGGAGGTAACTCACTGCACCTCATTATTCTAATATTGATAAAAATTATCACAAACGATATTGGCGTGCGCACGCACGCTGATACCAATTAGACTTGAAGGCGGTTTGCTCGGTGGCTCGCGGTGGTCTGCGCGCGGGGCGCTCGGCCTATTACGGGGCTCCACTCTCTGCTTTATAGGTCGTAAAAACGTACGTAAGACGGTCATTTTACCAACTTAATGAAATGTGTGTTGAGCTATAGCGCCTCTCGCACGGCGGCCACCATACACACTCGAGGAGCCGGCGGGGCGGCGGCAGCGGCGGTGCTGGTTAAAGTACATTACGATCGCACTGCAGTACACCCCTGGCCTGACTGGGGGAGGCAGAGCGAGAGAGAGAGAGAGAGAGAGAGAGCGAGAGAGAGGGAGGGAGAGTTCTGATTGACAGGGCGCGCGTGCGTCACGGTATCAGACGGCGCGCACCGCTATTGGCTGACAATGTGTTATCTCCCCTCCGCCCCTCCCCCCGCCCTTCCTCCCCCTCGCTCTCCGACTCCACGTCTAAATGCATACGTGTACCCAGCCCTCTCCCTTACTCTCTCCTTGACTCTCTCTCTCTCTCTCTCTCTCTCTCCTTGACTCTCTCTCTCTCTCTCTCTCTCTCTCTCTCTCTCTCTTGCCCGCTCACTCCCTCTTCCCTCGACACGCCATCATCTGCATGTGTCGCCGCGTGGCACCGAACGGCGCCGTCGTCGTCATCCTGCGCGCAAGGAGCGAGCAAGGAGCGAGTAAGGAGCGAGTAAGGAGCGAGCAAGGAGCGAGCAAGGAGCGAGCGAACGCCGGAGTGAGGCCTGGTCCTTATTAGTACCGAGACAGCAGGGAGCCAGACACGTCGCCACTTAGCCGGACTAGAGCGGTCACTGAGGGCGAGCCGTGAGGGAAGGTCAGTTTCACGAGAGAAAAGGGGGGAGAGGGGGGGAGGAAGGGAGAGAGAGAGAGAGAGAGAGAGAGAGAGAGAGAGAGAGAGAGAGAGAGAGAGGAGGGGAGGGGACGGGGAGGGCGATCCGATTATTCTCTTGGAAATCAATCTGCCTCGGTACTGTGCGACGGGGCAGGGGTTACATATCTCTATCAGGGAAAGAGTGGGAGAGAGAGACCGAAAGGGAGGGAGGAAGGGAGGGAGGGAGAGGAGCAGGAGGGGGTCGGCCGGACGGGCCCGGATGGGGTAATCAAAGTTAAGAGAAATCAATAATCCTTTTGGTCGCTGCTCCCCACTTGTGTGTCATATCGAGGCCCATGCCGTGTCGGCGTGATGTGGTAAGATAAAGATTTATTGGCCATGCTAATGGTCAATTATTTGCCTGCCCGTTGCGAAGGTCAGTGTGTGTCTGTGTGTGTGTCTGTGTTACGAAGCAGCTATTGTCAACCGGGGCGTTTATGGTGGTCAGCACACGGAAAGATAGGGGAAAAGCAAGCCATTTTAACGCTGTGTTACATTAGAGCAAAACAAAGTGCTTGCTCCACTATGTCGCCCCGCCCCCGCGCCGCCAGCCGGCTGTTTACGCTCCGTCATCGCATGTCGGGCCTGAAAATATATCTTTGCCGTAAAAAGTTTTACGGGCTAGTGTGTGAGTGTGAGTGTGTGTGGACGTCGGTGCGAGCGGCCGCGTCCGCGCGGTGGATATGTATGTCGCGATGAGCAGCTTCATTTGTGGCCCGAATATCTCTCAAAACCAAGTCAAGTCAAGCAGACTTCATGACAGCCCCCGCGGACGACGCCATGTACAGCGTCACGCCTTCATTCCAATCGAGAACGGGTCGGCGAGGTTTTCGAGGCCTCGAAGGCCGGTCCGGGTCCGGTCCGGCCGCGCCGCGCGCCCCATTCAGCGGTGCAGCTCTGAAGAGGGCCCGGCCGGCCCGGCCCGGCCCGCCGCAGAAGCGTGACACGGTGTCACGCTTCTTCGAATATGATGCATGGCTTTTTAATTGCGCTTTAAAAGCGACATCTCTGTCTCTGCCCGGCCCGGCCCCTCGCTCGCCCGCTCCTCGCTCCGCCAGCCGCGCTGACAAGCGCGTCGACGCCTAATGCCTGGCGACCCACACACATCTTGTTTCGCGCTTACTTTTTTCATTTTGTAACACCGACGCCGCCGCCCTTTCACTCTCGCGTGTCCCCCTCTCTCGTATCCTTCTCTCCTCTTCTCTTTATTTTTCATTTTTTTCAATTCCCCTTTTTCTCGTTATGATCCTTTCGGTTTCAACCCCTTCCCGCCCGCAGCAGCTTGCAGTGCTTGCGCCTTTTGTATGCCGTGTCACCCCTTTGCGCGCGTGGAGCTGCGCGACGAATCGGGTGTCGTACTGCGTCTCTCTCTCTCTCTCTCTCTCTCTCTCTCCCTCACTCACTCCGCCCGTCTCTCTCCCCCCTACGATGCACGCCCTCATTTCAATGCGGCCAGGTTACTTAATTACTATTCTATCGCTTTGCAGAAACCAAAGCCCGCCTGCTTGATCCGTGTCGCAGCTGCCTACAAGCGGCCGCAGGCGCGGACACACCACCGCCGCGCAGTGCAGTGCGGTGCAACAGCTCACTCGTGAGGACAGGGCCGCGTGGCTTCCCGGAAATGACACCGCGCGCGGTCCACACCGAAAAGAGAGCAATAGTATAACGCTCGAGAGGGAAGTGGCTGCACAACACAAAGGCCCCCCCACAATATCGACAAGCGAGGCATTCCCAACCACTTCTCATTTCCGTTGGCCTGCAGATATCACAGCTTTGGTGCGATAGTAGGTGAGGAGTGAGGTTAGGGAAGACAGCAGCGTCCAGTCGGGCCGGGGCGGGGCGGGGCGGGGCGGGGCGGGGCGGGGCCGGGCCGACGGAGCAGCGACGACAGGGCTTCACATATGTTTACGCATTCGGAGAGCGCCCGCCTGTGTGAGTGTGTGTGTGTGTGTGTGTGTGTGTGTCCAGGCTGCCCAGGGGCCGGCACAGCTCCGCGAACCGGCCCGTCCGAGCCCCGGCCGGCCGGCCGGCCCGACACGTAAGCTCCATTCACTGACTTTTCTATTGTCGTTTTATTATGATCCGGACGGAAGGTCCGCCCTCCCCTCCGCCCCCGGGACAGGAGAGGGACATTGAGAACCCTCCAGTCCTCCCTCGTGTCCACAGCGGGATCTCTCTCTCTCTCTCTCTCTCTCTCACACACATACACACACACGCACACGAGAAAATCCCCTGGGCCTGGCCGCCCGCAGGCACTTTTGCTCAAGAGGAAAAGATCCCTCCCGCGAAACGTACATTGATTTCTTTTCGATACCTCGAACAGAAGAAGCAGCAGCAGCAGCAGCAGTGGTCGCGGCGACCAGAACCAACACATGTGCGTGCGTGTGTGTGTGTGTGTGTGTGTGTGTGTGTGTGCTGCTATCACTTCGAGCACAGATACGCCCCGCCGATTCATGAAATATAAAAAACAACTCCCCCTTCCCTCCCCTCACACTCCCGCACACCCACCTACACACACACATTCATACGAGAGTGTCCGCGCGCGCTCGGTCTGTCACGGGCACGACGATCATTAATCCACAACAAAAGGCGAAATATCCATTGATGGGAATCGGACGTGTACCCCGCAACTATAACAACACGGGCAAAATGAAACAACGCAACACAAAACCCCTCCCCCTCTCTTCATCTCTCTCTCTCTCTATCCATACACACTACGTTGCACCACGCGTTGCGCTTTTCGACTCCGCGTGCCCGCGGGCTGGGCCGGGGCCGGGGCCGGGCTCGGCGCGGTCCGAGAGTGACATTTGATGAATCTGTGACGGACGTCGGGGCGCCCCGCCGTGTCGCAAAGGGACGTCAACACGCGGCGCTGACACGGGACGGACAACACTGGTAAAACAAATGTTTAGTTCTATACACCACTTGATGCATAGCTCCTAATGTATAATACTTAAACACTATGTCATGCACAGTTCTAACTAAACATTAGTTGGTGTATAGTTCTTAAACATTTAGCAAGTGTATAGTTGACTAAACACTTGGGATGTCGTCGCATCCCTATGCTTTGACATGGAAAGCCTCGTCCAAATGCATACTTCTATAAACATCACGAAACGTTTAACATCTAAACATCTACGAAGTGCATAGTTGTTAAATATGTAGTGATGTATAGTTGACACTATACACCATTTGATGTATAGAAGTGGAACTTAAACACCATGATGTATAAAACTTAAACATTTGTTTTACCAGTGAAGCGCCTCTACTCTATAGCGGCACAGAGCCAGCCCGGCCCAGCCCGCCTGCTTCACGGCAGTGCTTTTTTATTTGGGTCGTAAATGCGGAAATAACAATGGCACTCGCTAAATATTTTCGCTATGATTAGCAGCAGCAGGGTGTGAGTGTGAGTGTGTGTGTGTGTGTGTGTGTGCGGTCGCAGCGGCAGAGTGTGTGCGAACGAGAGTCTTGTTTGTGTGTTGTACGTGTGTATGTGTATATATGCATACAAACATACGTACAAGCCGCTTGCGTGCCCGAACCCGTTTTGATGGCAATCTTTCCGCATTGTGGCCATTCCCTAGATCGGTTAATCAAAAGGCCCCCGCATAAATGTGTGGGTGTGGGTGTGTGTGTGGTATCGGGCCGGGGGCTCCCGGGGCCCTTCCCCTGCTTGCTCGAATAAAACCCTCGTATCCCGAGGCGTTTGGGACGCCAGTTACAGGGTTAGTTACAGGACCGCCGTCCCGACACCTCCGAGTGCTAATCACTTGCAAAACGAGGAAACCGGCGGCGATATCACCCTGCAAATAAGGCATGCAGCAGCAGGGCCGCATGAAAAACTCGCTCCAAAGCCTTTCCTCCTCTTTTACTCATCAACGTGTGCCCATCTCTCTCTCTCCTTCTCTCTCTGTCTGTCTCCATCTCTCTCTCTTTCGCTCCCAACCAGTGCGCGCGCGCGCGTGCGATCGAAAGCGAGACGATACGCGAACACAATATATACAAGATGCAACGGGAAACGGCAAGACTATATAGATTGCGATCAGAGCTACACGTACCGGAAGGTATCATCGCGCGGGGCGGGGGGCCCGTGCGGTCAGGGGTCAGGGCACCGTGGCGCCTCGCCGGCCGGCCGGCGCCAGCCAGCCTCATGCAAAGCCTCATGCTGCCCTGAGGTCAAGCAGAAAGTGAAAAGGAGTGTGGTGCGGACGGGAGGGAGGCCAGCCCAGGCCGGGCCGGGCCGGGCTGGTCGGGGATGGAATTTGATGGTTGTGGTAGATACGCTGGTGGACAAGGCCGGCCACCTCGTAAACGGGCGGGCGGCTGTAAAAATTACATTAGCTTTTAAGGGGCGAAGAGAGAGACGGGAGGGAGGGGGAGAGAGAGACTGAGAGAAAGAGAGTGTGAGAGAAAGAGAGAGTGAGAGAAAGAGAGAGAGAGAGAGAGAGAGAGAGAGAGAGAGAGAGAGAGAGAGAGTGAGAGAGAGAGAGAGCGAGAGAGAGAGAGAGGGAGGGGGCAGGCAGGAAGGTGGCGGCGGCGTATCAGACGGACTCTGCGCCGGGGTGCACTATGGGCCGCACAGATGCGTTATTGGCACCATATGCAAAAGACTGGCAATAATCATCAACGCTCAGAGGAGGGCGCCGGCAGCGGTGCAGCCGCTGCCCACGATGATCCTCTCGCAGCCGAATTATAAACTCCGCGCCGAAATAGTAATAAAAACAATGATAAAACACCGCGAGAGTCACGTCGCCGCCGCGCGAAGGAGATAAAGATAATAAAAGAAATAAAATACGCGGACACACACGACGATGACGGATTGCGCAAAGGTGCGAGTGCACCGCTCGCCGCTCCCGTCCTCCTCTCCCCTCACCACACGCTTTGCGCAACTATGTTTCGTCTTAAAAGCGCCGGCCAGGGCAGGGCAGGGCAGGCCAGGGCAGGGAGAGAGCTTCGGCGAGACTTCGCGTAAAAGCCCCCGCCCGACCGGACCGCCTGGCAGGCTGGCACACGGCCTCGGCCCGCCCCGCACGCGCACGCCCCGCCAGAGTAACCAGTCCAGTCCAGTCCCGCAGTCACACCGAGGAAACACCTCAGCCTCCTCCTCCTGTGCTGCTCTCAAGGCGAGCGTCGTCGCTCTCCTCCGGACGGACGGTTATGAAGTGCGGCGCCGGGCGCGACGCTCCTTGGCACAGCAGCAGCAGAGAGGAGGGCCCTATAGTGCGCCGCCCGGGGGCACTTCAGGGTGGGCGGGCAGCGCACCGCGCGCGACACGTTCAACCGGGCAGGCGCCGGCCACACACACACACACAACAACGCACCCAACACCAGTGCTGCCAGAAAAGTAGGCAATAAGACGCCCAAACACAGTGGAGTAAGGCGGGGTGTGTGCGCGCCTGCCTACTAGGCAGCACCCTCGCACAGGTGCGAACATGTTGCCTAGTAGGCAGGCGTAGATGCAGCCCGCTTTACTCCACTGTGTTTAGGCGACTTATTGCCTACTTCTCTGGCAGCACTGCCCAACACACACACACACGGCGCTCGGCGCAACATTTTTATCTGCTGGCATCGTAGTGACTCGGGTGGTGGTGTGGTGTAGTCGGACGATTATTTCCCTCTCGTCGAATGAATGCTTATCAGCTCATTCTGCATTTGCTGCTGCATGCCAGCCTGTTGTATATTTCCGCAGTTCTTACAACGACGGCGCCCCGGGCAGGCTACGCGCGGGGCGGCCGGCGCGGAGATACGCGGCTCTGCCGGCCGCTGCCCCCTGCTGGAGAGGTACTCTAGTACCCGCAACATTGCTGCATTTACAGCTGCGGCGGAATCACCCGGCCCACGACGACGTGCTGACGGCGTGTCGTATCGAGGAGCGGGGCGGGGCGGGGGCACCGAGTTATACGTTTGTCTCTGTCCCTCGCGCCGACTTGAGTGACTCTTTCATACCTCCCCCTCCTCCCCCTGGCCCCTGGCCCGCTTGCAGCAGAGCACCAGTGCTTGCACTTCCTTTGCGAGCGACCGGGGCATTTTTCCTCCGGCCGGCGCGGACGACAGGGATTCCCTCGGGCCCTGCGGGGGTGAGGTATCCCCCTCGTCCTCAGCCACACGCTGTACTTCCCCCTGTAGCATTTGCCCAGGCCGAACGGAGAGAGACGCGGGGGGGAAAGGCGAGAGAGAACGAGACAAACTGTGGGTCCTTCAAAAAAAATAAAAAAGGGGGTAGGATGGTATGGAATGGTGTTGGTGACAGACGACGTTCGGTCATTAGGATTTTACACCGGCGCGTTCATCACACATCGTGTTTTCTACGAAACAGCGGGGCTGCTGCCGCGCGTGGAAAAAAAAGAGGAGAGAGTCGAGGAGAGGAACAACGAAAGAGGAGACTCGAAAAAGAAGCCAGCCGCGTCACTTGGGACGAAAAATTCCACGAGGCGCTGAGGAGCGCGTGCGCGCGCGCCGCCACACGCGGCGGGGCGTGGCGGGGCGTGGCGGGGCGTGGCGGGGTTGGGGGACACGAAATTAGTCGAACGACGTCGTGCCACTGGAGATGCTAGCCCCCGCGCTTCCAAAAATTTTTCTTCATCTTCTTCTTTATTTTTTCCACCCAATTCGGCAAAAACACGTCAATTCAAGCAAAGAGAGACAAGAGAGCGGGAGACTAATAATAGAGGGGGAAGATAGAGGGAAGGCGGTGAGCAGCATAAAGAGATGCACCGCACGCTGATTGAACGACGCGTCACAGGATGATAAATGCGCTGAATGACGTGAATTAAGCAGCAGCGCGAGAGAGGCCGCGCGGCAGAGGGGGGGGGGGGGGGGGGCGAAGCGTCAAAGTGTGAAAGTATGCCAACTGTAACCACTGCAGCACGCCGCGAGCGAGCATCAGTATGCGACACAGGAAGTGCGTGAGCCACTATAAGAGCGCTCCATATGATGACTCCCATCAGAGGCGGACAGCAGACGACACGACACCCCAGCGGGCCCGCAATGAATGGCCCTGCCGCCCTCGCCGAGGCCAGACACTTTCAGGACCCTTTTGCAGGTTTCTGTAAATCCCCCACTGGAAATGGGCACTGTATGGGATCGCATACATTTCACATACTGATTCAAAAACGTCAAAAAAAAAAATTCTTACAAAGCAAACGCTTTGCAAATTGCGAGGCATCTGAAAGTTTTGTAGTTAACTACGCATAATGTGTACATATTTGTAACATAATTGACCTGAATTTGAGCGCATATTTTCGAGTTGCTATTTATTTCGCATAAAATGCCCGTCTCTATCCCCTACCTTGTCCCTGTCCCGCCCCGCCCACCAGTGCTGCCAGAAAAGTAGGCAACAAAGCGCCCAAACACAGCGGAGTACAGCGGTCTGCATCTCCGCCTGCCTACTAGGCAACACCTTAGCACTAGTGCGTGCATGTTGCCTAGTAGACAGGCGCAGATGCAGCCCGCTTCACTCCGCTGTGTTTGGGCGCTTTATTGCCTACTTTTCTTGCAGCACTGCCGCCCACCCTCGCCAACCCCTTTCGGCCGTCCCATAGCGGTGCCCGTTCAACTAACAGCGGATGTGCCTGACTGACGGCAGGACGGGACCGGGACGCCTGAGGTAGCAGCCAGGGGGGCGGAAGCGTTGACAACGCGCGTGTACACCGTCCGAAAAAAAATAAAAAAACGAAATCAAAAAAGTAAACAAATGCTGGGGCCCGGGCCAGGTCGGCCCCCTCCCTCTCTCCGGGCGGAGCAGCGCGGCTGGTGCCTGCTGCTGCTATCGCCGTATCGCATCGACATCGATACGTTTTTCTCCCCCAAAAACGGGAGGAACTAACCGAAGGAAACGGCGGGATAACAGGCAAAGGGGGAGGGAGGGAGGGGAGGGGGACAGAGGCCGTACTATAAATATTATCCGCTGATTTGGACAGCGCGCCGCACTTTTACATAATTATGCATCTCCAGGACGACGTCCGCTAGTCGACGGCGCGCCGCGTCGGGCGGGTTCCGCACCGGTACATGTGTGGATGTGTGTGTGTGCGCGCGCAACACAGAAGGGGAGAGAGGGAACTGAGTAGTAGAAAGGAGAGACAGAGAGAGTGAGAGAGAGCGCGCCGCACCGAGCACCAAGTTAAGGTGCGACTACGAACTACTGCCTGGTGGTGAGCCCTTGTGCGGAGAGCGAGAGAAAAGAGGGAGAGAGAGAGAAAGACAGAGCTAGCGGTCGAGAGAGTGAGAGGCACGCTTTAATTTAATGAGACTCGGTCGTGTTTGCATTTGATGAAAAGCGCTCGCAGCTTAAATATATGTTGTCTCTCGCGCAAGCGACACCAGCGCACCACGCGGCGCGGGAAAAGGAACAATAACAAATGAAGGCGCGCCTCTGCGGCGGCGTAGAGAGGCGTGGTGCGCAATGGGATTGAACCAGGGAGAGAGAGATAGAGATAGAGAGAGCGAGAGAGAGAGAGAGAGAGAGAGAGAGAGAGAGAGAGAGAGAGAGAGAGAGAGAGAGAGAGAGAGGGGGGGGGGGAGAGCAGGATCAGGAAGACCAGCAGAGATAATCTTTCAACACCTCCCCTTGTTTTGAGCCAATCGCACCCGCGAGCGACCCCCCGCCGTTCATCCATCTCCAGTGCGCGCGGGTGGGGCACGGGCGCGCCCGGCCCCGGGGCGAGGCGCCACCACAGCCCCGCCCCGCCCCGCCCCGCCCCGCCACGCCCCTCCTTCCTCGCGCGCGCGCGCGACTTGGACAAATTGACGCGGGGACTCTGCCGAGTCGCTACGGGCGATAACGCAGCCAGGCCCGGGACACATGTAAATACACTGGCACGCACACGCACACACACACGCACACATGCGCGGTAGCGCTAGCAGCCGCCGCGGGCTAGGCAGGCCCGCAGGGGCCGACAGGACGAAGACATATAGCACGCGCGGTCTGGAGGTGTGGAGGGGCACGCCACGCCGCGCCACGCCACGCCACGCCGCGCACAGACACACGTGCCCGATTGAAACCGCGCCAAGTTCGACTTACTCGCTTTCTCCCCCTCTTTTCCTTGCAACACACCTCCTCATGTGTGCTTCACACACACATACACACACAGTGAGAGAAGTGCAGCCACACTGTACTCCCCCGGCCGCCGGCCCGCGTCCACTCTGCTCTGCGACACCCACACAGCAGACAAGAGCGCGCGCGCGCGTGCGCAACCAGGTCTATTAGGCGATATGTAGACTTTATGTCAAATCATCGCACCTTGGCGTCGCCAGCAGCGCCACCCCTCCCCAACCATCACGAACACACTCCCTCCCCCCTCCTCTCTCTCTCTCTCTCTCTCTCTCTCTCTCTCTCCTTCTTTCTCTAACCCCCGCAGGGGTGGTGGAGGCAAGGGGAAAAAATCCCAGAGGGACACCCAAACACCTCGACAAGCCCTACGGCTGGCTGGCTGTCTGCCACACGCACACACACACACACACACGCTCCCAAGGGGCGGACCGTCAACATTATCATCCCCCATCTCCGTCTCACTCCCCTACGCTCGCTATTAATGCCTTTTTCCTCCCTTTTATCAGGCTGACGCCGAGGGCCGCGGCGCGCGCGCGAGGGCTGCGGTAAGTAGCTCCAGTATCTGTTACTGTATTCAATATATGCATGAGTCGAGAACGACGCTAACACAACTATTAAAGGGGGAGGGAAGGGAGGGTGTGGGCGAGTGGCAGGGCAGGGCGAGGCGGGGCAGGGCAGGGCGGGGCGGGGCGGGGCGGGGCTGGCCCCGGCCGCCTAGGCTTGGTTGCTGGCTCAGGGGATTAGGGACTGTATGGATTTGTAAGGGTTGCCCACGCCCCGGCCCGGCAGCCAGCCCCGCTCCACCCCCGCCCCTCCCCTCCCCCTCTCCCGCCGGGACTTCGGAATGGAGTGGATGCGTCACTAACAGCTTTCTGACATTGAAACAATCGCCGTTCGGTTCGGAGAGGACCGCGACAGTACTCACCCATTGAAGGGGTAGCCGAAGGCGGCGTCGTAGGGGTGGTACACCGACGGGTAGGGCCACGCCCCGGCGCCGGGAGGGAGGTTGTCCTTGAGGTCCAGCCCCGCCTGCAAACACGACAAAAATCGGGTTAGAGAGAGAGAGAGCAAGAGAGAGAGGGAGCAAGAGATAGAGAGGGAGCAAGAGGAGTGAGTGAGAGAGGGGGGGGGGTGCGATGGGAGCGTCGAAAAGCGCCCCCTTACAACCAACCAACCCCTCCTGCAGTGTGTGACGCTTCGGTTTGACTTTCAAACGGTTTCGCCGACACGCTCCATCAAGGCAAAAGAGCCCAACGGCATGCGGCCCGTCCCCGCCCACCCCCGGCCCCGCTACTAAAACACACAAACTGCAGAATTATGGGGATTCAACATGGCATCCTCCGAAGCAGCGTGAGAGAGAGGGAGAGAGGGAGAGAGGGAGAGAGAGAGAGAGAGGGAGAGAGAGAGAGGAGAGAGAGAGAGAGAGAGAGAGAGAGAGAGAGAGAGAGAGAGAGAGAGAGGAAAAACGGGGTTTGAGGGGGAGAGGGGGAGGAGGGGCGGGAATAGAAGACAGCAGAGAAAGAGGGCCTTCCGATATGCAGCTGCACCAGCGGCGGCCGCGCCATCGTTCGCTGTTCCTTTCGCTCGATTCTCCCACCGCCCCCTTGCCGCTCCTCCTCCTCCCCCACATCCCCCCCGTCGCCGCGAACACTGTACGCGGGGTCCTCGTTGTGGGCTCCTTGTTCTACGACCGCCCCGCGCGCCGCCCTGCTCGGCTCGGCTCGGCTCCGCCCTGCTCTGCTCGGCTCGGCTTGGCTCGGCTCGGCTCGGGGCCCTGCGGGGTGGCGCGGGGCTGCGCAGGGCTTGGCTGGGGGACGGCAATCATATTCCGCTGCGCGCGCTGCTGTAGCAGTTCTGCGCCACTCTGCGATTTTTGTGGAACCCTCCCCTCCCCTCCCCTCCCCTCCCGTCCCCCTGTCTCCGCGCCGCTCCTCTCCTCGTTTTCTGCTGGCCTTGCACCACGCCACGGCCTCCTCATGACGCCCCGCTCTGCCGCGCGGAAGAATGGAGGAGGACTACTGGAGAGACTTTGTGGCCCTACCACACACACACACGCACAGGGACATGCCCGACGTCGAACCACTTATACCACCGCGTCGCCTCCGAAATAGCAAAGTCGATGTCGGACAACAGGCGAGCATTAGCCGGTGAGGGTGCGGCGGACCGGGGCTGGGGGGTTCCACCCTTCTCTCCCCTCTTTTTATCCCGGTTTCTCTCTCTCTCTCTCTCTTTCTCTCACGCGCTCTCACTCTTCAGTTCGGCCGCGCCATATATCTGCTGCCACGCTTGGTTTGCTGCCGAATCCCTTGCGAGCTTCCCCCCTCCCTCCCCGTACTCTTGAGGTCACTCGCCCGCCCACCTCAGCCCCCCGGTCAGACATGAAACACTTCCAGTTCCCCGCGTGCAGTTCCTTTATTTATTTATTTTTATTTTTCTTTGTTTTTCCTAATTTTTTTTGCATGCCGTTTATTTGCCCTTTTCATCGGCAGCCCACGGTGATTGGGCGGGGTGGCGCATCCCTCATGGTCGCAGGCAGCCCCGTGTACGACACGGACAGAGAGTCGTGCTCGCCGCTGCTGCCGCCGGAGTTGCCAAGACTGTTTGGGGATGTTCGTCGTTCGGAGAAGAGCCTCGGGGGCTTATGCCGGGGGCTTATGCCGGAGGCTTACTGGAAGTGAAGTCGCTGCCCCGTGACTCCGCCCCCCTCCCCTCCAGCCCCCTTGCCTCCTTCTCGGTCCCAAAGGGGTGGAAGGCTTGCTTGGTGTACAACTACCAACGACCGGTGGGGGTGGGGGAGGGGGTCCGTGAGCAATACAAGGCTCACTTAGTCGTTCTGCGGAGACGCAGAGGGAGCGGCACTACGCCCCACCACCCCCCACCCCCCTCGCCGCGGTCAGGCGCCTATCCAAAGAGATGCAAAGCAGCCAAACTCGGCGAAAAAGCAAATGATTGCTTTTTGCTCATTGGATTAAGCGAGCAATCAAGGGGCGCAACTGGCGCCCGGGCCCGGGGCGCTGACATTACGGAGGAGGTAGGGGGGGGAGGGGCTCGTTTGGGTTTCACGGATTTGACCCCCCCCCCCCCCTCTCCGCCCCGCCTCACCCCTCCCCGCCTGCCAGCTACACATGTCCCTGTCGTGTTGCCTACCTCCTCGGAGTAGACCATCAGGCTAAGCCCTGCGCTACGCGCCGCCACCCCGTGTCGGGCGGGGTGCTGCGGTGGCTGATGCGGTGGTTGTATTCGCCTCTCCGACCCGGGGAGTTTGGAACGCCCCGCCCCGCCCCACCCCGCCCCGACGCGCCGCGCCGCGCCCCGCTTGTTCCGCTTCCGCTAACGGTGATGTCACTGCCTCCACCTATCCCGCCTCACCCTGTGCTGTAGGCGGCAGCGTTGTACCGCTGTACCTCTCTCCCTCTCCCTCTCTCTCTCTATCTCTCTCTCTGGGCGCAGCGCGGCGCCGATGAGCCTCGCATACGATTCGGAAGGGGGCCGCCCCCACGCCGCGCCCCGCATGTCTCACATCGACTGCCGCCCCCGCCGCCCCCCGCCCCTCCACCCCCGCGCTTATTTCTATTCAGAATCCTCTCCGGCTGTCGACACCATCATGTCTGCCAGGCCCCCACCTCCCGCCCCCGGCCCACCCCCACGCCCCCACACCCCCACCGACAACCCCCGCGGGATCGATCTCTCGAAGCAGCAGCAACGCGAAAAGAAAAGGAGAGAAAGGGAGTTGGGTGGCGAGGGGGCGGGGCGAGGGGGCGGGGCGAGGGCGGGGCGGGGCGAGGGCGGAGCGCGCGGGCGGGGCGGCGGGGCTGTCTGTATATTTCCAAAGAGAAAACTCTCGGCCCGTCTCCGTCGCTCTCGCCCCCCTCCCGCTCCCCCTCACCTTCCTCCTCCTTATCTTCGGCGTGTATCTGGAACACATTCGCCGAGGTACACGACACAGGGAGTGATATGCCCCCGGGGCTGCCGCCCCGCCGCCGCTGCCGTGCCAGCCGGCGCGGCGGGTGTAGGCCATAGGTATGACGGAACCCCCCGCCCCGCCCCGCCCCGCCCCGCCCCGCCGCCAGGACGACGCGATGCCCGACATGTCCGTTTGACGAGCGTTGCGTGCATATGCCCCCCGTCCCCCCTCCACCCCCACTTGCTTCTTCTCGTTCCTTGGTTGTGTATATAAATATAATCACAGGGTGACACCCGGCTGATAGGCGCTGGCTCGCGTGAGTCGGCGGGAGCACGCGGGTGGCCGCACGCCCGTGTGCGTGTATGTGTCGTACGCCTGCGCGTCCGCTTTAATTGCGTTTCTATTTATTTACCGAGGCGAGCGAATTAAACACAAACCACACACACGGCGAGGCGCAAGCGGGACGGCCCGGCCCCGCTTCACAAGAATAAGCGGACGAGCTCATCTCCGTGGTCGCTGGCCTCCTCCGCCGCCTCCGCCTCCTCCTCCTCCTCCTCCTCCTCCTCCTCCTCCTCCGCCTCCGCCTCCGCCTCCCTCTCCTCCGCCTCCTCGCCTCCACCTCCGCCTCCGCCTCCGCCTCCCACCTCCACCTCCGCCTCCTCCGCCTCCTCCGCCTCCGCCTCCGCCTCCGCCTCCGCCTCCTCCTCCGCCTCCGCCTCCGCCTCCGCCTCCTCCTCCGCCTCCTCCTCCTCCTCCTCCTCCTCCTCCTCCTGCAGACCGCTCGCGCAGCGACACATACACACCCGCAGCAGCGCAAACCCCATCATCACAGTCTACAATTTTGTAGTCCGCCGGGGCCTCGCTGTAATGACGCACCCCGGACGTGACAGGCCGTGGAGAGGCGGCTAGCGCGGGCGGCGAGGCGCGGGGATTCGCGTGACGCGTAGCGCGCTGGCGGACACCATCCCCCCGCCGCGCCGCTGGAGGGCCCCGCTGGAGAGAACCGCTGGAGAACCTTGGCGCGCAAGAGAGACGGCGGCGGGAGAACTACCGCGGGCGGAGAGCACCGCTGGAGGAGAACTCCCCTGCGGTTTTGCTCGCTGGAGAGCGGCGCTTCCGCTGGAGAGCTCCCGCGGGGCCGTTCGCGCCCCTCACGGTGGCCGCGGAGCCAGGAGAGGGGCGTCTGAATAGGGCCATACTGCAGCGCCCTGGCGTATGGGTCGAGGGGGGGAAAATGACGCCCAACGCGCACCCCTCTAAAGAAAAAGGAGGAGAGGGAGAGAGAGGAGAGGGAGAGAGAGAGGGGGAAAGTCGTAAGGCGTCAGTGATACAAGTACTTGCTTTCACACTTGATGGGCCGAAGTCTTTTTCGTGAGTAATATACTCCATATGTACGCTGCCCGGCCTGCTTGTACAGCAGAGTCGAATGATAGCGGGGCGGGGCGGGGCGGGGCGGGGCGGGGCGGGGCGTGGTGGGGCGCAGCAGACCCATCTTGTTTGACAGGTCGCGAAGGACATCGGCCGGCGCGGGCCACACACGTCAGGTCGGAATATACGTAAAAACCGCATGACAAACATGAAAACGACAAAGTGAAGCGAGATAAGACCTTTGGCCGGGGCGCGCGGAGCTCACGCCACGGCACGTGCATGCCGTGCACTCTGAGAAAAATCTACACTGAATCCAGTTAATATGTGGTTTCAGGTACAGGATTCACTGTACTTTTTGACAGTCCATCCCGTTCCCCGTTTCTCGCAGTGTGTGTGAGTTGTTTGACGTTCGTTTTCCTGACGTGGCGCCCCCTAGCGTCCCGTCCCACCACTAAGCCCTCGTGCAGGGACATACCCACGCAAATTTGAAACAATTATTCCCGTAGCCTCCTTTTGTTTCATTCGTCCAGTATTTATGTCATTTTTTTTCACAGCAGACACAATAACCACTGTATCGCGAAAACTACTACTACTACTACTACAGCTCCGGAACATTAAAAGCAGCTCCTATGGCGGACTAACACGCGACAGGCACTACACTCCTACAAGACGCTTTTTCTTATTTAATTGTTTTGCGACTCGTTTTTTCCCTCCCGCCAGCGGCGCCGCCATGGCGTAGTTACCATCCGCGCGGAGTTCACACGACGTGGCCGCGCCGACTACAAGCCCGTCCAGTCGGTGGCGACGGAAACCTAAACGCAGGGCGCGCGCCCCCCAACATGACTCCGCACCGCGCCGGGAACATTTGACGGATTATGGCGGAACCCCGCACCGGATATGCGCGCCCACACGCCCCCTACAAAAAAAAAGGGGGGGTAGGGAGAGGAATGGGATGAGAAAACTTTGCTTTGCCAATAAGAAGGAAAAATTGTCTTTGCCGTTCGGTTGGAAGACAAACAACTCAGAGACATTCTCACACAAACACAAACAAAAACCACACACACACACACACACACACACACACACACACACACACACACACACACACACAGACCCTCCCGATAACGCGTCTGGCCGCTGCTACGACTCTGACGTGGAATTAACGACTTTAAAACATCGTGTGTGTCCGTCCGGAGCGCGCGCGTATGTGAGTGTGTGTGTGTGTTCGCCCGGCCAGGCCGGGTCGGGGTCTTGTCCGAGTGAGCCACCCACTCCCCCCGCCGCGCCCCGCCCTGCCCGGCCCGGCCCCGACCCGCCAGGTGCAGGACGGAGACGACGACGGACTGTTCGTTAGCCTCGACGATAATCAGGGACGCAAAATCCATCGACACATCAACACTTCCTGCGCCACTTTAGCATCGCCTTGTTTTCATCCGGCTTTTATTAACGTGACCAGAATAAATGATGATCGCAAACGAAGAGAGGGCCGGGGGGCGAGGAGGAGGCGAGGAGGACGACGAGGACGATGACGAGGAGGAGGAGAAGGTCGAGGACGACGACCAGGAGTACGACAACGAGGAGGTATCCTATCACTGTGAAAAATACTTGTAAAGGTTACAGGAAAATTTTGCATGATAAATGTTGTAAAATTACAACTTGCAATTGTAAAATTACTCTGTATCGACTTAAAATTCATTGACGAGCAAGAATGGGCAGTCGTAAATTTACAACATATTTTGTTAATCGCGATTAGAAAATATGTTGTAAATTAAATTTACGAAGATATTTTTCACAGTGATGCTGGTGGTAGGCTGCCCGCGACGAGGTGGGGGGTGGGGGGCGCCGATTGGAATCCTCAGGACGCGGCCACCTTCCCATCTCACGTCTCACTACCCCAATTAGCACGCCTACCTCCCTCTACTGAAAAATAAACAAACGCCATCAAAAGAATGTCTAAAACGCTCTCGAATCTGCCGTCCCCGGTGTCGCCTGGCCGTTGACAAGTAAGTCTGTCGTCAGGCAGTCGTCCGTGCGGCCGGGGCCGGGGCAGGTCAGGTCCGGACAGGATGGCGTCATCTGGTTTAGTGTTTCGTGGTGACGCGAAAATCGACCCTCTCCTTTCTGTCTCTTTCTCCGTCTCTCTCTCTCTCTCTCTCTCTCTCTCTCTCTCTCTCTCTCTCTCTCTCCGATCCGACACACGCCCCAGCACCTTGGGCCCACCCCGGCCGGGGTGATACGACCATCCTGACGACCAGCGAAAACAAAACAAATAAACGGCAGCAGCTGACGGCGAGGAGAGAGAGAGAGAGAGAGAGAGAGAGAGGTGGAAAAGGGAAGAGAGAAAGAAAAAAACATGAAAATAAGGTAAAAAATAACAAAAAATAAACGCGTCCGCGTGTGTGAGTGACATAAGTGGTGGCGCGGACTGACAGCGGCCCGCTCTAATGACGAGCCGTGATGACGACGCTCTCGGAGGCGGCGCGGAGCAGGCGGAGCCCCTCGGGCCCGGCCCCCGGGGGTTTAAATGTCACCGCAGGTGCGGGGCGGGGCGGGGCGGGCGGGGCGGGGCACACTCGCGGCCCTTGTCGCGCACGGAGCTTTCGTCTATCGGAGCGACAATGCAGACACGACACCGCCGTGTCATTAACTCTTTCCAGACGGCGCTGCCTGCATCGCCATAAATCAAACGGGAGCAGCAGAGTGGCGTGGCGGGGGCGGGGTGGGGCGGGGTGGGGCGGGGCGGGGCGGGGCGGGGCGGTCTAAAAGCCGCCGCTGCGGCACCGCATGCCTTTTCCAACGCGGCCGTCGTCGTTGTCGTCATCAGCCCGTCATTGTCTCTCTCCTCCGCCTCCTCCCCGTCCTCTCCACCTACGCCCCTCCCGGGCCGGGCCGGGCCGGGCCGCCGCGCCTGGCCCTTTAGCCCCTCACTCCACGCCCGCCGCTTGGCCCGGCATGGCCGAAGGGCGTAACTCGACACGGAGCTACTCAACTACATCTCTCGAGTCGTAACTACAAGCTGTTGGAGGGGGCAGCGGGTCGGAGCCGCCCCATAGGCATGGCGGCGGCTAAGATCCCCCCCCCCCCTCTCTCTCTCTCTCTCTCTCTCTCTCTCTCTCTCTCTCTCTCTCTCTCTCTCTCTCTCTCTCTCTCTCTCTCTCCCCTTCCACACGGCCACGGTGTACGTACGCGCGATGATGACAGTTAAGATTTAATTATGGAAGTAATGCCGTAAGTCAGAATTATACCGCTATACACTCGCGAGCGAGCGGCGGCGGCGCGGCGGGCGGACGTTTTGTGTGCGTGAGCGCGCGCGCGTCCCTATGTGTGAGTGGGGCAGGGGTTAAGGTTAGGCTACTCTGTGGGAATCGTTAGCGTCATTACTCAGGCTCAGGGGCGGGAGCAATGGGGAGGGGGGGGACAGGGTCGGAGCGAAGCAGAGCGGCCTGGCCCCGTGTAGTTCCGCGCGCGACGCGCCGTGTAGCGCGGTGTGAATGGGCGCGGTGGTGCGGGGCGGCAACTTGTTGAGCGTTCAAACACGGGGCGACATGACGAATGGACAGCGCAGTACAAGTCCACTACACTCAGCGGGAGCGCGGGGGCCGCGCCCAGCCCGGCCCAGCCCGGCCCAGCCGCGTGGGACGAGTCCGGCACCGTCACCCAAAGCTCTATGAGTGGTCAGCCAGATATGAGTAGGCAAAGAGTTCCCACGAGTACACCTACCTGTGTGCCAGACGGGTATCTCCGCCTGCCTACCAGGCAAACTCTCCACTCATGAGAGTACCTTTGGCCTAGTAGGCAGGCGGAGATACTCACCCGTCTGCCTCCCAGAGGTGTACTCGTGTGGAGTTTTGCCTACTTGTCTGGCAACACTAAGAATTGTTACCGCCCTGAGTTGAAGTGAACCCCTTTGGAGAATGCACTGACAAGTTGCAGGGGATATTCGCACCTATAGCTATACAGTGAACCCGGGTGCATCACCGTATAACTTTCAGACAGTGATATTCGCCGTAGGTGACAGTGCTGCAGACTTTACTCTGGAAAGAACCTGCTGGGCAGTCACAGTACTCACCGGCGACGAGTAGAAGGGCGGCTGGTCCGCGCCCAGCGCGGGGAAGTAGGCAGCCATGCCCTCGGGGTAGGGCGCCGAGTACATGGACAGGGGCAGGCCCGCGCCGGCAGAGGCCAGCCTCTGGTAGCTGAGCAGGTCGTACTGACACGAGCACACGGTCTGCCCGGTGATGGGGTCGGTGAAGATGGGCCGGCCGGTGTCGCAGCAGCGGCCGCCCGAGCCGGGCCCGCCGGGGCCGCCGGGAGGGGCGCCGCCGGCGGCGGGGGGCGGCCGCGGGGCAGCGGGCCGCCGGGCAGGCCGGCGAGGCCCTCGGCCGTCCGGCCAGCGGACTCCGGGGGGCTCGCGGCGCCCGAGTCGTAGCAGCGCGACGACGCCGAGTGCGCCGAGTCGGGCGGCGAGGCGGCGGAGCGCGCCGCCGGCGGGCCCGTGATGGTGGTGACGGCCATGCCGGCGCCGAGGCCCTGGAGGCCCTGGAGTCCCTGGAGGCCCTGGAGGCCGAGCAGCGGGTGCGGGTGCGCGTGCGGGTGCAGCGGCGGCGGCGGGCGCTCCGCGGGCGGCGAGGGCAGCGGGGAGCGCGGCGCCGACAGCGACGACGGGGGGCTCACTGGTCCGGGGGGCTGCAACACACAACACATCAGGGATGAGACTAGAGCGGCGGCCTAAAGACTCAAGGGGAGGGGGGCATGATTACGAACAACTGTGAAACCAAATCCCACCACCAGTGGGGCGTTTCGTTTTGTTCGCACGTTAGCACAGGCAGTTTGCAGGGCGCGCTGCTGCCGCCGCGACCACTACAACTACATCCCCGGCGTTGTTAATGAAAAGACTGTGTTCTGTTATACCTCGTTACTAACATTGCCGGGTTAAATACACAACGCCGGGACCATAAAACGTGTTGGCCGAGGCGTGCCGACGTATTATTACGATTATTATTGTGTAGCAGTCCAGCGGGTGGAGGGAACCAAGGCGGGGCGGGGTGGGGCGGGGCGGGGCGGGGCGGGGCGCCACACTACACGACCGCCTCCGTCATCCTGGGGATAGGTGTAAGCAAAGGCCGACGACCGCCGACGACGCACATGTCACTCTTGTTCTACAGCTCGATTCTTACTGTTCTCATCTTAGACGCAACTTGCCGCAAACTTGCTTTGGGTGTATTCGTTTTTACCCCAGCGTATCGTATTTTTATGTATATAAATATTTTTTTTTTCTTCGTCCCGTTTCTTTGCCGGGCGCGCGTTGCGCGGATCAGCATGCCATTCGCAGAGGGGCGTGCGCGCGCGTGTTTTAATGCGTTGCCGGGGGTGGCGTGGCGCGGCGGGGCGGGGACACACCCCCTCCCGCCCCGGACACCAATTATTACGCCTTGTTGGGTAGGCAATTTATATAGTTGCCGGTCAGCAATGGCGGCGTCGTGTGGGAGCCGCGGCCCCCGCTCCCTCCCTCCCTCCCTTCCCTCCGTTCCGCCGCGCGCCGCGCGCCAGCGAGACGAATCGGGGTTTGATTGCGACCGTGTGGGTTTTTGGGGGCGCGGGATACGAGAGGAGCCGGCAGAGGGGTTCCGTCCTGGGCTCTTCCTTCCGCTACTGTACTTGACTTGCTCTTTTCCACCCTCCCTGCTCTCTCTCTCTCTCTCTCTCTCTCTCATGCTCCCACGCCCACGGCCGGCCGCCCCTCGCCGGCCGCACCGCACACAGCAGAGCCCAGCCCCCGACGCGATGGATGGCAGTTTGATTGCGGCCGGAGGGTTGGTCCCCCCCCACCCCCTCCGCCCCTAACGCTCCGCGCTGGTCCCGCCCCTGCCCGCCCGGGAGAATGGACTGGTGTGGAGTAGCGAGTGGACTACATCATATAGTTTTCCAGCGGGGCAGCTGCGGCGAGGCGTATTGTCCAGGGGCGGTGTAAATACCAGCAGAGTCGTTCCCGCAAAATAGAGGGTAAGCTGGTTTAGCAAACACGTTTGCTACTATGGTAACAGCAAAGTAATTGTGCTACCACTGATAACCTTGCTGCAAATTTTTTGCTGCTTTAGCTAACTTTTGTCGAAACCAGCAAACACGCAAAAAGTATAGCTAAAAGTTTGGCAAAGCAGCAAAAAAGTTTGCAACAATCGCAAAACATTAGTGGGAGCAAAATTATTTTGCTGTTACTTTAGTAGCAAAAGTGTTTGCGAAACCAGCTTACCCTCTCGTGTTTTGCGTGTTGCGTGGGGGCCGCCGCCAGGGCGCGCTGCGAGCAGCTCCCCGGTGTTTGGACTTTGGAGCCAACCGTGTGGTGGACCATTAACCAAATAACAGCATAGCGGGGAGCCGATTAAGCGACTAGCAAACGCCCCATCGCTCATCGCCGCTGTGTGTGTGTGTGTGTGTGTTTAGCGCGCGACCAGCGGCGTGCACGCGGAGAGAAAAGAGAACGACTATCTGGCCGGACAAAACCAGATATAAATATTGCCATTATGCGTTGCGAAAGGGAGGAGGGGAGGGGTGAGGAGCGGTGGTGGGACAGGGGAGGAGGGGAGCGCATCTCACGAGCACCCAGCACGCTGCTGCTGCAGCGCAGCTCGGTCATCATGAGCCCTGACCAAAACCGTGTCGCGGCCTGGCCTGGCCTCGGCCTGCAGGCAGGGGTGCCTGAGCAAACACACGACGGGGACGGGGCGGGCGGGAGCGTGCGAAAACTCGACCACACACATGTAAACGGGGTGGCGCGGGGCGGGCCGCAGGGACCAGCAACTTATACCAGAATCATTTCTTTATAACGCCGTTTATGCTATACTGTACTGCTGTCGTGCCTGTGTATATTCTTCACCGCAAAGCCTCTGCGTCAAAGGCGGAAAGTGCTTGAAATCGCACCTGTAGTAGGTGATCGTGACTCTGTGAAAGGCACTCGTGCAGTTAGCAGTGGGTGCTGGCTGCGGAACGTTAGGAGCGGGCGAGTAGGTCTTTTATTTTACTTGAACTGTCACACCTAAGCGTTTAGTTACTGGTCCACTGCTCTATGGGGTCGCCTTTAGCTTGTACTGTGCCAGGGTGCACGGGAGCGGGGCGGGGCTGCCTACACCGTCAGTGTAACCGCCTGCGCCCGTGTCGGGCCCCGTGAGGGTAGGCAACCCACTCGCGGCAGTGCGCCCGGTACAGTATAAGCCCGAGGCTGTCCTGTGGGCCACACATCAGGAAAGCGACAGTGGTGCTTCATTCTGATACATTACGTACCCCGAGCACTGCGTGTATATCCACTACACAGCCAGACGGTCTGCTCAACGACTGCAAGGTAAAAACGTGATTATTTACCCGTAACGCGGTCACTTCCTACTGATATAAAGTCCCTCTCTCTTCCTCTCACTCTCCAAGAGCATTGAGAAACATCTCACACACGGCCAGCGGCTGTTCTGTTCAGCTCAGACACCCCCCCCCCCCCCCGGGTGCTCGTCCGCGCGTTGCCAATTACCGCTAAAAAGTCGCGCGCGTCGCCGCCGTGGAGTGCCTGTGACTAACGCCAATGATAATGGCGACGCCCGCCCCTTCACTCCCTCCCTCTCCTGCACAGGCCCGCCCCGCCCCGCCCCGCCCCACCCCTCCACGCCTCCACGCTTGTTATTGTCAGCAGCGCTTTGCAACAATTTTTTTTTTCAACCCCGCTATAGCTGCTACGCCGCCCTCTATACCGCCGTTACTACGTTTGGGCAACCGCTAACCAACACACACACACATACACACACACGCTTCGATTATTACGAAGTGCGCGCACGTATAGTGCGTATATATATAGGTCACTTACACGGCCCCACTTCATCAAATAAAACACACACACACACAGGCGCGTGAGCGCACAATTGCGCCGCGCAGCTGCGAATTTCTCCTCGTTGCCGCGTAAATTTCTCATCCTCGAGGCGCGCGCGCGTCCCGCACTAAATCTCTCCAACGGCAATAATAATGGCCAAAGGCTGAGGCGCGATCAGGTGTCGCGCGGGGTAATTGGGCGGCGGCGCCGCGGGGCGTGGCGGGGCGTGGCGGGGCGTGGCGGGGCGTGGCGGGGCGGGGCGGGGCGGGGCGGGGCGGGGCGTGGAGGAGGACACATTACTGCTGCTTCACCGACTTTTATTTACACCCGTCCCGCGCAGAGACTCGCGCAGAGGCACTGGCTGGCTCCCACTGTATACACACAAAACACAGATTCGTCCTCCTCCTCCCCCCTCCCCCCGCCCCGCCTCACACAATGTGACATATGCACTCGTTTATGGTAATATATCTCTATCATAACCTCTTTAGGTCTTTTATCTGGCGGCGACGACCCGAACCGCGGCGGCGGCGGCGTCGGACGCGCTTCCCACCGCCACAACCGCCCCGCCCCGCCAACCCACCCCACCCCACCACCCCACGTCTCGGTCATAATGCCCCCGTGAGAGGGTGAGAGAGTGAGAGAGAGGCCCGGGGGAGGCGAGGGGGGCAAACGCATAGGTCCCCCTTGTGCCGCTACGCCAATCGAGAGGTATATTTATATACGCATCCCTCTGGCTGCTGGCTATCGACGCATCCGACGCGCGAGAAAGAGAGAGAAAGAGAGAGGATGTGTGTGTGTGTGTGTGCAACCGAGTGCGTGGGCCAATTTGTCTTGTTGTGTAGAGCGGCGCGCGGCAGGGGCAGGCGCCCCGACCCGTGTGTGTGTGTGTGCGTGTGTGTGACTGTGTGTGAAAGGACGCGCTCACCCGAACAGGATGGATTCAGTCGCTCACATTGTAGTCGCCTGGTTTAGATTTTAATGCAAAAGAAAAAGAGCAGCGGTCGTCACGTGACACTTGGTGGCGGGCGGGGCGGGGCGGGGCGGGGCGGCCCTCTTTTGTACGCATGCGACACACACGACAGAGACGAGTAAGGTCTTTTCACGACTTGTGCAGGGTGATTGCGAGGTGTATATGATTGGTTGATTGCGAAGGTGATGGGTTGATTGCGATATGGGTTATAGAGGAGTGTGAGGTTGACGTTACGGGTGTCATGGGGTGCTGCGCTGCGGGACAGGGCCGCCCCGCCACCCGTGCTGCAGTCTGCACGGGCACTTCCTTCCTCTACACACACACACACACATTCACATGTCCGTACGCATCGCACACACGCACTGGACTCGCAACTTGCTAGAAAATGAATTCAATTAATTAGAGCTCGCCGTTTTGACGCATCTCGTCATGATCCCCACCTCCAGATTATGGTATGGAACTAGGCTGTGCCGTGCAGAACGCGGGGAGAGGGAGAGGGAGAGAGAGGGAGAGGGAGAGGGAGAGGGAGAGGGAGAGGGAGAGAGAGGGGGAGAGGGAACAAGCCCAGCAGCCCCGGCCCAGGCTGTGCTACCGCACTGCACGCGTGTTCGCCTGCACCGCAATGCCCGGGGTTCGACGCGATCAGTCCGCGATCAGTCCACGATCAGTCCACGATCAGTCCACGACCAGTCCACGACCAGTCCACGGCAACAGCCAGTCCGGTACGGCCATTTACCTCTGCCGCTTTCTATACGTACTAGTGTACGCAGTGTACGCCCTACAGTGATCGGGGAGCAGGAGCGCGCACACACACACACACACCACGCACACGAGAAACCAAACACACATACGCGCGCGAACACACACACACACACTGCTCGGCATACATAATTCCGTGATAAATCATAGGCTAGCCAGCAGGACCGGCCAACAAGCGAAGTGCCAGCAAGATGGATAGATACTTGGAGCGGGAAAGACGAGGAGGTGACTACTCTCTCGCGAGGCGAGGTGCGGCGGGGCGGGGCGGGGCGGGGCGTGGTAGGGTGCGGCGGCTGTCTCCCGTTGGCCACGCGCACACACACACGCACACACATGCTTTCCTTTATCCCCCGCACGGCCCAGCGCGGCGGGGTTGCCAAAGAATGCCCATCATCATTGAAAAGCCGACTAGGGGCAGCAGGGGCGTTACAATAAGCCACATTAATGCCCTTCTGTGTGCGTGAGCATGCGTGTGTGTGTGTTGTACGCAAGCACACACATAATACGTCTTCATTTGAGATCTCTATATAAACCGGTGGGGCGATTCAGGAGTCACGTCTTATTTGGGCCAACAGGGATACATCGTTTCGGTCAGCAGCGACGGACGCGCCCCGCCCCGCCCCGCCCCGCCCCGCCACGACCGAAAGGGCTCAGCTTGTAATGTGACATGGACACTCTAAATCCCCTCCGCCCAACCCACCTCCGTGATGTACATCAGACTTCCCTCGCGTCCGAGCGCAGTATAAGGAAGGACAAGAGAGGAGGGGGGAGGGGGGGGGGATAGCAGCGACACAAAGCACCCTAGCAAGGACCTGGGTCCTAATAAAAAACAGTCCCAACTTGTGAAACTTACATTTCAAATGAATGTCCGTCCGTGGCGGGGTGCGCGGCGGGCCAGGCGGGTCGGTATAGGGGGCGCCCGCCGCGCTACCGCCCGCCTAGCCCCGCCCCCCCCTCCCTCGCGCCGAGATTTGCATATAAGCTCCGTTTGCACGTGGTAACAACAGCCAGCCCTGCGGGAAGGAAAGGTCACCACGGCCTGGGGGGCGCCCGGGGCCCGGGGCAGCGGGGGCGGGGGAGGGGCGGCGGGGAAACGCGCCTGGAATTCCAAAATATACGCAACAACGCCGGGGCAAATGTATTCCGCGGCGATAACCAAGGCGACAAGGTGTCACATTGTCTTGAGCTCCTGCTGCGGGGCGTGGTGGGGGGAGGGGGAGGGGGGCGCCTGCTGGTCCCCGCGGCCTGCGGGACCTGCAGGGCCCGCCTGCAGGCCAGGGCCAGGTCCCCGCCGCATTCAATTTCCTGCGAGCAGCAGCAGCAGTGGCAGCAGGAGGAGGAAGGCGCCTGCAGAATGCAACAGCGGTCATTAACAGAACTAAGTAATACCCGCGGGGGACGGGGTGCGGGGAGGGGAGGGGAGGGGAGGGGAGGGGAGGGGAGGGGAGGCTCCGCGTCGCGCCCCGCCTTTAACTTACAGCCCCGCCGGAATATAAGCGTTCGAGACGCCCGGCCGTGACGGGCGCAGCAAATATTAAGCAAGCGTGCATGGTGTAATTATTGTCGCCGGCGGGAAACAACGTGCACGATAAGCCCCTTACACGACGGCCGGGCCGGGCCGTGCCTGTCGCGTGCCGATCGGCTCGGGCGCAAGACGACTTTTTGGGGGGGAAATTTTCAGCGGCGTCTCGTCGATTCCATGGCGACCGCCGGCGGCGGCGTCTGCTGCAGTCGTCGCTCCAGCCGGCCGTGCGCTGCCCTCCAGCGAGCCAACGCCGGTATGAATGAGAGAGAGAGAGGGAGGGGGGGGTATGAGAGCGACAGGGAGAGAGTGAGAGAGAATGAGAGCGACAGAGAGGAAGAGAGAGCGGCAAGGAGCAATGAATTATAACCTATAAAAAGTCTCCGTCGAGCAGCAGCAGCAGAGCAGGTCAGCTGCGGAATATTCAACAGAAGATACGAGTATGGCATGCAGAAACGAAAACAAGGAGTGCGGGTAAAGGGCGACGAAATCGATGTCCCGATATTAGGACCCCCCTCCGTTACCTTTTATCCTTTTCATTCCGTCCCGTTTCCGTATACTTTTCCTTGTCGTTCCGTGCGAATAGGGCTTTTGTTGACTCAACGTCGGTCGGAAACGCGCGCGAAAGAGGCGGGGGGGGGGGGGGAGCAGAGAGGGAGAATGAGAGTGAGAGAATGAGAGAATGAGAGAGAGAGAGAGAGAGAGAGAGAGAGAGAGAGAGAGAGAGAGAGAAGGAAAACACAACACGAACTGCTAGGCGAGTGAAAATAGCGAGGGGATACAGTATGTAACGAGGGAGCCAGGAAGCGTTTAATTCGGAGCAACCGAAACCTGGAAGGCCGGAGAAGGAGATAGCGATCTTTCGTGTCCGACGTCGAGGTAACTCCCCCAAAACAGGCGGGGGCTGGGCTGGGCTGGGCGTAGGGTAGGGGGCGGGCAGGCCTGGCCGCGAGACGCACCACGCCAACCTGCCATTTAATGGCATTTAGCGTATAAGTCCGCATAAAAACAAAACAAAAGAAAGGAAAAAAAAAGAAACGGCAAATAGTAAATTAAAATGATTGGTGGGTCTTAACATGTCAGCACGGCCCTCCGACCGACACCTCGGCTTAATAAGGGGGAGTATGTTTTACATCTTGTACATATTTTTGGGCCTCTCGCTGCCGGCCGGGGCCGGCCGCTACGCCTGACCGCCCTCCCTGGCCGGCCGGCCGGGCCCGTGTACGGCCGAAGCGCACAAGGATGCATGGTTAATGCATTTTTCATACGATAAAATTAATCTTATATTTTTTGCACAGCTTTGTAGGAGGAAAAGGAGAAGAAAACTAGGCTGCTTGTTATGACCACACCCAGAAAAATGATTTCTTGTTTAAAGTACATTTCGTACTAAAAGTGACACAAGATTAATTTTGTTCTTGACACAAGACTATTTTCCTTAATCGAAAGGTATTATCAACTTGCGTCAAGAACAAATTAATCTTGTGTCACTTTTAGTTCAAAATGTACTTGAAACAAGAAATCATTTTTCTGGATGCACGATGCGTGTGCATACATCATAGCAAACCAGTCACGCGTTCTGATTTCCCAAAAATTTACCGAGTGTGATGATTTCATCTGGGTGAAGCCTGCCAGCACCTGCCGCCCACACACACACACACACGCATGTACACACATACTGATACACTCACGCCGCTGGCCGCGCGCAATTGTAATGCATGTATGATAATGACGGCATCATACACAATGGCTCTCTCTCTCTCCGGCGGACGGGTAGGTACTTCAAGGAAGGAGAGAAGGGGACAGCCGACAAGGAACTCCACGTCCTTCCACGTGCAGAAATATATATTTTCCCAAACTAAATGGATCTCCAATAATACTAAAAATGAGTTTCTGCGAAAAGGTCAAGGTACCAGCCTACTATGCGGGTGAAAACGAGGCGGAGACTGTGCTGTTCACTCTTCCACTTGGCCACGCTACCCACCACCGCACCAGCCCACTTTTAATTTGAATGTCGTTCTAATTGTGTGCTTATCACGGCACCGAGGTAGTTTGCTCGCAGGCCCCCGCGTCCTCCCCGGGGCGGGGCGGGGCGGAGCGGAGCCAGGCCGTGTATACTTGTTGGCCTCTGGCCGTCCGGACCCCCATTTTGGAGTAAAGTGTGTAATTTAGTCATAGAGCCGTCCGGAATAGCTGGTTGTCACGTTGGGCACACACGCACAAAAACACCCACGCGCTCCAGCTCACACACACACACACACACACACACAGAGCGCGGGAGCGCATACACAGGGGTGGGCCCTACAGCAGTAAAGCCAAACCCCACTGCATTGGACCATTCTCATCAAACGGAGGCAGAGGGGATGAGTGGGGCCCGGCCGGGCGCCGCGCAGAAAATAACCCAATGACAATATAGAGGGCCGGGCTAGCTCCTATCCTCATTTCCATTTTCCCCTCATCAATTTTTTTTACGCCTCTCTCTCCTTCTCTCTCCTCCCACTCTGTCCTCTCCCGCCCCCGGCCCTCCCTCCGCTTTCCCTTCCCTCTCAGCCGCAGACGACGATCGCGCGAATACCCGCTCACCGCGCCGATGCAGCACGTCCATTACACGATTAGACGAATGAGAGAGAGAGAGAGAGAGAGAGAGAGAGAGAGAGAGAGAGAGAGAGAGGTTAGGAGGAAAAAGGCTAGATTAATTATCGAATTTCACGGTGCCTCTGCTCCTGGTTGCATTGCGGGTGCAGAGGGCAGTAGAGGGGATCAACGGGAGCGGTTTCAATTTAATTCCCCCTCCCCCTACCAATCAAGTCGTTGCAAAAGACCCGCGGAGATTTTACGTGTTGTTTCTGTTGCTTCTCTTCCTCTCTGCCCGCTCCGACTTTTTTTTCTTTTTTTTTTTTCGGAACTGCTAAGAGTGAAGGAGCAACGCAGCAGCAACACGACGGCGAATGCAACCACCACCACTTCCCATAGTTTTTCGCGTTCGTAACGCACTAGGCCGGGCCAGGCGGCCCGCCGTGCGTGCGTGTCCGCGTGAGAGAGAGAGAGAGCGAGAGAGAGAGAGAGAGAGAGAGAGAGAGAGAGAGAGAGAGAGAGAGCGGGCGGGACGGTTGCATCGGCCGGGCGTGGCACGGCTCGCCGCGGCCCGGGCCACCATTTCACGCCGAAAAGTGGCGAACGGAAACCCCATTAGAATACCGCGCACACACACACACACGGACTCACGCAAGTCGTGGTGCCTAGCAGAGCTATAGTGCCGCGCGCCACGGCAAAACCCCGAAAATGTTTGTTGTGTGTTGGTTTTCGGATTGCGTGCCCCACAGCACCTCAGGTTCGGACGCCGTGGGAACACGAGGGGAGGGGGGGGGGGAGCGCGCGCCCCGGACCAAGGGAAGGGGGCGGGGAAGGGAAGGGGCTTGCTGAGTGGTGGTACACACCGCACAGAATGTTGTGTGAACTGCCCTGCGATAAGTGCCGGGCCGGGGCCGGGGCCGGGGCCGGGGAACGTGCAGAGGACACGGCTCAAATGAAATTCTTTTTCTGTTCCCCCCCTCACGGGCGCTCACGGGCTGGACTCAACATTTTTATGCACAGGCCGACCTTTCACTTCTGCCTGTCCGTCTCCTTTGCTAATGTGCGCCGCCGAATGTTCCTTTTCGCGACCCACTCGATTACATAACGAGCTAGCAGCTTGGCGCGAGGTGAGCGTTCGAACACGCGCCCAAGTGTGACGTCCTTGTCTCGCGGCTCTAGGCGTCCCGCCCGCGGCCGGGGGATGTGGAGAGGGGGGGAGAAGGCCGCTCTTTTCCTAATGCAATCTGGGGCCCCGGGGCCCGGGGGGCCGTGAAGGTGACTACGGCGTGATAATGTGAGCGGCAGCAAACAAATGTCTGATACACGCACACAGTAATGAGTCCAGCAAACAATGCCAGGCTCTCCTCTCTCTCTCTCTCGCACAAACACACACACACGTGCACGCAAATGGAACATCGGCCGACTGCTATATGCTAACCGGTAGCGTCTATAGTGCCAGGTCGGTTGAAAAAAAAAGAATCGATTGATGCAAATCTAAATTTAGACGGGACCGCGCAAAAACGTATATAGAAGCCCCGTGTGGCCCGCTACGACGCTCCAGTGGCGCTCTCGCGGTGACAAAAGAGTGACGTCGTGAAATGACACACGTCATCTCGTACGTGTCAAAAGCGGCGCGCGACGGACCAACCTAACCTATGCGGACAATCAGAGGCGGGCGGACGACGAAAGAAACTCAACATGCGATTGAATTATCTTGCAGGCGTCGCGACATCCTCGGCGACGCCGCCGTTGACGACGCCGCTGTTCGAGTAATGACGTCCAGGTGACGTTTGTAGTGACAGTGACGTCGCGCGTCGTCCGCGCGCGGTCCAAGGTCCTCCTCTCCTCCTCGCGCGTGGTTTTGCCTTAGCGCCTCGCCTTTTATTCACCGACAAGGTTGCGAACAGCGCTGCCAACAGTCCCGCGCACACACACACACACGCGCGCGCGCGCGCGAGCTTCTGTGCTTGCTCCTCGACAGAAAACGCGTTCAGAAACAGAGGAGAAAAATGCCATGAAACAGGAAACGAGCGGGCCGCAGGGCCGCCTCTCCTCCCCCCGCCGCCACCCTCATATCCGGAAAAAGTTGTGAAACTAGTCTTTGCATAATAAGGCAGGCTACACATGTACCCACGGCGTGAGCGCGCGCGCGCGCGCCCGAGTCTCGTTGATACGGCTGGGGCATTAAAATATTGTTTCTGGCGTTATTTTCGACCGATTAATCCCCTCGCAGCCATGTGTACACACACACACACAAGCACGTGCGCTGTGCGTACAGAGTGCCACTCCTGCTTTGAGCCTCAAATTATACACCCGGCCAGGCACATACTGCTGCTGCCGCGCGGGCGGCGGCGGGGCGGACCCCCCGGGGTAATTAGGAAGGGCCTCGCCGCCACTGCCGCGCGCACCGGGGGCACCTGCCCTGCCCGCCCTGCCCCGATGCACAACTACTAATTAATAACCCGGGCATTTTCAGCGTAATCCACCCGCACGCTTTGCACGCTCGTTGTCGACAGCGTAGCAGCGTCAAGTGACCCAGCCCCATTCATACTACCAACAACAAAAAAGGGCCAAGTTTTGGGGAGCGCAGGGAGATTCGAAAGTGATACACACACACTTGCGGTGCGAACAGCGCAGCAGGGCGGGCCGGGCCGGGCCCAGCTGTCCGGCAGCAGCGCCGAAATGAAGCAGCACAGGTCGCATTATTATTATTATTATTACTACCGACGGGCATAAAATTTGCTTTTATTATTTTTTCGCGGCGCGCGCGAACGGGGAATCTGAAACGCGCAGCACAGCAAGAGAGCAGCGCGCGGTGCATATCGCCATACTAATTGCTGCTCTTTTACTGCCCCGTTTGCAGAGAGCGAGCGAGAGAGAGAGAGAGAGAGAGAGAGAGAGATCGCATCTCTCAAGTATAAAGGCGGTGCGGGGGCGGCCGGCCCGGCAGGCACCCCTGGGCCGCGACGACGCGCGTTCGCGGCGCCAAGGTGAGGTAGGCGCGCGCGGCGCGGCTCCGCCCCAACTTTTTCGCCATAATTGAGACATGAAACGATTCATTACGCCGCCGCGTTATTGGGCCTTTCTCACGCGCTCAAGGCGTTTACGGCCCGGCTCCTTCCCAAATACGGAAACACACACACACGCACGCTCGCACGGGCATAGCGCACAGGTGAGTGGGCACCGCGACGGCCGGCGCCACGGACTCCGCGAGTGAGACGGCCGACCGGCCGGATAGGATCCAGAACATCCTCTCCTCACGAACAAACCGGTTCCATCACACAAAGGCATAGGCGGCGCCACCGACATCTCCCGCAGCCTGTCGTTGTTTCTCATTCTATAACATTTTGATCCCCACATGACACCCCGCGCAACAAACGCCTTAAAAGCATAGAAAATGAAAAGAAACAGAGAGAAAAAAAATTAACAAAACTGAGGGAAAGTTGTGAAAGAAAAAAAATCCACATCCAAAATCTTGTGTTTTTGATTTAGGAACATTGCCTTAAAGCTTTTACAGCACTGGTTTTCATTTGAGAAATTTAACTTGGATTGGTTACGTTACGTTAGGTTAGGTTAGTCCCTTCTCTTAAGTAAAGTGTTCCTAAAAGTTCCTATCAAAATTAAGAAGATAGTTTTCTAGGTGGCACGGGGCAGCGCGCCGCATCAGCCGTTACGGGTCGTTACGATACAACAGCAGGGCCGCGCCACCGCCGCCGCCGTCATCAGCGCGACGCGCGAACGAGCCGAAAATTTGGAGGTGGCGGAGCAGGGAAACAGGCCGCGGGGCGGGAGCGTGCGCGGGGCTGTGGCCGCTATAGGGCGCGGCCGTGGGTGCGACAGAGAGGGCGCGCGACAGCGCCGGCACCTCGTAACTTGGGGGAAAATACGAGCCCGGGCGCGCGGTGCGGACTGCGGCGTGGCGCGGCGTGGCGCGGCGGGCCGGACCTGCGGCGGCCGCTTAGCGCTACCGTGCGCGCCCAGGGCCCCGCCCCGCCAAGCCCCGCCGCCGGGCCGTAAACAATACTTTATCGGCCCATTTCGACTCGAATATTTTCGAGTTGAAATAATAACGCCGTAGTGTGGTCCGACACGTGTGTGCGCTGCGCTGCTTACTATTTGTTTAGATCCGGCGGCCGATAGGGCAGGCCGGGCCGCGCGTTGTCGTCTGCTCGCGACAAATCACTCTCCTATCCGCCCTATTTTCGTCGACCTCGCGCGCAGCCAGATTTTTTTGTTTTTGTCAATTTTTTTTTTCTTGTGTAGAATGCGTCGCGGTCAGGGTCGGCGCCCTCCCTCCTCCACGGCCGCGGTCCTAACCTCACCTGCTGGTCGCGTGGTCGCGCCGGGTCGCCCCCGCGGTGCGTGTGGTCCCCGCGCCCGGAAGCTACGCAATTCTTTTCCACCTTCGCACGCGTGCCATTCGCACACGAGAAGCCCCGCCCCGCGCTGCTGCTGGCCCGGGCCGGTGGCATGACCAGCCGCAATATTCAAAGAGTTACAAAATCACCAAGAAAGACGAAAAAACCACGCCGGCGTGTCGAGTAAAAACAAAACAAAAAAATCACTAGCGTAGCTCGCTCGCTGGCGCGCGCAGATCCGTGCGCGTTCGCCGCGCGCGAATCGCGTGGAGGGCCGACATTTTTATTATGTATTCCTAGTCCGTGTCCTAAAAAATGTGCGTGTTGTACGAGAATATGTGTGTGTGTTGCCGTATTTGTGTGTGTGCGAGCGCGCGGCCCCCCGCGACCCCAACCAGCTGTCTGAATGTGCACTCCAGTGAGACGGAGGCAGCTTGCTTCTAGGTCGACAAAGCCTGCTGCCTCCGCGACTACCTCCACTAACCGTTCACGCTTCGGGCGGGAACTCATCAGTACACACCGAGTAAAACTAACAATAATAATAATAATAATACCCCCGGGGGGAACAATGATAATCACTATCGAATTCGTTTTGCATAGCGAGAAAATTTTCATCAAAAACACAAGGCACGAGCAGCGCGAGGACGGGTGTGTGAACGGGGGCGCTGGCGCGGCGGCGATGGCGATGATCGCCAAGTGTGCGGCCCACAAGCACAAGCCGCTTTCATAAACATAAATGTGTGTGTGTCCTGGGCAGGCCGGGTGCCTCCGGGGGGGGCCCGAGCGGTACGGGCGACATTCATGGGAACGACGCGGTGGCGCCCCGCGGGGGGTCCCGACGGGGTAGCGGGGGCCCCCCGGGCCGGGCCCGACTCGCAGGTGCGCCCGAGAGGGGCGATATCATTCCGCCTGCACTCACCTGGCTGTGTGGAGATCCTCGGAAGGCCAGCTGGGACATGGTGTGGGGGCGGCCCACATATGACACGCCTGGCGACTCGCTCAGCGGGGCAAGTCGGCCATGTTATCAATCACCACCCGCGGCCCGGGGCGGGGCGGGGCATGGCGGGGCGTGGCGGGGCGGGGCGCGCCGGCCACTTAGTTAATTGCAGTCCGTCATGTTTGTCCACTTGAAAGGCACCGCGCGGCCGGGGCGGCGCGCTATCACGCCGGCGCGGCGACGAATCTGGAAAGAGGAGAGAAAACCCAACAGGAGTGAAGAGTAAATTTTTGTGTCGTGTACACAGGGGAGAGATAAGCGAGGGCGCGCGGCACCTTAAAACACGATCGCGAAACAGGACTAATGGAGAGCGAGAGAGCAAAGGGAGAGCGGGAGAGAGAGAGAGAGAGAGAGAGAGAGAGAGAGAGAGAGAGAGAGAGAGAGAGAGAGAGAGCAGTGAGTACCCGGTCGTGTTTGTGTGTATGCCGGTGCGGCGCGACAGTGTTGATACGGGCCGTACCCGTCAAGAGGCTCGATGGAAATCTGTCGCCAGCGGCCAGGCGGTCACACCACCAAAAGGAATCAGAGACAAGCCCACTGCGGCCGCGTCGTCGTCGTAAGGACGGTGTCGCAAGAAAAAACTATTTAGTTTAAAAGAAAAAATAACTCGAGAGAAAATACAAAGTATTGCTCTAGATACTGTTTCCGGGAAGAGACTAAAATCATATGGGGCAACGAACGACATCATCCGAAATCAAAGCATCTCCATTAATTGATGCGGGGCACTCGCTACAATTTTGTTTTTATTCGCAGCTGCAGATTTCTCTCAATACGCTATATTACGTATAACTTAATCCGTAACTGTAAACAAAATAAGTACTTTTTTCACATAACTGCGCATTAAATAATACGTGATATAGCATGGTACAGGAAATCTTAAGCAGCGTATTCAAAAAGTTCCTAAGAATTTAGTGATATGTGCTCGCCGGCGGTGGCCGGGGCGGATGGGCGCGGACACCGGCACCGCGCCGGCGCACCGCACCGCATCACCGCAGCGCAGCGCGCGAGATTGGAAAAAATGCATCCTATTGATTTGCCGTCTAACCTTGCGACTGCGCGTGACAGTACATAACGCGTCTTGCTGCCGAGATGAGGAGAGGCGATATACGAGTACACCTTGTTCCGACGCTGACGATATCATCTTTCTTTTGCCTTCGTCGTATACGATTTGTCCCCGCGCCTGTCATCGTCCATTTTCTTCTACGGAATATAATTATCGTGCAACTCATCGGCCGGGGCCCGGGCCGGGCCGGCGGGGGCCCCGGCACGGCACGGCGGGGCAGCAACAGAGGCACCACACAATATCTTGATCTCGATGCCCAAAACGCGTCGCCTCGCGCCGCACGTCGGCCCCGGGAGAAATATGAGTGTGAGTCCGGCCCGTCCGGGACCGCGGCGCCGAGGCGAGCGAGCGCCGGCCGGGCCGGGCCCCAGCCTAGCGGCGCGGCGCCGGCCCGGCCCAGCGAACGGCCGGCCGTTGACCAACACACCTGGTTTCGCAATTAACTGTTATTCTCGCTAGGATTTACTAGGCTTCGGGTCGGGTTCCGTTCCGGGGCGCGACGCGCGCTCGCCGCCCCGAAGACGTTTGCGTGCGCCGAGTTTTCAACAAAAAAATAAAAATAACACGGCCGGAGGAATACGCGGGGGCCCAAATTCAAGATGCTAATAGAGTCCGCCGCGGACGGTGCCGCAGTACGGCCGTGAGCGGTGTGCAGTACGTGAAACAAATGCCGCGGACAAACACATGTTCGGTCCCGACCTTAACACTTGCAAAGCAGCTGATCCGACGCGCTGACATCAAGTGTCCCGCTTTCAATTAACCTAGAACCCCGTAAGCATTCACCGGCCAGTGTCTTAAGGAGGTCTTAATCAAGGCTCGCGTCAGAATGGAAATGGAAACGACACGCGCGACACAGCCGACGCGCTATACTGACATCAGTTGCCGAATATCAACGCGGGAGGATGAAGCGCAAATGCAGCGGCAAACGCGCTGTAGGATTGACGAGCCGCACTCTAATTCATAATTCGCACTGCATACCCGAGCGAGCCACCCTGGGTTAAATTCGATAACCGCGGAGCGCGATAAAAAATGAAATAAAACGCGGAGCGAAGGACACCAACGTCGCAATGATTTCATAGTGCCCCGTCGTGCTATGTGTTGTCGCGCAGTAGTATGACTCTCACTCTGCATCACGACACTTACTAAACGCCGCGAGTCGACGCGCGAGCGTGATGTTGTCTGCCGTTTAATTCCCGATCATAACGCGCGGCGAGCCTGTTCAATTAAAGAGCGAGCGGGCGATTTGTTACGGGGTGGCTGACACGCCGCACTGGCGCGGCATACACATGTCCATGTGCCCCTCACACTGTTTCCAGAGGGCGCGACAACCCGGGGTGGGAGGACGGCTAACGCGCGCGCGCGCGTGTGTGTGTGTGTGGCCATGAGTGTAGGCAAGCCAAACTAGACACGGCTTCAAAACGGACGACTCACCTCAAACAGTTTGGTGCCAGCAGCGGTTGGGCAAAAGTATCCACAGATCCGTAAGTCGCCGACGCGTCGATGTTACATCCAATTGATTGTGCACTTTTTTCTCTCTCAAGAACAAAATCACTGCACTGGCTTGTCGTCACTGAGATGTTTCAACACTGCTATTGCCTTTAAGCACTGTCACGATGTCACACTGTCACCGCACCACTCACAGATTTCTTTTTGTATCAAAGATAACTTTTGCACTTTTTGTTGAATTTCTCTTCCTGTTGCACTTGATGTTGAAGCACTGGCGATATTTTCCAACGACGAGCAGAGGCGAGGAGGCATCCACAACTGTAAGCACACACACACACACGCGCACGATCACTGACTGTCACTGAGCACTGGTTGAGGTTAGAGGCAGGTGGAGGCCGGCGGCACCCCGGCGCGGCTCGCTAGGCTGGCTCGGCTCGGCTCGGCACAGCACAGGCCCCGCTCCCCTCACTGTGGACTGGCTGCTACTGTGGGCTCGCACCTCGCTCCGTCACCGCAGCGCGCACCGGGGCAGCACGGGGCAGGCAGGGGACAGGGTCCCCCCCTCGCTAGTCAACACTCATTCGTCGGACGACGAAAAAAGAAGAGGAGGAAAAAGAATAGTGAATGATGTAGATTAAACCAAGAAGGCGGCGGCGGCGGTGGCGGCGGTGGCAGCGGCGAGCGAGCGCGCGGTGGTGGGGGCGGCCGGCCGGCGGGGTGGGGGGAGCCGGGAGACGGGAGGGGGAGGAGCCCGGCGGGGGGAGGGGGCGCCAGGCCGGGCCGCGCCGCGGCGCGCCGGGGATACAAACCACAGGGGTACCTACTACTCGCCGCACACTAGTGGACACTACACGGGCGCGCGCCGCGGAGCGAGGGAGGGAAGTCCCACACGGGGACGGCGCCGTCGTCCGCACCCGGGCGTGGTCGACGTATCCTTTCGCCCCGCGGACGCGAGCGGCGGTCGGGCCGGGCGGTCAGAGCGGAGAAGTCAGAGCCGCTCCGCGCAAGCGGGTCACGACCAAAGACTTTCAGCAGCAAAAGGGCTCGAAAAATATTAAGTACCGTAATGTAAGCGGGTGGGGAAATATGCAGCGTCGGGCCGGGCACTAGCGCGGTGCTGCTGCGTGCTGCAGCGGCCCTCTCAGACCGACGTGCGCGCGCCTCCGAGTCCAGCGAGGGAATAGCGAGGCCAGGCGAGCGCTCAGCCGCGACCCCCCACCACCGCACCGCCGCCCGGCGCGGCACGACACGGCGCGGCGGCGCGCGCGCGCGCGACCGGGCGGGAGAGGGAGAGAGACGGAGCGACGGCCGGGAAAAAGAGGGGAAAGAAAAAGACCGAGCGGACAAAGATAATAAGTAGGGACGACAAGTGGAAGACGAGCGAGGAGGGGAGGGGAAGAGAGATGTGCGCGCGAGAGAGACGCGGCGAGAGGACGCCGAGGAGGAGGAGGGGGAAGCGGAGAGCGGGGGCCAGGCCACGCTCTCTGTCATGCCTCCGCGTAGCTCGCTAGAGCTCGCTAGAGCCCGGGCAGAGCCACCGCGAGCAGCAAGCCGGCAGACAAGGACCTCTCGCTGCCTCTGCCTCGTACTACGGGGAGGCGGACAGAAAGAACAGAGAGAGAGAGGGAGAGGGAGGGCGGGAGACTGCGCCCCGAGGAGCCCGACTCAGCGCAGCTACGCTATCCTTTCCTTCGCTTCCCTCATTCTTCGTGTTGCGACAAAACTCCTGACGGCGGGGCGGGCGGCGGCGGCGTCTTGGCGGTGGAAGGAGGGTACGGCGCGGCGTGGCACGGCGTGGCGGTCGCGCCGCCGCTACTTTGTTGTGTTGTTGGAGGGAGGAGGCTGGGTCTGGGGGGGTGGAGGAAAAGAGAGCAGCACAAGCTACACGTCGACAACGGAGTCAGGAGGCCACGTAGTAAGCCTCCCCGCAAAAGCAGCCCAAAGCGTAACGGCTGCACAGATGTGCTGTGCGCCGTGTTTCGCCGCTCGCATGAGTGTGTATAAGAGAGAGAGAGAGGCAGTGAGTATGAAAATGTGCGCGCGTGTACGACCGTACAAATTTCAGGAACACGATGTGGTCTCCATTCCCTTTGCTTTGGTCTCCACCACACTCTGCCCCGCACGCCCGCGCGCCTGCCGCCACCGCCATCCGGTCGGCCGGGTCCGGTTGGTGTCTGTGAATGTGTGTGTGTGTGAGAGAGAGAGAGAGAGAGACAGAGAGAGTATGCGTGTAAGTACTTGAAGTCCACTCGCCCGCGGCTCCGTTTGGACAGCTCGTCCGACGACAATGTTATTACGAGCAGGGGGATGGCCGGCCAGGTCGCAACATTCAGGTCAGATTATTCTCACAGCCAGCCTTTTTTTCCCTCCCCAGCCATTGATTCGAGCGGGCAGAGATTAAAGCTGACAGTTCTTTATTTTTCCGCGTCAGCTCGCCGAGCCCTTCTCCTCTTTCTGTCTACGAGGACGGTCCAGGTCCGCTCGCCGCTCTCCCCTTTCTCCTTGCGACAGCAGCAGCAGCAGCGGCAAGCAGCGGGCGAAATACTTTTCGCCACCGGACACAAATCACCCGGCCGCGAGGAATAAATTAATTTCGCTTGTGCGCCATTATCATTATTTATCATCAGCATCGCAGCCGCGCACACACCGTCATCACTTCTTATTTTATACTTCCTCCCTGGTGCCCCGCCCCCTCCTTTGCTCCTCCTTGTATCGCCGCGTGACGCCCCGGCCAGCAGCGCCGCCCGACCTTGTCGCTACCACGGATCAGCAGCGAGAGCGAGCGAGACGCCGCGCAGCAGCGCCGCCTGCCGCCCGTCCGCCCCTAAATAATCCCCGCCGAGCCGGCCGGAGCGGCTGAGTGCGACAACGCCTCGCGAAGGCGAGGAAGTGTCTGCGCCGACATTGAAACAAATCACTGGCTTCTCATCGCACTGCACAAATATTCTAATGGGAAATCTAACGCCGCTGGCGTCCGGTCGAGGGCTGGTGAGTGGTGATTTTTATTGAAGTCTGATGCGATACAATCATTGAAAAGTACCGTGTCTGAGGCAGAACGAAGTAGCGGCGGAGGAACCACGGAGCGCCCACACCCACTCGACCGCAACGGCCAGACGCCCGAATGAATGTGTGAATTGAGCGCGCACGCCTCCCTCTCTCTCACATATACTTCAATGACTTACAGAGGCACACACTGAGTTCACGATGAGGTTGTCGTGAGTACTCTTCCAACTGTCGTACAGAGCCTCGACTGTAAGTTGTCATTCCATTTAGAGCTATGTTTTGCCGTCGTGGAGCCATGCTGCAGCTTTTTCTGAGGATGTAAATAAATAGAAAAGTTGTTGGTTATGTTAAGCAAAATGTAGCCGCAGTGGTTCGAGGAAGGAACACGGTCAGCGTATATCGGAAACGGAGACACAGGAAAGAGAAAGAGAACAAAAATGGAAAGGGGCGTAGGAGCTGAAAGAGACGGAAACAGGATGTAGGAAAGTGGGGTCAAGCCACGATATTGCCAGGGTCCTACCATAAGGGCCGCTGTTTTTCGTGTCTTCTTTGCGCCGTTCTTCGGAACTGTTGCGGCGCCGCACAGCTCTTTGGCCGCTCCTGGATAAGAGAGGAAAAGAGACAGATACAGGAGAAGAGAGGTACAAGCCAATGGGAGAGAGGGGGAAGCCACCGGCCGGCGCCAGGCAGGAGAGGGGAGTTAGAAGTGCAGACCGATCCACTCTGGTCCATTTTTCCGCGACTCGACTGTTTCGCACTCGATTCTGCCCGCCGCTTTCTTGTTGTGTCACCTCTCCTCCCGTCTCCGACGCCACCTCTCTCCGTCTCTCTCGCTCCTGCTGGCATCCTGTCCCCCAGCCAGCTCTTCTCCAAATTTCGCTCCTCCTCGCCCGTCTGTCCGCCCCCCACCACCGCTAGAGCAGCGGCGGGGTAGGGGAGGAGGCCGCTCCGCCTCGGTCTGGCGGAGGGGGGACCGGCGACCCCCACTCCCGGTGCCGGCCGGTCCCACCAGCGGCGCACCGCAGCGACGAGACTGGCCGCGCGGCGACGGCAGCGCCCCTGGCGGCCGCTACCACGCTGCGCCGCGACCGCCGCGCGCATACGGGCCCCCCCACCACCGCGCCGGCGAGCCGCCCTCCCCTCCGGCGCGCAGCGAGCGGGCCGCCCGACGCGCACGCATGATAGGCTCGCCGCTCGCCCCGCCCCCCGCGCCGGCGTGCAGCGCCGCCCGGGCCAATGGCGGCCTCGTGAGCAGGGGCGGAGGGGAAGGCTTATGCGCCGCCGGGGCGCTCGCAGCCGGCCCGTCGAGCTGTTTACCGAGGCTCAGAGTGTGGACAGCTGCGCCGGCGGGCGGGCCGGGCCGGGCGACAGAGAGGAGACCACCGCGGGCAACGCTCTTCGCACCGGCCCGACCACGCGGCCCCGCGCGTCTGGGGCAAAAAGAGACGCGTGGCGCGAGCGGGGCGGCGCTGCCCTGCATCGCTTGTGACGGCCGTGGCTTTGTACATTATGACCGCTGGGACAAGAGCGAGCGTTCTAAATTTCAACTTGTGAATGTGTGCGTGTAGATTCAGTGTGCGTTCCAATTCTTCCGCAATATTTCGTCTTGTGTGATCAAATGAGTGGGAATAGATAGCATTGATTAGCGAAACTACAGAATGTGACTTTGTCATGGTTGAGTCTTCAATACTAAACACTCATCCATCGATTAAAATTCAGAATAGCACAATGTATTCCATCAAAATTCCAATCAAACCATTCATTTCTCGAGCGGGAAGTTAAACGCACTTCGTGTTTCTACTGCAAATTCATGGGCCTGGTGTCGCCAGAGTATAGCGGATATAATGTTTATTATGAATGTCTTTATATTTATGCTTGCAGTAGCAGAGGCTTTTGATTTGTCTGGCAATCAATCAGTTATTCGCAGTCTAATAGCATGACTTCAAATTACATCTAGGCAATAGTTTTAAACGATTTCTTTTTTGGATAGAAGTGGGTAAAGCATAATGATTTTAAGGTGCATTAAGCACTTACCGAAAATAATTATTCGAGGTTAATAGTATTAATTGTAATCGTCCTGGTCTTAGTTTTACTATACGCATAGTACACTTACATTACGAGCGCATAAGAGCGCAACGTCTAAAGTAAAGACCCTCAGCCTGACAGAGAGGGAGGGAGAGGGAGAGAGCCGAGGGTAAGGGAGCTGTGGGAGGCGCTGCAATGCTCTCTAATGGCATGATTTACTGTGGGGGCGCGCGGCCCGCGGTGGACCTCGTATTCCTCACTTCCCCTAAGCGTGCCCGCCCCGCGCCAGCTCGAGCGGCCCTCTCAGGCCCCACCCCGCACAAACCCGCACAGGAAACCACCCAGCTCCGCCACAACCAGCCCCCGATGGCCCTTCAAATCGTGCAGGCATGAATCTTATTTTGTTTTGCCGTTCCCCTTCTTACCCCAGACATCGAAAAAGTGCGAGTAAAAAAGAAATAAAAAACACTTCAAGAACGCGAGGAAGGCGTTAGCTCTACCGTGGAGTTATTTCGCTCTCGAGCCACAGCAAGACTTTATTTAAGATCACGAGAAGTTCACTGAAAGCCTAGCCCCGGGTGGGAAGATTTGCATTTTGACTCTAGTTGAAACTGTGGTCTTCAAACTATGGTTGTGAACTGCAGTTTAATGAAACTGTAAAGTAAATGAAGTTCTTCTCATAACTCTGTATGTTGCTGCGGTTTGCATTATATTATAACAGCGATCGCATTGCTTTTATATTCACAATGTTGACTGTAATGCGCGATACAATTCTGTAACTTTGGTGCTACGACAGGCCACGACCAGTAGTTTACGTTAATTAATTTCGTTATCAAAATACAAACTGCGCTCTGACACAATTTTCAATCATAGAAGTACCATATTTCGGGTTTTACTTTTTAAATGCAATACACCAAAGCAGTTATTCATACAAAGCGAAAACAACTGCCCCCCGCAATTTGGTAGACTGGGTTTGAGGCAGACAACTGGCAAAGAGTGAAGACCGGCGCTATTAGAGAGCAGCAAAGAGGAAGCTAACGCCGCGGGCACGGGCCGCAGTGCGCTCGCGGCCCGCGGCGCGACAGACTAGACCTCCCGGCCCGGCCGCCACCACCCCGCGCGCGCAATCGCACTGGGCCCGCCACCCTCCCTCATTTTTATACCCCCACCCCGCGTTTATGCTGCGCGCCGCGACACTACACTTTTCATAGCCTCTCTTTTCACACGACCATCTGTCGCGCTCCTCGCCGCAGCTCCCCTCCCCTCTCCCCCCTCAATCGTCGTCTCTCTCTTCCTCCCTCTCCGCGCGCTCTTCCCCCTACCTGCCGCAGGCACGCGCGCGGCCGGCCCCCTCCACCGGCAGCGCCATCCCCTCCACCCGACGCTCTTCCTCCCTCTACTTCCCCTCCCGCTCTTCACCGCTGCCCCCTTCCTCCCGCAACCCCCCGAGCGGCAGCAGGTGGCGCGCGCGCGACGTGCCCGCTGCACAATTAAAACTGGATGGGGGGAGAAAAAAGTCCTGCGCGGTAGCTGGCGCTCCCTGGCGGCGGGCGGCTGAACCCGGTCCGCGGCTCACCTGGCGACACGCACGGCGCATGCGGACGCAGTCGCGTGGCGTGACGGCAGAGCGCGGTGCGGCCGCTCACCACGGCGCACACCATTTTTCCCGCGAGCCGCAGCGCCGCCGCCGAGCGAGGCGCCGCCGCCGTCGCGACGCCCAGAGCGCGCGTACTCCAGCTCGACGCCCCGCGGCGCACCACCCTCCCCGCGACGCCGCGCCCGACGCGGCCACTTGACCGAAACATTCCATATGCGGCGCATTTCCTCTCCTTACATATACACATCTCGACAAATTAACTGCCGGTGAAGGTCTCGGATGGAAACCGCCGGTCACTATTATTGTTCTCGTCGCTTGTAGAGGTCGCGGCCCACCAGGGGAGAACTCCTCCGGGTTGTTATACGGCAGGAAACGACTCGAGTACTGACGAGCCACAGTCCTTGTGTCGAACCGCTAAAAACGCTAATGAATTGCCGCCAGCAAAGGACTGAGGCCCGGGGGGGGAGGGGGGCACACACATTACAGGCATCATAAAAACAGTGGAGGGGCCAGGCTCAGTAAAGCGAATGACGGCGCGACACACGAATGACATCAATACACCTTCATTAGAAGGGGTTACGGGCCGCCATTTACGCCCCAAATCACTTCCGGTCCGTGTCCCTATAGGGCCCAAACACGTCAATGACATCCGTGTGACACGGCCACGCGAAGCACCGGGACCTTTTTCGACCTCCCCACCCCACAACCCCCTATCCTCTATAAACCATGCCCACCGCCTCAGCCGCCCGACCGCCGCAGCGACGCCGGCCCCAAAACGTGTAACAAGATTCGGATTTGTCCTATGCTGATAGGACGGGGCCGTAAATATCGGAGCGAGAGCAACGAACGCCGTTGTCGAACAGCACGCGACATTGCGAAGTACATGACGAGACCAATCCGTCGGCAGGCAGACACACCCTGCAAAAGTACTGCTCGCAGCCGACGCAGCGCACGATGCTCTGGTTTCACCTTGGTCTGGAACGGCGCGATGTCTTAAGCTCACTGCAAAAATAATATCCTTTCTGCACCCGACGTATCTCCCTGTTTCCCCAACATCCTTATCATGCCACTTATTCTTTGATCACAATGAATTATTCCGAGCAGTTTATCAGAGAGGGCCGCGACCTCAAAAGTCGTCTGATGCGACGCGATCCAACAACTCCCAATATCTCTGGACAAGCATCCGCGCGCTCTACACGCTGACACACACACACACACACACAGAGTGTTTATGACCCGGCCGCTCCCCTCACACGTTTCCTCTCCCTCTCACGCGCGCGTCGCCATGCCAGTCGAAACAATCGGACCCTCCCAAAGTCCTTTTAATTATCCTCACGTTTTATGAGAGCCGGTCCTGCGGGGCGGTGGCTCCAGCCCGTGGCTCCGGCGGCGTGGCGGAGCGTGGCGCGGCCCTAGACGGGCGGCGGCGGCGGCGGCGCGGCGCCTCAGAGTATCTCCAGCGTGGAATCAACGCACCCCGGCGTCCGGGACGTTGTAATGATTATAGCGTCCAGGCCCCGGCCCGGGCCCCTCTCCTCTCTTGGTCTGGGCCGGGCCCCTCCAAGGGGCCGTCCATCCGTCACCGTCCTGCGGTACAGTCTGCGCCGCTTGTCGAACCTCTTGGCGACGACTGTACTCTTTTTTCCTTTTTTTTTTTTTTTTTTTTTTTTTTTTTCTGCTTTTTTCTGCCTTTTTTTTTTGGTAGAGGAAGGGGGCCATGACGAGAAAAGGTCCAGTTTGTGTTGGCGTACATCACATCGCGAAGACAATCTGTCAGCCAATCAGGAGAGGAGAAGACGCCGGCGCACATATCAGCAGGAGCGAGAGAGCATGAGCGAGAGAGAGAGAGAGAGAGAGAGAGAGAGAGAGAGAGAGAGAGAGGGGGGGGGGGGGGGAGACCGCAGAGTGGTCCAGGACGCACAAAAAAATGAGCAAAACCTCCGAGGAGGAGCATCAGGAACAGCGCAGGGAGAGCGAGAGGGGAGGGGAGCTGAAGTGGTCGCCGCCCCGGTTGTACTGTAGTAGTAATGCTTGCAGCGGCAAATTTATTTGTTCGAGGGTAAGAGCGTTGGGGTGCGCTACATAATAGAACTCTTTCTTTTATTTCGGAGAGATATACGTCGCTAAATCTCTTTGCCGGGGTGAAAACTAGCGTGCGTTACTTTACTCTACAATAACATGCAGCCCGACTGTCTCTGTACGATGATTCACCTGGGGCCGCGGACCCAAAATGCCCCAACCCGCAAAATGGTACGTAGTAGCGTAGTTGGGATGGGAGAGGGAACGGAATGGGGTACGGGGCATCATACTTGTGAAGGGGCGTGCGAAGTGCAGCACTCTAGTGCTGCTGGCAAAGCTGCACGCCACGCCACGCCCCGCCACGCCATGACGGCGAACAGCACGGGGTTACAGCTACATAGTACCGTGGGAGCCACTTCATCCTGAAACAAATGTCGCCCCCCCCCCCCTCCCAACAGCGGTGGGGCCTGTCGGTGCTCACACCCCCGCCCCGCCTGCAGAGGGGCGGAGCGCCGAGGGGGATGGGGGTGGGTCGCAGCGCCCACCACCGGCCAAAACCAACCGCAGTATGCGAAACTCGAAATTCAAACAGCTCTCGCCGTGCGGTTCGTCTCGACTGCCCAAACGAACGTCACACTCTGCCCGCCGCGGCCGGCTATATGGACGTGCAGTTTCATGTCCAGTAAATTGAAACACGTTTTCGTTATCAATTTTATGGCTGTCCTCCTGGTTTGGGTACAACACGGCCTGCAGGCCAGGCAGGCCGGTCGGGACGCTACGGCGCAGGCCGGCCCGGCGGTGCCCCAAGTTGAGGACGGCCAGCGCCTAGGGCGCGCGGGGCAGGGCACCTATCTGCGCAAGCACGGTGCGTTGGACTCGTCTTTCACGGTAGAAACGATGTCTGAGTTTTTATGAGGAAAAATGGAAAACTTTGAGCAACTTCCATAATTTGAGGGAACCACCTCAGATTTTGAGGAAGTCTCCTCGAAAAAAATGTAGGAACATCCCTCAAATTTCGAGGAGAAATCTCCAAAATCTGAGGAGGTTTCCTCAGATCATGGGAGCTCAAGGTTTACCCTTTTTCCTCAAAAAAAGAAAAAAAAATACAAAAAAAAAAACGGCATTGATTTTACCGTGTAGGGGGTCATATCACTGACACGCCACCGGAGTTGTTGTTCGGAAACGGCCGAATCGCCTGGTCTTTTATTCAAACATTGTAACGAACCATCCTATACACACACACATAATTTTTTTTTTGGTCACTCGGTTGTCCTGCTCCACCTCCTCGGGTCCTTCCTTTTTTTGTCGCTAATGAGACACACACACTGGCGCGCCCTTCCCTCTCGCACCCCGTCTCGCTCTCAGACAGACAGCCCGTCGTAATCCGAGGCGCCAGCGAGCTGCCGGCCGAGCCGAGCCGAGGTGTGGAGGGCGCCGGGGCCGGGGCCGGGGCCGGGGCCGGGGCCGGGGCCGGGGCGGGAGGAATTTGAGTTTTATAAGCCGCATTAAAAGCCCTACAGGAGGGCCATTGATGATGGTTCGAGGATGCCGAGAGGAGAGAGGCCAGGGAGGCCGCCGGTCCCGTGTCGTCACCTGTCCGAAACACCTCACCCGGAGAGGAGAGGAGAGGAGAGGAGAGGAGAGGAGAGGAGAGGAGAGGAGAGGAGAGGAGAGGAGAGGCAGGCGCTCAGCCGTGCGCATACTCTCTTTACCTCGGGTATGGCGTTGAGGAGAGAGACGGACGAGAGAAAGAGACGCAGCTTCGACGGGGATCGCACATCCCGTCCCCGTCCCGGCCTGGTTTATACACCGTGTCTACAACGGCGGGGCGGGGCGGGGCGGGGCGGGGCGGGGAGCGCTTTGAGATAGCGGCGCGGCGGCAACCGTCATGTGCGGCAGGTCGTATGGGGGGAACCGCCAAAGGGAACTGGCAAAGAGACCTGCCCCCCCCACCTCCCTCCCCCCACCCTGCCATCCATAGCGAGCGCGAGAAAAGCCGCCGCAAAACAATAATCGTCACTTTTCATTCGAAAAGTGCAAGCGATTGAGATGGCGAAACGCTCGCGGACAATTTACACATATTTCTCTCAACTAACTTTCGGCGCGGCTCCTCATTTCATATCGATGGTTCGGCCGCAGGGGTTTGTACGAGATAAAGTGTATGAAACAGAGACACATGCACACATACACACACAGGCCGGCCATGCGGCTGTGTTCCGCCGCGCAACATAACATCAACGCCAGACCAATGCGAACATAACCTCGCACAAACGGGACGTCTTGCTTTGGTCTGGTCCGTCCCTTTGAGAGGGCGCGCCGAGCCGAGCCGAGCGCGTGTCCGACAAGTCACTCTTCTTTGTGCTCCTCCGCGCTGCAGCAGCGCTGCGCCCATAAATTTATCGACGCGTGAGTGTTTATGAAAGTGCCGCGCGCCTGTCTCTCTGTCTGTCTGTCTGCCCCTTTCTCGATCGGGGATGCGCAAAACGAAAGGGCTCCAGTGACAGGCGCGATTTAAGGTCCGGCAGCAAGGGAAAGGGGGGCGATGTACGTTAAGTTGCCTAAATACAGGGGTTGTGTCGGCTACATTGCCTACCTTTCAGGCGGTTCACTAGAGGGGGACCGTCTCCCCCACTTTAAATCACGCCACCTCAAAACACCCGAGAATTTTACTCACCTACACCAACATCAACGGCTACGGTTAAGGTCGCTTTTGCATGGAGAACGGCGCGCCGCGATGAGACGGAGGCGGAGAGGGGGGGAGGGAATTACGAAAGAGAGATGTGCGGCATTACGACTGCCGACTGCGCCACCGTCATCAAACAGGCGCAAAACTAATTCTCTGCTGCTGGCGCGAGGCGAGCAGCGCGGCAGCGCAGCGGGGCTGATGATAGTTTAGCGATGATAGTGTTCCAGCGTCCGCTGCAATTGTCGGCCCTGATATTATTGCCGGGGGAGATGCCCCTGCCCAGCCCTGCACGCCCCGCCCCGCCCCGCCCCGCCCCGCCGGACGGGCTGACAAACGCAGCTGACGCCTGCGAGCGTCGCTTCCCCCCTCTCTCCCTCTCTAGCTCGCTCGCTCGCTCGCTCTCTCTCTCTCTCTCTCTCTCTCTCTCTCTCTCTCTCTCTCTCCCTCGCTATGCGCACACTCCTTCTGCAATGAATTTTCCATTTAATATGGCGTAGAGTGCAGCCCCGCTACACTACTAGGTGCAACCGGCGCGCTCCGGCCTGTTTGCGCAAGTGCATTCATTCCCGCCCGGCCCAGATTTAGTAGCGAGAGAGAACGAGAACGAGAAAGAGAGAGCGAGAGAGAGAGAGAGAGAGAGAGAGAGAGAGAGAGAGAGAGAGAGAGAGAGAGAGAGAGAGAGAGAGAGAGAGAGAGAGAAACGAACCAAGCCAAAGAAGGAGGGGAGGTAAAAGGGGAAGCACTCGGCTAGTCCGGATCCCCACGAAAAAAGTCGAAAACCCTCAAGTATGTTCCTACATCATCTCATTTGCGTTAGAGGGCACTAGAACAGGACCCGAAGTAAAAGTGAGCCCAGCAGAGAAGCTGCCCGTGACGTGCGTGGTAAGGCCGCAGCATCGCGCCTGAAGCCAGGTGAAGTGAAGTGAAGCAGGCAGAGCAGAGCGCGCAGGGCGCAGAGGGCTCTGGGAGAGGGAGGGGCGAGGCGTCGAATGGGTTGCCTACCTGGTGGTGTGCAGGCGCTGCCCTGCGGCCACAGCAGCGCCGCCCGCGCCACTGCGCCGTGCCGCCGCGTCACCCCCAGCCAGCTCCGCCATCTCCAGCCCCGCCACTGTCGGCCTCCTCGCCGATTCCTGGAAAAGAGAGACGAAATCCTAAATTTACCTATTATCATCGCACAGTGTGTAAAAGCCCGGCTGGCACGGTGCTTCCCGCACGCCACGCGCCTCGCCGCGCCTCGCCGCAATGTGTAAATCCGCCTGGATGGCGCCATTTCAGCGTAAGCAGCAGCAACAACAACAAACACAACAACGGCGACGACAACGTAAGCAGCAGGGACGGCGGCGGCAGTGGAAACTGCGAACACAATAACGCGGCACTAAAAACACGAGGGTAACAAGCCCGCCCCGGGGAGCCTGCAACTCGCACAGCACAACGCGCCTTTGCACAGCGGCGCGCTGCGCAACGGAGCAAGGGGCAATTATTTTTACTCCCATTATTATTGTAAACGCTAAACAGTGTAATGTGCCTAAAACTGCTTGTCATTTTAAAATATCAACGAAGTGGCGAAACGCAAAGTTGTGCATGTCTATGCAGGACTTTTGTGCAACCAGAGTAGTGCGGAAACGGCCGAAAATTCGCACATTTCACGCCTCGCAAAATCAGTATTCTATCACTAAACGATCATATCACACAGTTTGTCTTTTAGCAACGGTTTTTCTTCGCAAATGATAATAATAATGAGCAAGAAGAAACAAGCCGTTTGTATGATAAACAAAACACACATTCGTGATCAAACTTTTTGTTCGGCGCATAGGAAGGCGGGAAATTGGAGTTGTGTTTCCGTCCGCCCCCTGGCCCCTGCCGCGGGGGCCCCGCCCCACCCCGCTCGCCCAGCCCAGCCCGGACCCTGTTGGGGCTCCGCACAACAGACCCCTTTACAGATATTGATTCCACTGCCCACAATTTGCGTTATACGTCCCTTCCGTGACCCCCGCCCCCACCCCCACCCCCCTCCCTTCCACCGCCGTTCGCTTCCGCCCCACGCAACTCACCCCCATTCCCCCGGGCGCCGCCCCCCCCTCCCCGCCCCATGGGCTCAGGGCTGTTTATGCATGTGGAAGATGAGCATTGCCCCACACCCCCGGCCCGGCTTGGCCCGCAGCAGGGAGCCCGGCCGGCGCCAGGGAAGCGAAGGGAGGGGAGGGGAGGGACTTTACACAAACTTGGTGTAAAGTTGGCCCTCTCGCGTCTTCCGCTCACCGCCCCCTCCGCCCCCTTTCCCCTCCCCCGTCTCATCCCGCCCCAGACGCAATATTGTTAACTTCGAATTTCATCATAAGGTGTGTCGCCCGCCCCGCCCCGCCCCGCCCCTGACGCCACACACTTGCCACCTCTCCCCCCTCCCCTCACTTTGCATTAGCCGCCCTCCCCTCCGCCCCCCCCCCCCCACCGCCCCCACGCTTGTAGGCGGCCGCTGGCGCGCTCACCAGCCTAGTGGGGTGACCTCTATCGGGGATCCGACACAAACATTACTACGCGCGTTAGAAGGCGGCGGCGGCGGCGATGGTAGGCGAAACAATGTTTGCTGATAAATAACACAGCCACGCACAGGAGGAAATAGGTGGGAAAACAAGAAAAATATGTTCATCTCGGAAACAAGCTCCTATAAAGTCTTCATAGGCAGCAGCAGGAATAATGCCACAACCACGGCCATACAACACTTATGATTTAGCTAGCTTATTAAGGCTAGCTCACGCTATGGCTAAGTTCAAAGTTCATGCTGTCGGATTTGAATTTCATCTTAGTACCGCGCACGCACACGCACGCGCACACACACACACACAAATTTGCACCCGCACCGTAGGCAATGGACACGCCGTCAGAAGTCAAAGGACAAGCCCGCCGCGCGCCCCACCTGCGGCATTGACTTGGCATTGACTTGGAGATGACGGTGAATTGGTGGTTCAAGGTGATCCCTTCTAGGGAGGGGCGGGGAGGGGCGGGGAGGGGCGGGGAGGGGCGGGGAGGGGCGGGAAGGGGCGGGGAGGGGCTGGGAGGGGCGGAGAGGGGCGGAGAGGGGCGGGGAGGGGCGGAGAGGGGCGGGGAGGGGCGGGGCGGCCGCATATATTCATTCACTCGGTTCGACTCTTCGCATCAGATGAATATTCCTTGCAGTGGTCGCGGTGGGAATATCGTAGTGGCGTAAGCAGAGGGGTCACAATGTAAACCAGAACCAGAACCGCTACGCGGCGAGACGGAGACCATATCGCGATTCGGCACATCACGCCGTCAGCACCGCATAGCAAAAGAAAAATATATTAAAAGAATCTAGACAAGGCGTTACAGAGTACGAGCATTCGCGTTATATCCGCACGATGTTATGGTGCGGCCTGCCCGCCTATACTGCCGACCACCAAATTTAAATAAGACTGAGAGAGGGAGTCAACGATGACATTTTATTCTAAAATTCAGAGTTGGTTCTACCTCAGGATATGTATGGGAGGAGAATGAAGATGGGGGTGGGGATGGAAAAGAAATAATATTATGAGCAGCTTTAGCGACTTTATCACACGGCGCTAATATTAATTAGCCGTCGGCAGGTTGTCATATTACGGTCGCGCCTCGTTAGCCGCCGGGCCGGGCCGGGCCCATGCCTGCCCTGCCTGCCCGCCTGCCTGTCTACACGATAATCCGTCTTCAATTTGTGAGAGCCGCCACGCCACGCCACGCCACGCCACGCCACGCCACGCCACGCCACGCCACGCCACGCCACGCCACGCCACGCCACGCCACCGCGGACTTTTTTAATGGGCGCCATTTCGCCGCCCAGATGCCCAGAGATAATCCGACGATCGATGGAGTGAAGCAGTGAAGCAAGTGAGGCCCCCGCCCGGCCCCGCCCCGCCCCCGCCCCCGGCCCTGGCCCCACCGACACATTTGGGCGACGCACACAGGTGTGTGGAGGGGGGGGGGGGGCGCACCTGCAGCTGTCGCCGCTCCGGGAGAAGGATGAGGAGGGCGTAATCCTCGAGTGTCGTGTGAGTGTGTGTGTGTGTTCGCTCCGGTGCGCCACAAAGCCACTCGTCGCGGTGGTGAGGAGAGGAAGGGCTTGGGGGCTGGCCGAGGCGAGGCGGTGCGAGGGCGAGCGGGTTCCCACATTTAGGCTCTATGCATTTTCCATGACTTTAGAGAAAACTTTTTTAATTCCCCTTCCCCAATAGTTGTATAAAAATTAAACGGATTAAAAAAAAAAGGTACTTATTTGTGCCTAAAAAGCGGAAATAGAGACCTTTCTATTTTTCTTGAAAAATCATTATTCCTGCCAGAAATATGTCACGCGATTTTTTTCCAGGGCCGTCCCGCATCCCAGACTTTTCATGACCACATTTTTCACGACTTTCCAGGTCTTCCAGACTTTTGCGGGAATCATGCGGTGCGTAACACTGGTGGCACTTCCCCCCTGCTGGAGAGCGGCGCGCCTAAGGAAGAATAGGGTCGGCCCCCCTCAAGTGATTGCGAGATACGCAAAGGTGACACCAGGTGTCCTCCACTGAGACGATGTCAACCTCGCGGATTTACCCATTTTCACATTTTAGGCAACTGAGTTTAAGTTCTGCTAGTTGATCTTTTCGGGGTGGCTCATACTACCCCACCTACCTCGCGAAAAGTCATGATCCTGGGCGCCGCGCCGCCCCTGCTGGCCCGGTCCGGCTCTCAGGCCAGGCCGGCGCGGCGGCTCGCCATCGCTAAGTAGCTGCAGCCACCACTAAATCAATTACTTGCGATGGTGCTACGGCCCCGCCGAGGCTCACAACTTCCAATTATGAGCCGAGGAGGATACGAGCTGGGGGGGCTTTCGCAAGGTTAGGAGCCATGGCTTTAGGCGGGACCGGGGGGGGGGGGGGGGAGTGGGAATTCGCGGCCTGCCCGCTATGAGCTTCCTAGAGGGTAATCGGCAGATCAAACTTCACCCAACAGTGGTTGACCACAAAACGCGGAAGCGGATTATAAAAAAAGGAGCGCTGAGGTTTTTTGTTTTTTAGGGGGGGGATTTCGCGAACGCGGCGCGCAAGTTCTTGCACAATGATGGTGCAATGTCGGCTAGGCTATCACCTGGTACTCCTCGGCGAGAGGGTGCCGAGCGACTTCCTGGCGCGGAGTAGGGGTGCGGAATGATTTGGCACCGGGTCCCAATCCGAGATTTGGCCCTCACGGCGCACCCCGGCCCGGCAGCCCCTCCCGTTCCCACGCGGCGAAACTCCCTCCTTAATCACCTCAGGCTCTAACGCTGCGAGGGGCCCCGCCCCGCCCCGCCCCGCCCCGCCACGCCCGGCCCCGCCCCGCCCGGCCCCGGCCCCGGCACCCTCACCGCCCCGCCGGAGAGGGAGAAGCCAAGAAGAGAAAGGGGAAAGATAAGTGAAGGGTTAAGAGCTCAGCTCCCGGCCCCGGGCCTGGGGGCTGAAGGTGAGAGACCGGGCGGGCCGGGGCGGGCCGGGGCCGCGGAGGAGAAGGGTGGTGTGCAGGCGCGCCGCGCCGCGCCGCGCCGGGGAAGTTGATGGGTGTTGTTAATGTTTTTGATCTCTTGCAACAGGCCGTCGCTCCATCATAACTTCTTCCTTCCTCCTTTATATAACTCTACTTACAAGTTGTAGTCCGACTTGTCGAGCTGCCTCCCCGCCTCCCGCCCCTCTGCCCCAGTCCTTTGTCATCGGCTGAGCCCCTCATGGTCGCGAGCGCGCAGGTAGGGGGCGGGGGCCCGGCCCGGCCGGCCGCGGGAGGTTTGGGGATAGAACGCGAAGAGCTCAACAGCGAACGGAAACGCGTCTCCCACTTCCCCGCGGCTCTACTCCGGGCTCCGGCCGGCCCGGCCGCTCCGGGGACGAGGAGGTGCGGGTCCCTCCGCCTCGCTCCGGATTCCGGCCGCAGGACGGAGCGACAGGACAAGGCGGGAGGGGGACCGACCGGCTCCGGGTCGGGCCGGGCCGGACCGGGCCGGCGTTATCTCGGAGGCGACTTATTAGTTTATTTCTTTCCCTTTTGTTTCTGTTTCTTTGCGCGTGACACGTTGAAAAAGTATTTCCGCTCGGGCGGGTCGTCCCTCCTCCCCTGCTGACAAGAGCGGTACGGGGAGAGGACCCGACCGGGCACACGGCGGTGGGGCAGACTGCGGGGCGGGGGGGCGGGAAGAGTGCGGGCAAGGGGGCACGACCGCTTCGCGAGGGTGGGTAAAAGTAAATCCACGTGCACACCGCTCACCATGTTCAGCAGATCCGTTGCCCGATGAGTGGTTGGGGGAGTGAGTACGGGCTCGCAGTTGACGGCGTGAAGGGCACGGTGGCGTGACAGACATCTGTGGCAGAGAAGAAAAAGAAGGAATTACCGGGATGTTGTATGGGCAAAAATGCAGGAAAGAGAAGCAGGGGAAGGGCCGCGAGGGCAGCCAGCGCCGGGCCGGGTCGGGCCGAGCCATGCGTGGGGGTACGCCCCCGGCGGGTAGGCAACCCATTCGACGCGTGTGACAAGCCCGCACGCCCGCGCCCGACCCCTACACAGGGCATCACGGGCCCTCCCCACCCCACCCCACCCGACCGCACCCCACCCCACCCCGCGGTAAGGGGGTGGCAGACGCCCCTCTCGCCAATGGCCGAACGCCTTTTGAAAAGGACAAAGGACTACCGGACGGAACGAAAAAATAAAGAAAACAAGACAAGAAAAAACGAGGAGAGACAAAAATTAGCGACAGCAGGTCCGGTCCGGGCCGGGCCGGGCGGAGGTGTGCGGCGGCAATGGCGCCGCGCGGCTAAGAATTGTCATTGTTGGCTCAGGTAACAATGGGCGATATCGGGCCAACAATGAAGGCTGCTTGTCGCGCGATCCGGCAGATAGCGTAATGGCCATTCCCGATATCTCCGGTCCCTGTAGGGGGCAGTGGCGGGGCGTGGCGGGGCGTGGCGGGGAAGTGGCCAGTATTCCAGTACGCCGAGTACGCCGGACTGGGCTGGGCCGGCCGCGGTGTACCGACCCGAACCCGCGACCTGCGGCCGCTCCGCTCGGAGGGCGCCGCGCCACGCCACGCCGCGCCACGCTGGTAAGACCAGGATGGTTGTACTGCGGAGGTCAGCACGACGGGGGCACGAGGGAGGCGAGTCCTACAGGGGGAGCGCCGCTAGAGTCAAACCGGAAACTTAAGAAGAAGATCACGCCCGCCCTTCTGCGGCCTTCTGTGCGCTCATTGGCCGACGGCGACCGCGACGTCAGCGTTGACCAATCAGAATTCAGGAAGGAAACAAAACCGGCGGCGGCCGTGCTTCTCCTCGTCATATAGGTTCCGGTTTATTTCACTTTAACGGAATACACTAAATCCGCGTCCCTGCCATAGTCCGCCATAGTCCAAACTCGTCCTCGCTGAAGATTGTGTTCCCGAGAGCCACGCTCACAATTTTGCAGAGCGCCGCCGTCCATGTTATTGGGCCCGAGATTGAGCCCAGGCAGGCCGGGGCTTATAGTGACGCCTCACGCCCCCCCCCTCCCCCTCCTGGCCAGCGCGCATCATTTGTCTTAGGCCCCAAGCAGCGTCGCGGCGCGCCAGTGTCGTGTCATTTATCTTGGTATGGACAGCATCCCAGATCCCAACCGGCGATATGTATCGTCTGCCCCTGGACCTTTTTTTTTTCCAGATATGGAAAAAGGTAGCAACAGTTTGGAAAGGGGGGGAATAGAGAGTGGAAGGGGACGGGGTACCGCGGGGTGGGGGCACTTAATGGCCAAAGCATGTTTGTATTTGAGCAAAACGAAGATGGGTCACGCAGCAGGGCGGGGAGGGGCCCCCGTCCAGGAGGCCCCGGCCGGGGCCAGCGACTGCCCCCTCCCCCCTAATGAACGAGGAGGGCCGTCGTGTGGGACGGCTTGGATTTGAATGAACTTTCATCGCCCGGCTCTGAAATACGCGGCCGCCCGGGCCGGGCCGGCCGGTGCCGTTTGGGCCTACTTGGCCTCGCTCGGCGCAGCCGTCCTGGACCTGGACGGGGGCCTCTTATCTCTCCTCTGCCATGTCCCGGGCGCGGCGGCGGCGAATGTATCAGGACAATGTTCTCATTTTCAAGAGGGAATTGTCGGTATCGTTATACTGTCGCGAGGTTTGGGCGATAAGGAAAACGTCAAAGGCCCGGTTTTGAGAATGCCAAGGGCGCTTCGACAAAACAACGGCAAATCAGCGAGGAACGGTCAGTGGTTGTGGAGAAAAAACAGCACCACATTTATTTATGTGATCCATCCACAATAACTGCCGCCTGCTCGAGAAAATTGCGTGTAGTTTGTATTGATGCGAGTTGCGCAGCTCCCATAACCTCTACCTCATTTATATTATTTTACAACACTTAACTCTTTCAGATCATTCAAAAATATAAGCAGACAATTGAAGAACTGCTTTCAGTGTGCGCAAAGAGAAATGTGCCCTCCAAGGGCAGACCTGAATACTCCTAAAAACTTACTTGTGGAATAATAAATTCCGGGCGCCCGCCGCCGCCGGCCGACAGAAGAAGCGTAGTTGGCGTCCATAACCTCACTCCAACGACAATCACGACAGGCTCTTGACAGTCACCGGACATCTTTCAGAGGCAGGGCGTTGAAACAAGATGGAGATGACACTCCGAATTTCGCCCTTGACGCCACAAAATATTTCACGCGGATTAGGAAAGAAAAACTACGAGATTTCTTAAAAGTACACGGAGCGAGGACGAGTCGGCTCGCGCCGGTGCGCGCTGGCCGCTCCACTGAGGTAAGGAGAGGAGGGGTGGGGAGGGGGTAGGGGCGTGTTCTATGACGGTCATCAGGATGCCTGGTGCGGGAATTTCAATAGTTTCCTCCCTCTCTCTCGCCTGCCCTTTCAAAAAGTACCCCATGAGTGCGACAAGGACACAGAGACACAGAGACGAAACCACCGTGCGGAATCATCCTACTCTTTCTCTCTCGCACCTCAGTCCCTCGAACGGGAAAAGTGAGTTGGAGATTTCGAAATGAGAGGGCCCAAGCGCGGGCCGGGCCGGGCCGGGCCTGGCCGAGCGAAAGCCTAGTTTAAATAATAAAAAGTCGTTTTCGTTTTCCGAAAAAACCCGCGTGGAGTAGGGGGGGGGGGGGGCGTCGTTCTCCCAGTCGCAGTCCAGAACGGGGAACTGTCCGGGCCTGACGACGGGGCGGGGCCAGGCAAGTAGCGACGCGAAGGCCGTAGTTCATTTGTGGCTCGGCAAGCTCAAGTCAAGTCCGAAACGCCCCGTGCCGTGAGCCCGTCTATCACGGCGCCGCGCCGTGCCGCGCTCCGCCGCGCGCCTGCGCTGAAATATAGACTGCAGCGGCCGACTGCCCCGCCCCGCCGCGGCCCCGCGGCCCCGCGGCCCCGGCGCCTACTCCTCCGCGCCGTGAAGCGAAGGGTCAGCCTGCCGGGCGGGTAGCCCAGCCCCAGACCCTTCCCGGGTCCGGTCCGGCCGGTCCGGTCCGGGCTGGGCTGGACCCCGCAGCCTTTGTTTCCATCTGACTTGGACCCCCGACTTGGCAGCGCCACGTTTATGACACAATGACGTCATAAACACATAAATACGCGCGCCCCGTACGATACCATTAAATTCCGACCACCGCCAGACGCGAGGGGCCCGCCGGGGCGGGGCGGGGTGGGGCGGGGCGCTGTGAGGCGGGGCGAGGCTGGGCGGAGCGCGGCGGACCCACAGCGCCCTGCGCGCGCGCGGGGTGGCTCACTTTATGGTAATGACATGCCGTGTGATGAGGTGGAGGCCATGAGTGTATGTGTGTGTGTGTGCGTGCCGCCGGCCCGGGCCGGGCGGGCGCTGTGGTTTGGTGCGGGGAATCATCACAAGACTATGAGGATGAAGTGGACTCTTGGACGTACTGCGGGGCGGGGCGGGGCGGGGACTTATGTCGTAGAGCAGTAGAGGGCGGATCGCGAGGAGGAGGAACACCAGCCGGGCCGGGCGCACATAGCGCATAGCTCCCGGGTCGGGCTGGGCCGCGGGCCGCGGGGGGGCTGCCGCTCAGCCGGGCAGGGCGACGTGGGCGATAGCGGCAGCGGCCGCCCGGCCCGGCCCGCCGCACATTACACGTGCCGCGGTGCGTGCGCTGCATATGCACGTCGCGTACGTGCGGGACGGGCCGGGCCGGCGTACGTGCCTGCGTGCGCGCGGCACGTGGATACGCACATACTGTTCACAAAGAGGCCCGTGCCGGCCACAAGGAGGACCGCCTGCCTGGGCCGGGGCGCAGCAGCAGCGACAGCAGCGACAGCGTCCGGCAAGTGGCGTGTGATAGCATCTCCACGGCCCGGCCCCGCCCCGCCCCGCCCCGCCGCGCCCTGCCCCGCCCCGCCCCGCCCCGCCGCGCCCTGCCCCGCCCCGCCCCGCCCCGCCCAGCACTGCCAAGGACCAAGGACGCACACGCACCGAGGACCGGCCGGTGAAACACTATCAGGAGGACGCACGTTAAACCGTGCACGATGAGCTGACTGTACGTCCATACTAAAGTGTCAAAAGGAATGACCACTACGTGGTCACGCTTCCGTGTTACATAAAAGGCTATTTTAAGAAAAAGAAAAAACTTCCCAAAAAGAGTGTGTGTATAATTATAATTAACTTATAAGTTCAGGCAATTTCATGATTATCAATGCAGATCCTAGGTAAATTGGGCACCCTTATAAAAGTCAATTGACAGTACCCATATAGTCCGGGCCACCTATTTTCTGCACTAGACCGACCTCGTCCGCGCCGCCCACCCTGTCGCAGCCATAGAGCTATGTGACAGCCGGGCCGGGCCGGGCCGGGCCGGGCGCCATTCCAGCCCAGAGAGACGGGTCCTGTCCTGTGGCCGCTGCCCTGCCCTGCCCTGCCCTGCCCTGCCCTGCCCTGCCCTGCCCTGCCCTGCCCTGCCCTGCCCTGCCCTGCCCTGCCCTGCCCTGCCCTGCCCTGCCCTGCCCTGCCCAGTCCGTCCCTTCCCCGGGCCGCCCGGTCCGGTCCTGGAATTCCGTGCCCTGACGCCCGCCCTGTGCGTTCCTTCAAATCATTCCCTGACGGCTGGCGGGGAGGGGCGGGGTGGGGCGGGGCGGGGAGCGGGCAGACGTATGAGCCAGCAGCAGGGCGCTCCGATAGTTCCGGTCCAAGAATGCGAGTGGGACGCGATAACGTAATTAGTTTCGGAAGCGCCGGGAAGCGCCAAGGCATCGCCTCGCCTCGCCGGCGATGGCGACCGGTGCAGGCCTGGCCTGCTAGGCCTCCGCGAGGCCATCGCCATACGTAAGCCCGACCGGGCCGGGCGGCTCCCTCCGGCCCGGCACGCTCTGGCGCGGCGGCCGGCGCGGTCCCGCCGCAGTGCATCCTCCACGTCACTTGCTAAGGGCGCTCGCACTCACTTACTAGGAGTACGTGCGGCAGGCACGTAGTTGCTGAGCGAAGTCAGTGTTAAAACAAAAGGACGGTTTCAACCCTTCCGCCGTGTAGATAGGCAACCTACATAATGCCCGTCAGCTTGAAGTAATTGAGTATTCCGGGAGGGGGGGGGAGAAGGGCAGGAGAGGTGGTGGAGGGACATCGGGGACAACAGGCCAACAATTACCGTTCGTACTCAACCGAGAGAAGGGAGCATTCCCTCTCAGATATCCTGAAGTAGAAAGTCCCGGACACCCAATGTGATAGACACCAGAGGTGCAGGTCGCCGTGGCCTCCAAAGTGCAGTTGTCCTGTGCGGTGACCTCGTGCCCCACCTGTGCCCGAAGGGGGGAGGGCGCCATAGACGCGGGACGGAGACACCCTTCCCGAACCCCGAACCCAGAACGATATTATGAGTGTGACGCCGTTGTGGCAGGGGCATGCTGAGCATCCCCTCTGAGCTGTCCCCAGGTCGAAAGTCTCGGACACCCTATGGGGTCGACGCCAGAGGCGCAGTGGCCTCCAAAATGTGGTTATCCTGCGCGGGGACCTCCTAGAGCACACTTCCAGAACCTCCCTCCTCCTCCTCCCCCCGCCCCCACCTCCCCTCCACTTTTCCCCTCCCCACCCCGAGGTAAGATAAGTGCCAATAAGTATCATTTACATGATGAATATAAGAATGCAACTGCATGATATGCTGTCCGCCCCCCCCCCCCTCCCCCCCTTCCTATTCTTCTGAAACAAGTTTGTCTTCTTCACACCAACGTAAAAGTATCAATGGTAAGCCAAGCATTGGGTCACTCATTGAAAAAGACAAAGAAATGAATGTTGTTACAGAGGCCACTAACTTTAAATGCAATTAAGACATTCACAATGACTCACGACCTTCAAATGATGAGGCGAATCTATTTTGAAATGATTTATAGCTATTTGAAATAGAATTGAAACACTCCAAAACCTCTGTAGCATTTTAATGATTATATTACTTTGTTTTGATAATATTTCAGTGTTTTAGAAACACTGATTTCGTGTAAACACTCTCAAGATAATTGTTATATTACAAGTACCGTTTCTCACCTAAATCCAACCTACAGTATCGCCCCTTGTGTTTGTGGGAGTCAGATTTCTATAAACTAATCATTTTTTAGAAACAAATTTACTCCGTATCATTACTTTTATAGAGCAGCTTTCCTTTCATTCAAATTCATAGCCAAAACGGATCAAGCAGTATGTTTGGTTTAATACATAAGATAACTTGATCAGAAATCGTATCACTGGGAAGAACAGCAAAGGTTCGGAACAAAATCCTACTAAATTTATCTGAATAATACCCATACTATTTACTTTTTCTAGTTGTGTTTAAGGGTTATAAGATTTTAATACTTTCACCACACTTTGATGTGTCTTCTGCAGTAGAATGAGACTCCAAATGTTTCTCTTTAATATTTATAAATTAATTACCTTTTTTTATAACAAATGTCTGTTATATTACGTCTAAAAGGAGCACAGTTCTACTACAGCATCAATACCGTATTGGGGAAACCGTTTGGCTGGTAATTTGTGGCGGCTCAATAAGAAATCACAACACTTGGGTATCGAGCAAAGGTTTACAACAAAATTTAAATAAATATAAGTAAATAATGTCACAGCTAGTAACTCTCACTTGTCAGATCAAGGTATTATGTGATTTTAATACTCAGACCAAAGTCTGCTGTCTCCCAGACAGAACTGTGTGTACTCTATTGTAAACAACATTGTTTATGTTGTTAGGTTATGTCACTCACCCAAATAATAAGTTCGGAAGGAAGTTGAAGCGATCCTGGCCGTCATTTCAGCAATCCGTGACGTTCATTTCACAAATCCATTACAATCAGAGGTTTTTTTGAAACTTCGTGAGACAACTACCACCACTCTAAAAACTATTTTAGACAGCATATTTCGTCGAACTGACACTTAAATTTCTAATTTTGATGTTTTAAACAATCGAGGTAGACACCGGGCTTGGCTGGGCCGTTGTGACGTAGTTCGCACACTGCCGCTAGGTGGGGCTACCACTTAAGGCCTCCCCCACAATGGACGTTACCGGGGCGGAGCGCCTGCGAAACACGGGATAGGCCAACCCGCCAAGCACTCATGTGAAGTTGGCGGCCTACCCGGAGAGCCCAAGCGCAGGGAAAAGCATTTTGAGCTACATAAAAATTTGAGTACACATGACAAGCGAGAACAACGCACTCGAACTACTTCTCTGGGTGCACATGACTGATTTATCGACTGGAGAAATGTCATCCATGGGGATACCACTTTCCTGGTCGCTCGGTACGGAAACCCTTTCATGCGATACTCCAGGGCGCCTGAACCCCACGCGCGCCGCGCGCCTCAACTCAGGGCAGGTGTGGGAAATAAAAGTGGAATAAGAAGGAGAAAAAGAGGAGAGGAGAGGAGAGGAGAGGAGAGGAGAGGAGAGGAGAGGAGAGGAGAGGAGAGGAGAGGAGAGGAGAGGAGAGGAGGGGAGAGGAGAGGAGAGGAGAGGGGGCGAGAGACTTTGATGCGCGATATTCGGGTGGTTTTAATCAGCGAATAACACGACCACGGCGAGGTGTGCGACAGGTGAGCGGCCCGCGAGCCAAGAGGGGGGGGGGGCGCTGAGCCGCACGGTGTGGTGTGTTTCACACTTCGTAAGAACGTGTCCCTGTCCATCTCTCTCACTCGCTCTCTCACCTCGCGCGCGCCATGTGTGTGTGTGTGTGTGAAGTGTGATGCATATATTTCACAGCAGGGGGAATTAACGTGTTGGTAAATGCCGGCATTTGTTTGTTCCCTCCGTTTTGTAGCGTGTCGCTTCGCTGCGGGGACGTGCGCTGTGTTATTTGTTTTTCAATTTTCCCCGCCACCTCTAAGCAGCAGGCAGCCCTCTTTCTCTCTGTATCTCTCTCTCTCTCACTCTTTCTATCTCCCTCTTCGTCTCTCTCTTCAGTTCATCTACGCCCGGAGTCGCGGAGCGGTCGCTCTGTCCTCTTCCCTCCCCTGCGCGGTCCCGCGGCCGCGACAGAGACAGAGCGAGGGTCGCGGTGAGGCGAGGTGTGACTCTCCACGCGGCCGAGCCCGGCCCGGCACGGGCCCCACCTGTTGGGTGAAGAATGGTATTCATTTACAAAGCTGTATCTCCAGGCCTAACAAGTGAATGTTATAATCCTTTCCCTACAAAACGTAGTATTCGTCGTCGTGGCGTTCGTGTGGCGTGGCGTGGCGTGGCGACCCCCCACCCCCTCCCCCTCCACTGCTGTCGCGCAAGGTGCCAAGATTTTTTATTCCGATATGATAATCGATTTATTTAAGTTTGGGGAGTCAAGGGCGATTTCTCAAACGGACCGTATCTCAACGCAGAGTGGTGAACTTGTCCCATCTACAAATTTGTCTACACCGGGGGAGCTGCGTGTGCGTGTGTGATGAATAATGTGAGAAATGAAACGTGTGGCAACTTTTTCCGTACCCGCCTTGTAGTGTGCTCACAAACGGGACGAAAGACAATGCTGCTGATTGCATATTACTGTACCTAAGCTCAAGAAAATGCGAGTCTCGATCGAGGGAGAAACAACTCTGAAATTTTTGTACACCTAATTCAAAAAACAAAATCAGGAAAATTCAGAAAAAGCCAGAGAAATTCAGGTAAAATCGAAGCAAAACTTGCGAAATATTCACAATTAAAAATTCACAAAAAAATCGTACACCATAATTCAGAGTTGTTTCCCCCATCGGCCTCGATCCACGCTCGTATTTAAAAAAAAGACTCATTTCTGTGCAGTATGGACAGCGAAAAGACCAGAGCAGGTAAGGCCGGGGGCGGGGGGCCGGTCCGGTCAGGGCAGCGCAGCGCGGGTCACCCGCAGAGGGGGCTCGCCCCTCCCGCGGGGCCGGGCCGGGCCCCCCCGCACGGACACGCAGCATTCCGACCACTCATCTTTTTATATACGATTGATTTCCCTTCGATTGTCGAGTGACCCTCTGGTTCGGACGACGCTATAGCTCGCCTCGGCTGCCTTGCGCCTCTAGTTTGTTTTGAGATGCTTATCCCTCGGTGACGTACCGGAGGGAGAAAGAGAAGGAGGGGAGGGAGAGAGGGAGAGAGAGAGAGAGAGGGAGAGAGAGAGAGAGAGAGAGAGAGAGAGAGAGAGAGAGAGAGAGAGAGAGAGAGAGAGAGAGAGAGAGAGAGAGAGAGAGAGAGAGAGAGAGAGAGAGAGAGAGAGAGAGCTGTAGGCAGGAGCACGCACAGCGCGCGCCGCGGCGCCGCGGGGTGGAGCCAGAGGCCGTGATGTTTCAATGCTCAGACTGGACTGGCCACACATAATGTGTGTGATTAAGTATCGCACCTATAACGCGCCGAACTCGACGAGGCAGCGCGCTTTATTTCGATAAGTTTTGACACGCCCGTTCGTCTGACATCATGACACCTCCTGCGCCAGTTAATAGTGCTGTTGTGTGTGACGACTGGTTTGGATGACTCGCCCCGTTTGAAGGAAACACGGGCCGCGGTTGACAAAACGGCGTCCACTTTGTCGGTAGGGATGGGTTGCGGTTGATGTGGCCGGCAATGACGATCCGTATTGTTTCTCAACAAATCAGTGTATTCTCTGCGCAGAAAAAAAAATCACGCAGAGCTCGACGTCGACGTCGTAGACTGCGACAAAGACATCGAGCAGGTCTCCCACTCTCTCTCTCTATCCCTCTCTATCTATAGAAGTCCCCGATACTGTCTCCTTCCCTCGCCCTCTCGAGGATCAGGTCGTATCGGGTGGCCCCCGGGAGTTAAAGGACAGGTGTATATCTATTGTCGCGCAGGTGGACCCACATTGTGTTCGCCACAAAAGGCACTGGGGCCGGGCTTTTTAAAATGTTTGTTGCTGCCTGGTCGCGTCGCCCGGCCCGGCCCGGCCCGCCTGACCTGACGTGAAACGGGATGACATTTCGCCCCTATCAGTGCCTCCTTCATTATTCGTGTTGATATTGCCAGCGCCCTCCACCTCTTTCTGTCTGTAACCCTCTTGGAAATGACACCTTATCAGGCCATTAAGGTCTTGAACCCGGGGCGCGGCGGGGCGGGGCGGGGCGGGGCGGGGCGGGGCGGGGCGGGGCGCTGTCACAGGCCAGGGCCAGGCCTCTCAGCGCGACTTCAGGAGGACACCGCCGCCCATCAAAATCATGTCAAATTGCTTCTCAAGGGCGTGCTTGATTGAACTTCAAGTCTGTACTCGCTGACAGTGACACAACACTGTTGAAAAATACCACGGTAAATGCCTACGGTGCGGGCCGTTAATTTGTTACCTGGTCCTGGACCGTAATTTTTGACTACAGTCTAAATCTTACGGTACGCTCCGTAGCCTACAAATCTGTTTGGGAAGTTCAATGGAGAACTTTCCATACGCAATGAGGTACAGTCCGCACCGTAAGGATACGTAACGGTCTGGCCTGGCCGTACACGAAAAATACGGTACGGACCGTAGGCGTACCGTAACGTCCTACGGTATTTTGAACAGTGAAGCTTTCAGACACGTAAGGTCCACAGAATTTCGTCGTTTGAAATATTTTTTTGGTACTATGAAACCAGACCAAAGTCCGAGTTTTTTTTGTTTTTTTGTCTACAACCATGGGAACCAGACCCGGTAGTGGCGTCGTCGCGGCCTACACTTCTTATTACCGCCCTTTCCGAGTAATAGGGCCAACAAAGCGTCCGCAGGGGGTTGGGCACACACACACTTACACGCAGAGAGCTCAGGTACGGGCCCCGCACAGGGGTGGCCCACGCCTTTGTGAGGTCTGTATCCACACACAGCGCAGCAGCGCGTGGGTGGTAATATCACAGCTTGACTCCACGACGACACCTACAACAAGATCGCAACACAAACGGCCAGGTGGTGAATCATGGCCTATCATGGCTCCGGCTATTCAAAGTTCTCCCCCCCCCCCCCACCCTCCTACTTCCCCCCCCGCCCGCACCCTACGGGTGACTCCTACTCGCACCATTATTCGCATCCTCTCTCTGCATTTCCCGTTTCCTTTCCACTCACAACGGTTGCGTTAAAGGTCAACCCGTTCTATATGTGTGTTCGTACAAAAATTCGACCGACTTTTAAAATTTAATGTGGTAAAATTATTTTGCGGTAATATCTAAAAAAAATACGATTTCACGAAATCCTGGTAGGCACGAAGTATGTTTTGGTTTCATCCGAGTTTTTGGTGGATGGTCTATGTAGAAATTGAGTTAAAAATTTCCAACCAATGCATTGAAAATATTGAATTTTTTTTCTCCGAGTGTTTGATAAGCGACATAAGATTAGGTCACAAGCCAAATTTCTGCTCGTTTGCTTAAACGACTTAGAAGATAGGTTCTCAGTAAGGAAATGTCCGATCAGCTTGATTTTTGAACTATAGGCTCGCTGTGCAATTAGGGTTCAAACACTGAATTCACATTTGTATTCTGACGTGTTCTTTCAGTTTTCAGTTTGTAAATTACTGTACATGATTTGAATCAACAGGTCCCCAGCCACGGTCCTCCTCCCCCTCTCCTGCGTACCGCGCAGAGGGGCCGAGCCGAGCACCTGCAACAATACCGATTGGGCCTGGCTCCCCTTCTGAACTGGCACTATCCTGGGGGGTAGGCAACCCGAGGGGGGCGCCGCGGTAGACAGAACGGAGCGCGGTTGGGATGGGAGTGCGTAGTCCTAGTCTAGAACCTCCACTCGACAAAAGAAGGCCGACGGCTCGGCGGCTAGTGCGTTCACCTCGCGACTTTAACTCTTCATGTTAGGTGAACAAAATGTCGGACAGTCTAAATGAATGTGTAATTATCAGTTTTGGACCTGCGGAAATCGTTTTGAAAAGTTTCACGTAGGTTCGTCGAGAAGGAAAAAAATGATTCGTCAAATGGTTTACGTAAAGATACACGCAGATGTAAACCAGTTTTGTTCCTTCTCGCCTGATTGAAGTCAAACTTTGCCAAACCATTTCCGCAGATATAAAACTAATATTTCCGCATTCAGTTCACCTTGTCAACGTTTTGGTGATTTTAAACAATGAGTTAAAGTCGCGAGGTGGACGCCGTCAGCCACCGGCCGTGGCGGCATTACAGTCCTAGCCAACAATCAGGAGCCGCGGTGGCCAGCTAGCGGTCACGTTCAAAACTGTCCTCGCGGTGCATCCTTTTGCACGGCGCGAAACAGCAACGATTCTGACGTGACCACTCCCTCCTTCGAGACTTTTGGACATCGAGGTACAAAGCAACAGGCGATGCTTTTCATTGGTTGAAAATAACCGCGAAATGGTGTTATTGGTTAGAGCTTTCCCCGACCCGGCTCGGCTTCCCTTTCCACGTCTGTTTTCCCGTGACAAGTCGAGCATTACCATAGAAACGGAGATTTTAACTTCAAATTTCTCAAAATTGGCCACCAACTTTTGGATGGCATTGCAGCAGTGAACTCAGGAGATTTAGTTCTACCTCTCTGCCAACTCTTATCAAAATCGTATAGAAAATTTCGGTTTTGCATAAGGGGCCGTGCTAATAAAAAAAAATACGATTTCACGAAATCCTGGTAGGCACGAAGTATGTTTTGGTTTCATCAGAGTTTTTGGTGGATGTAGAAATTGAGTTAAAAATATCCAACCAATTCATTAAAAATATTGATTTTTTTTTCTCCGAGTGTTTGATTAGCGACATAAGATTAGGTCACAAGCCAAATTTGTACTCGTTTCCTTAAACGACTTAGAAGATTGGTTCTCAGTAAGGAAATGTCCGATCAGCTTGATTTTTGAACTATAGGCTCGTTGTGCAATTAGCGTTCGAACACTGAATTCACATTTTTATTCTGACGTGTTTTTTCAGTTTTCAGTTTTTAAATTACTGTACATGATTTGAATCAACAGGTCCCCAGCCACGGTCCTCCTCCCCCTCTCCTGCGTACCGCGCAGAGGGGCCGAGCCGCGCACCTGCAACAATACCGATTGGGCTCGGCTCCCCTTCTGAACTGGCACTATCCTGGGGGGTAGGCAACCCGAGGGGGGCGGTAGACAGAACGGAGCGCGTTTGGGGTGGGAGTGCGTAGTCCTAGGCTAGAATCTCCACTCGACAAAAGAAGGCCGATGGCTCGGCGGCTAGCGCGTCCACCTCGCGACTTTAACTCTTCATATTAGGTGAACGAAATGTTGGGCAGTCGAAATAAATATGTAATTATCAGTTTTGGACCTGCGGAAATCGTTTTGAAAAGTTTCACGTAGGTTCGACGGGAAGGAAAAAAAGTGATTCGTAAAATGGTTTACGTAAATATAAATGTAGATGTAAACCAGTTTTGTTCCTTCTCGCGAAATTGAAGTCAAACTTCGAAAAACGATTTCCGCAGATATAAAACTAATATTTCCGCATTCAGTTCAGCTTGTCAACGTTTTGGTGATTTTAAACAATGAGTTTAAGTCGCGAGGTGGACGCCGTCAGCGACCGGCCGTGGCGGCATTACAGTCCTAGCCAACAATCAGGAGCCGCGGCGGCCAGCTAGTGGTCACGTTCAAAACTGTCCTCGCGGTGCATCCTTTTGCACGGCGCGAAACAGCAACGATTCTGACGTGACCACTCCCTCCTTCGAGACTTTTGGACATCGAGGTACAAAGCAACAGGCGATGCTTTTCATTGGTTGAAAATAACCGCGAAATGTTGTTATTGGTTAGAGCTTTCCCCGACCCGGCTCGGCCGGCTCGGCTTCCCTTTCCACGTCTGTTTTTCCGTGACAAGTCGAGCATTACCATAGAAACGGAGATTTTAACTTCAAATTTCTCAAAATTGGCCACCAACTTTTGGATGGCATTGCAGCAGTGAACTCAGGAGATTTAGTTCTACCTCTCTGCCAACTCTTATCAAAATCGTATAGAAAATTTCGGTTTTGCATAAGGGGCCGTGCTAATAAAAAAAAAAAAAATCGGATCCTGAGACAAATCCATAAGGCTACTTCGTGCCTAAAAAATGGGATCCTGAGACAAATCCATAAGGCTACTTCGTGCCTAATATATTCGCGCGGACAGCTGGAGGGGGACATCTTTATGATGTAAAGGAAGTCAAAAGCTGCGAATACAAATGCGCGCATCGAACGCTTGCACGCGCGCACGGTAAAAACAGTGCCTTTTATTTTTAATTTTTTTTTTTTAGAAAAATGGTAAAACTATGAGGAACTCCCTTAATTTGAGGGAAACCTCTCAAATTTTGGGGATGTCTCCTCAAAACTTGAGAGACTATCCCTCACATTATAGAAGTTTCTCAAAGTTTTCCGTTTTTCCTGAAAAAATCAGACATTATTTTTACCGGGCGGGCCTGCGGGGTTCGGCGGCAGGGCCGGGCAGGCAGGCCAGGGCCGCGCGAACACCAATCGGACAGCGGAAAGCCCAGTTAAGCATCTGTCCTACTCGAGGGTAATCGATGTAAACGACCGCACACACACACACACACACACACACACACACACACACACACAAGCACACGGCGCGGGCGGCGCGGCGCAGCGTCACCGCCGACAACAGATGTCGCCCCCGCTGCGCCCCGCACCGCCAGGCCGTCGAAGCCGCCGGACGGATCCTTCTGCGCGTGTGCGTGCGCGCGTGCGTGCGTGTGTGTGTGTGTGTGTGAGCCGGCGGCGCGGGGGGAGGAATGGAGACAGAGATCGATAAACAGAGATATTGGCGCAATTTATGGCAATAGGTGAGTGACTCTTGGCCTGCCTCAGCGCGGCTGGGGCGGGGTGGGGCGGCCTTTAGCCGGCCAGATGGCAGTGCGGGTCGTGGCGCGGTGTGGCGCGGCGGGGCGCGGCGGGGCGGCGGCATGACGTGTGAGTGACACTGACACCTCTGCTCTGGGCGGCGCGGCGCGGCGCAGCGCGTGCTGTACTCACCCCCGCCGGCCTGTCCTGCATGCGGGTGGACCGCACCGGAGAGCAAAGGACGAGTCTAGGCTGGGCTCTGCTCTCAGGGGATAGGAGGACCGCAGCAGCCGGCCTCACAGACCGCCCCGCCCCGCCCCGCCCGGCCAGGGCGAGCCCGAGGGGGGCTTTTCAGATTCATAACGCATCGCCGATGCCATGCACACGCACATACATTCACGTTCACATACACACACTCACACACACACACACACACGATGTTGCACGCAGTCCTATGAGTGTGTGCTCTGCTGCCATGCCACCCCCACCCTGTTGCTCGAGTGCGGTCGGGTGCCCGCGGGGGCTGCGCGCCGCGGACCCGCAGACCCGCGCACTGCCGCGCCCCCAAGGAGGAGGAGGAGGAGGAGGAGGAGGAGGAGGAGGAGGAGAAGGAGGAGGAGGAGGAGGAGGAGGAGGAGAAGGAGGAGGAGGAGGAGGAGGAGGAGGAGGAGGAGGAGGAGGAGGAGGAGGAGGAGGGCACCAGGGTCCTTAGCACCATCGTGTCCGTACCAGGAGTGGCTCGCAAGCGCTACAGATCGCAACCGCTACAGGTCACAAGCGCTACAGCTCGCTAACGCTACGGGTCGCAAGCGCTACGAGTCACAAGCGCTACAGCTCGGTAGCGCTACGGGTCACAAGCGCTACAGCGAGAATCCGCGCGTTAGGCGGAGCCGAGCCGAGCCGAGCTAAACCTTGAAAAATTACGCACGTGGCGTGAAAACATGGAAAATTTTTGCGACAGTAAACCTCCCGAGGGAGGTTGCGGTTCCCGCCAGGCACAGGGCTTTTACCCCCCGTGGCAGCCAACTACTTCGGTGTTCTTATGGGAACCGGTGCTTTTCTGGCCGCGATCCTGTCGCGCAATTCGACAGATTTGATCCCCGTACTGTCAGATTTAGTCGTACGGTGGTTAACCGAACTGCCCTGTCCCCAGAGCATGGGATAGCTATTTTGGAGCCAGATTCTAGGACTTATGACCCCCGACCGACCACCAGTCGTGGGCATGGGACGGAACTTCCTGGCAACCCGCTGTCGCTACCAGTGAAGAACCTACCTGGGTTTGAACCAGGCCCCATGTGCCGAGTCTCCACAGACACCCCACGGCTTTCGCGGCACCACTAGACCACTAGACCGTCGGCTATTCCACGAGGAGCTCGGTTGAAATGGGGGCTTGAATTCCACTCTCCAAATTGTTGTCCTCAGAAAAATGAAATGTTTTGGCAAGATTCGAACCTCCGTCCTGCGACTCTCCGCGCGGACACTATGCCGGCACGGCTACGACGCCACGGTACCAGATGCCGGACCACTAGGAGTCATGCTGCGCGAGAAGCCACAGTCACCGAAGAAACGAACCCGGTGTCATGAGTGCGCCTGCCCTCCGGTCAGTGCTCGGCCGGCCGCGTAGCGTCATTGTGACTTGGGCATCTGCAAAAAAGGCACTGAAAAGAGCACTTGGTCTGAAAAAAAAAAATAATAAAAAGAAAAAAACTTACGAGGTTTTTGAACCACTTCCCGCCCAGTGCTATGAGCAGCGACGATACCAATGACGCCGAGCACTGACCGGAGAGCAGGCGCACTCATGACACCGGGTTCGTTTCTTCGGTGACTGTGGCTTCTCGCGCAGCATGACTCCTAGTGGTCCGGCATCTGGTACCGTGGCGTCGTAGCCGTGCCGGCATAGTGTCCGCGCGGAGAGTTGCAGGACGGAGGTTCGAATCTTACCAACACATTTAATTTTTCTGAGGACAACAATTTGGAAAGTGGAATTCAAGCCCCCATTTCAACCGAGCTCCCTCGTGGAATAGCCGACGGTCTAGTGGTCTAGTGGTGCCGCGAAAGCCGTGGGGTGTCTGTGAGACTCGGCACATGGGGCCTGGTTCAAACCCAGGTAGGTTCTTCACTGGTAGCGACAGCGGGTTGCCAGGAAGTTCCGTCCCATGCCCACGACTGGTGGTCGGTCGTGGGGTCATAAGTCCTAGAATCTGGCTCCAAAATAGCTATTCCATGCCCTGGGGACAGGGCAGTTCGGTTAACCACCGTACGACTAAATCTGACAGTACGGGGATCAAATCTGTCGAATTGCGCGACAGGATCGCGGCCAGAAAGCACCGGTTCCCATAAGAACACCGAAGTAGGTGGCTGCCACGGGGGTAAAGCCCTGTGCCTGGCGGGGAACCGCAACCTCCCTCGGGAGGTTTACTGTCGCAAAAATTTTCCATGTTTTCACGCCACGTGCGTAATTTTTCAAGGTTTAGCTCGGCTCGGCTCGGCTCCGCCTAACGCGCGGATTCTCGCTGTAGCGCTTGTGACCCGTAGCGCTACCGAGCTGTAGCGCTTGTGACTCGTAGCGCTTGCGACCCGTAGCGTTAGCGAGCTGTAGCGCTTGTGACCTGTAGCGGTTGTGATCTGTAGCGCTTGTGACCTACGTCCATCGTACCCCACCAGCGCAACCCTGCCTGCTAGGGCAGTGGCAACCAAACCTGCCAAAAAAAAAGAAAGGAACTGGGAAGTCGGCTTTCCGCCGCGCAGTGTTTCCGAGAACACACGAAACAGTAGCGTTCAGCGTACCCGAAGGGGCTAGGGGCCACGGCGTGTGGCGGCTGGAGCAAGTAGGCAAACGCTACTGCAAGGTGTTTTCTAAACCATCCGGTACGGAACATGGCGAGGGGTTGCAGGTGGGGGAGCTGCGCGGCGCAGCAGCGTGGCACAGTAACGCTGGCGGGGACCTGGGGGGCTGCCCTGCCCCGCGCTGCAACAGGTGGGAAGAAGGGGGGCAGTGGTGGAAGTGGCTGCGGTACTGTGGTCTCTTTAAAGTTGGCGGGACCGCAGCGCAGACGTGCGAGCTGCGTCGTCCTGACCCCCGCTCACCCCCTCCGGCCCCCTCTCTCCTCCTGGCCCCCTCTCACCCCCTCCGGCCCCCTCTCTCCTCCTGGCCCCCGCTCACCCCCTCCCGCCCCCTCTCTCCTCCTCGCCCCCTCTCACCCCTCCGGCCCCTCTCTCCTCCTGCCCCCGCTCACCCCTCCGGCCCCTCCTCCTCCCTGCCTCCCCGGCCCCTCTCCCAGCATCATGACGGATGGGACGCGCCGCGCCGGGCACAAGTGCTGGGTACATCACACATCCGGCATGTCAGCGCAGAGTAGGGGCCCAGTTGGCACGGCAGTTTGCTCCTCGTTGGCAAGAGGCGCGCCCCGCCCCGCCCCGCCCCGCGACGTCACCATAAAGTACGTGATTTCCCTTTCTCCTGCTCTCAGCACCTCTCCGCCTCTATGTACGTCTCGTGCTCTGTCTTTTTATCACACCTATCCATTTTGATATCTTCAAGAAATGGACAAATTGGAATAAACTCACCTAAAGAGTCTGAATGATTTTTTTTTTTTTTTTTATTAGATTTGTCGCTTGCCTACCAGTGTGTAAATAAATTCACTCGTGAGAGACATTCGTACAATCGGATTTCCAGTCAGAGCCTTTGCGTTGACTGAACCTCTCGCTTATTCCCCTGCTGATCCTGTCACCGCTAACCCGCGCCATAGGCGTGAATGAACCGAGGGGTCCACCACTCTGGTAATCATGTGTACACTTTATCCGGTAATCGTGGGTAATCACGTCTCAAAACTTCACCTTTTCCTAGTTTTTCACGCTGTTTAGGGTTTTTCCTCATGAAAATATGCAAAATATGACATAAAATTCAAAGTTTCTTCAAAAAATTCCCTGAGAACTGTTGGTAATCACTGGTAATCGGTAATCCTGTGTACGCTCCAGAACCGAGTGATGGACCCCTCGGAATGAACACTGGGCGATACAACGCGTCGACAAGATAACGTGTCTTAGAAGGGACGGATGGGAGGTGCTGGGCTGGGCGTCGTGGACGCTGACGCCGTCAACGAGGCCGCGAGCTAGGCGGGCGCGGGTGGACGGCGACCAACACAGCGATCAGCGCGCAAATGAATGAAAGAGGTGAGAAAAATAGTTTCAATAAGCTGTAAAAGGGCCAAAAGAAAAGAAACTGCGTTTGGAGGCAGGTGGAGAGTTTAGTATAATGCAGGATTTATTGAGAGAGAGAGAGAGAGAGAGAGAGAGAGAGAGAGAGAGAGAGAGAGAGAGAGAGAGAGAGAGAGAGAGAGAGAGAGAGAGAGAGAGAGCGGCGCGATCAACCTCCTTCATTAAACCCTCCTGATGCGCTGCTCCCGTAATCCAAACCTGGCTACTTAATGAGCGGCTTTGTACGACACCGACAACAACAGGAGCTGGGCGGGCCGGGCGCGGTGGGACGGGGGCGGGGCGGGGCGCGGGGTGCAGGGGAGGAGGAGGAGGAGCACGGGGGCGGGCCGGGCAGGGTCAACCGCCCTTTTTGAACCGTTCGCCGCGAGGAGGACACCGCCTGGCCGGCTAGAGTCACACGCTCCCGGCCCGCCCCGCCCCACCCCGCCCCGCCCCACCCCGCCCCGCCCCGCCCCGCCCCGCCCGCGGTGGTGCTCACTCATTGAAAGAAGTGGCCGCGCCAACAATTATCTCGTAAAAATTCACAATGTTGTCGCAGTCCCGGCGACACAATAAAAGCCGCTTGCTGGCTAAACAAACGCGCGGCGTTCATAAACGTGATTTGCATTATTCTCGCGCATTTATATCATATCCCCTTTTGTTTCGGGGTCGGAAATCCATCCCGTCAATCACGGGCTGCCGGCGGGGCGGGGCGGGGCGGGGCGGGGCATGAGTGGGGTGTGAAAGCAAGGAGTCAGAGCAGGTCAGCAGAGGCGAGGGGCGGGAGGGGGAGGTGGAGGGGGTGGGACAGATTGACAAGCCTCGGCTCCTGTTTTCCGCTCCGCTGACCGAGTTGCTACACTGTGAGTCGGACCGTTTGTCAACTATACGCGCTCCGCTACCAGCAGGCGGCTGCGCAGCGGCGCGCGCGCGGAGAGAGAGCCCAGAGCCCCGCGTCGCCCTCGTGCAACAGAGGGAATTTATTGTGGCGGTCTCAATAAGCTTTGAGATCTGCGCGCGCGCGCGCGCTCTGGTTTTACTGGAAGACGATGGCGAGGGATTTTTGTTTTAACATGAAGAAGGGTTGCGGTATAGGGTTTGGTCTATGCCTAGCACATTGAGTGCGGTACGGCCACTATATGGTCACGCTCCCGTGTTAAAGTATAGGGGATTAAACCTTTCCGCACTGAATGTGTCAAGTCGTTCCTCAGTTCTAGCTAGAAAACGGGGAAGGGAGAGAGGGAGAGAGAGAGAGAGCCTCGGCAGCTCAGCAGCCTCGCTCCGCCGGGCGGAAAAGTGGCCGGGACAAGACAGGGGGCTTCTTGCGGTGAGCCCCACAACAACTCTCGCCAATTACCAGCGTGGCCAAACATCTTAGTCGTGTGTGTCGGGGTGGAGGCGGTGGAGGCGGGGGAGGCGGGGGAGGCTAGGCCGGGCCTGGCTGGGCCGGGCAGCAGGGCCGGGCCCAGGCCGCCTGTCAGTCAGGCCGAAGCTATCGGACCCCGTCCCGCCGGGACCCAACAACCCTCTGCCGAGGCGAGACACCCCTCCGCCCGCCCCGACCCACCCCGCCCCGCCCCACCCCGCGCGCCTCTGACTTTGGCGAAGGAGACACTCCAATTCACGGAAACCAGGCGGAGCGGCCGCCCCGCCCCGCCCCGCCCCGCCCTGTCATCGGCTGACGCTCTACCACAAGCAGAGCGGCGGCGGCGAGGAGAGGCGATTTTCCGCAAAAACAGTTTTCCGCTCGGCCGACCAGCAGCAGCAGCAGCAGCACCCCTAGCAGCGGGGTGATTCCGAACAGCGTTTAGTAGTGTCCTCTCTCTTGCTCCTTATGGCCGCGCCACATGAGTGCGACAAGGACAGAGAGACGAAACTACTGTGCGGAATCAGCCTGCAGCGGCGCGCGGCGTCCAGTCCTGCAGTCCGGCTAGGACTGCTGCCGGCCGGGACGGACGTCACGTCACGTCACGTCACGTCACCTCCCCATGAAATCTGCGCTGACATATGAGCGGCGCGTGTCTTACAGCAGCCTGTGTGCGACGTGTCGACGTGTGGCGCGCTGGCGTGTGTGTGCGTGTGTGTGTGTGTGTGTGTGTGTGTGATGCGACGGGCAGTTACCTCCATGAGTGCAAATCAATGGTCCCCGACAAGGTGTATGCTGTATGGTTGATATAAATTACGTTTTTCCGTGCAAAGGAGAGCACGGAGAGAGGGGGGTGGGGAGAGGGAGAGAGTGGGGAGAGAGAGAGCGAGAGAGAGAGAGAGAGAGAGAGAGAGAGAGAGAGAGAGAGCGAGAGAGAGAGAGAGAGTCCTGCTCCTGCTCACGGCAATCAGTCATTACTGTCAGTCTCTCTCTCACTTCTCTCTCTCTCCAGCCCCCTTCTCCTCTCTCATCTCTCTCTCTCTCCTCTGCCTCTCCTGCCCCCTCTCTCCCTCTCTCACTCTCTCTCGGCCAGACCTACCGACCGTCCCGTCTGCGTCCATCCGTCCGGAGCGAGTGGGCCTCCACTGACAAACGATGCCAACACATTTGCATGTTATGAGCCCTGTGCCCGGCAGTGCCCCCCCCCCCCACTCAACCCCTTTAGCAGACACCAACCAAACAGCATCCTTCTCCTCTCCTCTCACCGGCTGGGCTGGGCTGCATGGCTGACGCGTCTGACCCAGCCCAGCCTCGCCCCACCCCGCCCCGGCCGAATGCCGTGGGTCATCCGGCGAGAAGGTGGTGGTAGGGTGAATCTGCATACGGCGGGGGGAGGGGAGGGGGGTGGCACGGAACAACAACAGCAACCAGGCGCGTTGCTTTTTGCCTAAACTCAGATGGATTAGCACGATACATTGCCTACCTATCAGGCGGTTCAATGAAAGGGGGATCATCCCAACGCAAATACTCTGTAACATGTGGTTCATTACGGCATAGACACCAGAGACACATGTTACGGAGGGACATTCTCCGATCAAATGCATTTCCAAATCCCGTAGGAAATGAAGAACACGGGTTTATTTGGTTAGGGGCATCAACATAACTAGGTGGCAAACCACCCGGTATGAAGGAGAGGGGGGTATGGGAAGAGTCGGGCGAGGCGGCAGAGGTGGCGAGGGACGGGGGACGGGGGACGGGGGACGGGGGACGGGGGAGGGGGGAGAGGGAGGCCGTGAAGGGGCCTCGCCCGGTTCCGCGAATCGCTGCATATTCAGGGGGTCTTGCCTTCCCTTCACACCTCCTTCCTTAATCAGCGCGCGGGGCCTAACTTCCCCCGACGCGAACGGTTTGGAGAGGGACGGGACGGGACACTTACTCTACAAGATAATGTGGAGAAATTTGTATTTTTTTTCTAACACCTATAAAATCGCGCAGGAAACTGTCAACGTTCTTCAGGACTCTGTGCTCTTTAGATTTCATAATATTCCTCCACGTCCAAGTCTCTCATTTAAAAAAAAATGAATGGACGGAAAAATGTGAATGACGATTTTACATAGATATGTTTTCTATACAGCAGGATTTGTAATATCTGTCGAGAAAAAAGGGAAATGTTCTTGACCAGAAACTGAGGCTGGGCATGCTGGCGAGATCCTTTGAAAGTGACGCGATTGGAGCGCGCGTCGCGTCCCTCCGCTGAACCTCGTAAATTGGCACCGGCCCGGCCCCTCTGGCCAGCCACTGCGGCTACCGTATACTGCGCGTGCGCGCGCGCGTGTGTGTGTGTGTGTGTGAGTGGGTGAGACGGACTCTGTGCATGTGTCCGTGTATGTAAGAGTGAGTGTGTGTGCGTTGAGACTACCAAATCACCCCTCAGCCGCACGGCCGCCCGGCCCGGCCCGGCCCGGTGTGAATTAATTTTGGCCGTCGCTGTTTTGCTCATCTCGGCACGTACTGTACCGCAGCGTCGTCCTCCCACACTGGCCCCCCTGCCACCCCGCCCCGCCCCGCCCCGCCCCGCCCCGCCCCGCCCCGCCCCGCCCCGCCCCGCCCTGCCCGCTCCGGCTCTGTGGGGGGTGCCCCATTAACAGCACGGACCCCCGAAAAATTAACACCTTCGCTACCTTATTCAAATGCTCATACACGGTTGAAATGTTATTTAGCGTCGTTTTTTTTTTTTTTTGCGGTGTAGCGAAAGGAGGGGCGCAGCAGTAGCAGCGGTGAGCGCCGACGGAAACAGTAACTCCCGTTTGCTCTCTGGGGCGGGGTGGGGCGGGGCGGGGCGGGGCGGGGCGGGGCGTTGGGCGGGGCGGGGCGGGGCGGGGCGGGACTGCCCTGAGGGCAGCAGCGGGACTTGAGGGCCTTCCTTCCCTCTCTGCCGACAGCTCGACTGCCCTAATTGTTTCTTCTCGACGGTATCGGCTCCTGTCAAGAGTCCGCCCCGCCTTTCCCCGCCCCGCCCCGCCGCGCCCCGCCCCGCCGCGCCCCGCCGCGCCACACCTCGCCCAGGGGCAACTCCAGGCTGCCGGACGGGCGGGGCGGGGCGGGGCGGGGCCAGGCCACCAGGCCCCCGGGCCCCGCACTACACCACCTCCATCACAGCAGCACAAGAAGCTCTTTTCATTAATTAAATTCGGGGCGGTAATTGGTCCAGCCGGGGCCACGGGTCAGGCAGTTCTCCCCCCCACTCTAACCCACCCCACCCTGGCGCCGATGCTTTTGTACTGACCGCCCGGCCCCGCCCCGCCCCGCCCCGCCCCGCCTCGCAACAACCAGCAACCAGCCGCTATCGACAGACTGCCTTTCCTCTCTCTGTCTATAGTTCTGCTCGATGCACGATCCTGTTCATAATCGTCGTTGCGACTAGGAGCGGCTTAAGTGCACGTCAGCAAAAGTATTGTCCTATTACGTCATGCGTACCGCGTAATTACGTCGTGGTGCACTCGCAGTTTGTAGGGAAACACCGCACCCCTTATTTTAAAAACCTCTTCACAGGACTCGCACGCTCGCTAGCGCATGATAAAACCATGGTTTCCGTGCACAAAGGAAAATGGAGATGGAACCAGTGTTGCCAGAAAAGTAGGCTATAACTCGCCCAAACGAAGTACAGTAAAGCGGGCCTCTGCATCTGCGCCTGTCTAGCTAGGCAGCACCCTGTCACAGTTGCGTACATGTTTGCCTAGTAGGCAGGCGCAGATGCGGCCCGCCTTACTCCTCTGTGTTCGGGCTACTTATTGCCTACTTTTCTGGCAACACTGGATGGAACACGGACGGAGGTGGAACAGGTATGGGGTGGGGTTAGTGGGAGGCTGGATGTGGAGTCGCGAATGCGGATCCCGAATGCCCGCCCCGCCCCGCCCCGCCCCGCCCCGCCCCGCCCCGCCCCGCCCCGCCCCCCGCCCCGCCGCCGCGCCGGTATGAATGGAGGAGGCGAACATTAATAAGTTTGGCCGGCCGGCGCAGCACTGCTGGTCACGTGGTCACGTGTCCTGCCAACCTTGATCAATATTCAATGGCGATAGACTCGGCGGGGGGTCGGGCCCAGCCCCGGCCGCCCCCTCAGGAGGCGTAACTCAACGGGACGGGAGCCACGCGAGGCGAGGCGAGGCGACGGGCCGAAAAACCAAACCTCAGGCGTGCAAATAACTCTGAACGAAACGAGAATCGCGTCGCACGCATTACGTACGAGTCCCTCGTGCGAGAAGGGGAACGGAAGCACGTCGGGGCTAATTTACGATTCCGTCGTGCGTTTAAAAAAAAAAAATTGTGTTTCGCACGTTTTTATTATCCCTTGCTATTTTTATTAATAAAGATATTATTATAATTCATATAAACCACTTGTGAATTTATCGTTAGACCCCTTCTTGTACTCTGCCTCCCGCGCCGCCGCCCGTTTCCACCCGTTTCCAACAAGGACCTCTCATAAAAATACGCCGGCAGAGCGGAGCGGAGCGGAGCAGGCGGCCGGCCCGTAGTAACATACCGACGGCGTGTAATGAAACTACAGTCGATGCCGGCCGATTACACGGCGATATCACTGGCGGAACATCATGTAGGCCGATACCGTCAATAATATATCCACAACGGGCCCGTCCCGCCCCGCCCCGCCCCGCCCCGCCCCGCCCCGCCCCGCCCCGCCCCACCCCGCCAGGGTATCAGGGCCTAACCATCTCCGATTTCGGCCCCAGACTACTTTAACGTTTCGCCTTTTTGCAGAGGGCTGCGTGCGCGCGCGGCCGGACATGGCCGGGGCGATCGGGACCCGCTCAACATGCGGAAGGTCGCACATCTCGAAAATGAAATACTGTATCATAATTTTCAAAGCGGAACGTACTTGTTGGAACATTGTAGGGTAATTCGAGGGCAATTCCCATCATGAGCAGATCTCGATGTTTCGACGTGGTTCAGATTTTGGAGGCAGCATGAGAGAAATACACCTTACTTCGCGCGCCCCGTGCTCTACCTTGCCCCGCGCCAGTGATGCCAGAAAAGTAGGCAATAAGTCGCCCAAACACAGTAAAGAGGGCTGCATTTGCGCCTGCCTACTAGGCAGCACTGTATCACAGGTGCGTACATGTTGCCTAGTAGGCTGGCGCTGATGCAGCCCGCTTTACTCCACTGTGTTTGGGCTACTTATTGCCTACTTTTCTGGCAACACTTCCCTACACCCCCTTCTTTCGCGTGGCCGCGGGCAAACATAGGCGAACCATCACGGAAAGCGTAAAAGTCCACATGTTTCGATGGTTCATTGCGGGGCACGCACGCCTAGGCAGAGGCGGGGCGGGGCTGGACTGTCGCGGCCCCGGCGCCACAGCCACGCGAGGCTGAAGGGCGCGCGCGCGAGAGTGTGGATGTGGGCGAGGGGGATAGATTCCAATCGAGGCTCCCCGCCCCGCCCCGCCCCGCCCTTGCCCCGCCCCGCCCCGCCCCGCCCCGCCCCGCCCCGCCCCGCCCCGCCCCGCCCCACCTCGCGCCCCGGGGGGCCCACTGTCCGTCCCGGAGCCCTCCCACGCCCTCGCCCTCCCCGACCGACCGCACCCCCAGTCGGGCCCCACGATTATCGTGTCGCAGCACAATGGGGGCGTTTAAATTTGACCCGCCCATCGCACGCTCATTTCAGATCGCCGATTTCAACTACTCACGCAGATGGGGCACTATCTCACGGCCACTACAACAACAAATACATAGCCCCAGGTGGGCAGTGGTTCAAAAACCGCGTAATTTTTTTAATTTTTTTTTTTTAATTTTTTTGTTTGCTTTTTTTGCAGTTGCCCAAGTCACAAGGACGGTATAGCTGGAAAGAGCACTACTTGGTCCAAACAAAAAAAAATGAAAAATAAAAAAAATTACGCGGTTTTTGAACCACTGCCCACCTGGTGCTATGAGCAGCGTCGATACCAATGACGCTACGCGGCCGGCCCAGCACTGACCGGAGAGCAGGCGCACTCATGACACCGGGTTCGTTTCTTCGGTGACTGTGGCTTCTCGCGCAGCATGACTCCTAGTGGTCCGGCATCTGGTACCGTGGCGTCGTAGCCGTGCCGGCATAGTGTCCGCGCGGAGAGTCGCAGGACGGAGGTTCGAATCTTGCCAAAACATTTAATTTTTCTGAGGACAACAATTTGGAGAGTGGAATTCAAGCCCCCCATTTCAACCGAGCTCCCTCGTGGAATAGCCGACGGTCTAGTGGTCTAGTGGTGCCGCGAAAGCCGTGGGGTGTCTGTGAGACTCGGCACATGGGGCCTGGTTCAAACCCAGGTAGGTTCTTCACTGGTAGCGACAGCGGGTTGCCAGGAAGGTCCGTCCCATGCCCACGACTGGTGGTCGGTCGTGGGTCATAAGTCCTAGAATCTGGCTCCAAAACTAGCTATTCCATGCTCTGGGGACAGGGCAGTTCGGTTAACCACCGTACGACTAAATCTGGCAGTACGGGGATCAAATCTGTCGAATTGCGCGACAGGATCGCGGCCAGAAAAGCACCGGTTCCCATAAGAACACCGAAGTAGTTGGCTGCCACGGGGGTAAAAGCCCTGTGCCTGGCGGGAACCGCAACCTCCTTCGGGAGGTTTACTGTCGCAAAAATTTTCCATGTTTTCACGCCACCCTTTCTTTCGCAGAGCACGTGCGTAATTTTTCAAGGTTAAGCTCGGCTCGGCTCGGCTCCGCCTAACGCGCGGATTCTCGCTGTAGCGCTTGTGACCCGTAGCGCTAGTGAGCCGTAGCGCTACCGAGCTGTAGCGCTTGTGACTCGTAGCGTTTGCGACCCGTAGCATTAGCGAGCTGTTTGTAGCGGTTGTGATCTGTAGCGCTTGCGAGCCACTTCGACGTGGGCCTATTTCCTACGTTACGTCGTGATCCTGTACTACGAGAAACTGTTCGGCAATCACCTGATAAAATTCCTATTACGGTTCAATTTTAGCAATTATTACTTCGCGCCGCTGCTTATTTCGCCATACGCAGCACCGCACCACGACCACGGACTTGGCACATGGGCCCTTATTCGGGTCCCCACGAGCCCGGGGTGGGCCGGGCGGGGCCGGGCGGGTCGGGTCTGCATGCAGCCGACTGGAAAGCTCGTCGTAGAGCTGGGGGAGGGGGGGGGGGGGGGAGGGGGGTGAAGAGGGGGCGGGGGCGCTGGAGAGAGGGCGCGCCTGGAGGGGTGATCAGGGGCTCCTAAATCACTATGCAGATGGCATGCACTGCGGAAATCTGTGTTCCGGGTGCCACCACGCCCCCCGCCCCACGGCGCCCCCACCCCGCCCGCCCGCCCTGCCCCGCCCCACCCAGCCGCGCCCGCGCCCCACCCACCCACACCCCGCGCAGGTGACTCGAGAACCAACCCCCCCGTTATCACAATACCAGAGACGCCGTGCTCACATTTCCCCACTCGAGAATTAATTTAACACCGCCACAAGAGCCGCGCGCTACACAGGTAAAACACAATAAGGACGACAAAGTCGCTGTACTCACCCCATTGCTTCGCTTCGGCTGTGATTCTTTCTCATGTCTCTCGCTTTTCCGTGTGCGAGGAAGTGTGTTCGTCCTCCGCGCTCCTCCTTCTCCGCCTCCTTCTCCTCCTCCTTCTCCTCTTCCTTCTCCTCCTCCTCCTTCTCCTCCTCCTCCTTCTCCTCCTTCTTCTCCTCTTCCTTCTTCTCCTTCTCCTTCTCCTTCTCCTTCTCCTCCTCCTCCTCCTCCTTCTTCTCCTCTTCCTTCTTCTCCTTCTCCTCCTCCTTCTCCTCCTCCTCCTCCTCGGCGGCAGTTCGAGGTGTCGCGGAATGACGAGGTAATTGGCTCCTCTAATAGCAGAGCAGGGTCGTGGCGTCGCGTCGTCTGCATTCCCTCATGCAATGTCATTGGCCCGCGCCCGGACCCCTCGAGGCGGAGGGGCCTAACTGCATGCCAGGGCTTTTCGGCAGCCAGCAGGGGAAGGCGCTATGCGTCTCACGCAATACCGACCGCGAGCACGCCCGACACTGGCGGACCGAGCCCGGCGGCTGCGCCAGAGCGGCGACTGCGACAGAATCTGACTTGTCTGTACGAGAGCGAGCGAGACCGTAGGGAGGAGGTGGGGGGCAAGGCTGCGTCAGAAACAGCAGACAGACAGGTCGGATTCTGTCACAGTCGCACGAATCTCTAGATCCGCCAATGCGCCCGAATACTGGGAGAGGGAGAGAAACGTTAGGTGACAACCGGGCGCGGGTTAGAGAATCTTCCCAGCCAGCGCTTCTTGGCCCGCCCCCGCCCCCGCACCTCTCACTAGGTTGGTCCAGCCGACCTACGCCCCCTTTTCACTGACCTGCGAGTGAGCAACATTGTATGTCCAGTGTGTTGACATGCCGATAGACACCATGGGCACGGAGTGTTTGATTTTACAATCGGCTGTGACTGTGTCCGCCACCCCACCCTGCTGACTGTCACGGGGACTTCCCCGCGAGTCCGAAGGGCACCCTGCAGGCTGCGTGACGGCCCGGCTGGGCCACACCGCACAGGCGCGCACGGTGACATACGGCTCTGATTGATTGATTGATGCGCGTTTTCGAGCGTTATCAAATTTTGTCACGCATGTACATCGCGTTTGTAAATGCGAGCGCGCGCGCGCGCGGGCGGGGGGCTCGCGTGCCGCTGGGGGATCCGGCCCGCTCCAGCACGCTCCAGTCGCGTGGCGTGACGCACGCGTGACCCTGCTGTGTGACGACTCCAGAACGTTCCGTTCTGTCACGAAAAGTTTGTTTGTGTATGCGGATGTGTGTGTGTTGTGTGTGTGTGTGAGAGAGAGAGAGAGAGAGAGAGAGAGAGAGAGAGAGAGAGAGAGAGAGAGAGAGAGAGAGAGAGAGAGAGAGAGACTGTGTGTCTGTCAGGGCGCGGCCGAGGATCGGGTTGTTGGTATTGCAGGGGAGCAGGGGGACACCGGACGGATGAGTTCCAGGAACTGGAGAAGAGAAGGAGTGGACCTTTCGAGTGCTTTGCATTTCATCAATGGGCGAGTGTGTGTGTGTGTGTGTCTCGTTTCATTATTTCCTTTTTATTTCGTTAGTTTTATTACATCTCGTACTCTCTGAACTGCCCCAAAAAGGGGAAGCGGCTTGTCTAATCGTGCCACGACTTTTTTGATTTCTTATCCGCGGCGAGGTCTAAATTTTCGCAAAAGCGCACTCACGCTCTGTCCCCCCGGCCCGCGCGCCGTCATGGAGCGAATACCTCGCGATGGAACGAGGGGCGCGGGTGGCCACATGGTGGCCACATGCTGGTCACTACTACCGCAGCGTGTCAGTCGCCTGGGCGGGCGGCACTGCAACCTTATTACCCAATGCGAATCCTCCTCCGGGCCGGAGGCAGCAGACACTGTCTGCACGGGAGTGCGTGCGAGTGAGACAGCGCGCGCGCGCGCGCGCGTGTGTGTGTGTGTGTGTGTGTGTGTGTGTATGTATGTGTGTTCGCATTTTACGGCGCCGTTTGCGGCCCCTATGCTGCCTCGCCGTATGCAAATGATATATTCCCATACACCTCATATCTGCCCCACAGTGCGGTGCGGCGGCAGCGCCGTATTTCACGTGCAAACGTTGGCCGCCCTGCTGCGCCCCCCTCCGGCACGGACCTGGCCCGCCCCGCGCCTCCCGCGCGTTTGGCAGCCCTGTCTGTCTTGCTCGGGGCTCGGGGCGCCGCCGCGCCGCGCTGCTGACGTCCCGGCGACCCGGTCGCATCTACAATCGTCCCAGACAAACTCCGCGATTCTTTCGACCTAACCTAACCAGCATGCTGCTCTGTAAATTTCATTATAAAAGCAACTTAGCTAGCAACATCTTTTCGGTGGTGGTTTAAAAGCAGTAATGTTTGCTTTGATTTTTTCTAAATTTCTCTGATTGATTTTTTGTTTTAATTTTTCTAAAGGAGTTTTAACATTTCAGAGTTGTTTCCCCCTCGGATCGATCACGGCCGTGATTTGCTAACTTTGGACGATACGACCTTTGTGCTGCTGCTGCTGCTGTTGCTGGCCCGGCCCTGCTGCGGGCTGCACGACCGGGCATGCCCCAGCGCATGCGCAGTGCCTCGGTTCCACTCTCCACTCCGAATTCCCGGCGATAACCGCCGCTGCCGCCCGGCCCTGCCCGGCCCGGCCCCGCCGCCGCTCACCTGCGGAAAAGCGAGATTCCGCGAAAATAAAGAACTGAAACGAGGCGGAGATTCCGTCGAATCGGAGTCAAATTGGTGCTTGAGCACATTTCGGTGAGCCCGTTCCGAATATAATAAGCATGAATATCAAGCAGCAGCCCCGGTCTGCGTTCGGGCCGTATTTCAGTCAGCCCCGCTAATGTTATTCAATAGAACTGGTTGGGTCGCGTCCCCTGTCTGCTCGCCTGCCCGGCCCGGCCCGGCCCGGCCCAGCCCGCGCTGGTAACCCGCCCACTCAAGTCCGTCACCGAAAACGCAAACTGCTCGCCTTCATTTAGGCAATGCTTGGTCTGAAAAAAAAAAAAAAAAAAAAAAAAAACGGTGGTTTGCGGGGGGTACGCTCTCTCTTTCCACGCATTCTCTCTCTCTGTCTCTCTCGCGCACGGCAGACGTACACGAGACCACGGCCCTCTGAGCGCGTTATGACTCACGGATAGAAATGGTCAGACCTCTGACCCATAATTCTATTAGGCCCTGAATGTTGGGCACACACGTGCTTCGTGCGCCCGGCCGGCCCCGTGGCGGACACGTGTAATCCCGCAGCGGGGCGCTATTAGTCACGTATCTGATAGCAGCGCGCACGGCAGACGTACGCCCCATAAAGCTCCGGAGCAATGACGCCGCGCGCCCGGCGCCCGCTGGCGCCACATTCCGAGAAACTGAGTCACTGCCGAGAGGGGAGGTCGTACCACCACCACCACCACCACCACCACCACCACCACCACCACCACCACCACCACCACCACCACCACCACCACCACCACCACCACCGCCGTTCACAGATGTAAAACAGAACGATTAATTCGTGAGCGCGCGGAGACCATTCCGAGATCATGAAGGTAAAACAAATACGTAATAATATGCGACCAGTTTGAGGTAGGTGAGCGGGGGGCGCCCCGCCCCGCCTCGGAAATAGAGGCGAGCGGAACCATTTGTCCGGCGGGTGAGCAGGCAGTGCCAGCCACCAGCCGGGCCGGGCCGGGCGCAGGGGATACTAGCGCGGACTAATTTCCTTACAATGCTCCTCGCGGGGCGCCAGCATGCGCCAGTCGAACAGCCAAGCGACGAATGGGTTGCCCTTCGTCCGTTTGCATTTCGGCCGCCACCCTGCTTGTTTCTCGTAGGACTATAGTGGACTGCTGCGTCCGGTGCCGTGGCCAGCTCTTGCTTTAGGTATAGGCTACCCGATGACGCGACACGTTGTTCTGTTTGCCCCCCTGAAGACGCGATGACGCCCAGTCGCGGGTGAACGTACTCCATAAGTAAGGTCGGATCGCTAATGTAAGCAGGTTGTCATGCGGTTTCCACAGAAGCAATTTCGAATGCATTCACCTGTGTAGCGAATTTGTTTCCTCGCTGTGACCCCAGGCAAATTAGAGGAGCTATTCACAAGCGTGGCAACGACCATTCGGCTACGCATGGGTTCAAGGTTGACGAAAACAGAACAAGAAGTACGTCATTTGATTTAAATATATTTCAATTTAATTTGAATTTTAATAAAGTGGACGATCATAAAGACAATATTATAGGATAATAATTAAGTCTATATTCACACATAAATCTATTATGTACAAAGGAATCTCACAAATGTACACTTAAAACAGCATTGCTACAGCATACGCTTGTAATTAAAACGAAACACATCTTTGAAATTTTAACTAGTTTGATTGCCTGATACAAAAAACAAGATTACACCCTAAAATATTGAAAATAACAATAACATGACGTGAATCAAGGCAATGAAACAAAAACTTGCAAAACATATTGCACCTAGTATTTCTAAAATGTAGCTTAACACAGTGCTTTTCCAGATAGCGAGGATTTATTTGCTAAACTTAATTTGCGCGAAATTTAAATCCAAACTTTCTTGGCACATTCTTATTATTTAAGAACAAATATTTTGCAAGAATCAGCATGTCAATAGAAAGCAATTTTTAACTTTCGCTATTTTGTTTGTGTCAATCACAACATAACAACTTCAAATTTTGAATGGTGCTGATGGATAGGCGAGATAGATGTGCGTTTCACGGGTAAAAGTCAACAAAACGTAAATATGTCGCAAAAATACAAGCAATTTGCCTGTATGCAAGCGCATAGAGCGTATTCCGAGGTCAACAGAATGGTAAGATGCCCCTTAAAATATCTAAAAATTACAACGAAAGATACAATTTATTCTTTTGTTTTATCACAGATATAAATAAATGCGGCACTTTTATACAAAATAATGTACACAGTTTTACAGAAGTATACATTATAAGCGTCCTGAAGTTAAGATTCGTATAGTAATGCCTTAAATTGCCTAACAAACTTGCAACATGTCCTCTCACCAAACACCAAACTACGCTATCAAATCCAACTTCAATGACCTAAAGTCATTGACATAACAGGAAGATGCTGTTAACGACCTCAAAAGCGGCAGGTAAATAAAAATCATGACTGTTCTGAATATTCTACTGATTGATCGAGTGCGGCGATGCGAGGTAATCCTGGTCTCAAAGAGGGACCGAAATAAAACAAAGGTAGACTATTTCTTTAGAACTTCAAACATTATCATAGTTTGAGGGTATCCGCATAATGACAAGCCTACCAATCGAAGTAAACCGACCATATTGTTATAACTTAATTTAGTCATTACTTGCCTCTGTATCAAAATATATCGCATCTTAAAGACTTAATGACCAACTTTTGGGTACAAACTCGAAATATTTCAAGCACAGCGTCCCTACTTTTCTTTGTACTGTCGACAAACGCGAGAGGCGTCCTCGTGCTTCGTCTCTTCCTTCAGCAGCGGCACAGCTCGGTGGCCGCGCGGCCTCTCCGGGGGAAACGTCAACTGATGTGGGAGCACAGGTGCACTAGGTTCGAACGTCCACGGCCAGGAACCGTCGTGTTGGCAGTCTGAGGGAGGGACTGGGGGAGGGGAGGGGAGGGGGAGCGCCCTCCAGCACGCCGCACGGCCCGCAGGACGACCAGGAGGACCAGGAGGACGAGCAGGTCGCGGACCCGCCGGCGGACGCGCGTCGGCCTCCGTCTGCTCTGAAACACACACAAAAAAAGGGAAAAGTTTTAGAAACTCCGTGAACTTGTGCGCGCCACTCGACTGCAAACGTAACTATTGCGCACAATATGGGAAGTAAGTGGCGAGTGGGTGCCGCCTCCCCGCCACTGCTGCACCCGGCAAAAGCACATATATACGCGATTGCATCCCAGTAAAAATTAAAACCCGCGCGCGCCTGTTCCGAGAGAACAATACAAGCGAACGGAACGAAGCAGAACGGGACAGGCCGGGCCGGGCCGGGCGAGCGGGCAGGCCAGGCCAGGTCGTGGACGGCGCAAAACGAGCAAGAGCACAGCGCTGCAGCGAGTGCATTATTGTATTCCTTCGTGTGGGCGAGGCGGAGTCAGGGGGAGAGCGAGAGAGCGAGCGAGAGAGAGAGAGAGAGAGAGAGAGAGAGAGAGAGAGAGAGAGAGAGAGAGAGAGAGAGAGAGAGAGAGAGAGAGAGAGAGAGAGAGAGAGAGAGAGAGAACCAACGAGCGGGGCCGATTTCCAGACTCCCTCGACCAAGACGACGCGGCGGCGGCGACGATGGTTTCTGCAGCAGCTGCAGCGGTAAAGCTTGGTGTGAAATTCAATTATCCACTTGAAGGCAATTGCAGAGGCAGCCTGCTGGCTGCAGGAGCTGCTGCAGGAGCTGCTGCAGGAGCTGTTGCAGGGGCGGCGCGCGGCGCTCCGCGCCAGACTCATCGCACTTACTGGCGCCGAGTAGACCACAGCGCGCTGCTCGCCTAGAGCCTCACGCCCGGCCGGCCCGGCCCGGCACAGCGCCCGAGGAGCGGCAGGTAGGCAACCCGCTGCGCGCGCCTGCTCGGCGGATGGGCCTACGCTGAGCTCCACGCCTGGCGGCTCGGCCGGGCAGGTGACGCAGACAGACTCACACACACACGCGCGCGCGCACGGCGCTACGAGGAGGAAGGAGTGGTGGTGGGACTAAAGACGACCTGGAGGTTACCTGCTCATTCACCGATTGAAATCTCGCACCATTTGTCAGTGTCGTCGTAAGAGAAGAGAGAAAAACAGGGGAAAGGAAAGAGAGCGAAAGAGCAAGAGAGAAAGAGAGGAAGAGAGAGGGGGGGGGGGGGTCGGTGTGCAGGTATAGGGTATAGGAAGAGAGCGAGGCCAGGAGAGGGAGCAGTACCCATCGGGCGCGCAGGGCCGAACCGACTGGGGCGAAACAATGTAAATAAAGCGACACGAATTAAAAATATATAAACATTGGTGAGGAGGGTACCCCTGCAGAGGGCGACGCAACCGCGCGAGCGAGAGAGCGAGAGAGCGAGAGAGCGAGAGCGAGAGAGAGAGAGAGAGAGAGAGAGAGAGAGAGAGAGAGAGAGAGAGAGAGAGAGAGAGAGAGTCAGCGGGAAGGGGCAGAGAGAGGGAGCAGTACGAAAGACAAAGAGGCTACGTCGGCAGCGGAGAATAAGAAAAAGAAGTAAATGAAAGGTGAAGATAAAAGTGGTGTTAAAAGAGAGGGCCGGCCGGACACCGGCCAGGCAGGCAGGCAGGCGCGCCGGCGCGGCGGGTCGGGACGGGACCGCCTCGTTAGGAACCCAACCGGCCCCCGGCCAGGCCGGACCCGCCGGGACGGACCCGTCCCGCCCCGCCAGCGGAAGTGGTTCTTTACGTTGGTCACCGAGCACCACGCCACCGAGCGGGTTGGAAGCGAAGGGGGAGGGGAAGGGGCAGCAGGCGCGCAGTTCACGCCCTTCACCAGAGGACACATACACACACACACACACACACAGGCCGCCAGACCGTCCTCACGACCTCACCGGCGCGCCGCGGCGGTTCACCTGTTGCACAGGAGCACACCGTAAAGCCCCCATTTTCTTTCAAACGATTTTATCCGCGACTGTGGGTGGGTGCTTTCCGTGCGTCGGTGAGTCGATGGGTCGTCAATTACTATTACATAAATATTACATATCTTTTTTCATGAAGTAATGTCAAAACATGCAATTTTCTTCAAAACTACCAATATTAAAAGTAACATTTAATATTCCTCTGCACACGGTTAAAATGGGTCTGACGACCCGTCGGTTTGAGCGCGTTCCGTGCGTCGCAGTGTGGGCGCGTGTGACTGGCCGCGCGATGCCAGGGGGCGCGAGGTCGCGTGCAGAGAGCCCGGCCCGGCCCGGCCCGGCCCGGCCCGGCCCACCTGGACGAGTGTCCTCGGGACATCTGCTCTGCTGCACCGGGCGGGGCGGGGCGGGGCCCCCCATTTACATATAACTTTCCTTTGGATCCGCCAGCAACAGCACTCCATCCCCGCAGTGCGCGCACCTTCACGCCGGAAGTCGTACTCGCCAACGAGGACGTGATATTTCTCTTCAAAGAAAACCGTAATAACAGACACATCATCTTTTGCCGAGTCCAAAGAGAGATAAAGAAAGAAAAACAAAACGGATGAAATGCTGCAGATATTTTAGGCTCCTCGCGGGGGGGCCACCGCACCGGCTCGGCTCGCGTGACCCGGCCCGCGGGGCAGCTCGAGCTACTGCAGCGGGGGCTCGAGCCCGGGGCTGAGCGTAGTGGGCCCGTGCTGAGCTTGGGCGGGGCGGGGCGGGGCGGGGCGGGGCGGGGCGGGGCGGGGCGCGGCGGGGGCCTCCAGGGTGTCGGACAGGTTAGCGACAAACACGCCGGCCTAGTCGCCTGGCCCCGCCCCGGCCCAGCAGCAACAAGGATTTATGCGGCGAGAATAAGTTTTAAGGCTTGTTCCGGGTGAGGTATGTCTCCCCGCCCGCGATACTCCAGGCCGGCCGCGCGGCGCGGCGCGGGGGTATGGGGGGGGTGGGGGGATATTTATTGTGTAGGAATAGTAAATGCTACGCTACGCGGCCAGGCGGAGGAACTGGGTGCCCCGGTACCCGGTCTGCAGGGTGCTTGCTCCTCTGCCCCGCGCAACCTGACCGGATGCGGAGAGAGGGGGAGGGGAGGGGAGAGAGGGAAAGGGAGATGGGGCAGCAGAATCAGAAAATGAATGGAAAGGAATGAATGGAGAGTGGAGGGGCCGTGCCACGCTGCCCTGCCCTGCTGGGGCCGGGGACGGGCTGGGTGCTGGTCCTCCTGGTGAGGCTCCTGCCCCGCCCCGCCCCGCCCCGCCCCGCCCCGCCCCAACCCGACCGGAGGATCCCCATCCCGACGCAAATCAGGTTTCGTTTCACCGTCCCGAGTGCGCGCCCCCCGCAAGACTGCCCCGCCCCACCCCGCCCGGCCTACAGCGGATGCTGCTCCGATAACATCTTTACTTTCTGGTGACCACTCTGAACGACACTCTCCGGAGCAGCGGCAGCAGCGCCAGCAGCAGCACACCGACAACGCCGAGCTGGAAATTGTATACCGTTTACAATAACGTTGAACTTTGTGGCCGAGTCGCTAGCCTAGCCTAGCCGTCGCACGGGAGTGTAGTAAGTCGGGCCCAGCGCCCAGCCCAGCCCAGCCCAGGCCCGGTGGTCACGCTGTATCAGATGGCTCTCCCCCTAATTGGCTGATCCCTGTGCGCCTTCTTCTACTCCTTTTCCCGTGGCGTGGCGTAGCGCAGGGGGGAGATTGTGAGTCGCACCCACCACCTTTAAAACACCTCCGCTGCGCGATGGCGTGCAGCGGGAGCAGGGCCCCACCCCATCCCGCCCCGCCCCGCCCCGCCCCAAGGACACCAACACGAGGCAGCGCGGCAGCCACCCATAGCCCGGCCCCGGCGGACATGCAGGCGAGGCCATGGGGCCTCCCGAATATTTGGGAAGAAAGAACAGCCCCATGCATCACCACTCCGTTCCACTCCACTCCGGCGTGCCGGGGCGGGGCGGGGCGGGGCGGGGCGGGGCGGGGCTTGAGCCCACACGCCCCGACACGCCCCACTGCCGCCCAACCCCGCACCGCACGCGCCAAGTGCCTCTTATTTATGGCAAAAATAAAAGCGGGATCAAGAGCGGGCGGGCGTGGCGTGGCGTGGCGTGGCGTGGCGTGGCGGGCCGCATGATGCATTACACCCCTTCCCCTCCACTCTGTGGGTCAGCGGGCGGGCCGGGCCAAAGTGTCCCCCGGCCCCGCCCCGCCCCGCCCCGCCCCGCCGGGCGCGCGCTCTGCAGGCGGCGCGGGGAAATCCGAAAAATGTAGCCACCCCTCTCTCTGCCTGGCCTGCCCTCGCCGCCCTGCTGCAGTAAGATTTATCGGACGACGGCCCGGCCCGGGTCGGTCTCGGCCTCAGCGCGGAGGAGGCGGAGAAGGCCCTCCTCGAGCTGCAGTCGACACGGGCCCGGCAGCGCGCTCACCTCACCCCTGGCCGCCCCGCCCCGCCCGGCCCGCGCGCGGCGGAGAGATGCCCCCCTCCTGATTCGGCTGTGCAAATAACGAACGGCCGGCCGGGCCGCTGCAGGTGCGCGTCGTGCTCGCGCCGGCCCGGGCGCTGACGCCACGCCACGCCGCGCCACCTCACGACGCCCGACCCGACGCCGCTCGTGTCGCGGCGAGGCGCGGCGCGGCGCGGTCGGTGTGAAATCTATCGATTGCCGCTAATTAATTATTCCCCCCGGCCGCTGCTAATTTCGCCGATGCAGCTGCTGCTGTGGTGGGTACCTACCGGTCTGGCTGGCGGGGGCCGCTGCGGCGCCGTCGGGTCGCCGTCGTCCTCCTGGAGGTCATCCTGGAGGGGCGGCGGTGACGGCGGGGCGCTCGCCTCCTGCCCGGGGGCGGCGCGGTGCTGGGGACGACGACTAGAGGAGGCGGGGGCGGGGGCGGGGGCGGGCCGGGGGCCCGGCCGGGGCTCACAGCCAGGATGCAGCGGCGGACACGCCGCTAGACGGGCGACACGAACCCGCCGCCCATTGTTGGCGAACTGGAACAATATGAATGCAACAATTAGATGTTATCCATTTTGAAATAATGGAACGATGAATGAGCACAACATGGCGGGGCGGGGCGGGGCAGTGGTATGAATGGACAGGGGTGGCGTGGCGTGGCTGGCGTACTCGCGGCTGTGCAAAAGGGACGCCCGCCCTGCCACATCCTTTAACATTCCCAGGTTCATGTCATTAACAGGGAGACGGGCGCGGCGCCGCGCTCGGTGGCGGCCGGTGGCGGCGAAGCCATTCCAACAGCGTGTTCTACTAATAAATTTATTTGTATCGCCGCAGAGAAATCTGTTGAGACGTTCGGGGCCCGGCGCGCGCGCGTGTGTGTGTGAGTGCGTGTGCGTGCGTGTGTCGCGCCCGGTCTCGCCTCGCGCGCGCGGTCCAGCGAGATCTAATAAATGGTGGCCAGTAGGCACGTGCGAGAGAGAGAGGAGGAGAGGGAGAGATAGAGATACAGAGAGCGAGAGCGAGGGCAAGGGAGAGAGACAGACAGACAGAACACGCGGTAGTTATTCTGGACGGGAATATCGATCCTTTTTAACGCCAAAGCTTGTTATCTAAACGTCCTAATCGTTAGCGGGTGAGAAATGAGGGCAAAGGGGTCGGGGCGGGAGAGCCGGACTTAATGAGATGTAAACTGAGCTGGCGTACCTTTTGTAAAAAGGCTTAAAGGCGGTGCTCTCGTTGGGACTAGGCGTGGCTCCGGTGTTGCCATTCATCATATGGTGCTGCTGCTGCTGCTGCTGCTGCATCTGGTGCTGATGCTGGTGGTAGGGCGACACCGTGCCCTCGTCCCCCGAGTGCATCGGCGACCTCTCCTTGACAGGCGACATCTCCTGCATCTGCGGCTGCTGCATCTGCTGCAGGTGGGACTGTGGGTGCTGCTGCTGCATTTGGTGGTGCTGCTGCTGCTGGGGGTGCTGCTGTAACCTATTGTAGTTGTTGGGACTGGTGGCCTGCATGTAGTGCTGCTGCGGGTAGGGTGGGCCCTGCTGTCCCTGCTGGCCCTGCTGGGGCTGCAGGTTGCCCTGGAAGCAGTTGAGGTTGCCTGCAACGCTCGGCAGCTTCATGTTGGGCGGGGTCTGCGGCGGCGTGTCCGTCTGCACCTCCGGGAAGCCGGGGCCGCCCCCGCATCCTCCGCCGCCGAGGGCGCCGCCGCCCGGGTGGCCGCCCCCGCTGTAGGAGCCGCCGCCGAAGAAACCGCCGCCGCCGCCTCCGCCGCCTCCCGCGTACCGGGAGTAGGGCGCGGGGGCGGCCGCCGACGGCGACATGGACGCGGAGGGCAAGGCGAAGCCGTTCATGCCCATGCCCCCCATGCCGGGGGCGGGCCCGCCGCCGCCGCCCGCGCACGAGCTCGGCCAGGGCTGACCGCTGCCGGGGGGCGGCGGGGGTGGCGTCTTGCAGGCGGCGGTGTCGGCCAGCGACCAGATCTTGGGCTTGGTGGCGGGCAGCGGCACCCCGGGCTCGTCCTTGAGCATGAGCCCGGGCAGCCCCTGGAGGCCCTGCTGGTGCAGCGGGTGGTGGTACGGGTGCTGCATGTGGTACTTCCGCTCGTCCAGCTCGTCCATGTCGTCTTCGTCCTCGTCCAGCTCCAGCTTACTCTGCTCCGACTTGACCATGTGCATGCCGTCTGCAACACACGAGCACAGTAACTTCAGTGCATAGTCCCCAACAACCGTTTTCCTAAACCCCCGCGCCGTCCCGCGGCCGCGGGATCGGAGCGGAGGGGGAGAACACAGAAGCAACAAGGCCAAATACGGGGCCATAAAAATCTTGCCGGGCCGGAATGCAAATTTTAAGTGGGGCTCCGGAAGGGGAAATCCGCTGTGGTCGCCGACTGTTAAACCAAGTCTCGGTTTCGGTTTCCTGCGCGGACGGCGGCGGCGCTGCGTTGCGATTCAGAGGGGCGCCGAGGGGCACTGCGTCCGCCCCGCCCCGCCCCGCCCCGCCCCGGCCCGGTCGACCACTCTTCCTTCTCCGTTTATTGCCTTTTCCTCCGGGGAGCCTCGGCGCGCCGCCGCCGCCGCCCTGGCTGGGGGGTGGGGACGGCTCCCGGCGGCGTCAGGAGGGGCGGCGGCGAGGCGACCGGAAATGCGGTGGCGAGGCACACTTCCAAGAGGTTGTTCGGACATCGCGCCGATGGGGCGGTTCCGATCGCCGTGCCACTCAGCGCAAAAGCAGCAGCACCCTCCGCCTCCCCCACCCACCCCCTCCCCCGCCACGCCACGCCACGCCACGCCAGACCACGCGCCAGTCGCTAAATTTTACAATGGTCATTCTTTCCGAGGGGAGAATGGCCTGTTCCGGACCTGGGAATGGACTGGCCCGCTAGCCCTGCCCTGCCCCGCCCTGCCCACTCGGCTCCGGCTCGGAGGGTGAAACAGATTTCGGGTCTTGGCAGCCCCGCCCTACCCCGCCCCCCGCCCCGCCCCGCCCCGGCACCCGGATCGGCCCTGGGCCCTTGGGCTCCAGCAGCACGCACGGCGCGAAGCGTCGCACGATGAAAGGGATGGAAAGCAGCCGTACGGAAAGAGGAGGGGCGGGGGGGTGGGGGCGTGAGAGCCGAGAGGGTGAGAGGGAGGGAGATGGAGTCAGAGGGATAAGCCCAGTGCGAGAGAGAGGGAGAGAGAGAAGGAGAGATTGGGGCGCCCGGCCGGGGTGCGCAGTGCGCAGGCGGCGGCGCGAGAAGGGGTGAATATGCTACAAAGTGTTGAAGCAGTGATGTATCATGGAGGAGGGTGGGGGCGACGCCCCGCCCCGCCCCGCCGCGCGCTTGGGGTAGATCCTATTGACGCCCGGCCCGGCCCGGCAAGGAGAGGAAAGGGAGCAGTTTGCTTTTATTTTATTCAATTCAATAGGGAATTGTGTTGTTGGCTTTTTCCGCGGCAGTAGCGGCTTTACTTGGCGTTGCAACTTGGGCAACTATTTATTTTTTTTACTCCGCTTTTTATTCGCCTTTAGACGCACCGCGGTGTTGGAGAGGGAGGACATATTAATTTGTTCATACTGCCCCAGTCCGTGTCCTCGACTTGTATACGCTAGTTCCCTATTGCCTCTGCTGTGGTGCCGAATAATACTTCTAATAAATGCCTTGAAATATTTCGAGTTCTCCCCCCATTCTCTTGTCCCCAAACAAAACGATATTTCCGCACGGAGCCAAACTCGCTTCACGTCACCTCATCAAGAAGCCCCTCGTCGAGGAGGCGCCACCCCACCCCACCCCACCCCGCCCACCGACCCTCCACTCCCGGACTCATCCACCTCACCGTAATTAACATTTGCGTTTGGGGTGACGGTAATCCTCAACTTGATAATCCTCGCCAGCCGACTTTTACACCAATAGTGAGACGGGCGGGGCGGGCCGGGGCGGGGCGGGGTGGGGCGGACAGGCGGGGTGCACCTAATGATTAAATGAGCCCGGGACCCCGCCCCGCCCGGGACGCCTCGGCGCGGCGCCTCCCTCGCCCGCGGCTGGCGGGGCTGGGCGGGGCGGGGCGGGGCGGGGCGCCGACCCTCCCTGGCGCTAAATGGCTGCTGTTTGGTAAGAGGAGCTTAAGTAACGGCTCCAGCCCCGGGCCGGGCCGGGTCGGGGTGGGCTCCCCTCTAGCTCGCTGAGGAGGGTCTCCTGCTTGCCGGCGCGGCGCAGTCTGAGTGATTTCATTAGGGCCCCACATAGTACACCCGCGCGCCGCGCCGGCGCCCGCCCGGCACCTTCAGGCAGCGCGCGACCTTGACGCGTACGCCACGTGACCTTGACGACGTCCTTGACACATTCTGACCCCGCGGGGTGGGGTGGGGCGGGGCGGGGCGGACAACGGGCTCTGCCGGCCCAAGCGGCACGCGGCCGGAGGGCTGGCGCGGCCGATAAGGAGAATAGAGTGTACTCGTCAAGCAGCGGGCGACGGCGGCAAAGAGTTGGCGCAAGTTTAGCCCTATGGCCTGGGGCGGGGCGGGGCGGGGCGGGGCGGGGCCGGGAGGGCCAAGAGGTAGGGTTGGAGACAAAGAAGGAGAGAGAGATTTGGCCCGGCCCGGCGAGGGGGTTGGATCCGAGGGGTTGGACCCGGGCCGGGCCGGGCGGCACGCTCTAGGTCCCGCAGGGGGTCGGGTCGGAGGCCGCTTATTTCAATAAGCGCTCGTTTATCTCGTATCAGAACACTAACCGGACTCCCCTCCCCTCCCCTCCCCTGCCCGCCCCGGGCCCGCTTCTACTCGCCAGCAGTCCGTTTGTGTGCTTTTCGCTGCCGCGAGGAAACACGACTGCAGATCCCTATCTGCTTCATTCCGTTTCCGATGAATTATGACTGCACGCTTTTAGGGCTGAATTGTTTTTACGGGCGAAAGCATGAGGCATATCGTGAGGACCTCCACTCTCTCTTTCTCTCTCTACCCGTACCGCTACCCCTCCTCCCACGCCGAGGACGGTCGGCGCGTCGCCGGGAAAAAAGGTTAAAAACTAACAAGCTCTAACACTGCGGCAGGCCGGGAAAAGGGAGCGAGGCGGGTTTCGAACCATCCACTCCACAGTTGCCAAGCTGGCGCTTTAACCACTGAGCCAGCCGGCCGACATGGTATTTTATTTTTAAAGGTACTAGACTCATCTCTGCGTCTGGAATGGGGCTGCAAGGCGAAGGCGAACTGCACAAGGTGCGGCGGAGCGGCAGTCAGCGGCAGTGCGCCCTGCAAACCCGCGCCTCACTCCCACGAGTCACCACCTCCCGCGGAGAGGGTGCAAGTGAGCGAATGAGAGGGAGAGGGAGAGAGCGGGAGAGAGGGAGAGAGAGAGCGGGAGAGAGAGAGAGAGAGCGGGAGAGAGAGAGAGAGAGAGAGAGAGAGAGAGAGAGAGAGGGGGGGGGGGGTGGACTCCCTGCCGGCCGGGGGTGGCCGGGCTGGAGGGGTGGGCGCTGCTGCTATGCGCTCGCTGCTTGAGATCGCGCCCGATACGAGGGCGACTCGCTAAACGGCTTTATTCTCCAGCGGATTACCCCGCGCGCGGCCCGCTGCTCAACCCCTCGGGCCGCTCGCGCCCCGCCCCGCCCCGCCCCGCCCCGCCCCGCCCTGTCAGCTGCATTACGTCATTTAAGAGTCATCATTCCTCCGCCTTCCTATCGGCCACCTTCTCTCTCTGTCCGTGCGGAGCTGAGCAGGGCGGTGCCCCCGCACGCTGTCGAGTGTTTGCCGTCGGTCGCAACGCCGCTGCCGCTTTTTCCCCTCCATCCGTCCCGTAATTAAGTGAATCTTCGAGTGCTCTGCTGATCCCCTACGGCCGAGCGCGGCGAGGGGGCTACTCGGGCTGCAGGGTAAACACTCATCGTCAGCCCACGGGGCAGGCGGGCGGGGCGGGGTGGGGCGGGGTGGGGCGGGATGGGTGCGCGGCGCGTGGGCGACAGGAGCAGGCGCGGCGCGGCGCGGCGCCGACACTCCCATCGCCCACACCTGCGGCTCAAGGAACCCCACCGTCCTAATGGCAGGCAGGCGCAGGCAGGACGGTGGCCTGGCCGGGGCCGGGGGGAAGAACCGGGCCAGCCTAGGCGGCTCTTCAAATTAATATCGTCTCCGGGTTAAAGGCTAGGCCCTGCTCGGCGCGTGGAGTGCGGAGGCGATGGCGGCACGCGCGGGCGGGGCGGGGCGGGGCGGGGCGGGGCGGGGCGGGGCGGGGCGGGGCGGGGCGCGGGCCCCCCACTGGTGCCGCGGCCGCCGCCTCGCCAGCTCACGTGCCCCGCTGCCATAGATTTCAATGGTCGCAGCAGAGCAAGGCGGCGAGGCCCTCGGCTCGGCCGCGGGTTGTTCCTAATGGGGTGCACCATTCGGCGCCATCACCGCCACGGCGGCCGCGGCCCGGTGCAGGGCCGACTGAATCATCTCCTTGGTCCCGGCGAGACCCCACCCCACCCCGCCACACCCCACCCCGCCCCGCACCGTGCTACCCCGCCGGGGCAAGTCGAAGCACCAGTGCTGCTAAGAAAATTAGTCCAAAAGTAATCCAGACACGGTACTGTATAGAGAAAAGTGGCCGGCATCTGCGACAGCCTACTAGGCGACACCTTACCACCGGTGCGTGCAAGTTGCCTGATAAGCAGGCGCAGATGCAGCCAGCTCAGCTCCACTTTGGCTACTTATTGCCCACTTTTCTGGCACCGCGACGACCACGACGCCGCGGCGGCGCGGACCGAAGCGGGGTACACTATGATTTATACTCGTCTAGTTATCATCAATAATTCTCTGCCGCGGGGCCGGGCGGGGCCGGGCGGACAGGTGCATTGGGCCCCGCTGCCCCCCCCCCCCCTCCCGCCCCCCGGCCCGTCGTGATAAATACGTCATTTGAAATGGGAAGGCGACGCGACGGGAGCGCTGTCACCAGGTCTAAGTGCTGCCTCGCCTCGACAATGTTTAATTGTGAGTCTTTGCCGTGCTGTTGGGGCGGGGGCGGGGTGGGGCGGGGCGGGGCGGGGCGGGGCGGGGCGGGGCCAGGCATAGGGTTGGGCAGAGCAGAAGGGTACAGATCAGAAAACACGAACCGGCGCTCAAATATTAACGGGCCACTTTCTACGCGCGCGTCCGGCCCGTCCAGTGCCGTGTCCGGGCCGGACCGAGCCGAGCAGGCGAGGGGCCGGCCGGCCAAAGATTAGCTGCCCAATTTATTCATTCACAAGCAGGGGAAAGGGGTAAGAGCGACGGGAGATAGGCAGGCGCGCCTGGGGGCGGGTGAGGCGTGCCGTGGCGGGGCAGGGCGAGGCGGGGCGGAACGCCCGCTGATCTGTCGTGTCGCTATGACTGGCGTCGTCGCCGGCGTCAATCCGGACCGGTGTCGGCCCCGATGTGAGATAGCAGCGGCGCCCCGCCCCGCCCCGCCCGCGGCCTTGATTCCTCTCCCACGAGCCCCGCCGCGCCCCGCCCCGCCCCGCCCCGCCCTCCACCCCGGTGCGCTGCTGATCTGTGACTCGACACATTTTTACTTCCCGCCCGCCGCAAGCAGGACGGCACGAGACAGCCAGCCCCTCGCGACCTGCCGGTGGTCACGTGGTATGTATAGACCCGTGTGCGTGCGCGCGCGCGCGTGCGCCCGTATGTTTGTGTTGCAGGGAGGAATAATCTGGCGCGCGTCGAATTTTCAGAACATTAAGTGTCCGGAGCCCGTTGGGATATTTATGGCCGGCCAACCTGACATGACAAATGCCCCTGAGCATCGCCATCCTATCCCGGTCGGCCGCGCCACGCCACGCCACGCCGCGCCACGCCACGCCACGCCCCAGCCGGTCTGCGTGTGAGCCGGCGACGTCAGCGCCCTCCTCATCCTGCTAGCAAAAGTCCGACCTATTTCAAACCCCGCTCCCACTATTGCACCAAGAGCGCGCGCCACGGCAGAGCTCTTTGGGACAATAACCAACCCCGCGCAGTTGTAACATTTTCTCAGGTTACACGCGTCGTACGCATGCCGCTCCGGGGAAAATAAAATGTAAAACAAACATATGTATATAAACGAAAACCTGACGAAGGAGCGAAATAAAGTCCTGATCGCTACCTGCTGTGCGGAGCGTAATGATATGTGACGGTCCGTCCCGCCCCGCCCCGCACTGTCGCCCCTCTAATATATACACGCGCGCATTACGTATGCCGCTCGAAATATCTTAATATTTTACGGGGCGGGGCGTACCGGGTGATGTACGGCCGCGCGGTGGGCACGCGCTGTGTGTGTGTGAGCGTGCGTGCTTGTGTGTGTGTGTGTGTGTGTGTGTGTGTGACGCCGCGACGGTGATGCCTGAGCGCAGCATCGTGCAGGGCTGCCAGTAAAGTAGGCAATGAGTAGCCCGAACACAGTGGAGTAGAGCGGGCTGCATCCGCGCCTGCCTACCAGGCAGCACATGACCACGACCACGGGCGCCTAGTAGGCAGGCACAGATGCAGCCCGCTTTACACCACTGTGTTTCGGCTGCGCATTGCCTATTTCTCTGCGACAATAACACAAGCACCGAGGCCAGAAAGACTGAGATATGTACTCTTAAGCCCCCTACAGTAAACTCATTTCGACGCGGATTCCACATCCACCACTATAATTTTCTTTTTTCATCAGTAGTTTTGTCCAACACATGTTGTTCCCTTAGCGGATCCGAGTCGTGCTCGGCGAGGCACGCAAACGAATCCACGCACACACACACACACACACACAGCCAAACGCGCGCGCTAACAGTGGTGGCGCGGGGCCGCGCTGCTATCGCGGCTGTGCGCACGCGAGGAGGGCCCCGCCCCGCCCCGCCACGCCGCGCCCCACCCCGCCACACTACGAAAGGTGGAGCCGTCGATACACAAAATATATGAAAAGCCCCCCAGAGCTCTGATAAGGCGACACGCTTGCCGACTGTTTAAATCTCGCACACATCCGCGTACACACACACACAGGCGCTGCACGCGGCCCAGCCCAGTGCCCAGTCTGCGCTGGGCGGCGCGCGACTTGCCCCCCCCCCCTCCTTATTACCCTTTTCACTTTATTGTGTGTCTGCGCCCCCATCCCCCCACCCCCACCCCCCTCCGCGGCTCTGTCGCGGTGGAGTTATGGATGTCGCCACACTGTAACGCCCCGGTGCAGTACACAACGCGTAATAACGCAAGCCGCGACAGCAGCGCGGTTCCCCAGTGTCTGGCACGTTCCTCTTTACCGAGATATTATGATTTTTTAAAAACATCACCCGCACAACGGCAAACCACGAATAGAGCAAGTAAAGCACACACATGTGTGCCTAAACGCGTCCTAGCGCGAGGTATGGAATCGAGCCCCGAGTACGTCTCTGAAAATCCGCACGGTGCCTCATGAGGCAGCCCCGCCCCGCCCCGCCCCGCCCCGCCCCGCCCCGCCCCGCCCCGCCACGCACAAGTACGAGTGCAGTGCGCGGTACGTACGCACTCGGCCGCTGGACGCCAGATTAGCCGCGCCCGTTTGGCCGTTAAACGACCTGCAGGCTGCAGGCAGGGCTGCGACCAGCGGGGCTGAGCTGCAGAACACGCCTCTATTTGCAGCCCCCCCCCCCTCCCCACCCCCCCCTGCGCTGCGCTGCTGACAGTCATACGCAGCGGCGGCGAACAAGATCGACACGCTCACACACGACAGGCGAGCCCGTCCCCCCCCTCTCCCTCTCTCTCCCTCTTTCTATCTTACTCCCTCGCTCTCCCACTCTCCCCCAGAGCGATTCACACCTGCAGAGAGTAAGCCGCGAGGGCCGAAAGACCCCCCAGGGGAACTCTCTTCCCTCATGTGTGTGTGTGTGTGTGGGTGTAGGTGTGAAGCCCCATGTGGGTCGTCCTCGGGTGTCCTCTGCCCCCTTGCCTTCTTTCCCAAACTGGATTGGGCCACCACACTACCCAGCGCCAGGACACAACGGCAGGACGGGCCTAAAAGAGGGACAGCAGGGGGGAGGGGGGTGGGCAAGAGGTGCCAAAAGGTGTCAATCGACCGACTCACTCACACTGCCATGGCAAGAAATTTGAAGAAAATCGAGCGAGAAATTTGACTCCTTCATATTTGCAGTGTTGGAGATGAAAACGCGGCCATAGCTCAGTGTGTGTGTGTGTGTGGATAATCTACACACCTATCGCACACCTAAAAGAGTGAGGGAAGAAAAAGTCCCTCTGCACTGGAAATCCAAGTGTACGAATGTCGCTCACTTGTAGGTGAGCAAATAAATTCACTCACTTGCAGGTGAGCAAATAACTATTCGGTCACTTGTAGGTACAAGTGAGTGAATGGTTATTCGCTCGCCTACAAGTGAGTGAATGGTTATTTGCTCACCTTACAAGTGAGTGAATTTATTTGGTCACCTACAAGTGAGCGACATTCACACACTTGGAGTGTGCCGTGGCATGAGTGCCTTTGGCAGGCAGCAGGCACGTACCTTTCTCGTCCCGCAGGCCCTGCTGCAGGCCCTGCTGCAGGCGCTGCTCCTTGTCCGCCTCCCGCTGGTGCAGCAGCATCTGCTCGTCCTTGTCCCGCTGGCTGCCGTTGCAGTTGTCGTCGCTGTCGCTCACGATGGCGTCCTCGTCGTCGTCCGTCTTGTTCTTGGGCTCCCACGTCATCTTGTTCTCCTTCTTGAGCCGGCGGCGCGCGTTGGCGAACCACGTCGACACCTGCGTCAGCGTCATCTTGGTGATGATGGCCAGCATGATCTTCTCGCCCTTGGTCGGGTAGGGGTTCTTCTTGTGCTCGCTGAGCCACGCCTTGAGGGTGGCCGTCGACTCCCGCGTCGCGTTCTTCCGCCGCGCCGCCAGGTCGTAGCCCGCGCCGTACCTGTGGGGCAGAGAGAGAGAGAGAGGTCAGGGGCCAGTCAGCAAAACGACAAAGACCAAAAGAAAGAGAGAGAAAATAAATTCTAAAACATAAACAAATCGTGGAACGCGACGGCGCCGTCGGGGTGCGTTACCCGCCCCGCCCCGCCCCGCCCCGTCAGGCCTCGCCCTGCAGGGCGTCGCGCGAGTTGAGAGATAAATCAATGAAGATTCGGCCATAAAAACGGTGGACAATGGGCACCCCCCGGCGGCCCCGGGCCGGGCCGGGCCGGGCCGGGCCTGGCCGCTGCGCTGTGCACACCGTGCCCACGACAACCAACGACAAAATATTTCCTTCCCAGTCTTTCACACACGCGCGCGCGCGAGCTCGCTCGGCAGCCGGGCAGAAAAATAAGGAGGGAAAAAAAGGGCGCATCGAGGGAAGGGGAGAGAGGGAGAGAGCGAGAGCGAGTGAAAGAGAGGGAGAGAGAGAGACCCATAGAAGGGCATGCGCGGATGTGGTGGTAGGTATACGGACGAGAACAAAGATATAAATAAAATGATAATAACACACAAAAAGGCGCGAGCGACAAATACTTTTAGTGTTCTTTTTCATACGGGGCGATGGATATATGAAAATAAAATAAACGGTATGTAAAGCACGACTCAAATATGAAATATGGTGTTGGTGTTTATTTATACGGAGTCGCCTGCCCTCCTGGCCGCTCTAACCTCAGGCAGCCGGAGCCGAGCTCCGGGGCTGCTCCGGGCCTCCTCCGGGGAGACACGCAGACGGGACGCACGGCGCCCTGCTGCTGCCCCTGTAGGGGCTCTGGCGGCCCTGGAGGACCTGGACGGCCCGGAGGCCCTGGAGGACCCAGAAGCCCTGGACGGCCCGGAGGCCCTGGAGGACCCAGAAGCCCTGGGGGACCCGGAGGCCCTGGAAGACCCAGAAGCCCTGGAGGACCCAGAAGCCCTGGACGGCCCGGAGGCCCTGGAGGACCCAGAAGCCCTGGACGGCCCGGAGGCCCTGGAGGACCCAGAATCCCTGGACGGCCCGGAGGCCCTGGAGGACCTCACGAATAAGCACTGCGCCTTCGCCTGGAATGTAGCAGGGTACGTGAAGGACCGGCTGCCGCTGCGCAGCCCTGCAACAGCTCAGCCTGGACCAGGGGCAGGGCAGGCGCGGGCACGCCAATGCAAATGCAACACCGGCGGACAGACAAGCAGGCAGACGGACGGACAGAGAGACCGCACACCGACACACAGACACAGACGCGCGCGCTGGACCGCATCAGGTTGGCCATCACACGGGCGCAAGTGTGTGCTTCATTCACTGGAACCGGACCGAGCAGGCCCTCCCCCCTTCTCTCCTGCGTCCTGCCTGGGCCGTGGTGCCATCATTCACCCGGAGTTCATTCATGACCATTGACTGCGCGGCCGGGGCTGCTGTCCTGGAGCTGGAGGGGAGAGGAGAGGGAGGAGAGGAGGGAAGGGAGGCGACAGCCCGTCCGCACCGCGTCCACGCGCCAGGCCAGGTCGCGCCGGCCCGGTCCAGCCCGCGGGCAGAGGAGAGGAGAGGAGAGGAGAGGAGAGAGAGGAGAGGAGAGGAGAGGAGAGGAGAGGAGAGGAGAGGAGAGGAGAGGAGAGGAGAGGAGAGGAGAGGAGAGGAGAGGAGAGGAGAGGAGAGAAGAGGAGAGGGGACGCGACACGACAGGCGTCGGACGCCCTTCGGACAAGGCCGCAAACGCGCCCTCCCTCCGCAAAGATGAAAAAAAAATATAGTACGTTTAGTGCGCGCCGTGTTTTTATTTTTATCCTCTACGATTTTAAATGGTAGCGTGAGCACATTGCGGTCATGCCGCACAGACTGAGTCATAGAAATAATCGAAGAATTCGATATCGGAGGTCGGAAACGGTTATAAGCGGTCCGGGCTGCGGGGAGCGGGTTACGCCCCGCCCCACGGCTGCAGGTCGTATCGTGTGGTTCGTGGAGCGGCGCGGAGTGACGGTGTGATTTGTACACTGAGTGCGCCCGGCCCGGCCCGGCCCCACAGCCACGCTTACATGCACCGGCCGCGCTCCAGTCGCCGAAATAATTGGCCGACACGCTGCGGCGAACCGCGGCCATTTGTTAGCATATAGGCCCAAAGCGCACTCTGCCAAGGTTTTTTTTTTTAATAAGTCGACTTTTTTTACAACTTTCTCAGTGTTTAAGGAATTTTTGGCGGACGACGACAAATTACGTCTCGGACTGTGTATTAGGGTTCTATCGCCCTGATGGCAATCAACCACGAGGATACCGTCAGGACGACGGCGGGCCGAGGACGACCGCGGTGGAGACGAGGACCTACAGGGCCAGGCCAGAGCGCGCCCCGGTCGCAGCTTGGCACCGCATTGAGTGGGGGCGGTGATCCGTGGCGGGGCGGGGTGAGGCGGGGCGGGGCGGGGCGGGGCAGCCCGGTCAGTCGGCCTGCCTGACCTCTCTAAAGGTGCAGCAGGACTCGCCGGCAACGCCCCTTCCCCCCCTCCCCCGCCGTCCCCGCCAAGTCCACCAGGCAGTCCCCGCCAGCCCTGCCGCCATACTTTGCGTTCCATCTGGCTCCATCCATCTGCCGGAACATTAGCTCGGGGCGTGGCGTAGCGGGGTGTGGCGGGGCGGGGCGGGGCGGGGCCGGGGCGTGGTGGGACAGCCGTAGTTCTTCCGGTCGCGTTCGCAATTCCCCGTGACAAGGAAAGGGCGGTGAGTGGGCGTCTCCCTGAGCCGAGCCGAGCCGGGCAGGGCCGAGCCGAGCCGGGTCAGAAGGTGGGCAGGACTCTTATTCTGCTTTGCTCCGCAGGGCCTGCCTATTTCTCGACTGCCAGGCCCACCCCGCCCCGGCCCCGCCCCGCCCGCACCACCTCACCTCTCCACCTCACCGCCGGGTGAGGACTTACGCCTGCCCCGCGGCTCACAATGGCGGAATAAAGGCAGGGATTAGGAGGAATAAGCAAATACTCCCCCGGGGGCGCCACTGAGGCGGGAAGTTCAAACCGGGGCGCCCCGCTCCGCCCCACCCCGAAGCCCACCCCCTCGCTCGCCCCGGGTGTGAGAGTGGCTGAGCGGCTACGGAGAGGGAGAGAGAGAACCTCGCACTCTAGGGGGGATCGCTTTATCGGAAGGGGTGGTGGTGGTGCAAAGTGTGTGCGTCGGAGAAAAAGAGGAAGGGGGGTAACCGAAGAAAAAGGGGGTGGAAGGAGAAAGAAAATAAGGAGAAGCAATGAGGAGAAGGAGGAGGAGGTCCGCGAGCGTGCGTCGCGTAGGGTCGGGTCGGGTCTCACCCTGGGAAAGATTGAAAAGCAAGTCAGCGTAGCGGAGCGGTTTGAATAGAGCAAGGCGCAGGGCGCCGCCTGCAGGGGCCGTGCAGAGTCAATATGCTGATATGGACGGGATAAACAAATGGGACGCGCGGCGCCGTAGCCGTCAGAGAGAGAGAGAGGGGGGGAGGGGAGGTGAGAGGAAGAAAACACGGGAGGAACGCTCGCCGCGGAGAGCACACGGTGTACACCGACATGTCCGACAGCACGAGGGATGAAAAAGGGGTTGGACAGAGAGACGGAGGAAGCGAGCGGGAGAGAGAGAGAGGGGGAGGTTGAGAGAGAGAGAGAGAGAGAGAGAGAGAGAGAGAGAGAGAGAGAGAGAGAGAGACAGAGAGACAGAGAGACAGAGAGACAGAGAGAGGTGGGGGGTGGGGGCAAGCGCTGCTGTCGCGTCGTCCTTGTCATACTTTTAACAGGCGCACACGGCGACGCGACGCTCGGCCGGGCGACAGCCATCATTAAAAGTAAAGAGCATCCGGCCGCCTGGCGGGGCGGGGCGGGGCGAGCCGCGACCAGGACCATCAGATAGCAGCAAATTGTCATCTGTCGCGGGTAATTATTCCTCCCCGTGATACGGCTATAATGTAATAACAGGACGTTACGTCGTTTGTGCACACGAGGCGCGCGGGGCGGAGGGGTTGTTGCCGCGCGCGCGCGCACACACACACACACACACACACAGAGGTGTTCTTGCTGCAATCGCGTAGGGGGCGTTGCCGCGCGCCGCTGCACGCCCCGGCCTGCCCCGGCCCGCCCGAGAGCCAATGGATGGGGTGACTTGAGTCGAATCAAACATCAGAGCGCGGGGCGGGGCGGGGCGGGGCGGGGCGAGGCGAGGCCGAACGGATTTATGATCAGAGCGGAGCGCGGGGCGTTCGGTCCGGGCCGAGCCGGCTCGAGGTGTATACGGGCGGGGCTGGGCGGGGCGGGGCGGGGCGGGGTGGGGCGGGGCGTCGCAAGGTGTTGGTTCGTGACAATGAGCCCCTTTCCCCACCAGTAGTACCGATCGCGACGCCAGATACGCCGCCCGGCCGGCCCGAGCACAACGCCTCGCGCCCCGCCCCGCCCCGCCGCGACCACGCAGTCCAGCAAACACACGCACGAACAACACCAATACTCTCTCCTCTCTCTTTTTCAGAAAAAAGAAATTGTTTAATTGGGTGACATTCTAAAAACGGCGTGCGATGTACGAGTCCGTATACAGTCCTGCAGGGCGAGGAGCGGGGGGTCGTCAATTTCGATATTACTCCACACCCAGGCTTGATAGTACCTCAAATGTTACTTCAATTTTACACAAATTACTGGTAATATTACACATCTTTATTCATGAACTATGTCAAAACATGCAATTTGCTTCCACTGTATTTTGTGTGGAAACACTTGTTTTCAATTTATGGCGACGAAAACTGCTTTTAAAAATCAAATGTTACCAATATTACCAGTGATATTCAATATTCCTCCGTACATGCGGTTTAAATGAGTTGACGGCCCCTCGGCCAGGGGCCCTCTTCTGCTCCGGTTCCCATCCTCCTACATCCACTCCGCGAGCTACTCCTCTGCTCCTGGGGCTTTTACACGGGGCTCACTGCGACTAACAAGGCAGCTGCTGGGCGCGGAGCAGGGTCGAGGGAGGGGTGGAGGGGGGGGGGGAGGTGGTGGAAGGGGCGGAGCGTCGTTTGGCGCGGCGCCACCCCAAGGGCTGGGCTGGGCTGCGCTGCGCCAGGTTACACATATGACCCCGGCCCGCAAGCCGCTCCATCAGCGCCCCGCCCCGCCCCGCCCCGCCATCCCCATTCCGACACGCCATAGTATTATCCGCACGTGCAAATCGGGCCGGCGGCGGGGTGGGGCGGGGTGGGGCGGGGTGGGGCGGGGTGGGGCGGGGCGGCGACGGCGCGGCGCTCAACGTGCAGATTATAAACAGGGATGTCGTAGCCAGTGTTCAGTCAGGCGAGGGAATTGCAGATTCGCCTATTTCACGCTCCCCACCTCTCATCTCTCTCTCTCTCACTCTCTCTACTAGCGGGCAGACACTCTACCGCACGAGCGCACCAACGCGGGCACAAAAAAAAAAGGGGGCGGGGGAGGGGGTCAATCGCGAAACGAAACACCCGCACACCCTTCAGACCCCCGAGAAAACAAATATTTCTTTGCGCGGGAAAGGGGCCCGAATACTTTACCCCTTTCTAAATAATGAGCACGTGTCTTGTCTGCATATAAATCTCCTTGTTGTGGCCGTAGGCGCCTGGCCTGGCCACCGCTGCTGAATATGGAGCTCCCCTCCGCTACCCCCGGCCCGGCCCGGCCCCGGCGCCGACGCTGTCCTCGCCACGTCCCCCACGGACAGAGGAGGATTTTCGCAGAACCCTTTCCCCATTCTACTCGCGCCCGTTTCTTTTCCAGGCGGCAAAACGCCAGTCCCGCCCTGAACTACAATTTTTTCCCCTCGTTCATAAAACAATAAACTCCACAAAAAGAAGAAAAAAAACCAACCGCTAGACCACGGCGACGACGCGATGTCCAGACAAATTACCAGTTAAATTTACAGCCGCGCGCGCGCTATTCCGTCGTCGGGCTGAAATTACCCATCAATTGTTTTCAAACAGAAAAGGCGCGCGGCGGCGGCAAAGGGAATTGGAGGGGGAGGGGGGAGAGAAATAGAGAGCGGGAAACACAAGGGAGGAACAGCCAGAGGAAGCGGGAGGGGGCGGAGGGGTTGGGAAGGACCAAAAGGGGTGGGTGGGCGCGCGCCTGGCGGCTGCCGAGCCGAGCCCTCCAGGGGGTGGGGGAAGCTTGCTAAAACATAGAGCGCGCGGGGCGGGGCGGGGCGGGGCGGGGCGGGGCGGGGAGAGGGGGGATTGTATTCTGCGACTGAGGCCGGGCCGGGCCGGGCCTGTGCGCCATTGTTCTTCCGCTAATAATAACTCATACATCACGTGGCCTGCCCGAAACACGATTAGGCAACCACACAGCCCCGCGCGGCTGTTGTTTGTCTAGTAATTTATAAATCTACCTCTCTCGCACTCTCTTACCGGCCGCTCTCTCTCTCTCTCTCTCTCTCTCTCTCGTGGCCCATCGCACTCTCTTCCCCCTCTCCACACCTACCCCCTTCCCCTCGTCGATACTTGGCAAACGCGCAGTAAATCACGACCAGCACTGCGCTTTCCAGATTTAGCAGCCCCCTCCTCCCCCTCCCTCTCTCTCTCTCTCTCTCTCTCTCTCTCTCTCTCTCTCTCTCTCTCTCTCTCTCTCTCTCTCTCTGTCGTACATACGCACACATGCATCTCTCCCACTTCGACAAGACCCTGTTCTACTCTCCAACCGACCACTCCAACAATATTGTGAAATTCAAACTTTCAGGCTGCGGGCTTTGCTCATCCCCTTGAGCCCATCCCCCACAAATCCGGTACATACCCTCACAAATACACACACACACACACACACTTTGCAAGTAAAACAAACAACAACAACAACACAACGCGGCCGCGTAACGCGCAGTCATGCCAAAGGCCGCGGCGGGGCGGGGCGGGGCGGGGCGGGGCGCGGCGGGGCGGGGCGGGGCGGCGGCGGCGGGCGGGCGCGGCCCGAGCGAGATGTAGATTAGCGCTGTCTTCTTGCAATTACGAGCGATAGCATCTCACATTCCCAAAGAGTCGCTGTTAATTCGGGTGAGTCGCCTCGACAAGCAAGCAGTCGCAGGCAGGCCGCGGGAGGGGCAGGGCGGGGCGGGGCGGGGCGAGCTCAGCGCGCCAGAAAAGAAAAAGAAAAATGAAATTCTTTAAGGAGGGAGAACAATCACCAAGTAGTATACTCGCAGCTGCAAACAACGCGGAAATAATAAACCCGCCTGAAAAGGATCCTTGTGCGAGATTTTTCATTTTCGCAAAAAAATTTCTGTACAGCAGCCTTCTAAAACTCAAGCTTGGCGGGTTGGCTGGAACACGCCCACGCCAGCCACCCTCCGTGCCACACCCGCAGCGCGGCGGTCACGTCAATCCATATCGCCCGGCCGGCCGCGCGGGCGGGCGCGGCCCAGCCCCTGCCACTACCCGGGTAGGCAGTCCTGTCGAGCAGCCCAGCTCACCGGGTTGCCTACCTCGCGCCTGTCGACCACCGGGGCGCCTGGGTAGGCAATCCCGCCGAGCCGGCCGGCCCAGCCGGCGGCCTAGCGCGCCTCAGACGAGTCCCGGCCCGGTCGGGCTCTCCCGCCAGCAGATACAGATCGGACACGCCTGCCGCAGCTGCCGCAGCTGCCGCCAGGTGGCGCGCGCAACATCCTCCCGTAGATGCATTACCGCGCGACACGTGTTGCAGCGTTAAATTAAATTCTCGGAAATTTGCATACGTAATTTGTAGGTGGCGCGGCTGCGCCGGGGCTGCGCACAGAAGCGCCGCCGTGCGCGGGGTCGCGAGAGGCGCAAGACTCGGCCGCAGGAGATGAAATGATAACACACCGAGAGTACTTGTGTGTGTGTGTGTGTGAGCGTCGTCTCGCAATTGAAATGGCGCCGGCCCTGGGCGGGGATATTGAGGGAGAGAGGGAAGGAGAGAGAGAGAGAGAGAGAGAGAGAGAGAGAGAGAGAGAGAGAGAGAGAGAGAGAGAGAGAGAGAGAGAGAGCGAGAGAGAGAGAGAGAGCGGGAGGGAGAAAGAGAAGTAGGCAAGAGGGATGAGGTGCGGCGGGGGGCGGGGGAGGGGGGAGGGGGACGAGGCTGGGCGCTGGGCCCCACTCCACTCCTGCACTATTGGTTGTGCGGCCCGGGCTCAGGGGCGGGGCGTGGGGCGGGGCGCTGGCGGAGTGGGGCGCGGGGCGGGGCGCAGGAGCAGGCGGCTACTCCCCTAACCCCCCCCCCCTCCTCCTACCCTTGCGGGGGCTCCACAACTCCTAGCTCAACAGCAGCACGCCCCCCTCCAGGACGCCGCCGCCCGTAATCAATACAAACACTCTGTACACGAGCCATTTTGTCGCTGTCATCCGCTGCAGCAGCGCGCCGAGCCGCCAGGGGGCGCGTAACGTCGCGTAACCACCAAGTTAACATAAATATTACGTCCTACTCATTCCGGAAGTGTAATGAAAGGTTTTACAGGAGGATCATCGTGTCAAGCCTAAATATTCCCCGTATAGGCAGTCAACTCGGATCTATGCTCCTTTCTCCACAGAGCCGCAGGAAACACAAACACGCAAAAACAAATCGCTCAGCTGAAATTAAATGTAAAAAATTAGCACAACTGCTAAAAAGTTAACACGACAGCAGGGTAGCTTCAAAATCAGCTGCGCCAATACAGCTAAAAACTAGTACACCTGCTTAATTTCTTTTACTCAGACGCATTTTTTTTTTTTTTTTTTGGCGTGAATGTCGCACAACTGAAGGTGCGTAAACATCCATCTCTACACATTTATAGCCGTGAGAAATAAATTCACACCTTTACCTGTTGAAGTGTATGAACGGGAATTCACACAGCTACTACTGTGAGGCAATCATACACACTCGGTTTTTCAAGTAAGTGCGGGGGGCGACGCGAATCAAACAATTCCCAGCCGGGCGCGCGGCGGCACGCTTCCCAAAAGTGTGCGCGCTCTCGCGGCCTCAGCCGCCCCGCCCCGCCCCGCCCCGCCCCGAGAGAGAGCAAAAGAGTGACGGAACGCCCTCCCCCCGCACCGCCCCGCCCGCACGGTGATGGATGACGGTGAGTAGCGCGCCACGCGGCCGCGACACGAAGCCTCGTTTGTCAAACAGGCGATATCTTTTTTACATATACGAGTGCGCTAGTGCCCCTGCGTGGGGCGGGGCGGGGCGGGGCGGGGCGGGGCGGGGCGGGGCGGGGCGGGCCCCGGAGCGCTCAGGTTTATACCGCCATCTAGTTTACAGCGCGGGGGACGGCGGGTAGCGCCGCGAGGCTCAGGCTCGGCGGTCGCGACCGAGGGGTTTACAACCCCAAAGGGTTCAGGAGAACGGGACGGGACGCGCGCGGGGTTGTGCGGGACATATTGGGGTGGGGGAGGGGGGAGGGGGTGGGGGGCGGGGGTAAGCCATCGTGAAGCAGGAGCGAGGAGTGGTGACATCGTAGATAGGTACTCCCGCACGAGCTGAGCAGAGTGAGACAGTGAAAGAGGGGAGAGAGAGAGAGAGAGAGAGAGAGAGAGAGAGAGAGAGAGAGAGAGAGAGAGAGAGAGAGAGAGAGAGAGAGAGAGAGAGAGGCGTAGGGGTGAGGTTGAGGGTGAGTGTGATGTGAAGGACGTGAACAGACGGACTGTCATGAGAGAAAGAGAGAGCAGGAGGGAGGGGGAGAGGAGAGAGAGAGAGAGGATAGAGCGAGAGAGAGAGAGAGAGCAGCGGGGCAGACGCGCAGAGGGAGCGAGGGAGTCGCTATGGAGGTGCGTGTTGTGCTGCCGGCTTTTAGCAGGGGCGCGCGATAGGCGCGGCGGCGCGCTGTGCCATGCCATCGGGTCCCCAGGCAAAGTGCGGGCGGGGCGGGGCGGGGTGGGGCGGGGCGGGGCGGGGCGGGGCAGGGTGGGGCGGATGGCTACAAAAATGCGTAAGACGATGGATGGAAGCCCCGCCACATGTCGCGATCGACTGAGATGGAAGAGAAAAGAGAGAGGAGCTGGAGCAAAGAGCAGGAGTAGGGGCTGGAGCTGGAGCAGGAGCAGGAGAAGTAGCTGAGGAAGAGGAGCTGGAGCAGGAGTAGGAGTAGGGGCTGGAGCTTGAGTAGGAGGGGGAGAAGGAGCTGGAGAAGTAGCTGAGGAAGAGGAGCTGGAGCAGGAGAAGGAGTAGGGGCTGGAGCTGGAGCAGGAGCAGGAGTAGGAGCTGGAGTAGGAGCTGGAGAAGTAGCTAGGGAAGAGGAGCTGGACCTAGAGAAGTACGAGCTGCAGAAGGAAGAGCTGGAGCTGGAGCTGGAGCAGGAGCAGAAGCAGGACACAAGGTTCCTGCCTGACAGGAGGAGGACGTGCTTCTTTCATGGCTCCAGCTTCGTGCGACCACACTACCCTACCCGTACGATGCCACCTTCTCATTCGACATTACATGCTGCACGCTAAAGTAAAGAACACCACGGCTGAGCCCTCCAGAGTTGTTGGCGCGACACACTCCCACACGCCCACGCGTGTTCAAACACACACACACACAACTACACAGCCCCCGCGCGCAATACTGGGAGCAAGGGGGTTAGATTGCTGATCGCCCGATAAAGATCGCATCAATTTTAAATCAGTCGACAATGTCGCGGCCCTGCGCGGCCCTGCTCGGCCCGGCCCGACGAGCGGTATGGGATGGTCTGCGCGCACGCGACCACGTGCGTGTGTCCCCACGTCACCGATCATCTTCTCTCCCTTTAAAAAAAAAAAATGTTTTATTTTATTTCCTACGACGCGATTAAGCCTTTCATTGACGGGCAGAGAGCGGAGAGCAGCTGCTCCCCGCCCCTCTCCCCGAGCAGGTAGGCAACACGCCTTATCCCCCCCCCTCTCCCCTCCGCCCCGTCATTACGTGGCCGATGCTTATCTTGACGCATTTGTGCTGTAATCGGTTTGTACCAGTCATTTATACGGTATATAAGGCCCCCCCGCGCATAATTTATTGGTCACGCTATACGAATTGCGCGGCTGCGCGCGAGAGGGCGTGGCGTGGCGTGGCGTGGCGGGGCGTGGCGGGGCGGCCGGTCAGGTCCTCCTTCAGGTCTGCAAATTTTCTGCGCACAACGTGAATGTGTGTGTGCAGCGCCGGGGTGCGCCGTGGCGCGCAGGGCGAGCAGCTGCTCGAGCGCGGGGCGGGGCGGGGCGGGGCGGGGCGGGGCGGGGCGGGGCGGGGCGGGGCGGGGCGGGGCGCAGGTGAGTGCGCAGGAGCAGGCGAGGGCACTCGGTGGCGGAGCGTGGCGGACGGCACCAGGGCAAGCAACGGAGGCGCGGTGGGGCGGGGGCGACACCACCCTCCCCCGCCCCGCCCCGCCCCGCCCCGGCCGCAACAACTCCTCTTATTCTGCGCGTGTCTTGCGGCTGGCCGGCCCGGCCGTGCAGCAGGCCAGGGCCCTGCTTATTCGCATTCAAGGAACAAATTCCTGGGCGCCCTGGGTGCCTGGAATGAGGCGTCTGCACTGCAACCGAGGTGAGCTAAGGCGCGGCGCGCGGGGGCGGGGCGGGGCGGGGGCGGGGCGGGCGTTCCGCACAGGAACTCGCGCAATGCCATAAGCGCACACGGAGGCAATAACAGGTTGGCTCCCTATGACCCCGCCCCGCCACGCCCCGCCACGCCACGCCGGTAACAAAGTACTATGCAAGCGACCTGAACGCGCGAATAGACACGCAATGACTGCGCAGTGCAGGAAAACTATCTTTGTAGATTTACGATAAATTTTGAAAATTCCGATTTACGAGATATGTTGTCAATTTACGACGGACCATTTTTTTGATCTGAATAAATTTCAAGCCGATATGTAGTGCTTGTAATTTTACGCATTGCAATTGTAATTTATTTACTACTGCACTTCGTGAAAAATTTTCCTGACTATTTTTCACAGAGAGCAACTGGGACATCAACGACAAACCCATCCACGAGCAATGATTCTACCTCAAGTCTTCCGCTCTCTCTCCGCGCGTATGGTGACTCACACCACACCCTATTCCTGCCCGGCGCGGCGCGGCGCGGCGGCGCCTGTCCCTCAAATCCTCCCGCGAGCCTCTCTCTCTCTCTCTCTCTCTCTCCCCCCACGGACGGCGATGATGAGGACGCTTTACAACGTCGGCCAGGCAGGCAGGCCTGTGCGGCGGGCGAGGTGAGGATTAGGACCCGCCGCACCGCACTGTGTGCACTAGTGCCTGCGATTACACGTTTACACACACACACACACACACACACACACGAGAGCTGGGCGCGTACAGACTGAGCCGCCCTGCCCTGATGACGATATCGACACGTATACTACAAGTGTTCCGCCCGCCCCGCCCCGCCTCGCCGCTATAGCCCTCCCAGCTCAAATGCACAACGTCTTTTCGCACGCGATTGTAAACTGAAAAATTATGATTATAGCCCCGCGTTCACCCTGCTGAATGGACGCCGGCGGCGGTCCGGGAGGGATTGGGGGGGGGGGGGAGTGAGAGGGGATTGGAGCGGAGGGGAGTAGGGGGGAGGGGTCTATCGTAGCGCGGGGCCCCCGTAAACCTGCCGTCAATGACTACTTTTATGCTCACTTACTGAGACGCGGGTCCCCCTTCGCCTTTGGGCCCCGGGGGGTTGGCAGAGCGGGCGTTGGCAGGCATGGGAGAGGAGGGGGAGGGGGCGGCATCCCCCTCCCACACTTGCGGGACCGCGCGCCGCGCGGCTTTCATGGCCGGTTGGTGTAAGGCTTACGGGTAAGTGAAGTAGCACCGTGTCTAAGGACGTTAAAAAGCACCAACTTCTCTCCGCCCCGCCCGCCCCACGACACCGCACCGCACCGCCGCCCAGCCACTTCCGCTTCTGTTTCACGCCTTTTCCTACCGCTGCAGCTGCTGCAGCCCAACTCGTTGCTCTGCGCTTATGCTCTCTCTCTCTCTCTCTCTCTCTCTCTCTCTCTCTCTCTCTCTCTCTCTCTCTCTCTCTCTCTCTCACTCTTTTGTTCCTGCTCGGCGCCACGCCACGCCACGCCACGCCACGCCACGCTGCAGCCAGCCGGGCGGATCGCTGCAAATAACTTAACGCAGCGGTAGTCATTATTCATTGGTCGTCTTCCAGGAACACCAGCGCCAGGCCAGGCCAGCGCAGCGGCTGCAGCCCCGGCCCGTGGCGCCCTGCCCGGCCCGGCCCGACCCGCGGGGCACAGCGGCGTGGCGCGGCGTGGCGCCCCCGGCCCGGCCCGGCCATCGCTACACGATAGAGACAAGAGGACGCCCCCTCCCCTTTAACCCACTCCCTGCCTCCTCCTCCTCCTCCTCCTCCTCCACCTCGCTCTACGATCGATCCCCGCCGGCGGCGGGGCTAAAATCTCACCCCTCTTCCCCCAGCCCTCTACCCCTTCTCCCCATACGAGCCGCCCGCCACGCTACCCCCATCCCCCCGCGAGCGGCCTCCTCAGCTCACACACTGACGCAAGAAGGATCACAGCCGACTGACTGGTCAGCAGCAGCTCACGACAGGACGCAGGGCTAACGACAGCCTGTTGCCGGAGGTGAAGGACCAGCGGGACGCACTTCAACAACAGGACGACAGGAATAACAACAGGACAAGGCCCATACGCAAAGCTTAAAGTTTTCTGGTAAGCACATTTGACGGTGAAGAGATGTAAAACGGGAGCGCGACCACATAGTGGTCTTACCGTCCATAACGCTGTTGACCCCCGACACAGCAGCGCGGTGTGACACAGTCAAGGTAACGGCCCCACCGCGCCAGGACCGGACCCGGACGGGACGGCCGTAGGGCTGGGGCCCCAGCTACAACCTCGTTGAGCGCCCCCGGACGGTAGACTCGCCCGCAAAACACGCCACTACAGCCATTTGCATAATTACACTTAACGGAGGCGTTTTATTCTCCCACTCAACCTCGGCGGCGAGCTCATTCCCTCCCTCTCTCTCTCTCTCTCTCTCTCTCTCTCTCTCTCTCTCTCTCTCTCTCTCTCTCTCTCTCTCTCTCTCCAGCGAAGGGCCCGGGGGCGCGCGGGGGGTCCCCGAGCTACAGTCCCTTTCCGCGCCCGTTCGCAGAGAGCGCTAATGCCCCCGGGTGCGGCCCGGCGCGGCGCGGCGCCAGGTGGAGCAGCCACCCCGCTGGGCCGGGCCGGCCACGGTCCAGCGCCCTTATGGACCCTATGGCGGGGCGGGGCAGGGCAGGGCCGGTCCCTATAGCCGGTCGCGATGGCGACCCTATGAAAGGGTGTCGCCATCCCGCCCCGCCCCGCCCCACCCCGCCCCGCCCCACCCCGCCCCGCCCCGCCCCGCGTGGCCCCCGCGAGTGGACGCCACCGCCTGCCCCCTCCTCCATTCCAGGCCAACAACAGCCATTTCAGCGCGGTGTAGTCTGACCGCAGACGGGCGCACCCCACCGCACCCCCGCGCTGGACCGCCCCGCCCCACCACGCCCCGCCCCGCCCCGCCCGCCGGCCGACCGCAGAGGAGAAGGCCGACATAATTATGCCGACGGGTGCGCGGACGGCGATAACTGTCAGGATATCATCACCCGAACCACCCCGCCCCGCCCCACCCGACCCCGCCCTGGAACACCACAGCAGTACTCACCCGTAGGCCGCGAGCGTGGGGTCGTAAGGGTAGTAGCCCGTGGTGGGCTGCAGGCCGGCGGGCGTCCACGCTGTCATGTCCGCGGACCCGCTGTCCTTTAGGCCGTAGGGGTTGCTCTGCGAACACAAACACAAAATACATGCATGCTTAATCATATACAATCGAGCCGTCGAATTGAAAGTACATTAGGTTTTTATTTGGACCACATTAAGCCCGAAATTAAGTTAAATGAAACCCAAATTCAATTCGGATTTCGCGGCTGAGCAGAGCGAGTAGCGAAGGGGCACACGGTAAAAAAAGATTCATGTATTTCAAGACCCGGTCTTGGATCTTATGGAGAACGCCAATGGCATCCAAGACCGGGTCTTGAAATAAAAGAAACTTTTTTTACCGTGCATTCACTTCCGTGAACAACACCCGAAATGTAATTCCGAAGACCAGCTTGGTTCACAAGTGGTGGAATCTTGAGTGTGATACCACGTGACGTAACAACATGGCGCGTTTGACTCAGGACAATGCGCGCTGCTGTGAGGGCTCGCTGCCGGGCCGGCCGCACACGCAAGGACAGCGAAACAATAACGGAATAAATGTATAACGCGCGCTAGATAATATGTATCGCAGTCCTGGAGGGAGGGGCGGACACAAAAGCGTAAGTGAGGGCGGAAGTGCTAAACGCCCCGCCCATCTCTCTCTCTCTCTCTCGCTGCCCAAGCTCGCCGACCCTGCCCCCCCCCCCTCAAAATTGGGGAAGCGACCCGTATAAGGGTAGGAAAGCGAAGGGTCCAAGTGGGGTGGGGTGGCGCGGCGCGGGGGTCCACCGCTGCCGCCCTTCCCCACCGAGGGCTTCCCTTTGATGGATATCGGGGTATTGGCCCGCACGCCCCTCGACCCCCCCCCCCCCCCTTGCCTCCTGCGGAACCCCAAGTACTGGCCCCGGCAGGGGCTGGGCGTGGGCTGGGCGTGGGCTGGTCTAGGGCTCTTTCCTCTCTCGGGGTTGTTGCGTGGCCGCTCCCTTAACTTCACCCCCCCCCCCCCCAAAGCCGTTCCAGTGCTGCCAGTGTGACCAGCGTCATTACACGCGCGTGAGAACATTGTAATTACAGGCGCCACGCCGCCAGGCCCGGCCCGGCCCAATCAAAAAAAAAAAAAAATACACGGAGGTGCGGTATGAAAGCAGCAACAGCAGCAGCAGCAGAAGAAAAAGCCCATCCCGAATGGTGGAGTGTCTTCCAGAGATGCATTGCATCGCACTGAGCAAGTACATGTATGAAGTACTGCACATCAGTCCTGCGCCGTGGCGTGGCGCCCCCCCCCCCCCCCCCCATTGGCTCATGCATTAATGGCTGATGCACGCGGAGACACGGCGCGAGGCTCTCGCCGGCCGGCCGGCACCGCCGGCACCAACACAATGACAAAGTGGCGGTCGCGTGGGAACCCGACACAGCCACTACAAATTCGCGACAAGCATACATGAATGTTTTTAATTTTTCCCTCTCCTCCCTCTCCCCTTCCTCCTCGGCCCCTCTCCCTCCGCGGCGCGGTGCAGGGAGTGCAGTGTATTTGCCGGGCCGCTGGTTTCCTGGAGGAAGAGGAGCTCCATACCAATGAATTTATAAGGTCGTGAGAAAATCATGGACCGTGTCCGGGCGGGGCGGGGCGGGGCGGGGCGGGGCGGGGCGCGGTGGCCAGAGGGTCGGAGTGGAGGAGGGAGGATGGGAGCTCGTCCTGGGCCCGGGCCCGGGCCGCTGGCGCGCATTGTCTTAGGGAGGCTGGCACTGCAGCGCAGGCAGAGAGCTGTGCACAGTCTGTAGGGCCGGGCGGGGCGGGGCGGGGCGGGGCGGGGCGAGGCGGGGCAGCGCGATTGTGCCGCGGGGTTATTGTTATTAATGCAATGAAAGATTTAACCGTTCCTCTAAAGAACATGGCGGCCGATAAGGAGAATGTCCGTTCTGCCGGAAGACGTCTCCCCTTGCTCCCTGCCTCTCTCTCTCTCTCTCTCTCTCTCTCTCTCTCTCTCTCTCTCTCTCTCTCTCTCTCTCTCTCTCTCTTTCGCTCTCTCCCACTCACTCCCACACACACACAAACACACATACACGCAGAGGCGAGAGAACACAGAGAGAGGAAAGAGGGAACAGGCTGGGACAGCAAAAGGGCTCCAACTTGGCTGCAAAGTCATGGCCAAAGCGGCGAAACTTTGAGCCGCGCGCGAGCTGCCGGCACTGCTGCTGCCCCCCCCCCCCCCTACCCAACGCCCTGTTCCGCCCCTGTCCTCTATCGCCGCGTGGCCGACGACTAGGGGGAGGCAGGCGGGAAGGGCAAACTACAAAGTTTTGCCGATACTTGGCGAAGACTACACTTAGGCCTGTAGGGCAACCGTGGCGTGGCGTGGCGGCGCGTGGCCACTAATTCAGCCCCTCTGCCCCCCGCTCCTGAGACACTTGTCGTCCGGACCGCCCGCCCGCAGAACACGCGCGAGAGACAACCTGCAGCAAAAAGGAAGGGATTCAAAAAACCGCCCGCTGAGTTGCCAGAAAAGTAGGCAATAAGTCGCTCAAATAACACAGTAGAGAAAAGCGGGCTGCATCTGCTCCTGCCTACTAGGCAGCACCTTGGCACAGGTGCGTACATGGTGCCTCGTAGGCAGGCGCAGATGCAGCCTGCTTCACTCTTCTGTGTTTGGGTGACTTATTGCCTACTTTTCTGGCGGCACTGACCGCGCGCAACGTGCCTAACCGCGTGCCCTTCCGCGAACCGTCAGCGAAAAGACGCAAAAATGCGGAGACAGTGTGGTGTGGTGTGGCGGGGCGCGGCGCGGCGCGGCAGGAAGGGCTTTATCAAACGGTATTAGCGATTAATTGAAATTACGGCCGCTAATCCCGCGATACGGCGGGTCTGTGATTAGAGCCGCGCGAGCCGGGCCCCGGCCGGCCGGCACATCAAACGCCTCGGGGCCGGCCCCGCCACGCCCCGCCACGCCCCGGTCGAGATTCAGGATTGGCTCCTTATCAGTGCGGCGGCCGACTTCAAAGGGCGGGCCGCGATAAGCCGGTCGGGGCGACAGGTGTCAATCAGGGGCTTAACTGCACACCAAAGGCGCTAAGATAACCTGGCGGGGCGGGCGGCAACCTGCTGGCTGGGCCGCCGGCCCGGCCTTTCTGATCAGAAATGTCCCGACACATTTCCATACCCGGCCTCTTCACATTTCTGCGGCGGGACGGGAAGCAAACTCTCGTGCGACCACCTCAGGCCTGCACCCTTTTTTTTTAAGGTCCTGTAGACAGGGGGCGGTGCCCAGCGGGTTGCCTACATACAGGGGTTTTGTAGCCCAAGTTGCCTACCTTTCAGGCGGTCAACTAGAGCCCAACAGGGGGGCGATCGCCCCCCCCCCCCCCCCCTAAATCGCGCCTGCACCCCGCGCCCCTGTCCCCAAGCCCTCAATCCCTTCAAAACGGAAGAGGGAAGGAGGGGGGGGGAGCGAGAGAGAGAGAAAGAGAGAGAGAGAGAGGGGGGGAGGGGAGGAGAAGGAGGGGTGAAGGGCTTTGAATGGCGTGCAGTGCCAATATTTCGGTGGACGCTCATGCGCACGCAACAGTGCGATTATTTCTAAAAGCCATGACAAAGGGGTGGAGTGGAAAGGGGCAGCGGCGGGGCGCGGTGGGGCAGGACAGGTCGAGGTGGGGTGGGGCGGGGCGGGGCGGGGCACGCCACGTCACACGGGCGCTGGCATGGACGCTGGCAATTATATTGAAGCCAAGCCTCGCGTTTGCCGGCAACATTATTGCTATTTAGGACTTTGCAGCGCACCGCGGTGCGGTGAGGCGATGTACCTCCCGTGTATGCCCGCTGATTTTTTTATGTCATTTTTATTTTTTTAATATTCCCAGTTCGTGACAGTCGCTATAAAGTTTGATGATCGACGAGCACAACAGTGTTTTCTCTTTCACGGCCCCGCGGGGCGTGGCGCGGCGCGGCACGGTAGTACAGAGCGCGCGAGGCGGGGCGGGGCGGGGCGGGGCGAGGCGGGGCGAGGCGGGGCGAGGCGGGGCGGGGCGGGGCGGGGCGGGGCGCCACGCGGACCACGCCAGGAGAACGATCACGATCAGTTAATTCTGTGTTCCACTCGCGGGGAGGGGTGGGGCCGAAACGGTTTGGGAACTAATTCCTACACACAAGATGGCCGGTTCCCGAAAATTCACCGTAGTATATACACTCTAAAAAGCTTATAGGGCGAACGTCGTGGTGAGCTATACGCCCTAGAACCAGGGCGCACTGTGCTATTAGGGCTAACCGTTGGCTCGGTATATACCGAATAAACTGCGACGGCAAACTTAACCTGGAAATTATTGGTTTCTTGGGGGAACGGATTAATTTCAAATGTGAAATTTCAGCTTATGTTTTGCTCATTATTTTCTATGACGGTTAACTGCTCGTCTACCGCCATCAGCTATAATGCAATTACCTATCACGATGTCACCTCATCTATTCGCTATGAAAGCTAAATAATTTTTGAGAGTGTGGTCGGGCCGGAGCGGCGCGTCGGCGCGGCATTCGATTGGACAAGAAGATGGAGCGGGGCGCCCTGCCCCTCGGGCAGTCAGCCGCTCGACCAGCACGAGATCCTCAAGGAGAGGCGAGGCACCCGTTCGGTAGCTGATGGCCGCCCCGCCCCGCCCCGCCCCTACACCCCGCCCCGCCCCTACACCCCGCCCCGCCAGCCGCGCGACTCGCCCCGGGGCGATCCTGGCCCCCGTCATTAGCCATTGGACGGCGGGGCGTGGCGTGGTGTGGCGAGGTGAGGCGGGGCGGGGCGGGGCGGGGCGGGGTGTGGCGGGGCGTAGGCGTGGCCCACCGCTATTGGCTGACTGGCGCAATTATCGTTATGAGGCCTCCTGGGCCACCTCGCCTGGACGATAATGACCCCCGCGGTGGCGAGCACGGTGCCATCTGGCGGGAGCGAGAGAGAGAGAGAGCGAGCGAGAGAGAATAAGAGAGAGGGAGAGAGAGAGAGACTTGGAGAAGGGGGCAGCGAACAGCAAGAAAACGCCGGTCCGAACATTCAGAGCAAGGGGGAAACAACTGTGAAATTTTATACACCTTGCAGGTCAAAAAAATTCAGAAAAATTTAGAAAAACTCAGAAAAATTCAGAAAAAAATAAATACAAATTATAGCCAAAAAAAAAGTTAAAAGAAATTCAGGGAACTTAGAATAAATTGAGGAAAGTTCACGACATTTGTTCACCAAAATTTAAAATTGTTTTCCCCTTTGGCCGTGAGAGACAACGTTACTCAGTACGTACTGTATGCCACGCTGCTGAGCTTGGCACACGGAGACACGTAGCGTACACCCTCATTCTCTAATCGCAGGCGCCCCGCCCCGCCTCGCCGCGCCCCGCCTCGCCGCGCCCCGCCCTACAGTGCGAGGGAGAAATCAGACGGAAGAGGGCGCATCTGTACAGACTCCCTCCTACACCGCAGTGTCCGTCCCCGTCCCGTCCACTGAGCTGGGCCTGGCCTGGGGTGCAGTGCAAGAAGTCATTGCCGTCACGGCGTGGCGTGGCGTGGCGTGGCGCGGCGCGGCGCGTCTCCACGACCTAACCGATTTACCGGACCATTACGCCCAGCGCCGCCCAAACAATCCCCGGGGTGGCCCGTTCCGCCCCGCCCCGCCCCGCCCCGCCCCACCCGGGCCCGGCCCTCCCCTCTCTGCTTTCCTTTCGGCCCCGCCCCACCCCACCCCGCCCCGCCGCGGTTGTTCCGCGTCGTTCCACAGGACGCCGCCCCGCCGCCGTCGCCGCCGCCCCGCCCCGCCCCGCCACGCCACTCCCGCCCCGCTCCATTCGGCCGCGGCACTTTGCACAGCGCTTAAAGAAAGCAATTCATCTTATTCCTGCGGGTTTTTATTTCTTACTCGTTCTGTTTTGTCTTTTATTTTCCCTTTTGCCCCTATACGTCGTTGTTTCGAATGGAGTCACCGGCGAAAAGGAGAAATGGCAGGAAAAGAAGGTGCGGTAAACGTTTCCTGCTCCGCGGACAAATGCACGACGCCCTGTTCGTTTCTCTGTTCAGTCGTAGGGTTGCGGCTCAACATAAATGAGGTGCCCTCCTCCAGTGTGGTGCGGGAAGGTTGCCTACTCACTTGAACAGTCAGTCGTCGTGCGGGTATATAGTCAAACAGACAACCGTATAAAGGATGTACATAACGTAGGAAAACAGGAATGTAAGTCGGTCAAACATCAATAGCTACGCGCTGAATGGGGGCAAAAGGGAGCAGGGGCGGAAAAGTGGATGAAAATAAAATACACATGACGGGACGGGACGGGCGTTATTCGCAAATTCATCCTTCCCACACCCCCCGCCGCGCCACGCTCCCCCCTGCCAGCTTCCCTCGACAGCAAAATTGAAAGGGACCCATGGATATATAAGGGAGATGTGCTATAAGGCCAATAGCCCCGCGAGGCCCCGGCCGCCACGCCCCGCCACCCTCCCCTAAGGACCGACCCGCGCCGGGAAGGAAGGGAGAGGCGGCGGGGGTGTGAGAGAGGGAGTGAGTGAGAGAGTGAGAGAGATAGAGAGAGAGAGAGAGGAGTGGCGAAGGGCGAGTGCGCGAGAGAGAGGCCCTAATTCCCTTCCCACCCCTTAAAAATCACCCCTCTCTGTCACTCCCCAGCTGGGTGCGCGGCGGGACGGGCCGGGCCGGGAGCGCTGGAAGTGGCGCTGCGGGAGAGAGAGAGGGAGAGGGAGAGGGAGAGAGAGAGAGAGAGGAACAGAGGGAAGGGGAGGAGGCAGAGGGGTGAATTGCTTTCATGGAGAGGAGGGTAGGGGGTGGAAATGCACTCAATCTTGCCTTCACACCCCCTAACCGCGCCCCAACCGCATTCCTGCCGGCCCGCCCCGGCCCACCCCCTGCCATTCTCAGACGCCCCGCGGCACCCGCCCCGCCCCGCCCCGCCCCGCCGCACTCTGCCACCCTGCACTGCCCCCGCGCTCGCGCCCTCCGCCGCACTTCCTATCCTGTGCTTTCCCTTTCGCCGCGCCCCGCCCCTCCCAGCCCTACTCCCACAGGTATACAGACCTGCAATCCCACGTAGACAAACCCACGGCACCACGCCGGGGCGGATCCTACAATGTACAGAAAGGGAGGGCATGGGGGGGGGGGGGGGTAGAGGAGGAGGAGAGGGATGACGAGGAAGAGGACAAGAAGGTTCTCCTCCGTGCAGTGGTCGGCCCTGGGCGAGCGCGGCGCGGCGCGGCACGGCGGGGGAGGCGGCCGGGCCCGCGAGGGGAGGGAGGACGCCGTATGGCCCCGCGCAGATTTATGGCTTTTCGGTTTATAAAGTTATGCCATAGATCTTTATCAAAATCAGTTTTATCGGCGCGTGTTTCCCTCCTCGCACACCCTCTTCCTCCTCCTCACGCGCTGTTCGTGCGAATTTATTTTGGGGTCTAGAAGTGCTTTATTTCGCGAAACACTTGATGAAATGGCTATTACAGTAATGGCCGCAGCAACAGGAGCCATTCCGCAGCAAGTGTGTGTGCGCCCCGCCCCGCCCCGCCCCGCCGCAGCACGGCTATTGCCGCTCACTCACCGCCACAGGCGTGAAATATTTCCCAGACAATCAAATCCTATTTTCGGGGTCCATACAGACGGCGCGGAGTGGGAGGAGCCGGGCCGGGCGGTGCGCAGAAGTGCGGCTGGCTCAACGTCATCGGCCTCATCCACCGCAAAGCCCGCAACCCCGCGCACCCTCACGCACATTCAGTACGGTAAGTGGTTTGACGTTACTCGACCATCTCCTTTTCGAAAACGTGTCAATGATGTACTGTCACTCGCAAAAGAATTGACCCTGCGATACCCCACGCGCGAGAGACTACGCATAAGAAAAGCATAGAGAGTTCCTAGCGCGCGGGGTATCCACGGGTCCACGGTGTGCGAATCCAAGTTCGCAAACCTGCAAGAGTGCGACATTTACACTCGTTGGTGTCCAGTACATGTGCTGCTCCGAGGCCCTCCCAACACCCTCGCCTCGCCTCTCCCTAAGTAGAGCATCCCTCTCCATTCGACTCGCAACAAACTCATTCCCCCACCCCCGCCCCGCAGCAGCGACCGCCCCGGCCCGGCCCGGCCCGGCCCGGCTCGAAAATGCGCTCACCCAATTTAAGTCGCGTCTTAATTGGATAATAGAATTGCAAATGAATCGCGGGGCTGACAAAATGTTTACGAAAGCGATAAAAGACCTCGCTGGCACGGCTGCTCGCCGTTTTGGCCCCGGTTCGGTTCTGTTCGGCTCGGCTCCGGCCGCGGCCGTTTGGGGCGCCTCCAAGGTGCGGTCATGTCGACGCAATCCCGCACCAGCACCAGCATTTGTGCCCCGCCGCGAAAAAACCATCGGCAGCAGCGCGGAGAGGCGGGTAAGGGCTTTAGGAACACGAGCACCGCGCTGGCGCTGGGAATGACAGACTGACTGGACCGGGACCGGGACCGGGACAGGCCGCGTCCCTCCCTACCCGCTCCCCGTGTCCTCGTCCGTCATCGGGTGCCACTCGGCGGTGCCGGGCGCGCTGGACCGGACTGGACTCGACCCCACCGACCACTGTCGCCGCACATCCATCTTCCAGCGCCCACATCCCGCCCCGCCCACCCCGCCCCACCTCGCCCCGCCCCGCCCCGCCCAGGTGCAGAACGCCCATCCCGTCACGACGCGCACTTGTTGCTGCCCCACCTGCAGGCGGCCGGGCCGAGCAGGGGCGGGGACCCCTGCCCCGCCGCCACCACATCTCCAGCCCGCCAACCTCCCCCCGCCTCTCTCTTCCCCTCTCCCTCCCTCCCTCTATCTGCGACCAATGCGGGGAAAAAAAGAGGCGAAATTCCACCACGTCGGCGCACTGAAATCTGGCCGAAATATTGAGCGCTGAGGGGAGGACGTGAGGGCACGCCGCGCCACGCCACGTGGCCGCGGCCAGGCCGGTGCGTCGGTGCGTACGTGCCCGAGCCGCAGTAGAGAGGCAGAGAGGGCAGGCGCCGCCCTGGAGACGCCGCGGCCCACGGCGCGTCGCGTCGCCGGGAACCCGTCAAGGAGCTGACTGCTGGCTGGAGCTCGCTGATGAACCCAAGCGAAGAATATAGGCCTGGCCTCTCCACGCGTGGCCCGCAAAACAACCGGCCGGCAGCGGCAGAAAAGTAAGCAGTAAACTGCCCGAACACAGTGGAGTAAAGCGGGCTGCTTCTGCGCCTGCCTACTAGGCAACGTGTACGCACCTGTGCTAGGGTGCTGCCTAGTAGGCCGGCGCGGATGCAGCCCGCTCTAATCCGCTGTGATCGGGCGCATTATTGCCTACTGTCCTGGCAACACTGACGACCGCTGTCAGCACCAGCGGACGGCTCAGAGGTTCGGCGACGCCGGCCGGCGCCAGGCGGAGCGGAGATGGACGAATAAATCGTCGACAGTCGCGCAGCTCGCAGTCTGACGGGCGCGCGCGCACGGGGAGGAGGGATAGGAGGCGAGCGGATTCCAGAAGTGAATGGCGCGATGTCTCCAGGAGCGGCGCGGCGAGCATCCCGGAGGAGGAAGAAGAGGACAGCGGCTAACGGAGCGATAGCGGAGTGGCACGAAAGGCGTATGGCGTGAAGAGAGCGCGGCCGCGGCGCAGGGTCCAACACGGCGGCCCGGGGGGGGGGGGGTCTAAATAACACATCTTCCCATTATCCTACACATCTGCGCCGCCCAAACGAAACGATGCTGCGCCTGCGGGCCGGGCCGGGCGCTCTCTGCCTGCGCGCCGCGCCGTGCTCAGGCCGCTCTACACTCTAATTATTACAGAAGAAGAGACACGGGTCGCGCCGTCGTGCGGCCTTGCGTGCGTGCGGAGCGCGCCGGGCCGGGCCCGAGTGCCACACACGCGACCCGCGCGGCACCGGCGGCACCTCACCTCCGAGTACAAGAGCAGGCCACACCACACCGCGGCCCGGCCCGCCCCGGCCCGCAGCGGCACACCGGGGAGAAACTCGCGTCTGGCGCCCGGCCGCCCCGCCCCGCCCTGCCCCGCCCCGCCCTGGCCGCGGCCGTGCGCTGCGCGTGTTGGCCACACGCCCGGTGCGCGCCGCCTTCAAACCCAAAGGGAGAAACAGCTCTAAAAATGTTTGTAAACTTACACCTTGCCGTTCAAAATAAAGCAGAAAAATACAGAATACTTCAGAAAAATGCAGACAAAAATCCGAAAAATTCGAAAAAAAAAATTGAAAAATTCAGAAAAATTAAAAACGATTCAGGAAAATTCACGACATTTGTGCACCAAAATTCAGAGTTGTTTCGCCCTCGCTTCAACGTTAACTTAGGTTTTAGCGACGACAGTTCATGACGAACGTTCAGACACCGGGGCAGCCTTAACAAGACACCCCGCGCTGACTGATTCTTTGTCCTTGTCGCACTCATGTAGGGACTTACCAGAGGCGAGTAGAAGGCCGAGCTGTCCACCCCTATGCTGGGGTAGGGGTTCTGGTCGGTGGACGGGTAGGGGGTGCCGTAGACGCCGACCGGGCCGACGCCCGACGACGACAGCCTCGGGTAGGACGACAGCGCGGCGAGGCGCGCCGAGTCGTACTGGCACGAGCACACCGTCTGGCCGGACACGGGGTCCGTCATGATGGGCCGGCCATTCTCGCAGCACGTCGAGCCCGGGCCCGGGGGCGGCGGCGGGCCCGACCCCGGCCCGGGGGGCCCCCCGCCCCCGACGCCGCCCGGCACGGGGCCCGACCCGGGGACGGGCACCGCACCGGGCGTCGTCGACGGGCCCAGCGGCACCGCCGACGCCCCCGTGTTGGAAGGGGTCGCCCCCGCGGGGCTCACCGCGCCGGAGCCCGCGCCCGCGGGAGGCGAGGTGGACGCGGCGGGCTGCCCTGCCACCAGCAGCTGCAACAGGACCAGACCGGGCACAGGGTTAGACACACACACTGGACACTCAACGCCTACGCCTCCCACTGCACCGCCACACCCCCTGAGACAAGGGCTGCGCCAAAAATCTTGGCATCCAGCCGATGACAAACCGATGACGACCGGATGATAAAGCTAGATGACAAAAAAATTCTCAGACGCGCATGCTTGTGTAACCCGGTTTGTTTGCCGAGTCGAAGTAACACCGGGCAGCGACCCCTGCGGCGGGGCCCCGCGCCCCGCCAGCCTGCCGCTCACAAAGTGACAATCCGGGCCCGTCACAGCTAGGTTAGGATCCTGTATCCGGCCCTGATTGCAGGGTGATTGCCAGCCCTGTGGCGGAGCTGGTGGAGCCGGCGCGGCCCGGCGGTGCCTCCCCTTGTTTGAACAGCGTCGGCCCCCGCCCCCGGCCCCCGCAAACCCCCGCGCCTAGCCGAGCCCTTTCTAAAGCGTACTACAGCGACCCCCCGCCTAAGTGCAAAGCAAATGTTTGCATGTTTGTTCAAGCCACCGGCACCGCCCACCCCGCCCGCCCCGCCCCGTGTGGGGCGCGAGCGCGCGCACACACACATACACCTAGAGCGCGCGCGATTCGATCCGCAGCCTCTCAGAGTACAGTACCCGCCTCGCGTATCGGGCCAGTGCGAGTGCCCGACCCGACCTCACCGCGCCCGTAACCCTTTGGTACTCGCGGCAATCCCGACCATTGCAGGTAATACATATGGCGGGGACCTGCGCCCCTGTGTTTAGCCGCCAAACACTCCAGGGCCCAGGCACCCCACCCCCACCCTCCTCCGCACCGCACCCGCACCCCTCCACTCGACAATGTGACCCCCGGGGCCCCAGGGGGGAGGGTCGCTGTTGAGGAGGGGGTGGGGTGGGGGTGGGGAGGGGTGGAATGCAAATGATGACAATTTCACCCACATACCCCCACTGCTCTGTCACCATCCCCGCAGGGACCTCCCCTCCTCTCCTCCCCCTCTCCCTCCCCCTTTCCTCATCTCCTCGTATCTGTTCCCCGTATTACCAACGGCAATCATTCACGAGAGGAGACCGGGCCGTGCCGTGCCGGGGGAAAATAAAATAAAAAGCGAGAAAACAGGATAGAATTTATATACACTCACCGCTCCCCCCCCCCCTTCCCTTTTCCGACACTTCTCGCCGTTTCGGATAAAAGAAAAAAAAGCGGGAGTGGAATTGTTTCGTTTTGTTCTTTACGTTTCAATTCACGGCGGCCTGTGTAGCGATTACGCGCGCCGAGGCTTTGTCGAAAAACTTTCCCACTTCCACACGCACAATGGCGCAAGTACAGTGCAGGGCGAATACGCTCCAACCCGAAAGCTATTGTAAAGCATAGTTTGAAAACACATGCCCCGTGTCAGCGTGTGAGCGGCCGGTGAGCGGCCGGTGAGCGACCGGTGAGCGACCGGTGAGCGACCGGTGAGCGCCAGTATACCGGAGGTCCGGTCAGGTCGGTGATGGAGCCAACACTCTCTGCCCGGCCTGACATGCAGAAAGCAATTTCATGCATCTGTGCGGGTGCGGCGGGGCGGGGCGGGGCGGGGCGGGAGCCGCCACGCCTGGCAGAGACAATGGGCGCACGCGTGCGCGGCACGGCACGGCAGAGAAGAGCAGAGGCAGCCGCCAGAGATCAACGGGAGCTCAGGCGAGCAGCGCTCTGGCGAGCTGGTGGTGGTGGTGGCGCGCCCTGGCGGGGGAAGCCGCGTCCCGTCCCATCCATAGGGAACCCCTCTGCTCTCCGAAATGCGAACGCCAAGCCTTTGGCGGCGCTCGACTGTGAAAAATGTGTTTGTACAAGTACGATATATTTTGGAATTCATCAATTTATCAAACAACCTCCCACTCTTGCTCTTCACTCGATTCCAAGTCGATACGCAGTTCTTGTAAATTTACAATCGTGAATTGTTTCTTGTATTCGTACGACATCGTCCATGGAAAATTTTCAGCTGTACCCGGTACGACACATTTTTCACAGTGGATCGGGGAAGATGAGGATGCACCACGCTTCGGGGCTTTCCTGCTGCCCGCGAAGAAGGAAGGGAAACCCAAAGGGAACACCGCACACGACCAGCTTCTCGGTCTTGACGACGGCGGCGGGGGGAGCTCCAGGAGTAGCGTGCGTCCGGGAAGTCCTCGCCGAGGCGGGTGCCACCTTCACCGGAGCCTCGCCCTCGCCGCCATTCAATGGGGCGCAGAAAAGTGACCGGCGACCGGCCACTCACACACACAGGCGCATGCGCACACCACACGTGTCACGACGTTGCCACCGTGGTGGTGGCGGCGGCGGCCTGCGGAGTCAAGTTAGCAGGGCGCCGCGCGGGGCGCGGATGACCGAGGGTGCTTGAGGAGGGGATGGAGGTAGGAGCGGGGTAGGAGCGACAAGTACACCAAAACTATGGAAACGAGAGGAGAGCGATACACATCTCCGTCCGCGCGTGTGGAGACCCGACCCGAGGACGCCGTCGCAGCCCCGCCCCGCCCCGCCCCGCCCCGCCCCGTACCTGATGATATCGGCCGGGCCGCGGAGCTACCGGGCTGACTGCTAGGAGCACCTACTCTACGCCGCGCCGCGCCTCCCGGCCGCTACCGGCGGGGAGCGGAGCGGGGAGGGGGGACGTGACGCGGCCGAGATACCATCGTGGCCCGGGGCCATCCTCCGGACGGACAACAAGTGGACCGTCTGTCCCGCTCCACACCGCCCATGCACCGCCCGCCCCGGGCGCCCCGGGCCAGCTCCCACCGGGACCGCCGCCCCGCCGCAGACCACTTTCGGGCCTCCTGTTCTACGCCGATGATTACCGGCGACAACGCCATGTCGCCGAGTCTGCGCAGGTGAGCGAGCATCTGGCCGCGGTGGGGGGCTGCTTCGCCAGCTGCAGGTGGGCGTCGGGCAGCTGCACACGGCGACCCACAGTGTCGTCCCGTCCGGCCGGAGTTCGGGCCGCGGTGCTGCCGTTCAATTAGCCTGCCGATGGCCGCCGCGCCGCCGATGGCCGCCACGGCCGGTAAACCTCCTCCCCAGGGCGTAATAGCCCCGGCGCGGCGCGGCGAGCAGCGGCGGGCACGAATAATGACCACCAGCAGCCCGGCCCGGCCCGTCCACACCTCCTCCCGCCAGCGGCCCCGCCCCGCCCCACCCCGCCCCGCCCCGCCCCGCCCCGCCGGGACCCGACACCGGCGGGACGGGCTGAGCGGGGCCGGGACCAGCTCCACAACACAAAACAAAAATAAAATTATCCCTTAACCGAAAAAGAAGACTCGAAAATACTCTCACTAAATGCTTTAGCGCCCCGACCGAGGGAACCTGAACGGGTTTGCCGTCGCCGTGGCCGAGGCGAGGCGAGCGGCGCCCGGAGAGGGGGTGGGGCAGAGGGAGGGGAGGGGATCTCATTGAGTGGGGGCCGCGCGGGGCCGCGCGGGGCGGGGCCGGACCGGCGGCGACGACGGGCAGCCACCGGCCGGCAGGGCAGCACCACACCACGCCTCAGCACGGTGTCGGGCATACTGTATCGACCTGCGGCCTCGTTGCAACACGCGTTAGGTAACGCTCTAACTATCCAGAGAGGCGACCCCCGCCCCGCCCCGCCCCGCCCCGCCCCGCACAGAGACGGGGAGGCGGCGCGCGGGAGCACGATACGGCTAGGGGGTGGATGTAGAAAGGGACCAATCTGCTGGGGGAGGCTATACAAGAGGGGAGTGCAGGACCGCTCGCCCGTCCACACCCCACCCCGCCCCCCGGCCCTCGAAGGAAACCTGTCTCTCGAAGAGGTCCTGTGGGAGCAGCGCCACCCCGCCCCAACCGCCCGGCGGCCCGGCGTCGTGGCGCGGCGGCCCGAGTGCGCCAAGCGCCACCCCCTCTGACTGGCGTCCCCAGGGCCCCGCCCGGGGGCTGGGCTTGCGGCGTGGGGTCCGGGAGGGGCCCTCGGCCGGGATTTGTGATACACTAGAATCGCAGTCAGCCCGCTAGCCCCGGCCCGGCCCGGCCCGGCCCCGGCGGCCGTGCGTCTCCATTAGGAGGCGAGCGCGACCGCTTTGCTGCCCAGCGCAGGGCGCCACAAACTCTTTTCATGTCGCCGGGCGGGGCGGGGCGGGGCGGCCGCGTGCCTGGGGGGGATGGAACCCTACCCCGCCCCCTCCCCCGAGGAGCAGGGCACCACCGCGGCGAGGGTGTCCTCCCCTCCTCAGAGGGTCCGGCCGAGTCGGGCCCCGGCAGGCCGTTGACCCGCCAGGGGCTTCAGCGCGTGGTGTCACGAGGTGTCAATCACCTCATCGATGACTCAGTAAGCCGGAAAAACACACAAAGAAATAAAAGAACGCCGTCGCGCGCGCGCCCGACCCGACAGTGGCGACAGAAACGTGTCAACGGCGGCCTTTTCATTTTTCCGCGTCCGCGCGCCGTCCGGTCAGGAGGTCAGTCCGCTGCACGCTGCAGCTGCACGACAAAAAGAGTCTTTGGAGAAAAAAATTGGTACTCCTCCTTCCGACCAGAAGAGCTGCCGGCAGGCGGCGCCGCGCGTCGCGGGTTCGCCGACCTCTCCTGATTGGATTGCAACGCACCGAAACTATGTATAGGTTTCAGCAGCCAAGCGGATAGGTGGTGAGGGGGCGTAAGCGGCATCTCTCTCTCTCGCACTAACACACACGTCACCGAGTGAAGGGCTCGACACTAGTCGGTGGAAACTCCGAGCAGGTGTGCCGTGGCTCTCCGGCTACACCGCAATCCCAGTGCTCGGCTCGGCACGGCGGGGCACAATCCCTTATCCGGGACGGGCCCCAGCTTTACCGCCCTCCGGACCGTCCCTCAATTATCCAACCAAATACAGTGAGCAACGCTAGCTGCTGAGGCTCCCGGCGACCCAGCCCAACCCGTCTCTCTCTCTCTCTCTCTCTCTCTCTCTCTCTCTCTCTCTCTCTCTCTCTCTCACATACACACACGGACGCGTCACGGAGTGCCCTGCGCATGCGCACGCACATGATGGCGTCCACGCCGCGCCGGTGGGCGTAGAAGGAGGAGGAGGAGGAGGAGGAGGAGGAGGAGGAGGAGGAGGAGGAGGAGGAGGAGGAGGAGGAGGCGGAGGAAGAGGAGGAGGATGATGGAGGCAAGGTAGGCAGGGTCATTATCGCCACTGCAAACTTGTTGTTAATACCTGTTTTGCGCTTTTCAAAAAGTCTTTATGGTTCACAAGCACGAAACTCGCGTCAGCGGCGGCGCGGAGCGGAGGAGGGAGGCGGATAGCAAAGCCGCTCCCGCTCAAATAAGAGCTAATGAGGAGTAATGAGCGCATAACCCACCGACACTTAGCTCTCATGTTTAATTAACCGACAATTACAACCTGCGCGTGATAACTTTACCGACGGGCAAAAATACACATCATTGCGGGGGAGTTTATATATATATATATAGAAGCATACTATATATGCACAGACACAGGCTGCTAAAGGTTATTGACGCGGTGCCGGCCAACTTTGTAAATTTCCTTGCAAAGTGGCCGGTGTGTGGCGGGGCGGGGCGGGGCGGGGCGGGGCGGGGTGGGCGGTTTAGTTTATGGCAAGCACCGGCGCTAACCGGCCGCGGGCCGGGGCGGCTGCTGTGTAATGGTAGTTCAGCTCCACAGGACCCAACAGCATTTATGGATGAGAAGCAAAAAGAAGCTTCAGCAGCCCTGCAGCGACTGCCGCAAGTCTCGCATTTACACGCCATTTCGACTCTAAGGACGCAAGGTTAAAACGCATCTAAGAGGCATCAAGTGTTAGATCGATATGTTGGCAAGAAGAATGTGTCGAACTAAAAAGTTGAACACTGGCTTCCTAATCAAGCATGTAAAAGTGTTGAACACTGTGTTCAAACACTTGTACGTGTGTGTCAGTTGAACACTTTTGATTATACACAGTGCGGGCCTACCGCTCCGACAACTTACAGAGATGAATCGGGAAAGAACGAAACAACACTCTTACACCGAACCCCGGCAAGTTTTTCGATCGCACTATATCCAGATTGAAACGCCTCCCCGAATGCTAATTCTCACCACTCACCCCCACGGCCCACTCCGTCCCTTCAGTCTGTAGCTCTACCCCCTCCGTTCTCCCCCTCCCGCCCGGGCCGGCGCGAATACCGCTCCCGCCCTTTCCCGATTTGCATGCAATTCGGACGTGTGCGGTACTGTATTTGCATCGGCCGGGCCGGGCCGGACCGGACCGCAGCGTTTGCATTTATAAACGGCGGCTACGGCCGCGTAATGCGTTATGCGATCCACATTACAGCAGCGCGTCGCGGGAGAGACGCCCCGCCGCGGAGCACACCGCGCACCTTGGCAACATTTACTAAAATATCCTTTCATTTTTCTTTCGTTTCGCCAATAACGAGGGGATATTCGCGCACACTGATTTTTATGTACTATTTTATACACAGCTATGAAGGTCTATGAGCATGTATAACTTACGTAAAAAATTCTTACATACTTAGGCACAATTTTTGCATAGTTATGTACGAATTTATACATAAATCCGTAAGAAATTTTACGTAAGCTATGCATGCGCACAGACCTACGTAAGCTATGTACAAAATAGTCCATAGTATTTCTATGTGCGGTATTCGCTGCAGTCATGCCCTGTACACCTTTTTCAGGTATTACAAGGAACCGAAAAACAACAAAATACGCTCTAGAACGGACGAATTGTGTGCGAGTCCGGCGTAATACACCATGCAATAACGATGTAATACCGAGTAGTCTGTTCAAGAAATGAATACCTCCTCGGCCGGTAAGATACTAAAGGTAGGGCGCCGTCATCATCGAGTAAAAGGGACGTCCCTCCTCAGCGTCGTCACGGCCGTCACAGCATCACGGCCGACGGGTATACGCGCGTAGTATGGGGTGTTCTCGTGAGCCGTTCACCTGCACCTCACGCCCCGCCCCGCCCCGCCCCGCCACGCCCCGCCACGCCTCGGCACACCAACAACACGCAGCCTATGGCCGCACTCACCGCGCGCCGCGCGACACGCAGGAGGGCAGGGCAGGGCCCCTCCGCTCCGCTCCGCCATCTTAATGAACTTAATAAAGCAGGAGCGGGGCCGGGCCGGGCCGGGAGATAGCGCGGCGCGCGGCGTGTGTAGTCTATGAGTTTACGTGTGGGGGAACCAGTAGTGAATGAGTGAGCGAGTACACACGACAGCCCCGGCGTGGCGCGGCGTGGCGCGGCGTGGTGGCAGCGGGTCGTAGTAGCCTGCAGGGGCGCAACGGACGACAATGTTGTCGCCAATCAGGCGGGTGGAACAAAAAAAGAAAGAAAGAAACACAGGAGTCCCGCACAGATAAGTGCGCCAGCCCCGCACAGCCCCCACGGCCGGCCATCCGTTACAGGCGGGGCGGGGCGGGCGTACCGGCGGCGGAACGGGACGGGACGGGCGGGGTGAGGCGGGGTGGGGCGGGGTGCGGGGGCAATCGACAGCCCAGGCGATTTATGCAACAGAGTCCGCTAGGAACGCCCCGCCCCGCCCGCCGCGGTGACACTCCGCAGCCTCGCACTCTGCTGCACCGAGCGACTGGCCCCGCCCCGCCCCGCCCCGCCCCGCCCCGCCCCGCCCCGCCCCGCCCGATACCATCGAGTGCGTGCGTGCGTGTGGGCCTGCGCCTGCGCCGCCTCAATTAGACGCAGCGAGTGGGGGAAAAAACTCAGCCGCCAACACGTGTCGCCGGGTGTTCCGTAATGCTGTTAATATTCATAGCGACGCTGCCTGCCCGGCCCGCCTGCAGTCAGTATTTTTATTTCATAATAATTATTATTATCATTTTTATTTACGGGCGACCGCAAACACCCCTTTAAAAGCTCGTCCTCTCTCTTCGCAGACTCATCCGTAATCCCACGCTACAGCAAGGCTTGGGGGTGCGGTGCGGCGGCAAAGTGCTGCCAGAAAAGTAGGCAATACAAGTAGCCCACACACAGTGGAGTAAAGCGGGCTGCATCCGCGCCTGCCTAATAGGCAACACCCCTGATGGGAAAGTCTGGCCCAGAACTGGATATCCAGGCTACGTCCACTTTGTTGCAAATTGGCTTTAAAACGGATATGACAAGTAGGCTCCGTGAAGCATCCTAATCTCATCCATCTGCATCCGGGTAGCGGCTGGAGGGATCCACACATTGTCCACTACACGTCCAGGCAGCAGCCACTGCATCCCTAATGCGTCCAAGAAACGTCCAGGCGTCATCCCAACTGCATCCTAGACATGTCCAGAGCATAGCCGAAACATCCGTCTCGTCCATACGACATCCATGAGAATCCAAAACGCGCCAGTCCAAAGGCCATCCATACCGCATCCAGTAGGCGTCCACATCCCTCCAAGCCGCATCCAAGCCCTATCCAGGACGTCGCCGAGCTATCCGCCTTGTCTGCACGGCGTCCGGAATGCCTCCGAAGCATCCCAATCGCATCCGCCGTCGTCCGGGCCTATCCATACCGCATCCAAGAGGCGTCCACGTCCCTCCAACCCACATCCAGATTGTATCCAGGACGTCGCCGAGCAATCCGCCTTGTCGGCACGGCATCCGGGATGCCTCCAACCCATCCAAATCGCATCCGCCGTTGTCCGGGCCCATCCATACCGCATCCAGGAGGCGTCCATATCCCTCCAACCCACATCCAGGTTGTATCCAGGACGTCGCCGAGCCATCCGCCGTGTCTGCACGGCATCCGGGATGCCTCCAACCCATCCAAATCGCATCCGCCGTTGTCCGGGCTTATCCATGCCGCATCCAGAAGGCGTCCACGTCCCTCCAACCCACATCCAGGTTGTATCCAGGACGTCGCCGAGCCATCCGCCGTGTCTGCACGGCGTCCGGAATGCCTCCACAGCATCCTAATTTCATCCGCCGTAGTCTAGGCCCATCCAAAATGCATCCAGAAGGCATCCACGTCCCTCCCAGCCGCATCCAGACCCTATCCAGGTTCCCGCCGACCTATCCGCCCTTTATGCACTGCGTCCGAGGTGCCTCCAAGCCATCCTAATTTAATCCGCCGTAGTCTAGGCCCATCCACACTGCATCCAGGAGGCTTCCACGTCCCTCTAAGCCGCATCCAAGTCCTATCTTGCGGCCACCTTGGCCGCACGGCATTCGGAATGGCTCCGAAGTATCCCAACGCTGTAGTCCACCCAGGCGAGATTTGAACCAACGACGTTGAGATTAGAAGCCCAGTGCGCTGACCACTACGCTACGAGCTCCTTCAAACGCATAGACAACAACTTATGTATTTGTGTCAGCCCTCCAGAGTGCGCTCTCCACTTCGGCCACTGCGTCCAAAAAGCATCCCTACTAGACCCAACACGCCCTGAGCACGTCCACACTCCGCCCAATACGTCCTAAACGCGTCCACAATTCGTTCGACATGTCCAACACGGCATCCACCGTGTATCCACGACATCCACGTGTATATCCACAGCATCCACCGTCCATCCACGGCATCCACCGTGTATCCGCGGCTTCTACCGTGTATCCACGGCATCCACCGTGTATCCACGACATCCTCCGTGTATCCACGGCATCCGCCGTCCATCCGCGGTAGCCACCGTCTATCCGCGGTATCCACCGTGTATCCACGGCATCCACCTTGTATCCACGGCATCCACTGTGTATCTGCACCATCCAACGTGTATCCGCGGCGTCCATCGTGTATCCACGGCATCCACCGTGTATCCACAGCATCCACCATGTATCCACGGCATCCGCCGTGTATCCACGACATCCACCGTGTATCCAAAGCATCCACCGTCCATCCACGGCATCCACCGTGTATCCACAGCATCCACCGTCCATCCACGGCATCCACCGTCCATCCACGGCATCCACCATGTATCCACGGCATCCACCGTGTATCCACGGCATCCACCGTGTATCCACGGCATCCACCGTGTATCCACGGCATCCACCGTGTATCCACGGCATCCACCGTGTATCCACGGCATCCACCGTGTATCCACGGCATCCACTGTCTATCTACACCATCCAGCGTGAATCCGCGCCGTCCACCGTGTATCCACGGCATCCACCGTGTATCCATGGCATCCACCATGCATCTACGGCGTTCATCGTGTATCCACGGCGTCCAACGTGTTTCCATGGCATTCACCGTCTATCCACGGTTCTTTTGGTTTAATTTTATCATTTTGGGAGATTTTATGTAATTTAATAAGAATATTGGTATTTTGACTGCACTACTGTCTTCCTCTTGAAGAAACCTTTGTATTGGGGGTATCGTATCTTTTTCGCTGATATCTTGTAATCTAAGAGAAATATTGACAATTTGATTACACCACTGACTCCCTCTCGATGAGACCTTTCAAACGAGCATAAGGTTGATAGGGTTCTGAAGGCTGTGAAGGCAGTTAGCGCAGGGCACCTGCGAACCCTATCAACCTTATGCTCGTTTGAAAGGTCTCATCGAGAGGAAGACAGTAGTGTTATCAAATTGTCAATATTTCTTTTAGATTAGAAGATATCAGCGAAGAAGATACGGTACCCCCAAAAGAAAGGTTTCTTCAAGAAGAAGACAGTAGTGCAGTCAAATTACCAATATTCTTATTAGATTACATAAAATCCCCCAAAATGATAAAATTAAACCAAAAGAACCGTGGATACACGGTGAATGCCATGGAAACACGTTGGATGCCGCGGATACACGTTGGATGGTGCAGATACACAGTGGATGCCGTGGATACAAGGTGGATGCCGTGGATACACGGTGGATGCCGTGGATGGACGGTGGATGCCGTGGATACACGGTGGATGCCGTGGATGGACGGTGGATGCTGTGGATACACGGTGGATGTCGTGGATACACGGTGGATGGCGTGGATGGACGGTGAATGCTTTGGATACACGGTGGATGTCGTGGATACACGGCGGATGCCGTGGATACACGATGGATGCCGTGGATACACGGTGGATGCCGTGGGGATACGTGGTGGATGCTGTGAATACACGGTGGATGCTGTGGATACACGATGGACGCCGCGGATACACGTTGGATGGTGCAGATACACAGTGGATGCCGTGGATACAAGGTGGATGCCGTGGATACACGGTGGATGCCGTGGATACACGGTGGATGCCGTGGATGGACGGTGGATGCTGTGGATACACGGTGGATGTCGTGGATACACGGTGGATGCCGTGGATGGACGGTGAATGCTTTGGATACACGGTGGATGTCGTGGATACACGGCGGATGCCGTGGATACACGATGGATGCCGTGGATACACGGTGGATGCCGTGGGGATACGTGAAGGATGCTGTGAATACACGGTGGATGCTGTGGATACACGGTGGACGCCGCGGATACACGCTGGATGCCGCGGTACTTAGACGTGTTGGATGCATGTGGGACGTCCTGCGAAGGGCTTGTGTACCTCTGATGTCTCTGGGATGGTGTGGACCGCGTGGATAGAAACGGATGCTTGACGGACATTCGAGGCCTAGACTTGCTGGATGCTTGAAGGACGTCCTGCGGAGGTCATGGCGATGCGCGGATGTTTAATGGATCTGCTGGGCATTGTGGATAGAGGCGGATGTTTCAGGGACATTGAGACATATGGGCGTGCTGGACGCTTGAAGGACGTTTTTTGGAGGCATTGGCGATGCGTGGACGTTGCATGGATGGACTGGACGTCGTGGACAGAGGTGGACGGTCCATGGACATTGGGGCTTGGACGTGCTGGACATCAGCGGGACTTCCTATGGATGCGGTGGCACTGCGCGGACGTTTAATGGATGGGCTGGACGTCGTGGATAGAGGTGGAGGCTTTGTGGACATTAGGACGTGGACGTGCTGGACGCTTATAGGACGCCTTGTGGAGGCCATGGATATGAACGGACGTCTTTGGACGCGATATGGACTAGATATGGACTAGACGGACGCGTGTGGACGAAGTACGGATGTCCAAAAAGCATCGGGGTTTCCCATCAGGGACGTCAGTACAGGTGCGTGTATAGGTTTGCCGAGTAGGCAGGCGCGCCGTTTTGGCTACTTATATTGCCTACTTTTCTGGTGCGGCGGCCGCGGTGGCTTTCAAAGGGCGACGCGAGCATTCCTACCTCTCAGACGGGCACACACACACACACACACAGGGGCGCGGCGTACAATAATTCGGAAGATAAGTAATTCCTTGTTTATGTGCAAGTTTACGAGGCTGGCGCGGCTGGCGTGGCGCGCGGGGACTCAATGCGGTAGGTGGTCCCGTCCCGCCGCGCCGCCGCGCGGACCAACTCCCACTGCACGCACGCACGCACGCACGCACGCACGCACGCGCACACACACACACACTCACGGTCGCATACACAGTACCCACTCACACGGTGGAACATTATCGTGGACATGGCGCGGGGAACAAAGACATACACGGGGCCATCCCAGTCCCAGAGCGTCCAATCGATAGCGGCGCGAGAGCGCGAGCGCGGCGAAACAAAAAAATAAAAAGGGGGGGGAGAGAGAGAGAGAGAGAGACGGATAAAAATTAAAGTCTGCATCGCAAAAATATTTATATACTGTCCTCACTTTTCACTGGCATTATAACATATCGTTCCCGCGGGCCGTTTCCGGTGGAGCCGCAAAAGTTTCCCGTCCATTTACGATGATGGCAGTGCGCGGCGCGGGGCGGCGCGGGGCGGCGCGGGGCAGGGCGGCAATACGGAGCGGCAGGTGGAACTGCCCGGCCCGGCCCCGCCGCAGTCAAGTTCCGATTGTTATTGCAATTACTTTTCCTTTTGGTGCGCCGCCGCCGCCGCGCCCCGCTTTGCATGTCCGCCCGCCGCAGTCTGTTGCATCGGGCCTCGGGCAGGCAGGGCGGCCACCCCGCCCCGCCCCGCCCCGCCCCGCCCCGCCACCCCGCACCGGGCAGGGTTCGTAACACGCTTTTAATCACCCGGATTATATTACAACCGCCTGCGAATGGCGACGCGACGGCAGCTGCCCGCCCCGCCCCGCCCCGCCGCCAGGTAGTATGATGACGACAAGCTGAGGCAAAGCAAATCCATCGCGCCACCCACCCAGTAAACCATTCCGTTCATGCGGGACCAAATTCTAAAACGACAAAATTTTAGTTTCGTCGAGCTGATTTGATCGAATAATTTAATCAAGGATGCGGACCGGCCGTCCCGCCCGCGCCCCGACCCGCGCAATCCAGGAGGGCTGCAGCGTGAATCGGAGTGGGAGACGCACCGGCGCGCCCCGCACGGCTGATAGGCGCCCCGCCCCGCCCCGCCGCGTGTGTTATGGCACCCGACTGTAAACCAGGAACTTAACTTTTTCTTTCTTCTGAAATCGCTGCCCCGGGGCCGGGCGGGTCGGCCGGGTCCGGCCGGCTATCTAAAGCGTTATCTCCCACACCGGGCCATCGAGATAGTAGTGCCAAGTGGTCAATAAAAGGTACTTGGCCTGCAGGACAGCGTGAGCGTGGGGAGGCGTGGCGGGGCGGGGCCCGCTCCCAAAAAGGCCTTTGCTCGCTCGGACGGGGCCCTTCTTCTTCCTTGTTTCGAGGCGCCCGTGTCTGGGCCCGGCCGGACCGGCCGCCGAAATTTGAATACAATTTGGTGGCAAACGGGGATAGAATGACGTCCGTAAAACTCCATTTGTCCCCCCTTTGCCGCGCCGGGCCGGGCCGGGCTCAAGGCTATAGAACCAAAAGCGGAGGAGAGCAGGCAGGCAGGACGCAACAGTGTTGTCGCGCCGCGCGGGGCCCGGCCCGGCCCAGCCCACTCACGGGCAGGGCCGGGCAGGGCGTCCTGCATGGCGAGGCGCCGCATTCATAGGGCCAATTTGGGGCCGAATAAAACGGACCGGGGGGGGGGGGGATTTGGAGGGGGCAAGTAAGGGCGAAACTGAAGGGACGGGGGAGGGGGAGGAGGCGCAAAGCGAGCCGCACCGAGACCACGGACCGCGGAGGTCTGTCCTGCAGCCAGTGGTGCCACAAAAGTAGGCAAAAAGTCGCCCAAAAACATTGGAGTGAAGAGGGCTGCATCTGCGCCTGTCTACAAGGCAGCACTCTAGCACAGGTGCGTACATGTTGCCTAGTAGGCAGGCGCAGATACAGCCCGCTTTACTCCACTGCGTTTGGGCGCCTTGTTGCCTACTTTCCTGGCAGCAGTTAGTGCAGCAAGGCCCTGGTGGTGGCGCCTCGCTGCTGTGTGGCTGTGCACAAGCGCATCGTGTCGCGTGCTCGCCGTGACAAGGTGATCGTTGAGCGAGTGAGAGAATGAGAGAGCGAGAGAGAAAGAGAGAGAGAGCAAGAGCGAGCGAGAGAGGGAAGGGGTGGAGGTGAGAGGCAGCGAGGTGACTGACAGCGAGCATTAGCGCTACAGAAGTGAGCAGCGCCGGGGCGGGGCGGGGCGGGGCGGGGCGGGCACACCACCGACCACCGGGGCGAGGCCGAGGTGACATGATATACATATCTGAGGTCATGAGCGAGGCTCACATTCGCATCGCTTCGCGTCATCGAGAACGAGAGAAAAGGCTTCCTCCCCGGGCGAGAGGCAAAGTTTACGGCGGTTAACCCGCGGGTGTGTTAACTCGGGCTAATCTCCGGGGCGGGACGCGACGGGACGGCGCTAAGAAGCTTTCGAGTCCCGCGGGCGACAAAACGGGAGGGCCAGCTGGCGGGAGCATGAGCCAGTAGCCGACAGCCAGGCGCTTACAGCACATAAATTATGCATATGGCCATCAGCGGGGGAGTGAGCGAGTGAGAGCGAGAGAGCGAGAGAGGGAGAGAGAACTGACACTCGGGGCAGAGCGGATAGGGGCGGCCGAATCCGATGATCCTTTCGTGTCAACAAGGCGAAAGCACCAATCACTCGACGAGGAGAGGAAAGCGGGGAAGGGAACGCCAGGAGGAGCGAGACAGACAGCGTCGCGTCGCGTCGCACGCTGAATCAGAACAAATGAAGAGTTGCCGACGACACTTGTCACTCCCGCCGCGCCAGGCAGGACTAAGTTTACCCGCGTAACTGTGTGGAGTACGGCACGAGGTCGCGGCGCTAGAGTGTTGTGCACCCGCCCCGCCCCCTTCAGCGCCACCTGATCCCCGAGCACCTCCGCGCCGCGCTCACCTCCCGCCCCCCAAAACTTCAACTCCATCAATATCCAGTTTCGGATGACAAGCTCCAATTCACACCCTGCGCAGCGCGCGCGTCTGCAATTGAAACCTCTCCTGGGCACGGCACGGGGCGGGGCGGGGCGGGGCGGGGCGGGGCGGGGCACGGCCCGAAGAAGGCGATGCGCGCGCCACAACAACGAGGCCCAGGCGGGGCGGGGACAACGGCGTCCACATCGTCCACATAAATACTTCTGTGGTCACCAGACACTCTACCGTCGATTATTCAATTCCATCGGAACGGAGCGGCGGGGCGGCCGGTCCCCGGGCCGGGCAGGTAGCCGAGGCAAGGGGCCCAGGCCCCGGCCCAGCCAGCCGCACCCTGGGGCACCCCGTGGGGCGCCCTCCGGCCCGGGGCGGGGTCCCCGTCGTGGGCCCCCGCAGAGAAGGGTATCCCGGGGGCCCCGGCGGGGGCGGGGAGTGCGGGACGAGACGTCGCCCCGGTGGTGGCGACGAACACAAGACGACGTTACGCATCCGTCCTTTTATGACCGTTTCTTCGAGTTTTTGTTGGCGCGCCCGCCCCGCCCCGCCCACTTCTCGAGAAAGGTAAACACACACGTGTGGCCCAGGCGATAGAGACACGCATAACAGTGCGAATTACAACACACATTCCAGGGCGCTCCGCCCCGAGTGTCGCTTTTCTCTCTCTCTCTCACACACACAGTCACAGACACACGCCGTGTGTGTTTAGCGAGCGGGAAGTCAAACTAGGGCCGCGGGGCGTCACGTCCATCGGTATGAGAAACTCTGGCGGCGCAGAGAAACCTCCTGTTGTCAGGTCGGGTCGGGCCGGGACCGGCGCTGGGCGCCGCTGGGCGCCGCGGCGCTGCAATAGCAGTCGACATTGCAATTATCGGCCTGGGCGGGGCGGGGCGGGGCGGGGCGGGGCGGCCAGACGCTGCTGCGCTTTCCTCCGAGACAATGCGGGGACGTCAAAGAGCTGGCGGGACGGGACGGCGCCATAAGCGGCGGGAGCTCCGGAACTAAAGAAGAAGCCAACACAGAGTCAGGAGAAAAAGAGCGTGAGAGAATGGTAGCAATTAATTGCCTAGTTATTGCTAGAAACGACTTGTTGTTGGGCCGGGGCGGGGCGGGGCGGGGCGGGGCACACCCACGCGCGCGCCGCTCCCGGTACAACCATTTTGATTTTTACAATTAAACGGCGCGGAATGAATGAAATCAGGTGCTAATTAGCTATTGTTTGCGGTATAAATAACCTCATTTTTTTCTCTTCCTCCATTTATCGGAGCCGTTCTTTCCTCGGTTCGCGCGGCGCGGCGCGTTCTCTCTCTCGACGCCGGTGGTCCGCGGAGTGATACTCTGTTTCAGCGAGACGCCGCCCCGCCCCGCCCCGCCCCGCCCCGCCCCGCCCCGCCCCGCCCCGCCCCGCCTCGCGCCATTGTCCATTGATTCACTGAATGCCGCGGCCGGGCCGGCCGGTCCCGCCGCCACCGCGCCGCCCAAACTGCACTCGTCGCTCTTGTACCATCGCCTGCAGTTCATAAACGTTTCACATTACCGCCGCCACGCCGGGACGGGCCGCTACGGACCTTATTCCCTTGACTTGCCACTGGGAATGACGTGCCGGCATGGGAAATGTTGACGGCAAGCCTGCGCTACAGACAGCGCCCCGTCCAAGTCCAAGACCCTCCCCCGGTTCCCGCGCTGACCCCTATTCCGTTATTACAATTGACATTCTCATCCAAGTCCGCGAACCGACTTTGCGCTAATGTAATGCGGACAGTTATCTGCTTTCAATACTAACACTTCGTCAGTAATACTGTGCACACATTTTCCACGAGGCAGCGCATGGTGTGTATTCATATTATATGACACCGAATTACATTATACTTGAACGCATGTCCAAGTTCGTGCGTCGAACAAAATAAGGAAATAAAATCTAAGTGTGTCTGTAGAGCAAATTCCATGATGTACATATCGTACATATAATATACTTAAAAAGGACAAATGTAAAACTAAAATAGCAGCTTTTCGGTGCACCAGGTGCGGTTTTAAGTCCAGCTGACGGGAAGGACGGTTTTACTACGGGTTCCCTCAGTACAGTGGCTAAAATATTGCCTACTTTTCAGGCGGTTTGTGTGACTGACGGAGAAGGGCGGTGATCGCCCCCCGTCACTGTTGCACACTTGTACCGGGTAGAATTTTTTAGAATGCGTAACAGTGTTGCGGGTTTGCTCACTCCACTCGGCCGCAAGGTGCCATCGCCACTGCAATCCCGCATTCAAAGAAACAACCGGTACGTACGGTTCAACTTTAAAGAGCGCCATGATCAAAGTGTTGACGCGACTGTACGGCGACCGTGGCGATGTCGCTACCAGCATGTCATACGCACGCAACGCACAGCCGCGCCGCACCGCGCGATAGTAGCGGATCACACACAATCACAACCGCTAGCTCATTCATGCACTTCACTCCCTGGCCTGGCCGATACGAGTCGAGTGGTCGCGGCGCGGCCGTGCCGTGCCGGGGCGTGCCGGGCGCACGACAAGCAGCTGACACGCGCCGCGCTGACACCTCCCGCATAATACGCACAGTGCAGAGAGGGGCAGGGCAGGGGCTGCACAGCGACGCGCGGGGCAGCTGTCAGCGGCCCCGCCCCGCCCCGCTCCACGCCGAGCACATGCAGCCGCCAGTGTACCGGGCGTTTCTTTAAATGCGTCACACTGTCGCGGGATTGCATACTCTCCACAGCTGCAGGAGCCATGGTGCGCCTTACGGGCGATTGGGGAAGGCAACCCCGCAACACTGTCACGCATGCAAAGACACACACCCGCGGTACGCGCATGTCAGTGTCAGCGCGTTGCGGCCACGCCACGCCGCGCAACATCAACGAGAGCACGGCGGCTCACTCACACACGTCACGAGTCTCACCTGGGAGGGCGCCGGGTACGAGTACCCGAACTGAGAGTACGCTGACATGTCCAGCAACAGCTTGGCGATTTAAATGTACACGGGGCGGGGAGGAAAGAGGCCAGCAGCGCTGCCGCAGCCGGTGGTCGCGAGGAGTCAGAGGCAGCCGCGCAGGCGTCCCGCCTCCTCCGTCTGCCTCGGCGTCTTCTCGTGGACGGCGACGTCGTAGTCGCTTAGGCGGCCGCTCGCAGGGCCGCGCGGCGGGGGCCGGTAGCACATGCACCACCACACAACACTGCACAGCACTGCACCGCGCTCGCAGCGCTCACACACACACACGCACTGGATCACTATGCACTCATGGGGCTTGCTGCTGTTGCGGTGACGTCGCGTCGCCGATGACGACGCGGTGGTAGCGCGGCGGCGGGGCGGGTGCGGGCGGGCGGGCGCACGGCGGCCTGGGCCGGGCCGGTCTCGGGCTGCGCTGGCGCCTGCGTGCCTGCCTGCGCGCGCCCGCGGCAGTGCGGGGCTCTACTGCTCGGGGCGGGGTGGCGCTGGGGGCGCGGCGTGGCCCGGGCGGGGCGGGGCGGGGCGGGGTGGGGGCGGCGTCACTCGGCGTCGGTAACCCCGGCGGCGCGCACACTTTTTCTTAAGTCACTTGTTGATTGCGTCGCGCCTGCTGGCCTGCTGCACGGTGCACACACGGCGGGCAGCCGCAGGCCCCTCATGTCCTGCAGGGGCCGCCGGTCAGCTGCGAGGCGCGCGGCATCACTCGTGCGGGCCCAGGGTCACTAGACGGTTATCACTGACACGTCACTGACAGGTCACTATAGGACGGCGAGTTGCAGTAGAGCGTATTCCAAAGTCGCTGTCACTGACGAAGAGGCACTCACTCACGCTGGCACGGTCGCACTGACACTGGCACTGACACACCACAGTTGTCTTGTAGGCTCCGATTAGGACACGACGAATGTCCCGCCGTGTTCGGAATAAAACCAACGGGGAGAGTGAGGCGCGTGCTCCAAAAGAGCGCGAGGGCGTGCGAGCGTGCGCGGGGGCGCTGGGGGTTGGACCGGGCGGGGCGGAGCGCGGCGGGGCGGGGCGGGGCGCGGCGGGCGCGGGTCGATGCCCGGGCCGCTAGAGGGGTGGCTCGCGGCGCGCGGCTCGTAGGGGCGGCAGTGGCGCTGCGGCTGCGGCCGGGTCCGGCGCGGTCCGGGCGTATCCGTGTCGCTCCGGGGCGTGGCGTGGCGGGGCGTGGCGCGTAGCGAGCGCGCGGAGGGGCCAGGGCCGGGCGCGGCGCGGCTGGGCGGCACAGAGGGTGCTCGCGCCGGCAGAGAGAATCCTCGACTGAGGAGCCGGCCGAGGGGGACCCCTCTAGCGGCGGCGCGCCGAACCAGCGGGCCCGGCCGCCGGCGGCCGGCTCCCCCACCACCGCGCGCCCGGCGCCCGGCCCGGCCCCGCGCCCGCCCGACAGCCAATAGCGGCGGCCCGCGCTGCCGGGCGCTGCCCCCACGCGGCGCCCCGCCACGCCGCGCCACGCCCCGCGGCGCCGTCACTGGCCCGCGGGACGGCGACGCGCCGCCCCCACCCAGTTTTTTACCCCCCTCCCCCCACCCCCTGAGGAGCCCCCGCGCGCCCCTGCGCCCCGGGCGCCGCCGCCCTCACCCTCGTCGCGGGGGCGCCGTGGAGAAGCCACCCCTTCCGACAACAGGCTGGCGGTTTGCTCAATGAATGTTCTGAAAAATGCGAACAACATTCGGGCTCTTGAGGACAAGGGTTATGGGGTGGTGGGGAGGTTAACCAAACAAAACACAACAGTTGCTCGGCTCGGCTAGGCTCATGGAGGGTGTTGGAGGGGCTGGGGATGTGGCCCCAAAGCCCAGCACGAAACCCGACAGCCGTTGAGATCGTCGCTCTAACTTGCGCCAACGACAGTGATTCGATAAGCGAACGGGGAGGATGGGGATCTCTTCACTAAGGATAAGCAGTCCGTGAATGGGAGGAGAGTTAAAACACCGAGGAGGTCGTCATTATTGCCAAATCCAATAATGGTTGAACACACAAATATAGACGCAAGACTGCCACGTGGACACCTACACACCGAGGCGCTGGACCGAAACATGGGTTCAAATATTCGGTATGAGGAAAGATCTGCGCATTATAAGCACAGGCGATCGCAGGATTTATGCGCCACTTCAGCCACGTCCCTACAAGTCACACGCACGAGCACACGCGCCACACACACACACACACACACACACACACACACACACACGGTGAGGAAATCAAAGGCCCCGCCGGAGCATTGCGGCCCTTGTGCGGTGGCAAGCATGCGCCTGTACGAGAGCGCGAGTCGCGTACGCTATCAATGGACTCGTGTGTGTCGTTTTATTCTATCCATGTTAGTTATTTTTGTAAAGCAAATGTGTAATTACAGTCAAGCCAATGTACAAGGGTATGGCCCTCGGCAGATCCGCATCTTTCGACGGCTTGTACTGTACCGGATGCATATGAGTGCTAGAGGGCTGCCGACATGCACGTGGGGCTGTAGCGCACCGTGGTGACCAAGACAGTGGCCATACATGTTTAATCACTCATTTAAACTTCAAATTAGATTTTAAATCTAAAACTAATGTATGACAAATGAGGCCTGATCAAAAATATTTTGTGAAATTACACCGCACAAATTTCTGTTAACATGGGTGTAGCAAAAATTTGCGGGGGAAAAAATGGGGTGAGAAGTTGGTAATGGTGCGACGTTAACTGGACGTACATAAACGAGAGATTTTAATCTTGTCACGTCAACATCGCATAAAACGCGAGAACAAGTTTCACATCCATTCTCGAAACATCCGATTCAATTCTATCGTAACGTTACACATTGGGCGCGTCTCCTTGCGGGCGCGGCCCGGCCCGGCCCGGCCGGTGCATGAAACATGCATCATCGAAAGTGAGGAAATACATGGAAAAAAGCGCCCCGCTCGGGCCGCCTTTCCCCCTCCCCTCTTCATTTTTTCAACGCGAGCACGCGGATAAGGGGACAATTAGGCTCTTTATAATTACACATCGCGGCCCGGTGAACGGCCTGCCTGCCTGCCACGACTGACTGACGCGTGAGAGAGAGAGAGAGAGAGAGAGAGAGAGAGAGAGAGAGAGAGAGAGAGAGAGAGAGAGGGGGAGAGGGAGAGGGAGAGGGAGAGGGAGAGCGCTCGAGTACGACGAGGAAGATAAAGAGAGAGAACGACGCTAACATTATTTTTTATAAAAATATTTTTTCGCGCGTGGTGCCCTGCACTGGACGGGGAACCACTATAACTGGTTAATGAAAAGCACGCATTCTTTCCGTTCCGTGCGGCCTGGCCCGGCCCGGCCCGGCCTGCCCAGGTCGGCCCGCACTGCTCGGCGCCCAGCTCTACGCTACACGTTTACTCATTCCAGACCACACTAATGTTCTCACCCAGGACGCGTTATCGGGTGTGTTATCATCTTAATAAGGCCTTGTTTTACATGCTCATGCCGCTTACAGTGCTTAGGGCCCGGCCCGGCTGCCAGAACCGCCGCTCTGCTGCCTTTACCTTTTTTCCGTCTGCCGTCCGTTAGAATTGAGAAAATATACCTTCAAATCGCGGGTACAAATTCCAGAATTGTAGCGGTCGTGTGCAGGCGGTTCGCCTCTTTCGACTTAATTTTTGAGCTGTTGAAGAGGTGTACAAATTCTCCCAATATCAAATTGTGTTAGCATCGCTAATATCTTAGGACAAATTCTAAAACTATGGTAGGGTGAAAGTATAAAATTCTGGCGCATAGTACAAATTTTGATCGGCTACAAGCGGTGCGTTCTTGACGGATAGCTGGCCCTGGCGGTAGTAACGCCGCCTGCCTGGTAGGCAACCTCTCAGCACCGATGCAGGAATGTTGCCTAGTCGGCAGGCTGTCTACCGAGCTGCGTGCCTCCTCGCGAGTGTTCCATCTACTGTGGTGCGCGCACGTGTACTGAGTGTCACTGCGAGTGCATTGCATACCCCCACGGAATACACCCCCTCACAAGCCCCAAAGTAAACCATTATTCTCCAAAATCAGCACGAAATCACAATACACCGCAAAGCGCCATTAGCTAATCACCCGCGGCCTGTAAAGGGGGCGTGCCGGGGAAGCGGGGGATTAATGCGCAACGAATCGGGCAGCGCTGAGCGAGCAATAGTAATCGTATCACGAGCGGGCGCATCGTTTCAGCATCACCGATCCGCCGCGCCCGCGCCACACACTCAAATGCCTTTTTTGTTTCGCGCAATTTTTCATCGCTCTGCACGAGTCACACACGCTGCTGGAGAGCGGTACGGGAGTACGAGTCAGCGAGAGAGAAAGAGAGCGAGAAAGCGAGAGAGCGAGAGAGAAAGCGAGAGAGAGAGAGAGAGAGAGAGAGAGAGAGAGAGAGAGAGAGCGAGAAGGGGGAGGGAGAAAGAGAGAAAGAGGTCGGATTTGAATCGCGGGGTTCGAGAGTGGTGATCGATTATTGATAGCCGCTGATCGGCCCTGACGGCGCCGCATGTCCGAGTTAGGCCGTTATACGCTTGGAGGTGCATGCCGGTCCGGACCGGACTGGACCGCGCCATCCGTAATGCTGATTTAATACCCGCCCCCACCCCGCCACGTCAGCCATGACCAGAAAAAAAAAGACTAGAAAAGAAGTATATTAATTAGATCGTGAAATTTAACACATTGAATGCGTTAGACGCGCTTCCGTCATTATAGGGTGGTAAAAAAAAACGACTTTGGGTCATGAGGCCCGGCGTGGCTTGTTCAGGTCTGTGTCGGGGTCGCAGTTCGTCGGTATAGCATTTATAATTACGGCTGGCAGAGCGCGGTGCCCCGAGATGTACCGTATGACCCTGGCTATGACCGCGTGTGAACCTACGGTATAGAGAGAACGCGAACACCATCGCATAGTGGACATTACCGATAGCAAATTTCGCGCCATATCCAGGGCTGTTACGAGGTCAGGATCTTGAAACTCCCTGACACTATTCTGAACTTTCCCTGTCCAAATTTCAGCTTTACCCTCCTGACATGTTCCCAAACTGTCCCAAGAAGCGACATATTGACGTCGAAAGAAGGAAAGGGGAGAGGTGGGGGCAACCAGTTAAATCGCCGTGTGTTTGGACACGTTATTGAAGTCACAATATAGGTCCGTGGCACAAGGGCTTATATTCACAAGCACGTTCGGTGTGGTGGTGGCGCTCCCCTCGTGGGCCGGGGGCGTGGTGGGGTGGGGTGGGGCGGGGTGGGGCGGGGCGGTCACAGCCGGGGGCGGGGCGGGGTGCGGCCGCTCCATCGCGGTGATCCATCATCCCTTGTCAAAGAACGTCGCCCCCGGGCAAACAGCGTCATCATGCCCCATACCAGGGCAGTGCGGCGCCACGCCCCGCCACGCCCCGCCCCGCCACGCCCCGCCACGCCACGGCGAGCACAATCGAGAGCAGCGCGACAAACGGCCGACGACAGACATTTCCTCGTAAAACGCGCAGAAAGAAGAGCTGTCGCGTTGGTGCATGGCGGGGCGAATGACGTCGTTTCGCTGAGTGTTTTCTTTTTTTTTTTAAAGAACTTTCATATTAGACGCATGCTGCGGGGATCATAACGTCATAGGGCCGTCTTTCCTCCCCTACGCCGCGGTGCGCGGGAGGGTAAGGCCCAGAAAGTTGGGAAGCCTGGAGAGAGAACGCCGCTCCTGAAAGGTCGGCAACGCGCTACACATCTCCTCATTAGCGGAACACGTGCTCCGCGTTGTAGGGTTGCGGGGCCGAGGGGGAGGAGGGTGGGGAGAGGGCGCTACTCCGCGTACGATGTAACGCGCCCCCTCGCCCGCCCCGCCCCGCCCCGCCCCACCCCACCCGCCGTTACCCACTTCACACTACAGTGCGTACACCCTCTCCGCCTCCAGAAAGCGCCCGCGCCGCTCATGTCCTCCGGGGAGGGAAGGATAGCGCGACTCATGGAGTAGGGCCCAAGTCCTTCTCTATGCGCGACCCCCCGCGTATAGAGCAAACTTGGGCCCGCGTCGATGCTTCAAAACGCGCGCGGGCCTAAGGTACCCGCTTGGCAGTGCTGCCAGGAAAGTAGGCAATAAGGCACCCAAACACAGAGGAGTAAAGCGGGCTGCATCTGCGCCTTCCAACTAGGTAACATGTACGCACCTGTGCTAGGGTGCTGCGCCTAGTAGGCAGGCGCAGATGCAGCCCACTTTACTCCGCTGTGTTTGGGCGCCTTATTGCCTACTTTTCTGGCGGCACTACCGCCCGGTGCGCGCTGCTAGCGGCCGGCCCAGATGAGTCATGTACCCCACCAGTATAAGTAACCCCAATGACAATGGGGTACTTGTTGGCCGGGCGGAGAGGGGCGGGGCGGGGCGGGGCGGGACCCCCCCGGGCCGTGGCACGCGGCTCGCGGCCAGGGGCGTCCCGGTGTGGGCCGAGGCCCAGGAGGGTCAGGCGTGCGGTGCGGGCGGGGCGGGGCGGGGCCGCCGGCGCCATGCAGAGGACCCCCGCGTCCGTCCAGTGCCGTCCTCGCCGTGAGCAACGGGAAAGGAATGTGTTCACTCCCCTGGGCCTGGGCGCGCGCGCGGCCGCCCGGGCCCAGGCCTGCTGCGAGCAAAGCTAGGAGGAGAAAAATTCTTGTCCGCGCGCCCCGCCCCGCCCCGCCCCGCCCCGCCACGCCCCGGCAGGCCGTGCCACGCCGAGCCTAGCCACGCAAGGCCCGTGTTATGATATGACCATTGGCCTGGGCGCCGTGGGCGCCGCGCTGTGGTGCGTCGGGAATGCGGCCCGCCCCGCCCCGCTAGAGGCACGGAGGGTCAGCCGCGCCCCGCGGCAGCCGAGTCCGCGGCCCGCGGCCCGGCCCAGACCGCGCCCCCCGCCGCGCCGGTCTCTCCAGGGCGACAGCCTTGGCGGCGTGCACGCGTACGGGGCGCAGTGCGCGAGCAGTACAAGCATCAAGTGCTTGCTGTTTAGAGTACAGGGGGTATACAAGATCGAACCGGGTATCTGTAACCCCCCCCCCCCCTCCGGTACAGGATAGGGGGGACACGATGCAGATCCAGTGCATTTTCGAATCTTCGAATTTGACGCCTCAAAAGTATCCATTCCCGCAGCTGGACTGAATTCCAGGACTACGAACACACGTTACAAGATCGACCAGCGGGTATGAGAACCCACCGGTTCAGGGGAGTACCCAAGATCGAACAGAGTATTTTTACCCCTGGTACGCGACAAAGAGGGGCACAAAAGCTCTATCTCGCGAGAGAAGAGGTATGTATGTTGTTGGCCGCTGAGGTGGGGCTGCCGCCGCCCTAGGCGAGGCGAACAGGGTTATTTCTGAGCAGCGAGGCGCGCCAAGCCTGGCCGGCGGATGATACCCAACCCCCAGTCTGTCACAACGCCAAACCAAACGAACCGCCCGCCCGGCCCGGCCCGGCCCGGGCGCGTCGTGCCGCGCCGCAAATCGGATTACAAGTCGCCGGCAATGTTCCGCGGACTTACATCGCATCCCGCCGCAACAAGTTTATTCCTTCGCGGCCCGGCCCGGCCCGGCCCGGCCCGCCGCACCAGCGCAGCTCAGGGCAGCAGCAGAGTCTCCTGGGGCTTTATCGGCACTGCTACCCGGCCCGGCCCGGCCCGGCCCGGGGACACGAGGTCGACGTCACCGTCCACTACCCGCCCCCGCCCCCGCCCCCGCCTCAGACGTGCCGGGCCTGATAGGCCCAGCCCAGCCCGAACCTGCCCCACGGCCGGTGAGAGTGAGCTCCTCACGGCGCGCCCACCCGGGCCCAGGGGCAGCAGATAACAGGAGGCTAGTAGCGATTTCTCATACGCACGCGCCCCGCGCACTCGGAGGCGTGGTGCCCGCCGTGCCGAGGTAAATCACCTTCGTGCAACCGGTAGGGAAATGTACCTCTAAGAGCCGCAAGCATTTCACCGGCTGGAAAAATTGCTCTTGTACGCCATCCCGCACCGGGCACGGGTGCAGCGAATAGTATAAGAGGTAGTAGTTTAGTTTAGAGATACGACACCCATCTCCCTGGTGGTGACTTGACCGGGAATGACCCTGGTGGCGCAGCCCGGCTCCGCCGCGCCCCGCCCCGCCCCGCCCCAAGGTGGTGCGCGGTAGCGGCAGCGGCAGCCGGCACGGGAGCGGGACCAGCAGTGGCAATAGCAGTCTGCGTTTGGGGGAGAACGACCGTGTTGTTTTTGTAAAGTGGTCATTGCCGCTGAGTGTCGCACAGGGCAGGGCAGCAAGCTGGCGGGGCGGGGCGGGGTGGGGCGGGGCGGGGCGGGGCCGCAGGGGAGGCACAGTCACGGCAGCAGCTCCGCTCCGCTCCGCCCGCCTCGCCCGGCCCGGCCCGGCCCGGCGCAGGTGTGTCATGAGGGGGAGCATTACGTCCCAATGCGGGCGCTGCGCCGCGCTGCTCCGCGCCGCCCTGCGCTGTTTACTGGCGCTGGCACACTCCCACACACAGACATGTCGTTTGTAGTGCGTGTTGCCGAATGGGAGGGGGCGTACGTCGACTCTGCTGCCCGTGAGCCCCGCCCCGCCCCACCCCGCCCCGGGCTCGGCCGCGCCGCGGTTGGTATGAAAAACTCGACCTGCTTGAGGTTATCGCCGCGTTGTGGTGCGCAGCGTCGCGCCGCGGTCGCGACAGACTTGGCATGACCCCTCCAGTACTGAACTGAACCGCCCGGATCCCGGATCCGACTCCGGCGGCGGGGCGGGGCGGGGCGGGAGGCCCCGCACATCCGGAGCGTACGTAACGCACAGGTGGGAAGGATGTGAGCGCGAGGTCGTCGTCGTCGAGTCTCTAGTCACATGACACTAAGAGAACGCCGCCCCGCCCCGCCCCGCCCGGACCTGATGCACCCGCTGCAGAGAGACGCATGAGCATGGAGCATGGGTCTCCCCGCACAGAGCCACTGCATATCGATCTCTCGCGGCGAGGCGCGACGATTCCCCGAATTGGCTCGAGCTCAACGACAATCGAATAACTACAAGCAGAGGACGGGCCGATATTGCGCTGCGGCGAATGAGTCGTTAATAAGGGGCGGGGCGGGGTGGGGCGGGGCGAGGTGGGGCGGGGCGAGGTGGGGCGGGGCGGGGCGCGGCGGGCGGGGCTGGGTGGTGGTGGGGCCGAGTAAATGCAAATGAACGTCCGGACCGGAATTATCGGGGGCCGCGACGGGATGGGCCGGGCCCGGGATGGGGCGGGGCGGGGTGGGGCGGGGCGGGGTGGGGCGGCCAGATATGGTGACGGTGAGAGGAGAGGAGCAGGTGATTAATCGACTTGGGCGGTGCCACACGTCCCCTCTGAAACAAGAAGTCCTGCTCGCCCCGCCCCGCCCCGCCCCGCCCCACCTCCCCCTCATCATGCTCGTGGCTGCAGGGCTGGGCTCTGGGCTGGGCTGGGCCTGCCTTCATTAGCCCATTGTAACCCCTACTGGCTCGGGAGGGAATGCAGAATGCCCGAGACCACCACCACCACCACCACCACCACCACCGACCGCACGGCCTGCAGCAGCAGCAGCGCTGGCAGAGCAGGGCACAGCCCAGCACCCGCGCTAAATGTTAATCGCGCAGGGGACGTTCCAATACAGCCAGAGATTCATTTACCCTTCCCTTCGGTGCCGTTGCCGCGTTCACGCGACGATATTCTCAGGTCTCCCGCGGACAACCGAGACCTTCCGGGCGAAAGTACACCGGCCGGCGGCGGCACCGGACGAGGAGGACGTCAGGTCAGAGTGCCCTGCCTGCAGGGTGGCGCTCAAGTCCAGGGCCCAGCGCTCTAGACGGGGCGCGGCTCGGGCACGGCCACCTTCACTGCCGCGCGCGGCTCGGGCACGACTACCTTCACCCTTGAGAGGAGGGCGCCCTCCTCTCAAGCTTCACCACCCGCGGCTCGGGCACGGCTACCTTCACCACCGCGAGGACGCGGCTCGGGCACGGCTACCTTCACCACCACGCGGGGCGCGGCTCGGGCACGGCTACCTTCACCAGCACGCAGGGCGCTGCTCGGGCACGGTTTGGGCACGGCTACCTTCACCACCACGCGGGGCGCGGCTCGGGCACGGCCACCTTCACCACCACGCGGGGCGCGGCTCGGGCACGGCCACCTTCACCACCGCGCGGGGCGCGCCCTGCCCAGCCGTAGGGCAGGGGCCTCTTCTTGGACGAGGCCCCATTTGTCGCCGTGTGGTCGAAAAATAATGGTCGTCACCCAGGCTGGCCGGCCGGCCAGCCAGGCGTCTCCCTCGATTATTTGAGTGTCCGTCGCGTCGCAGATGAGACAGGCGACAAACAAAGGACCCTTGTTAACAACATCCGCCGATAGTGAGGTTTACGGGGCCAGGCCCGGGGGAGAGAGCTTGGAGAGGGAGGGGGGCGAGAGGAAGAGAGAGAGAGAGCGAGGTGTACGAACTGAGAAACTGACCGGATGTAGTAAAAAAAGACCCGGTGAGGAGGAGGAGGAGGAGACGTAGTGAGGAATGTGGTGGACCACGACAGCGCGGGGCGGGGCGGGGCGTGGCGTGGCGGGCGAGCAGAGGACACCAGAGGGTGCCGTCGTAGTCGTTGGAACGCCCACTGCCCCACCCCTCCCCACCCCACCCGTCCCGCCCCGCCCTGCCGTCCCGCCCAGACCTAGGCGCCCGCGGATGTCATCCGTAATTGCGTGTAAAAGCAAAGCTAAAGATACACGACGAGACGACGCGCTTCGTGCAGCCTGGTGGGGTGGGGCGGGGCGGGGCGGGCGGAAGAGAAAGGAAGTGGACAATTAATTGAGCGTGTGTGCGAATTTCGTTGGCCGTTTCGTCGCGTCGAGTCAGACGGACGAGTCTTCCGCATCGGCTGAACGTTATCATAGGGCAGGTCGCAGTAAGTACTGTAATAGTGCACGGAAAAAACCCTGGTTTTCAAGCAGCCCCGGAAACCCCGTGTATTTTCGCCATAAGAGCTGCTTGGTTTTTCAAAAACTGCTTGGAAACCAAGACGTCGTTTTCCCCGTGTGCGGCAACGTTCGGCAGATGTCCACCCACCCTTGTCGTAATGGGGTTGTTGCATGAAAGCACCCCACCGCTCGGTACATTTTAACAGGTTCTTTTCGTTACCTGTAAGCACCTACAACAACCAACAGTGGTTTTTTTTTTTTTTCAAAATTGCCCCGTTTGTTAGGGGCGCGGCAGGGGCGCAGAGCGGCGTGCGCTATTGTAGGCGTGGTCGCTCACCATACATCTATATTGCCATTGACACGCATGTCAGAGCCGGGGGAGGGGGGCTATCTCCGCGGCCCATCGGACGCTCATGAGCTGAGTCGAGCAGCTCATGACCAGGGCCGGCAGGGCAGGCACCAGCCCCCCCTCCCGACATTTTATTATTTCCATTCGACACTGATTTCATGGCCTATAATATTCGCCATAGATCACTTTTATGAAGGAGGGGCCGTTGTTGGAGGAGGCGGGCGGGGGCGCGCAGGGTTTGCGCGCGCGGGCGGCTTCGGGGGGAGCAGGGGCGGGGGCGGGGGGGGGGGGGGGGACTTGGCTGCCAGCCCCCTTGGCCCATGCCTTGTAAACTGCTTGCTAAAACAAACAGGCGATTGCTTCGCGCGGCGCGGCGCGCCTGGCCCGGCCCGGGCTCAATGGAGGACATGAATGCCGTCTGGCTGGCCGTCCGTGTCTACCCTGCCCCCTCTTCCCTCTCCGATCGACGCGGGTGCGGGAGTGAGGGAGGGGCCGCGACGACAACAATTGCGAATGTGGTTGTAATTTTTGCGACGGTGGTACGCGCGGTTTTATGGTGGCGGGCGGAGTGAAGTCGTTGAGGTGGGTGGGCGTGCGAAGGTGCGCCAGCGGGAGGGAGGATAGGAGGTGGGCGGGCGGGAAGGGGGTGAGGGCGAGGGAGGAAGGGAGGGAGAGAGGGGCCCAGCACAGCGGCATAGCGCGGGCAGCGCTGGAGTTCATACACCATTATCAGCGTCCCGAGATCTCCCGCGGGCGTGGCGTGGAGTGGCGGGGCGGGGCGGGGCGGGGCGGGGCGATCATGAGGCATGAGGTAATGAGTAGAGCTGCTGCCGCACCGTGCTGCACGCCGCGCCGCACGCAGCAGCCCACTCGGGAGACTTGTAGGGGTGGACAAGGGGCCCTGCCCTGCCCTGCCCTGCCCTGCTGCTGACCGTCCAAATCCTAGCAGGTCTTAACTCCCGGGGGTCCCGGCGGGGGCGTGCCCTCCCCCCTCCTCCCCGGGGGCCTCCTCGGGGATGACTCACCCGCTCACCTAGTCGAGGAGGCGCCGGGGGGAGGGGGAGCGGGGGGAAGGTGTGCCTATCTACCCCACATTTGTTCCTGTACCCGAAATACACGGCCGGTCCGGTCGCTGTTTTATGGCCATCGGGTGGGTGTCGTCTAGTCCTAGCGGCGGGGAGGCGGCCGTTGCGTGAGCCGCGGTCGAACTTTTTTAGTACGGCCGATGGACATGAAGGGGTTGGCCCTGCCCTCCCGCCCGGCCCGCGGGCAGGAACCATCAGTGACCGCAACACGGTCGTCTCAACGAGCCCACTCCATCATGCGCGCACTTTGGCGCTGGTTAGTTGTGTCTCCAAAATGAGGCCGGTTATTGTAAAAGTGTTTTCGATTGGGTGGCCGAGATATGAGCGCCCCCGCGCGGCTATTGTCCGGCTGTATAACCAACGATAATGCGTGGAAGTCGTCGCTTTACAAAAAAAAAAAAACTATAACGAGAAAATTACACAAGGATGGTGGAGAGGGGTTTGGACATGCCATAAAATCGGCGGGTGCGCAGTTCAGCCGGGTGGGCAGTGCAGTGCGGTGCGGGGCATGGGCCAGCAGCTGTCGCGTGCCCCGCCGCAGTCCCCCCGGCCGTTAGGCAACCCGGCGGGCGCGCGACATGCAGCAGCCCGGCCTGACCCTGCCCTGTCCGCGGCCGGGCCGGGCCGCCGGGGAAGGCCGGGCCGGGCTGACAAAAAATGTCGGAAAAACTAGAAAAGCGTGACGATGGTACTAAATGGTGACTCCCGCCCGCGCCTGCCGCAGCTACCCAAATCCACTGCACAGGTATGTGCGTATCGGGCAGGTTTTCCACACCGCCTTAAAGAATGAAAAAGCCATACTCCGCAACAGTTTCGCAGTGCACTATCCGCCGGGTCCCGCGCGAGGTCACAGTGTGGTCACAGCTACCACGGCCAGCACAAGGGCACGGACCCGGCCGCCGCGCCGCGCCGGCGCCCCTGAGCGAATGGCAAAGCTCCGGCTCTGCAGAACGGCCATGGGCACAAGGAGTCCTTTCTCTCCGTGATAGACAGGTAACAGATACATTCCAATGTCAATTTATGGTTAATAAATTAAGTGAGACTGCGGACGCGCGGGAGTACGGCGGGCGTGGCGGGGTGCGGCGGGGCGCGGCGGGGTGCGGTGGGTTGCGGCGGGGCGCGGCTGGGTGCGGCGGGGTGCGGCGGGCGCGGCGGGGTTCAGCCCAGTGTGGGGTCGCGGCCCTGGCCGCGGGGCGCCGTCGCGTCGCTCGGCTCAGCTCGGCTCGGGAGACTGTACGCGGGCGGGCTGGTCAGCACGTCAGCCGTCTGCCGGGACGGACGTCTAACTAAATCACCCGAAGATGGAGCGCTTCAAGCAGCGGAGACTACAAACAATAACGCGGAGCCACAGCCGAAGCTGACAGTTGGTTTTGATACCAGAAACGAATTTTCACTGGGTTAAACAAATACTAAATGCACCCGCCATATTGAAAGCTAGGCGAATTCGTGGTTTTAACGAGCAAAATTTGCACATTTTCGCAGAATGACAAGTGCTAATCCTATTTCGATCTAGTCGCGTCAAAGGAAGAAACGAGGCCACAGGTGGTGAAACCTCGTGTCAGTAGAGCCAGCAGCGGAAAAAAAATGCAGGGTGCGCAACGTACGTGACGTGGGCGCCGTCACCGTCGCGCTCAAACACTCCACCACCACCATGACGTGTCGGACTCACCTCCGAGTCCCTGAGGAAGTCCGCCGTCACGGAGAGCTCCATGCCGCGTCCGCGCGGCGCCCTGCCACGGCGCTCGTCCTCTTCGTCACCGTCCTCGTCCTCCTCTTCTTCGTCCTCCTCCTCGTCCTCCTCCCCCTCTTCGTCGTCGTCCTCCTCGACGTCCTCCTCCGTCACGGGGTCGTCGGCGGCGATGCAGGAGCGCAGGGCCTGCGCCGTGGGCCCCCAGCAGTCGTCGCCCACCGCGGCGCCGTGGCCGCCGTGGCCGTAGCCCAGGTCCATGATGGTGGGCGGCAGCGGGCTGCACATGGGCGCCCTGCAACCGCTGCAACCACCACGCGCGTCAGGTAAGCGAGAGGGCGTGTCACCAGCACGTCCACGTCAACCGCCGGTGAAGAAACACACAGTCACGCGGGGCACGTGCACGTCAACCACTACTCTCTTACGTGCGGTACGTCAACCGCACGTGCAGCCCCAACAGCACGTCCACGTCGACTACTGCCGAAACCACGGTGACACCGCTCGTGCACGTCAACCACCGGGGCTGGCTCACACGCACACAGAGTCACAGAGCAAGTGATCGGCGATCACCCTCATCCAGACGTGCTCAGCGGCCGGACGTACAATCGCTGGTCACAGCTGAGGGGGACATGGCCTGGTGCAAACAGACTCGAACCACAACGGGGAGCACACGCAGCACTGGTTGGGCCGGGCCGGGGGAGGGGGTGCAGACAGTCGCGGGGTATATGCGCGTGATGAGGATGGGCTGTGTCGGATGTCTCCGGCTGATCCAGCACGCCAGCTGGGGGGCGGGGGCGGGGGCGCCGCCGCGCCAGGCCGCAGCATCAGCTCCTAATCCCATGCACCACTTCACTCCACTGTCACAACACACACACACTCACACACAACACTGCTGCAAAGGAAGTAAAGCACGTCCGCGGCCAAACGCGTCTCGTCACACCTGTCGGGCCGTGACAACGGGTGACACCGCGTGACACGTGACGGGGCAGCGCGGGGCGGGGCGTGGCGGGGCCCGCGCGGGGTCGGCGGGGGCGTGGCGTGGCGCGGCGGGGGCGCGGCTCGTCACGGCCCGGGTAGGGGCCCGGGTGGGGCGCGGAGGCCGGGCCGCGGAGCGTCGCGGTGCTCGACGCGGCGCGGCGCGGCGCGGGTTCTCCGCGGGTCGGACCGGAGCGGCAGCGGCGCGGACCGGAGCGTAGCGGAGCGGGCAGCAGCGGCCGGATGGCAGCCGGATGGCAGCGGGGCCGGAGAGGCACAGGACAGCCGGGCGGGCGGGGCGCGCTCAGCCAGCGCTGCGGGCTGCGTGCAGGCCGGGCACCACGGGGAAGGGGCAGGGCGGGGCGTGGCGAAGCGGGGCGGGGCGGGGCGTGGCGGGGGGCGGCGCAGAGAGGAGGGGCACAACGCCGTGCTCCGTGGGCCCCGTGCGCAGGGCGCCACTGTTACGGGCTGGAGTGGGGGGGCCGCTCCTCCTCCTCCCAGCATCATGGAGCTGGAGGCGCGCTGGACCGCGCTGGAGCTGGAGCGGCTGGGGCTGGGGCCGCGAGGGGGGCGCAGCGAGCTCCTCTCAATGAATGGGCGCCCGACAAGAATCTTTTCGGGATAATATTGGAGTGAGCCGTAAAGGGGCAGACCCCTCGACGATAAACATAACATACAATGAATGGTACACCGCGACCTCTTGTCCAAAACTACCTCTACGATGACATGAGGATAACGCACCTGCGACCGACTGCCAATCAGTAGGTCTACTTTAGCTGAGCTACAGGATAAGGAATAGTTAACCAGTGACCGGCTTTTTATTCGATCCCATTTGAGCACTATACAGGTTTTCCATAAATCCTATCGGATATAGAATTCCAGTCTTTCGACACGGGTTTATTTTTACCAGCATTATTTTCATTTTCCTGCGGGGGCTCGAAATCCGAGTCAATGAAGGGCTTTGCTCTTTTCTCCGGTGGGCGGCGGCAGGAGCAGGGCGGAATGCTGCGACTTACGGACTCCGGACGAGCGCGGGGGAGGGGGGGGGCGGGGCAGGGGGGAGCGGGGCGTTACCGGGCCGGCCCGGCCGGGATGCCGATGTAGGTGTTGTGCGGCGGGCCGGCGGGCGGGGCGGGGCGGGGCGGGGCGGGGCGGGGCGCAGTGGTGCACTTTTTGCTGCGACGCGCACGGCTTGCTCCGCTTGCATCAGCTCCACTCCGTCCCTGCTCGGCCCACCTCCTGCACCCCGACGCCCTTTCCCACCTCCAGACCAGCGCCTTGTAGCCCGGGCCGGGCCGGGCCGGGCCGGGCCGGGCGTACATCGCCTGGTGACGCCGCGCGGCGCGGCGCGTCGCCCGTCCCTACCCGCCTGGCCCCGCCCCGTCCACTCGCCGTGTCGGCCGGCCCGGCCGGCGGGCAGGTTGTTCGGGAAGGTGCGGAGTCAGCAGCAGCTCGACCTGGACCTCGTACTACCACGCCCTGTCCGCCCCACCACCCCATCCCCCGGCCCCGCCCCGTAACGGTGACGGCGAGGGAAACGAAAAATAGAAAACGAGAACGAAGAGCGAGAAAATTGCCCCCGCGGCTGCCTGCCTATTTTAGGCGACGTTAAAGCACGACTGAAGCGCGCTGTGCGTTTTGAAATGCTAGTGCGGGGCGGGGCGGGGCGGGGCGGCGCGGAGGGGCAGTGACACCCGACCGGCCGGCCCCGGCCGGGCCCCGGCCACGTCTGCCCGCCCCGACCGGCCCATTGTTCAGGCTCCCTCATCCTTTACTGGACACCCCCGACCAGACTCGACCCGAGCCGACTTCCACGTGCGATTTCGAACACACCCGTCGATACGGACCAGGTCGTCCTTTTTCCACACAGGTCGGGTAAATAAACACCGGAGACAACGTAACACGGCCGGACAGACGGACGCCCTCTGAGGGGGGACGGGGGAGGGGCGGTGAAAAAAGAGTTACTCTCAGTGGGAGGAGCCGAATGACATGTAGTCCGAGAGAGAGGGCGAGAGGAGGGAGAGGGGCGGGAGGTATAACGCGAGGGCGAAGGGGGCGGGGAGGGGGCGGGGGAGGGGTTGGTGCTGCCCGTGCTGCCTGAAGTCGAGAGCCATGTAAGAGTGGTCTGAGGAAGGAGGGGGCAGGGAGGGGTACACACACCCAGACCCAGACTTACAGTATCATCATTCAGACACAATTATTTCGGCTCAAAAAAATCAGTAGTGCGCGACTCGCCCATGCAATGCACCCGCGAGAAGTCGTCTCTGCAGTTGTAGTGCAGCGGTCTAGTGCAGCGGGCGGGGCGGGGCGGGGCGGGGCGGGGGCCACAGCAAACACTGTGGCAGGCCCAGCGCGCCTCGCGGGTCGGGCCGGGCCGCACCGCCGCGGGGGTTGCGGCCATGGGGCTACGCGGCCGCCATCGCGTCATCGCTCTAGCATGTTTATTTTTTGGTGCGGCGTTTATCTATGGCGGCGATGCATAAAACATTGGACAGTGCTCCGCCCCGCCCCGCCCCGGGCTGCCACGCCCCGCCCGCCCCGCCCCGCCCCGCGGTGACTCTCGCGCAGGTAACGCGCAGGACGGCGTACACGTCCGCCCCTGTTTTTATTGACGCCTCCCTCCGTTTCCCACATGACGTGTGTTTGGTCCAGTCTGCCATGGTCGCGGCGCGGTGCGGCATATTTCCTAGGTTTATCGCGATGAGTGCAGCGCAGCAGAGCCAAGCGAATAACGAGACGGTCGGGGTGAACGAGCGTGCGGACAAGTGAACACAGGGTTAGGTTTCCAACTTACGTGATCATCTGCTTCGCGAGCTTCGCACAACCTCCACCGCCGTCCCGCCGTCCTTCGCGGTGCTCATTGTCAGAGAGGACGGGGTCAGCAGCGTCGGTCCGCACCTCACGGGCACCTCGGGTCAGCAGGAGTGTCTTGTCTCTCGCTCTCAGAAGTGGTGAGACCCCGCAAGCATCGAAAGAGCACATTAAACACGAGTAAGAAAATCAAGAACATAACCTAGAAACCCTACGTCTGGTACGAACTGAAATTTCTTGTCGAAAATCGAGTTCTCCTTTATGAGTCCGTTTGATATCGCTACGGTTACATTTCTCGGCTAATATGTACATACTGTACCGCGTCTCCCATAATTAAGATTTACAAACTTCAGTGACGAGACGATTTTGATTTTGCCTCTTCTGTCGGTTGGACGTTGGACCCACGACTCGCGCTAAGCAGAAAACAAATGAAAAACGAAATGGAAAAAAAGTAGTACCAACTTTGCAAAATGAGAGTATTAGCAGGGCCACTGTTTTTCGAATCAACGTAATCCACTTGAATCTTAGAAATGGTAACACATCGACGAATAACGCTTACAGAAATGGAATCTACGGGCCTTTCAGCTGAAGGTAATACGTCTATTTTCAAAAGACCGTAATCAAGTCATAATTTTATTTTAATTTCGTGTGTTGTTGTGCCAACACAGTTCGGCCGTTTCCGCCGGCGAGTCTGGAACCATCCAGGAGCTGCTCCTCCGCCCGCGCCCGCTCACCGGCTTCCAGTCCAGCTCCGTAAATCTGTCTGTCTTCAAAGGTGAGTCTTGATATTTGGGGGGAAATGTTGCGCGGCCACTACAGTGACGTTGGCGCGGCAAAACCGACATGAACCCCGCCCGAACCTGAGCCCGCGACGCGTAGGTCCACACCTAGGTTAGGTGCAAGCTTGGCATCAGTCCGAACCTGGGAAGAGACCTCGGTACCCCAACCTCTTGCACTCATATCTGGCCCAGGTCGCCTCTGAAGCCTTCCGGGCTCAGGTTCGGGCGGGGCTCATGTCGGTTTTGCCGTTGGCGCGACCTTCGGGTACTCCTGGCGCTGCACCAGCTGCACCCGGCCGTAAGGAGGCACGGGGAGCAGGGGGTCGCCAGCGACGCGACGCGACGCAGGGGTTAGTTCGGCCTCCTTGCACACCGCAGGGCGCCGCAGGGCAGCAGGGCGTCGCAGGGCAGCAGGGCGCCGGGGCGCCGCAGAGCACGACGTTCTGGTTTTGCGGCGGTGCGGAGGCGGCCCGGGCCGGGCCCCGCCGGGGTGGCCGCACGGCCTTGTCGCCCTGGAGCGGGGCCGCGCGGGGCCGCGCCGACCCGGGCATGGCTGCTCAAACTTGCAGGATAACTTTGCGGGATTGGGCCAGCGTGCGCGCGCGCGCGCGGGAGGCTTGGCGGGGCAACTTGGGCCCCTAATTCGTCTAAGTTCGGCAGGGAGCCATATGTTGCGAGGCACGAGCACGATGAGACGAGGCGAGGCACCTGGAGGGCGGCGGGGAGGACGAGGAGGAGGGGGTGGGGGTGGACGCGGACCGCGGGGCGCACACAGCAACAAGCAGGCCGGCATCCCGAGCACACGACGGGGACTGAGATCCAGAGAGAGTCGTCGATCGTTATTATAGAGACTTCGCCTTTATAACGGCGGCCATCATCCTTTCTTCCCGCCGCGCCGCGCCGTGTTGTGATGTATGTGGAAATGATACAGACTCATTTCGGCGACGCGCGCGGTGACTGCCCGCGTGACTCCCTCCAACACCGAAATACCAAAACCGTTTAGCGTTCCCGCTCATCCCAGCAGGTGGCACGCCGCGCCACACACACACACACACAACCATTGGCAGTCCATTTGCATGAGGAGCCACTCCGAGCCCAGCCGCGACCCCTCTCTAGCTAGAACCGTCCGCGGCAAAAACATTTCCCCCCAGTGGCGCGGGGCGGGGCGGCGCGGGGCGGCGGCGCACAATGCAAAAAGCTGCTTCATTACGGCTACATGACCCCGGGAACTGAGTCTGACCTCCCAGTCGTATATCTAGAGCGCGTCAGGCCGCAGCGGCATCCTCGCGCGCACACACGGACTCACAGACACATGGACACACAGACTCATGGACACACAGACACACGGACACGACGGGGTGCGCGGGCTGCCTACCCGTTCCCGTTCCCCTAGGTGTAGGTGGGTAGGACCGCGCATTAGTTTGAGAGGGCTGTGATGTCAGTAGTGGGGATGATCCCCCCCAGGCTGCTCCCCCATGTTGGTGCATGCGGTTGGGCCGCTGCTTTATCGTGCGGGATGGACTTCCCTCATCCCCACCCCCACCCCACCCCCCAATTGGCCACATCCCTCTCTCGCTCTGTCTCTCTCACCCTGGGTATGTATGGGGCAGAGAGGGGGAGGGGGTGGTTGTGGTGGTGGTGAACCGTAAAAGCGATATACATACTGCACCCCTCCCCTCCCCGCCCCGCGCGGCCCCCCGCGACCCCGGGCGCGGCCTGCTCCCTTCATCTGCAGCACAACACCAGCAGCATAGTGTGTTCGTTATTGCAGCCGCCCCGCCCCGCGCGCCCCACCCCGCCCCGCCCCGCCCCGCCCTGCAGCGCCCTGCCCTGCCCTGCCCGTGACACCACCTGCACTAATTTGTCGGGTTAGTTTGTGTTGCGGGATGCCTACACTGAAAAGTCCAGGGCGCGTGGTTATGCTCCATGTCGGCGCCACATCGCGCTCGCTCCGCCCGCGACGGTTTTTCGATGTACCGCGCCAACATGTTGGAAGGAAACATGATGTATTTGATTTTCTCCGCGGTTCAGCCCAAGCAGGGCATCTTTGATACATACTTTTCGCGCTGCTTCAGTGAGCGGGGCGCAGGTGCACGCGTCCGGACCGGCGCGGGCGCACCGGCGCGGCGCGCACCCACTAAGCCGTTAATGTACCCCTCGCCCCCCTCCCCTCCCCCTCTCCGCACGCCACTGTGCGGCCGCATCATGGACCGCCCTATGGCCCTATGGCGCCCCCGCCCCGCCGGGCTAAGCCTGCGCGCCGCGGGGCCGGGCCGGCCGCGCCCCATCCCGGGCCTGGCATTAGTTCGGTAAGCCCCACTGCACCGCCGCCCCCGGGCCGCCCCCGGGCCGCCCCCGCGACCTGACCAGAGGGCTGATGTGGGCCGCGTAACGCTGACCGCGCCCTTACTCACGTGCGCGAGCGGGAGAGAGAGAGGGGGAGACCAGCCTCTCTCCCTTCAGCTGTGCGGGCCAGTGCTGCCATAGGCAAGTAGGCAACAAGGGGCCCAACCACAATGGAGCAAAGCGGGCTGCATCTGCCTACTAGGCAACATGTGCGCACCTGTGCTGAGCTCCGTCAAGCACGCACCGCCCAGTGCCGATCAGGATTTGTACTATGCGCGAAAAATGTGTACTCAATTCGTCTCCACTGCACTGTGTTTGGACGACTTATTGCCTACTTTTTTGGCAACACTAAGCTGTGCAGTGCAACGAGCTGCACACACAACCGCGTGTTCAATTCCTCTCCACACAGTTTTTCTTCTTTTTTTTTTTGCTCTTTCAAACACCATTTGTACATTTTTTCCCCTGGCTTTCCTGGAGGCGAAATACTGCCTGGAGTGTTTGGTCTGTAGCGCTTGGGGGAGCACAGCCACGGCCCAGCCCGGCCGTTAACACCGCTGTCTGAGGACTCGCGATGTCCTGAGAACACACAGTGTGCGGGGGGCCCGGCCCGGGGCTGGGGAGAGGGGAGGGGGGCATTGCGAGGCCTGGCCGCCGCCGGAAGCGCACCTCCTGCGAATTTAATTGCTACCGTTTTGTATGGCTGCGGTGCGAAGACCAGCCCGACGGGTTCCACCGCGGCGGCGGCGGCGTGTTGCCCTACACTGCAAACAACCGCGAAGAAAAACGGAAAATAGAGAGCCTGTCAATGATGCGATACGCGCGTGGACCCATGCAGAAACTTAGTTTTTCTTAGTGACAGTTGCCTTGTCCTAACCTTCACTTCAATTTCAGGAGGGTCTTGCGGTCCAGGATGGCGAGCGTTCACCTCGGGCAGGATCAGGACGGGGCGGACGACACACACCTGCTGCTGCTGCAACGCGGTGGTGGCGGCGGCGGGGGATAGACCGCCGCGCAGGTGCCAGGCCAGTCCGGGACCCCGTCCACGTCAACTCCTCCCTCCAGGAGGACGAGACGCCCGTCGCACCCGGCCCAGCCCAGCCCAGCCCAGCCGAGTCGAAGGTAATTGCGTCCAACACGATAGTTCTGTGATGTGTCCGGTCAGCCCCGCCCCGCCCCGCCTCCTCGCCGTGCACGCACGTGTCACGGGAGGTAGCCGCTAGCTGTCCCGCCCCGCGCCACCCCGCGCCGCGTGGCCTGGCCGGGTCGGTACTACTCCGTACTACTCACTGTACGTTCACAGCACGCAGCGCGAGCGCGGCTAGTCCAGCCGGGCCGGCCCGGGCCGGGCTGGCGGCCATATAGTCCATCGTTGTGTTGCTGTCTGTGTTGTACACATTCGCTCGTCGGGCGAATGAAAAATGAGCGGCCATACGGAGCTGGACACGAGCATGAGGCACGAGCCACGCCCCGAACCAGGGCCGCGCCGCGGTCCGCCCCGCCGGATAGATCCGCCCTGCACGACCGACGAAATATGTATTTCTGTTTTAGTTTACTTTTTAATGGGTTGCAGCATAGGGGCGGACGAAGGCGTGTCCCCCAAAATAAAACTAACGAAACTAGATGGACAGAACGAGGACCTGCGTGGAAAGATTTTCTCCTCTCGTCGACCATTGACACGCGGTACAGTAGGGGGTACCAGTTTAGGCACACACGCGAAGTAGGCGGCCCAAGCCAAGATGCCCGGCGGCGTACACAGACACACGCGCGCGCACCGCGGCCGGGGACCCCGTCGGGGGCGTGCCTAGAGGAGGGGCCCAGTGGAACGGCCGGCCAGGCCCACTCCGCTGGGGCCCATGGGCTCATGGCTCGGACTCGGACTGCGATGGACCATTCAGCCTGGCGGGGCGGGGCGGGGTCGGGCGGGGCGGGGCGGGCCAGGCCGGCCCAATCAGCCCTTTACATGTCCGCGCTTAATGATCCGCTGTCCTGTTCCCCGCCCCCCCCTCCCCCATCCCCTCCCCCTTCCCCTCCACTGCCGTTCGGAGGGAAACACGGGGTGCGCGCCGCGCAGGGCGCTCTCAACCCCTTGCGGCCACGACCCCCCAATCCCCCCCCTCCCGTCACATGGGCCCTTGCCCTTCGCATCCTCGCCCGCTCCCCTACTCTTTTCTGCGTGCTGACCACCACGCGACTGTCTTCGGTTCTTTAAACAATCAAGTTGTGTCCCCTTGCTGCTATGGGTGTATGATTTACGAAAAAAAAATATTTTTTATTGAGGATAGAACTGGTCGGCCAAGAACTGAATCTAGACTGAAGGTAAAACATTACAAAATAAATGGCTGAAAACGCAATAACTGGAACTAAAACCGCAATCAGAATAAGTTAGCTCCAGACCAGCAGGTTGTAGCGACTCTCGGAGCGAACTCGCCCCATAGGTCTGATTCAAACCTTCGCGCGTTTTCTTCAGAGCGCCTCGACTGGGATGTGTTTCGAGCTATCGATTGGTGCTCAGCTCGGTCGGAGGCTCGATCCGGCCCCTCCTTCTTTTTCTTGACGTTGTTTTTGTTGTTAGTTGTTATTTATCTCATTTGAAATCTTTGAAAAGTAAACATGAATGTACCTACTGAACTTTCTCTAGAAGCTGTGCGAAAATTTATGATAGAAAATGGAGGAAAAGTCACCAATCACGACCTTGTGAAGCATTTCAAACAATTCCTCACGAATCCTGTCAACAGAGGTTAGTATTGAATGTTTGTCATTGCAGAAAGGTTAAGTTATTACAGTTAGCTATAGTGATTCTTTTAACACTCCGTCTCATTAATCAGAATAATTAAATATTCTCACTGACAATAAATCTGTGGAAGGTAACCTCAAACAGTTCATAGTAGTTGCGTATTAATGATTGTAACCTCCCAAATTATCAGCATATTAATTGTCGAAACATCTACAAAACATTTTACTTGTTGTAATTCTGCTTGTAGATACTAATTTAGATTTCTGAAAACGACTTTCTTTCAAACAGTCACAAGTTTTTGTGTGATAGCTGTCATTTTCTTTAATTAGTGAAGTGTGTATGTTTGGAATGTTCTGCTCTACTTTTGAATATAGTTCCAATTTTTGTGTTCTACATAACAGTCATCACTCTTAAATGTGTATTTCATCATCTTTAATTTGTGAACTTTCCATAGTATGGATTTAATGAATATTTAGAGCTTGACATTAATTTGAAATATAACTTGAATATGAATTCAACAAGTGGTCGTATTTTACTTCGTCCGTCCTTTTGTACGGGTTAGGTTATACAACAACACCACTAGTACTTCAGAGTTTCTGGTACTTGGATTAATAGAAAAATTTGTTTTGTTTGTTTTAGTGGAAGCACGAGAACATTTTAAAGAAATAGTCAATGTTGTGGCAACAATTCGTACAGAAGAGGTTTGTGCTTGATATTGTATCTAGCTCACACATATTTGTATATTATATCTTTATTCCTGTGTTTTTATTTTTGTTTAATTTAGGGAGAAAAATTTCTGGTGCTGAAGAAGAAGTATCGAGAGCCTGAGAACTATGAATCATCACTTCATACCCCTTATCCTACTTCACCTGTCCCGTCAGGAAACATGTCTCCTAATCCAAATTATGAGTCTGTTTGCTCATTCTCCCCTTTGCAGTATAACAATCTTATGAGTAGTAATGCTAGCCTCTACAGTTCTTCATCACAATCCTACCCGCAATCTCCAGACCCAATGTCACCATCTCGTGCTCCGCCTCCATACCGAGCACCCCCACCTCCTGTTGTATCGCCTACTCGAGGACCCCCACCTAGTCCTCACATATTGATGCCACCACCTCCTGCACCATCGAACAAAGGTCGTCCTCCTCCAATCACTGCCTTACTCTCAGAAGAAGCTGCCACTGCTGAACTTGCCAGACAGTCTAGCATAGACTCTATGGATGGGGCGGATGATCCATCCATGGCTCCACCTGTTCCACCACGAAGGAAAAGCAGTGTCAAATCACTTAAGCTGGACAGTAATAAGGAAAACTCTTCTGAGAATCTGTTGGATCCCAAGAAACGACCAAAGAGTGATGACTATGATTCAAAAAGGGTAAGTTACTAAACAAGTTTATTTTATTTTAATTTGTTTGAATCAAGTTAATTATTTTTTTAAAATTAACATTACCTAAATCTGCTTTATCAGAGAAATTTTGTGCCTTTTGTCCCACTTTAGAAGTGGAAGTTAACAATTTTCATCTTACCAAACTATTAATAATTTGTTTAAAATCATAAGAATATTCCTTAAGTTAAAAAAAAAACAATGAACAGAAAGTAAAACCCATTTCTTAACTGTTTGACAATTTTTAACTGGCTTGCTACCTCAAACTAATATCTATTCTCTATATTTTTATGAGTAACCACCATTTGCATTCACTAATTTCACTAATCCCTAATTGGTTTGTGTGTGTGCCATTCGGTTTTGCTTAGAATTCGCTTGCCGAGTCGGAAGCTGAGCACAAGATCAGCGTGCGCGACGCTATGCAGAAGTTCAACCGCCTGGCGTCGGAGAACGAGCTGCAGCGCGCGCACCTCCCGTCCAGAAAGAAGCCCGACAAGGTAAGGAAGCGGCGCCCGGCGCCTGGCGCCCGCCCGCCTGCCCGTGCGGGCCCAGAGCAGGCTCAGGCAGTGAGTGACCTCACCTCACCTCGGCTGTGGCCCAACTTCGCCCTGGCAAACTCGTGCGCGGCCCGCTCACTGTGCGTGCACCGTTTGTTTTTTTGGTGTCTGAATCGGAACGGTCAATAAGATCCGTACTGTTCCCATGCGCCTCTACGACTCTGTGTGACTTGCTAATCGACATCCCCGCCCCGCCGCCGCCACGGCCCCTCCCCGGTCCCTTCGCCTCTCACGGTCTTGGACCTCCCCGACCTGATTTTTTTTTCTCATGGCTAGGGCCGGGCGGGGTGACTCGACACAATGCCCTCCCCCCTCTGCCTCCCCCGAGCGCCCCCTCCCCTCCCCTTCACATGACTCCCGTCCCGCGTGTCCGTGACTCGGATCAGGCCCAGCATCCAGGGCTACGTACTGTACCCTCCGGTGTATGGCACTTCATGCCCAGGGCCGGGGTGTGGCGGGCGGGGCGGGGCGGGGTGGGGGCCATCTCCTTCATTAATTATGTCGCGATGCTGTATCGTGGGGCGGGGCGGGGGCGGGCGGGCCGCGCAGGCTGGCCAGGATCGTCTCTGCTCGGCACATCAGCGCCGGCCGCCCCGCCCCGCCGTGTCTCTTGCGATGACAGCTGGCGGGGCGGGGCGGGTGTGGTCGGTCCTCCGATTGTCCAGGAGGTGCTGTGCGGCGGGGCGGGGCGGGGCGGGGCCGCACAGGGGATGGCCTCAGCACCGCATAAACAGACACGTCAACCAGCTGCCAAACGTTTCGTTGGCGCCCATGCATATGCAGACGGACGGGCGGGCGGTGGACATCCCTCGGGCTCGCCTGGACGCCTGCCTCCACCCGCGCGGCGCGCAGGGGCGGCCGGGACGCCGCCTCCGCCGCCTCCGCCGCCCCACCCCCACCCCCCCCCCCCCCCCCCCCCCGCGCGACACGGGAGACACCACTCAATCACGCGGACAGGTTACCCGTTCACACGTCGCGAAGATGAGCAGGCACTTGTCACCGGCGTGGCGGTGGCGACACGCGCGCGTCGGACCGGACGGGGGAGGAAGTGGAGTTGAATCGGAAGCGCGAAGTGAGAGGAAGGCGACCTGACGTGCGACACGGGCGGGGCGGGGCGCGGCGCCGCGACGTGGTCGACGCCACATCCTCTGGCGGCGCTGCCTTCCCCGCGCCGAGGACGAGGGTGTCATCCTCATCCTGCCCGCAGGCGGGCGCGGGGTGGGGGCGGGTGCCGGGAGGGTGGACAGAGCAGCCCCTCAGGTGTTGTTGGCCTGCACACGTCATGCGCATCCCGCAGGCCGCACGCCCCGCGCCCCGCCACCCACACTGCTGTGCTGTGCAGCGTGTGCCCTTACTCGACGTCGCTCAGCACGAGCAGACTGATGTACATCAGCTGTGGTGGTGGTGGTGGTGGTATCGCTGCTGCACGACACCGGTTGAACCCGTACTCTTTGTTTCCCGAAAGTAAAAACCGTGTCCGACTTTTTTTTTAAATAGGGAAAAATGGGAAAACTCCCTGGGTTTGTGGAAAACGTCAGATTTTGAGAATGTCTCCTCAAAACTTGAGGGGAAAATCCCACATTTTTTGAGGAGACTGAAAATCTGAGCAGGTTCCCTCAAATTATGGGAGCTTTTCAAAGGTTTCTTTCTCGTCAAAAAAATTAGACCTTGTTTTTACCGTGCGGTAGTTTGGGGCCAGTACTACTTGTTTGGGGGTGTTTCTGAGCGGGCGCGGCCGGGCCGGGGCCTTGGCCTTGATGTAAGGCGGTCGGGCCGGTCCGGGGCCGGTGCCGGCGGCGTGCCGGTGGTTTGGCAACGTGTGTGCATGTTGGCGCGGTCACCCCGGCGAGGCGCCGCGCCGCGCCGGAAGCGATGTAGTTTGGGGTCGCCGATCAAACCTTGGGCGCGTCCCACCGACCTCATGTCTGGTGCTCTGGTCGCCTCGCCCCGCCCCGCCCCGCCCGCCCCCCCGCCCCACCACCGCGCCGGGGTAGCTTTGCCTTCCCACTTGCGCCCCGCTCCCGGCTTGTTCGACAAACAAGCTTATGGCGTGCTTTTTGCGCTCGTCGTGGTGCGGTGCTGCGCGGCGGGTCGGGTCGTGGGAGGTGAAGGGGACGTGGGAGGGGCGGCGGGGGCGGGCCGGGCGGCGAGAAGACGACACCGGAACACAAGTACTCACCGACGCTAAGCCCTGCGGACACGCACATGACATACACTGTGGCGCGCTGGGCTGCGCTGGGCGCGGCGGGCGCGGTGGATCTGCCGGGCCGGCCCGGTACGTATGTAGCCCCGGGTGTCGCGTTTCCCGAGTACTCCGGGGCGACGAGACTTGTTCCGCTACCGTGCGCTCGCGTGCGCGTGCGCGTCCTCCCGCCTGAAGCGTAGGCTGTTGCGATCTTTCTTCGCAAGCTTTCAGTATTCAGGGTAAATTTATTAATTAACTTACGCTCAAAAATATAGTTGGGGGGGGGGGGTTATGCCTCCCCCCTCCCCGGCCCGCCATAGGCTCCTAGGTTGTTGACGGCGAAGGGGGTTGCGGCGCTGTCCGCCCCGCTTGCTGCACCGCGGCCCTGACATGTCAAACAGCTGCATTGTGACTGCGAGGGCGTGCCGCCCCGCCCCGCCCCGCCCATGCGGCCTTGGGGCGTGTGGTGGCAAGGCAGAACGCACGACGCCTGGGACGTTCTTCGCCCCGCCCCGATCATCGGGGACGTCGAGGTCCGAAGTCGGCGTCCTGAGCCCGCCCCGCCCCGCCGCGCCCTGCTGAGGTCGACGACCCCCGCACCCTGGCCGTTACTCGCAGCTCGACCTGTGGGCCAAGGTGGCCGTGCTGTCGTGCTCTGGGGCGGGGCGGGGCGGGGCGGGCACTTTGCCGGGGCGCTGCCCGCGCTGCAGTCCTCCCTCGTAATCCTATTGCTGGCCTGCCCCGGGCCCAGGCCCGGTCAGGAGGCGAAGCGCACACGAGGCCCAAATCCAAAGCCCATCGAAGCTCGGGACGGGCCGGGCCAGGCCGGGCCGCGCGCAACGAGGGCTAGGCTCAGGGAAACCAGAGTATGTACCGCGCCTACGTACTCTGTGCGGGGCGGGGCGGGGCGTGCCGCAGCTCATCGGTGTCGGTGACGGGTAATCCCCGCTGGCCACGCAGGGAGGGCAGTGCGGGGCGCTCCGCCCGTAGCCTACGGGCCGTAGGAATGTCCCTGGCGCAGCGCGTCACACTCTAACCAGCAGAGAAATTGCGAGAGGGGGCGGTGGGCCGGTGGGGGCGCCGTGTTTGAGTTATGTGTCTTTGCCAGAGGACAGGCGGGCTGGGCTGCGGATCGGATAGGGGCGAAACCGACAAGCAGGCAGGCGCGCGAACGTGGCGGTGGACGGACGGGCAGGTGTGGTGTTGCGGGGCCGGGCGTGGGTCGTACCACCCCGCCCCGCCCCGCCCCGCCCCGCCCCGCCCCGCCCCGCCCCGCTGCTCCGCGCGCGTTCATCGGCCGGCCCTCTTGGTTGGGGAATGCGGGTCCAGTAGGCTGGCGGGGCGGGTTTGCCCGTCGTCTGCTCGTACTACGTGCCGTGAGCCGCAGCCAAGCTTACGCGTCGACCGTTTACCAGGTGCTTCGTTAATACGCGCCCGCCTCCGCCTGCCCTTCACGCCGCGCACAGCACCGCTGCACGCGCTCAGCTGGCGGGGTGGGGCTGGGCGGGGCGGGGTGGGCCGCACCTGCACCTGCCCGCCGCCCCGCTCCCGCCTGACCGACCCGTCCCGTCCCCGGGGATGATCCCGCTCAAGCCACATATACGTGGACTGGACGTGTGTCCTTATCTTTTGGTCATGAATTCTTTTTATTTTAAAACACGTTGAAAAGTTTGGCAGTGGACGGCAAAGAACTTGTGACTTTCAATTGCAATTTGGAGCCACACAACACGCCTATAACACTCGCACTGTCCAGGTCCCATCCCTCCTGGGTTGCGCCAACAAATCGACCAGCAATAACATTCATTAGTTTTAATCGAGTGGCCGTCTAATCGCTGATTGCGGCCGGTCCGAGCCGGGGCGAGGGGCGGGGTGGGGCGGCGCAGCGGACCCGACCCGCCCAGCCATGAGCCCAATCAATTCATTGAGCCACCAAAATGGGCGTGACGTTTATTGCGGGTCGAGTGCTGCGCGGGCTGCGCTGACTGCACTGACTGCACTGACTGCACTGACTGCACTGACTGCACTGACTGCGCTGGCTTCGCTGGCTGCGCTGGCTGCGCTGGCTGCGCTTGCAGTGCAGCAGCAGCTCGCCTCCTCCCTGAAGCGGACCCGGAGGCCAAACCCTGCTGATGACATAGATAGGGAAGAAACTCGCAGAGGTTTCCTCTCACGACGCATTCTGCGTCAGTCGTGCTGGTGAGTGGCGTGCTTTTATTTGCTTTCGTCTTTGAGGAGGAAGTCCGCTTCCGTTTATAACGAGCCTCCTCTTTGGACACGATTGCCGACCGGCTGCATCGCCCCGCCGATGACACGATTGTGGCAGACTGGCCCGGGGCCCCAGCGGGGCTGCGGGGCGCCCGCCGAGCGGAGCGGGCCAGCAGCGAGTCCGCGCCCGCGGCCGCCCCCCCCCCCCCCCCACCGTGTCCGCGCCCCGACCGCGGCTGCCCGCCCCGCCCCGCCCCGCCCCGCCCCGCCCCGCCCCGCCCCCGGCTGCCTCGCCCCGGTATAGTTGTTTGCGGCGCCATCCATGGACAGCGGGGCCCGCGGCGGGGCGAAACCGGGCAGGGTGGCTGTGGTTGCTGGGAACCACACTGTGAGAAATATCTGCCGTACACTTACAATAGACATCGGTGTTTAAGATCGCGACTCCAGTTGTGATTATAGAGTCCCGCCGAAACATGGAGCGCGAAGCAGGGCGTGCGCGGAAGGGGAGCGCGCCACCGGCCGCCGTGCCTCCGCGGGGCCGTGGCCGGGCCGTCCATCTCCCGGGCCAAATAAAGCCTCGGCCCAAGCTGAGCTCTGCGGGGCCGTGCCGGGCGGGGCCGGGCGGGGCGGTGCACGTGTCGTATTGATGATCCGGTATGGTTTATGGTGTTCGCACCCCTCCCTGTATGGCGCTCCGGGGCGGGGCAGGGCGGGGCGGGCGGGATGCCGTCCGCCGACCGCCCTGGACTGGGCTGCTGTCATCCATCTCTGCCCGTCTGGTCCATTTGACAAGTGGCCCCCGTCCTGCTCCGCCCCGCCCCGCCCCGCGCCGTGGGGGTAAGCACACGCCTACCTTCCCGTCATGGAACGCGCGTCATGGGGGCCGCCCCGCCCCGCCCCGCCCCGCCCCACCCGCCCCGCTCAGACTGGAGCGACGTACACGTAACTTATAGATTGAGATCCTCCGTGCGGTGCCCGACTGGTTGACCCGGGCGCCGGTCGGGCCGGCCGGGGAGAAATACTGTACGGAGCCGACTGTTTCCCCGTGCCCGCTGGTGCCCGTGCAGCTATGCGACTACCACCCAGTTACATCCTGTTATGAGGCGCTCGCCTTGTGTTTACGAGCGGTACGCCCTGACCCGCCGCGCCACGCCTGCTACGTGTCCGCCCCGCCCCGCCCCGCCCCGCCCCGCCCAAGGCATTCGGGGGTTGGAAATTGAAATGTCGGTGGCGCTGTTGATTCCGCAGCGAGAAGTGTAGTGGTAGTGGCCCCACTCTGGCAGCGGCACGAGGACGAGGACTGCAACTGCATTTGCTATGCTGCACTGGCCCTGGCGCGGCGCGCGCGGGGCGCTATGGCATGTGGGCCCTCCACTGCCCCGCCACGCCCCGCCCCGCCACGCCCCGCCACGCCCGCCACGCCCTAGTTCACAACCGCACTGGGATAGGCGCAATGACGCTGCACCGATTGACCTGAAGTCTCCTGTGGGAACGCCTCTCTAGCGCCCCGCCCCGCCCCGCCCCGCCCCGCCCCGCCCCGCCGCGGGCCCATTTGGGCTCGCGGGCCCCACGGCACGCGGCCGCGGGCGGAGCGTGGGGTCGATGAATGACCGCGTGCTGGCGAGCTTTCGCCCGGTGATCGCACGGCGGGGCGGGGCGGGGCCGGGGCGGTGGCTCGGCCCTGTGTGTGGGAGAGAGACGGAGCGCGCCGCACCCCTCACTCGCAGTGAGGCCGGCCGGTATGATGGCAGTGCGGGGCGGGGCGGGGCGGGGCGGGGCGCGCCTAATGGAAGGCCGCGATGATGATGTATGGCTGTGTGTGGATCACACCGCACGCGACCCACCCTTCATTTTATTACTTTCATAAATAGGTGCGGGCCGCGGCCGCGGGAGTCACGGTCCAGTGCGGAGCTGCGGCTCCGGGCGGGGCGGGGCGGGGCGGGGCGGGGTGGGGCAGGGTGCCTCCTCGCGCCTTGAACTCTCCACCCTTACCCTTACCCGTCGCGGCTGCCGCCGGCCCGGCATCCTGGGATAACCATGCCCTCCTTCCAACCGCGGACAGCCTGAGTAGAGGGGGGTCGGGTCATAACCATCCCAGTATAACCATGCAGGGGGAGTGAAGGGGGGCACAAGAAAACCAGGGTAGTTGTGCCCCTTCAGAAAAATTTAAAGGAATTGAAATTTGGCAGAATTGAATTTAAGCGGCGAATAATATGGCAATGTTTATTCGCAGTAAGAAAGAGGGTAGGAAAGGGGGCTCAACTATTCATGTCGTCGTCGTCATTGTCGTGGCGTCCCGATGCCTCTGCTATGGCTCCTTGCCTGCCTGGGAAGAAACGGCAGCGGACATGGACGACGCATGTTGCTTTTGTCGGTCATAAAAATCATTTCCGTTTGCAAACCGGGCTGGCGGGGAGGGGAGGGGCGTCGCACTTGGCTGCTAAAAATTACACGCTGTAAAACGTGGCGCGACAGTCGGCCACGGAGACGTCGGGGCGGGGCGCGGTGAGGCGGAGCTTCCCGTTCACCAGGAGGAGGAGGAGATAGTCGTGGAGGTGGGGGAGAAGGAGTTGGGAACGGCCGGGCCGGGACGCGGCGCGGCGCAGCTTGTTGGGCAGCACGGTGACCTATTGCACAGCTCGCGAGATTTGGAGGGAGTGGGCGGTGCGGTGGGCATGATCACCTCCCCACCGAGATGTCTGCAGCGCTCGGAGTACTGGGGGCGGGCGCCGGGGCGGGGCGCCCTACTAAGGAGCGCGGCTGCTCAATAGTGGCTAATATAGGTTGATGGCAGCTTTTACTCCCCTTATTACAAGGTTTGCGAATTGTGCCGCCTCGCGGTGCCGACGTCACGTCCCCGGCAGGGTTGAAGCGTCGTGGGGAGGGGGTGGCGGGGCGGGCGAGGCGCAGTGTGGCTTCCGGGGTCCGGCGGGCGGCGGCACTGGCGGGGCGGGGCGGGGCGGGGCGGGGCGGGGCGCGGCGCGGCGGGGCGAGGAAGAGCAGCAGGCGACCCCCGCGCAGCGCAGCGCCGCCACGAGGCGCCACGAGGCGCCACGCGCCTACAACATTTCGTCTCATTAAAAAAGTTGTTCCCTTTTCTTCCCTTGCCTTTCATCACAATGGTGAGTCCGCGACGGAGCCGCCTGTCGCTCCCCGGAACTCGCCGGCGGCAGACGCCCCGCCCCGCCCCGCCCCGCCCCGCCCCGCCCCGCCCCGCCCCGCCCGCGCTCCCTCTCGCTCGCAGAGGGCGGAGGATGATGTGCCCTTCTCTCTTGCACCGCGGCTCCGACACTGAACGGCGCGCGCCCTGCCGTCAAGGAAAGAATAAAAGAAATGGGGGGAAAGGTTGGCGCGGGTCAAAGCAGAAAGGTGGCCGTGTGTCCGCGGCCACGGCCTCCTCTGCGGGGCGGGGCGGGGCAGAGGAGGAGCCGCCGCGCCCCGGGGCCCCAGCGCCGTGCTCTGCCCCGCCTAGGTAATTAAATGTCGCCGTCTTGCTGCTTTCCTTGCGCCCTGTTCCTCCGCGGGGCTGCTGTTGTCGGGCAGGGCTGGGCTCGCGGGGCCGCAACTCTCTCTCTCTGTCTCCCTCTCTCCATCTCTCCCTCTCTCCCTCCCTCTCCGTCTCTCCCGCCCTCCGCACCCCCTGCCCGCACGTGCAGCGTATTGTCGTGCTACTACAGTTTCTGAGACGATCGGCGCCTTTCGCATACGTACGATGTCGCTCAGGAGGTCGGAGGTGCCTCGCAGATTGGCGCCCTGTTTCTGCAGAGGGCGGGCGGGCGCGCGGCTGGGGTCGCACCGGGTCCGGGGCGGGGCGGGGCGGGGCGGAGGCGCCTAATGGAGAACACTCGGTGCTCGCGGCCCCGGGGGACCCGCCGCAGCCCGGCCCGGGGACCTGCGCACCGAGTTGAGAACAAGACTCGCATGTTCCTGGAGTTTACCCTTCTTCTGCCTCTGCTCCACGCCTCCGGCGGGCCTCGCCCCCAGCGTCGTCCCCGCCCGCCCCACCACGCGAGCATGTGCGTAGGCGTGTGCGTGTTGAGCACGCGGAGTCTTATAGGCAGACATTGGGCCCGGCCTGGCCCGGCCGCTCGGTTTGACTTATCCCTCGAGGAGATGCTGGACGGGCGGGACATGGCTCAATGACTGGCCGCGGGGCGGGGGCCTCGGCCGCGGCTAAAGAGGGTCATAGGCCTATGACCTTTTAGCCGCGGCCGGCCCGCCTGGCCCCGGACGGTAATTGGCCGTTAAAACAGTGTTTTGGCCGGCAGCAGCGGCATTACACCGGTCCTCGGACTTCGCGAATGCCTCGTCGATGCTCCTGCACCGCCGGCCCCCGAGGCGGCCCGCCCCGCCCCGCCCCGCCCCGAACGGCTCTACTTGGCCTACCGCCATTGTCTCATGGGAGGGGTGGAGGTCGAAGGGGTTGCATTGTGTTGTTTGGTGGACGGCTGTCTGTGTTTCGCCTGGAGCTGCGGCGGCCACGGCTGTGTTGTCCCCCCCGAGGCAACGAATCGCCATGAACCCCTATGGGGGGCGGGGGATGGGGGGCCTGCTATGGGGAAGGCCCGCCGGAATCGAAGGTTCATGAGATGTCATTATTTCCACGGTGTCTATACTGTAGCCAGAGCCAGCCATGGAGTACAGTAGCCTCGACGTCGACGCCACAGCTAGTTTGTGGACGTGTGCGTTTTGCTGTGGCCGTGCGAGTGTGCGCGTGCGCGTGTCCGTGCACGTGTGCGTGTGTCCGTGCCGCGCGCGCGCTTCGCCTCTTGACCTGCATTCCCGCCCCCGAGTGCTTTGTCCCCCACCTTCCCCGCGGCCCCGCGGGGCAGTTCCGGGTGGTTTGGTGGTGGTTGGTTGGGGTCGGTTGGTTTGTCTGCTCCGCTGCGCATTTCGGATTCAAAGCCGGCTTGCCCCCCCCTCCCGTCCCTCTCTCTCTCTCTCTCCCCCCACATCTCTCTCTCTCTCTCTCTCTCTCTCTCTCTCTCTCTCTCTCTCTCTCTCTCTCTCCCGCGTGCGCGCGCGCGCGTGCGCTGGAGGCTGAAGGGTGCTTGAGTAATTTTTGTTTCGCGACTGTTTGCCGCTTGGCCTGGTGCTCGAGTGGTTCGCGCGCGGGGAGCGGGCCGGGCGGGGCGGGGTGGGGTGGGGTCAGGGGGCAGGCGGGCGCCGCCCCGCCCCGCCCCGCCCCGCCCCGCGTCTGGGTGGGAATGTGCAACTTTGTATTCATTAACATGGCGACCACCGCGGCCGCCGCCCTTCGCAATTAGGGGTGAAAAATCGGTCCCTTCCGCCTCGCCCCAACCCCAACCCTCCTCTCGTCGTCGCGGTGCTGCCGCTGCTGATGCTGGCCGAGGGGTGTGGAGGTGGGGGGCAAGTCGTCGAGTTGTCCCGTGGCCCGCTGCCAGGCCGTCGAAGAGGGGGAGTGGAGGGACGGGGGGTATCGGCGCGGAGGAGATGGGGAAGAGAGAGAGGGGTGGGGGGGGGGTGCTGCGGTCAGGGTGGCTCCGCGAGAAAGGGTTGCGAAGTGGCTGCGGCGCCGGGTGAGGATGGAAGAGAGGGGAGGGGGAGGGGGAGTGACGCCGGCTTAAACAAGAGCACTTCATTAATCCCAAAGGTCATATTTCGGCGCGCAGTGCTGCGTGCATATTTCGCCTGTGTGTGTGTGTATGACCCCCCACCTCCCCCCCCCCCCACCCCCCCCCCATCGAGCCCCTCCCTCTACAACACTTTCACCGCCCTCTGGTGGTGGTGGTGTGCGTGCGACAAGGACAGAGCTATAGAGGAAGCGCCAGCAGCCCTCTCGTCCTGTTCTTTTTATTATTTTTATTATTATTATTATTTCGTTTGCGCGACCTGCGCGCTGCATAAATTGCCCTTAGCGTTTTTGCTTGTTTCCCTCTCGACCTCGCGCAGTGACCGCTGGGCTGGGCTGGTGCTGGTGCTGGTAGGGCCGCGCCGGCGTGTCGCCGTGTTTAGTACGTGTTCCCGTGTGTAATATATCATTTTTCGCCCGCGGAATGGAGTGTCTGCTGCGGCTGCTGGCTGGACCGACGCGGCTGGTGGCGGTGGCGGGGCGGGGCGGGGCGGGGCGGGGCGGGGCGGGGCGTGGGTATGGCGCGGGGGCGGAGCGGAGCGCGCAAGGGCGGGGTGTTGATGTCCGCAGTGTATTTATTGCCGCATCAAATTAGGCGCTCGACTCGCGTGAAATATGCCCTTCATAAAAGTGCGCGCCCCGCCCGGCTCGCGGTGACGCGACGGTCAGCAGCGCCGGCCCGGCCCGGCTCGGCTACTCACTCTCTGCTGCGGTTGGATTGAAATTTATGAAATTTTTGATGGGCCTGTGCGACCTTTGTGCGCGGGGCGCGAGGAGGGGTGCCCCTGCCCGACCCGCGTGAGTGTTTGTTTTGGGGCCGTCGCGTCAGTAGCGGACTGCTGCTGCTGTGACTGCGCCGGCGCGCCCAGCGTGACGGGCGTTATTGTGACGGTGACGTCACAGTCACGACGGTCAGCAGGTAGCGCCCTCCCTCCTCGCGTCGCCCTGTCTCGGCGGCTCCCCCGGGCCCGTGGCCGCGCGGCCCGCGATACGGGTTGATAAGGGGCTGATAAGGCGGGGGCCGCCCCGGGCCGGACCCAACCTCGGCAGCTGATTGATGTGACTTGGACCGTCGCCGTCGTCCGGAGCATGCGGCTGTACTCGGTGGTGCTCTCCTCGGAGAGGGTGAGCAGCGTCGTGTGTGTGCGTGTGTGTATGTCGAGGAGGAAACAACTCTGAATTTTACTGAATTTTCTTCTGAATTTTCCCGAAATTTTTCAACTAAAAACTTTTTTTTGAATGTTTTTGAAGTTTTCTGAATTGCAAGGTGTACCAAAATTTTAGAGTTGTTTCCCCCTCGGTCGTGTGTCCGCTTAGCGGCGTCGCTGGGTTCGCCGCAGGTTGTTGTATCAGCCCTGCCCCCCCTCCCCAACCCCCTCGGGAAGGCGCCACGTCCCGTACACACAACGGTGAATAGCTTGCTTGCATGATGCACCGCCTCCTCTACCCGCCTTCTCCGCCCCCCCCCCCTTCCCCTCCCGGGCCTCTCTCTCCGCACCGGCGGTGCATGAAAATAAAAGATCTCACCGCTGATTGAAAACAAATAATAAAACGAACAAATCAAGCTGGAGAAAGGAGGAGAGAGATAGCGAGAAAGATTGAGAGAGAGACGGGTGGAGGAGGGCAGGGAGCTCGACGCTAGAGAGAGAGCGAGAGATAGCTCGCCACGCCATAGGCACAGGCAGGCGGTCAATGGGATTTGTAATAATGAGTGCCGGTTTATGATCGTGGCTGCTGCTTGCGGGAGGCCTATAGCTATACCTCCCCCGCCCCTCATTAAAATTTGAACCGCCGCGCCGAGCCGCACCGGGGGCAGTACGGCCGCCAGCAGTCAGGGCCGCCCCGCCGCCGCGCCGGTCAGCAGCCGTCACCAATCATGTGTGGCCGCAGTAGTCCAAATTAGCGGGGGTAAGGTGGTGGGCCTTCTGGGTGGTGTCCCTGTGCGTGCATCACCTTGTCCCCTGGCGGGGCGGGGCGGGGCGGGGCCCCCAGGCGGCGTCACCGGGCCGCATCGTGTGGCGCATCGCGAAGCCCCATCGGGCTCTGGTTGGACGTGTGCGCGCTGTGCACGCAAAACACGGGCTCATCGCTGATGTGCTATGTGCCGCGGGCCGCACCTCGCCGGGGCGGCGCGGGGGCGGCGCGGGGGCGGGGGCCTTCCTGCTCCTCTTCGCCGCTGAGGGGCTTCAGGGTGGCTCTCCCCGGCCGCCGGCGAGGGGCGGGCGGGAGGAAGGGAGGGAGGGGGGCCCCTCTGCAGGGTATGAGAAATTTGTCCGAGTTGAATGACCCCTATGTGTGCGTGTTTGCAGCAGGCGGCCGGCGCCGCGACGGTGCCCGAGGATGACGCCGTGTCGGTGACGCTGCTCGACCCCAAGTCCCGCGAGTGGCTGGTCCGCGCGTCGCAGTGCGACTACCAGTCGCTGCACAAGCTGGCCGCCGAGAACCCCCGCCTCGCGACGTTCAAGGTAAGTGAGCTGAGCCGCGCGCCACACGCCCGCGCCAGGGGTCGTCCCGGCCCTGCCGGGCCCGGCCCGGGCCGTCCTCCTGGACAGGCCAGGGGCCTTGTTGTTCGTGAGCGTGATAAATGGTTAGACGCGCGAGAGGCGAGCTGAGCAGCGACGCCACGCGGCGCCGCGCGACGCCCACGTGCGTTGTTGGCCGGCGTCGCGGGGTGCCGCCGCGTCGCCGCCGGTCCTGGGCGCTGCGCTGCGCTATGCTGGACCCGGGCTGCCCTGCCGGCGCCGTCGCCTTCCTCGGGCATTGAAATGATCCATTAAGCGCTGGCTCCCGCCCCCCGGGGCGTCCCGTCCAGCTCGGCGCGCGGACCGCTCCGCGCTACGCCCGGCCCTGCTCCGGCCCTGCTCCGGGCGGCTCCGGGCGCGGGGCGGGCGCGCTGCTGATTGCCTGACCGGGTCCGGCCGGCCACGTCCTCCGGGCTGCGCTCCGGGCTCCGCGGGGTAGCGGCCGCCACGCTACCGCTCGGGATCATTATCGGGGGTACCCTACCGGGCTCCTCCGGGTACTCGGTCCGCCCGGAAGCTCCGGGGTGCGCGGCGGCGGCGGGGCGGGGCGCGGCCGGTAGCCCGCGCGGCCTGCAGCAGCCGCTGGCGCCCCTGGCAGGTGTCAGGGATCGGAAAATAATGGGGCGGGAAAGAGAGCCTCACGGCCTGGAGCGGCTGAGGCTGTGGTTGTATTATGGGCGAGGTGGCCGATGAGGGAGAAATTGAAAGGCCCCGTCGTCCTTGACTCGCCCGTCGCGGTCCTCATGGGACACAGCAGCTCTCTCGGCTGGAGGTCCTCGTCCGCGTCCTGGTCGAGACCCTCGTCAGGACTCTCGTCGAAGTCCTCTTCGGGTTCCACGTCGGCGTTCTTGTCGAGATCGTCGTCGGCGTTCTCGTCGATATCCTCGTCGGAGTCTTTGTCAGAATTCTCGTGGCGAAGCCTTCGTCGAGGTCCTCGTCGGATTCTTTGTCAGGATTCTCGTCGAAGTCTTCGTCGGGATCCTCGTCGGGTCGCGTACTTCTGCTGCCGGACGTTGCGCTGCGGCGCCTGGGCGCGCCTGGGTGGCTGGTTATCTTTACTCACTGTGTATCTCCATTCCCCCTCCTGCCTGGATGGACGCGAGTCCGGCCCGGTCCCGATCGGCAGCGTCGAATGAGCAATCAGCCGATATGTACAATCAATTAACAAGCCCCTGGCGTATGAATCAGTGTGTTGATTGGAAAATTACGTGAGGTAGCCGGTGGGGATTCGATCCCGCCCTGGCCCGTCTGTATCTCGCATCTGTCTCTCTCTTTCTCTCGCTCCCTTCCTCTCTTCCCGTTGCACGACGCCAGCAGCTCCTGTGTGAACTCACATGTCCCGCGGGCGCCGAAGGAAAGGAGTGCTACTTTTGTCATGAGATTTTTTATTACAATCAAAAAGAGAGCGAGAGGCGGTTGCTTCGTCACGCTGTAACGCTCCGCTGCGGATGGTCTCGGCGACGTGACGTGCGCGGGGTGGGAATAAGTCGCCCGGCTTTACGATAATGTCGCAGTGATTGGCCAGCCAGCGCATTTTTACGAGCGAATGTAACGCTAAGCGTAATGAGGATGACGTGTGGCTGGGCCCCCACACACGCACGCCGCCCCGCACGCTTGTTAGGGCGTAACGTAACGCCCGCCGGTCTGGACCGCGTGACGGTTTGCACCGGGCCGGCTCGGCTCTCGTTATTGGTTTGGCCTATCGGTGGTTCCGAGGCGGGGCGGGGCGGGGCGGGGCCACTGGGCCTCGTTAGAAAGTCGTGTTTGGCGGATAAAGTGCCGCGCACGGCGAGGCGAGGCGCCGCCGCCCCGACGGCCCCGGTGTGGTGTGGCGATGAGAAGCGCCCAAACCGACCGAACCATTCCGGCTCCGGGCTCCGGCCGTAATTGGGCTCCGGGCCGCTCCGGGCCTGGCCGGCCAATTTGGACTGGCTAGCCGCTCAAGTATTGATCTGTAATTGGATGCAGTGGCGTAGCGGCGGCGGGGTCGTGTGAGGTGAGCGGCCGCGGGGCGCGCGGGGCGGGGCTTAGCTGGCAGTGTTGCCAGAAAAGTAGGCAATAAGGCGGCCAAACACAGTGGAGTAAAGTGGGCGGCATCTGCGCCTGCCTAGTTAGGCAACGAGTACGCACCTGTGCCGGGGTGCTGCCTAATAGGCTGGTGCAGATGCAGCCCGCTTTACTCCACTGCGTTTGGGCGCCTTGTTGCCTACTTTTCTGGGACCACTGCCAGCTGGCGCTAAACCTTTGCATGACTAGTTTGGCTAAAGGGAAGGGGGTGGGTTTTAGTGAACACCTGAGAGCGCGCACTTTACTTTCGATTACATTTTGTTTTCCTTTTTCAATGATTGCCCCCTGTACTGTTGCTGACGGCGGGCTGTCGGCGATGCGCGCGCGGGGCGTGGTCGTTGGCGGCGCTGGTCGGCGAGGGGCCTAACGAAGGAGATTCCTCTGAATGGGGCGTGGCGCGGCCCGGCGGCCATGATCCCGACGCCACAGCCGTGGCCAGCCAGGGGTCCACCCCGCCCCGCCCAGCCCACCGCGCCCCGCCCCGCCCCGCCCCGCCCCGTCAGGGTGATAGTCGTATGCTAATCCGCTGGCTAATTCGCATTTACCTCTTCTTCCTCCCTCGAGATTGCTATCGTGGCCGGGCGGGCCGGGCGTTGTACAGTTTGTTAGGGTTTGAGTGGCGCCTTGGCCGCCACCGTCACCGCATTCCGACGCCGCGCAGACACACCACACCGAAGGGGGGAGACAACTTTGAAATGTTTGTACACTTAGTAATTCAGAAAAATCAGAAGAATCAAGAAAAGTTTAGAATAGTTCAGAACAAATTAGAAAAATTTAGGAAAAATCACAGCAAAAATTTCAAAAATTCACATTTGTGCAGATTTGTTTTCTCCTACCAACGCCCGGGCCGGCCCGACGACGGGCACTGATTGGTGCGCCCGCCCCGGCCGGGCCGGGCCCGAGGGACGCCGACGTTACCTCTTAACTAAAATGCCTCATTCGCACCTCTGTACGGCGGAGGGCGGAGGACACTCCCGACTCGGACGCGCGCTGCTGCAGTGCTCGCTTATGCATCACTCATTTGCCCGGCGCATGGCGCATACTCTCGGTGCACGTGGTGTAATTTCATCCTGGCTGCTGGGTCGGGGCCGGGCCGGGGCGGGGCGGGCCCCAGGTCTGCGAGCCGCTCGCACGGCTCCCCTGCTGTGCTGTGCCCCCGTCCCGTCCCGCCTGGACTGCAGCCGCTGCGGTCCCCGGTAGCCACGGCCCGCCACGCCCCGCCTCGCCCCGCCATGCCCCGCCACGCCCCGAGCACGCCAGGAAACCAACCCTCTGAGTTATGGCCTAGAAGACTAGAACGGAATCGGCGAGGGAATGATGGGCAACATATGCCGGTGCGACATGGCATGGGCATGGCCTGCGCTATGGGGATAGCCTGGGTGGCGCCCCTCGCCCTCCCGCTTCGTCCCCGGGCTGGGCTGGCCGAGGAGGTCCTTCTGGTAAAGATAAAGAAAGCGTGGTGGTCGCACGTCTGCGCTGGGCTGGGCGGAAGTCCCTATTCGGCCCGGCCCGGCCGGCTCCTTCCCTGCCAGACGCGACGGCCGGGCCTGCCAGGAAAGTAGGCAATAGGTAGCCCAAACACAGTGGGGTGGGGAGAGTGGGCTGCATCTTGGCCTGCTTGGCCTTACTTTGGCAGCACCCTAGCACAGGTGCGTGCATGTTGCCTGGTAGGCAGGCGCAGATACAGCGCGCTCTGCTCCACTGTGTTTGGGCTACTTATTGCCTACTTTTCCTGGCAACACTGACTCGCCGGGGCTGCTGAGCTGCGTGCGATCCTTGCGGTTTCCATCTGGCCGTGAGCTGCAGAGGAACATGTTTATGCGCGCCGCGGGGCCGGGCCGGGCCCGGGGCCGCGCGGAGCTGGGCTCGGGTGTCGCGATGGCCGCACCGCGCCGCGCCGCGCCGCGCCAGGCTGGCTGAAACAGAAGGGCGAGAGGGACGCCAGTAATTTACAGCTCCCGGCGTGCCTCGCCCCGCCCCGCCCCGCCCCGCCCGCAGTCCCCGGCCGGCCCGATGCAAGGACACGGGTAAAGCACATTCCACTTCCCTGGGCTCCCGGGCGCGCGCGCGCCCTCCCGCAGGTATTAGTTGTGTGTCCCATGAACTGGCGCCGTTATAACCCTAGTTTCAGTTGAGGTTGAATCCGCCGCGCCTCCCACAAACCCCGATTCTTTTTTTGCAAGTCGAGTCCGCGCGTCCAGCCCGGCGGAGTGATGGCGTAGTCGTCATAAAGGTACTGTACGGCCCGTACCCAGGGCAGGGGTTAGAGGCAGGCCGGGCCCTGCTGGGGCGCGGGGCGGGGCGGGGCGGGGCGGGGCGGGGCACGTTTAACGGCGCAGAAGGAAATTGCCTGGAATCGGCGGGCAGCAGGGCGGTCCAGGGCGGTCCGACACCGCCCCGCACCCGCCTGCAGCGGCCCCGACCCGACCCGACTGCAAATAAAGTACTCGCGCGTCAATCCCTGCGTAAACATGCGGCCGAACGGCCCCCGGCCCCGCCGCAGCCAACCCCGCCCCGCCCCGCCCCGCCCCGCCCCGCCCCGCCACCCAACTTGGGTCGATTTTTCACGCCGCTACTGTCGTTGATTCATGCAACCGGAAGGTGTTGTACCCCGGGTACACGTACGTAAGTAACGTCGTTCGACCTTGGCCCCACTGCCGTGTCGCCCAGAGACATGAATACAGGTGTCATCAGGGAGCGGACCTAGACCGGTCCTGAAGGGAAGTATGGAAGTGGGGGAGGGTAGCAAAGTATTGCAACGTATCCTACTTGAAATGTATGTGTGACACCCAACCCCTGCAAGCACGCGTGACCGAGTGAGTCATCATGTGCAGCAGGAGGAGGAGGAGCTCGAGCCGGCCCGCGCCCTCGTCGTCGTCCTGGTAATCCCCGCGCCCGCCTGCCGCACCGGGGCGCCGCGCCACCGGCTCGGGAGCCAGGGAGGAGCGGCCCGGGGAAGTTCGACGAAAACGACGAAAAACGCGTGTTCCCGGTGGGTGACGTGGCCCGGCCCGGCCCGGCCCGGCTGGACCACTGCATTGTGCACGCGCCGCGCTGTGAATGGCAGTACCACAGCTCTGCAGACTGATTGAGAACAGCGCTCTTGTCGCTCTGTCTCTCTCGCACCTATACGGCACGCCTCGTGAGTGCGAGCGAGACAGAGCGAGGAGAGCGGTCCTCTCTGATATATCAGTCTGCTGTGCGACCTGGTCCTGGTCCTGGTCCTCCTCACGCTGCCGCTCGCTCGGGCGGGAGATTAGCCTCCACCTCCGGGCGGCGCCTCGCCCCACCTCCGGGCCGCCTCCGGGCCGCCTCCGGGTGAATGGCAGCGCGCCGTGGACGGGCGGGCAGGCACCGTACGCTACGCGCTATGACTCGGCCCCGCCCATTCATAAAGCTGCAGCCCTGCCTGCCTGCCTGCCTGGCCGCCCGGGCCGGTATGTGCGAAGCGACCTGTAATCTCCTCTGCGTGCTGTTTGCTGTGCTTCTCGGAATCGTCGTGGTGGTGGACCCCGTCCGGCGACAGCTCAGGTGGTGTGTCGTGTGCCGTGCGAGCAGGCACTTCCGGGCGGGGCGGGGCGGGGCGGGGCGGGGCGGCTACTGCTGGCGCCACTCTGTCCCGTCCCCCCCCGTCCCCCTAAGGGGCCCGCTGCATTGTCCCCCGGCGGCCCACATTGGACCGCGCCACGCCGTAACTGCGCCCTGACCTGACCCTGCGCTGCGCGCTGTAGATACTACGGGCGCTCTCCCGGACGACACGATGACCCTCGTCACTGACAGCGCGTGGTGCAGGCCAGGTCCTCGATTCATGTGAAGTCACAATTTCGGCAAAAGGGTATCGATCATCCGGTCGGCGCGGAGGGCGGTGGGACAGGGCCATGTGATCCATCAGCGCCGTTGTGAGCTGTTGCGTTTTCTTGTTGCTATTATCGCTCTAGCCCCAATTAAAACCGGCCGGGGGCCTGACACTGTGCTCGCACGGTATGGGAGGCGCAGGCCGGGTCTGACCCGCAGTCCCACAAGTGTAGGCTCATGGCAGGCCCGCGCCGGCGCCAACGGGGGAGACTTTTACAGCCTTCCTGTGGGCCGATCCGTAAAGCAGATGAGGTATGGGCGGGAGAGGGTTGGAAAGGGAGGGAGGGGGGGGGGGTCTCGCATTGCGGAGGTTCCACGGTCACATCGCCGTAACTTGGCGTGCTCGCAGCTATAGTTTCGTGTTCGGGGTACCTGGCGGGCGCTCAGAGTATACACCCCTCACGTCACCGGCGGCCAAGGTCCCGGCGATACGGAGATGAGGCCGTTTCGTTTCGTTCAGGTGTTATCAGCTCGCTTTTTATATCGGACCCTTGCCTGAGGGCGACACTGTTAAAACTCACCTATGCCTTTGAGTCAGGTGAAGGCATTTGCAAGAGCAAGCGTGGTAAAATTTTAGTTCGTGATTTGAGAGTAAGTAGTTTTTGAAATGTGGACGTTAACGAAAAAAACATAAGCTTCTGAACCGAAGGACTTACAACTTAACCGTACTGTTTTTAAGACTGTTCCGGTACTGTCCGATAATTCAAACGGTGTGTGGGACCCCGAGGCCAGGCCCTGCAGCGTGTAGTTTATTGCGACCCCGGGCGGGGCCTGGCGGGGCCTGGCGGGGCCGGGCGGGGCCGGGCGGGGCCGGGCGGGGATGTCATTGTCCAGACTGATGCCTTTTACTGACGCAAGGGGTTTTGACTCGACGTGCCCGGCGCCCCGGGGGCCCCGGAGCCTACCCCCCTCCCCCCCCCCCCGGAGCCGCTCCAGACCCCCGATAGGCATCGCATGAGTTGGGACGCCCCCTCCCCCTTCTCGCCTTCTCCAGGAACAAAAGGGCCAAACCTCGACATCCTTGGCGCGTATCACTGCACGGGACGGGACGCGGGTACGGCGCCCTGCCCGGCCCGCCCTGCGAAACACGCATCCGAGACACGATAAGGACGCCCCGCCCCGCCACACACGGAGAGGCCACGGGTAGAGGACCACGGACAAATCCCCCGTGCACCCAGAAAAATCGTACTTTTCCCTTTTTTTCTGGGTGTGCAGGCACAGTCCAACTGCCCAGCAGTGATGCCAGAAAAAAGTAGGCAAGGACACAGTCGAGGAAAGCGGGACTGCATCCGCGCCAGCGCATTGGGGGCAACTCTTTAGCAAAGGTGCGTGCATGTTGCCTAGTAGGCAGGCGCAGACGCAGCCCGCTTCACTCCACCGCGTTTGGACTACTTACTGCCTTCTTTGCTGGCAACACTGCTGCTCGGCCCGCTCCGTCGTGTGAATAATCTGTACGACGACATTCTTTTGCTTTTCAAGCTCAGACACTACGCGGCCCCCCGGGCCCGCCGGTCTGCCGCGCCGCTACTGTTTTTCTGCCCTGCTCCGACCTAATTTTTATTATGTCGGTACATGTGTTCGGCCCTGCTTGGCTGCGCCCTGAGCACGGCGGCGCGGCGGCGCCCGCACCCCGCCCGCCACGCCCCCTGTCTGGGCCGTTACACTGGGGCGCGGTGGGGCGGGGCGGGGCGGGGCGGGGAGAGAGGTGTTTTACGCCCGCCCCGCCGCCTCGTTTTGTCGCGCTTTTTGGTCGGCCATATTATTATTGTGCGGCCAACACGTGTGCGGTGTGGCGCGGCATCCTCTCTGGACGGTCGGCCCAGGCGGGCTCGCCCCGCCCTGCACATGCAAGTGCGTCCACGCGGTCACGCGTACTGCGGGAGGGTTACCGCCCCGCCACGCCCCGCCACGCCCCGCCACGCCCCGCCACGCCCCATCCTCAAGGACACCCCCGGACACATGTGCGACACCTCGAGGACGACCGTAAACCGTCCCTCCCTCCCCCTCCGCCTCCGCACCTCCCTTTCCCCTCCACTCCTTGAGCGCAGAAGGAGCTCTCTCATTAACTCCCCCATTTTTCGACGCCTTTCTGCTAAAGTGGGACTTGCGCGCGCGCGGCGCGGCCGCTGACGGGGGCCTGCCTAACTGTGCTGCTGTGGATCACCGCGAGTGACGGGATGAGCAGCAGGGCGGGAGAGGGAGAGAGGGAGAAAGAGATGAAGGGGGGGGGAGAGGAAAGGGGAAGCGGGGAGGTTGATTAACGCCCTTGGCGTTATATCATCCGCTAACGCGGCCGTGATCGCGTCGCTGTCATTATTAATAAACTTGTCGTTTTAATGTCGTGATTGTGTGTGTGTGTGTGTGTTTCTATTATTTTTTTGCCGCTTGGGCCTGGGCCTGGGCGCGCCGCGGGTGGCGTTTCGGCGGGCGCCGCTAACGGGCGCGGCTGTCGAGAGGCGCCTCCCGCCGCCGCCGCCACGACGCCCGCGCCGCGCTGCGCCGGGGACGACGCCACCCCGACGGCCCCCGCGCCGGTCTGGCTGGCGGCGGCGGCGGCAGTAGCATTGATTGATGTCCAATTAGTGCGTTATGAGCAGGGATGAAGGATTAAGGGCGTTTAGAGGTAAGTGACAATCTGTGGTGATGGTGGTGGGTGCCCCACCCGGCCCCGCCCCGCCCCGCCCCGACAGGGCCTCGTCCCGCACCCCGGCGGGGCGGCGCGGGCGGCAGCGGCGGCGGGCCCCCACGACGCCCACCTCGGCTCCTCTGCCGACGCCATGGCGCTATGAATAACTCAAGTCGTGCGTAAATCAATCGATGCCCCCCCATGCTTTACGAGGAAGTGGACCATTAACGTCGCAGGCCCCGCCCGGAGCACCCCTGTGCGTGCGCGCGCGCGCGCGTGTGTGTGTGTGTGTGTGTTTTGGGCGCCCCGCGAGGCTCCTACTCCCCGCCGCCGCCGCCGTCCAGGAGGTGCACCCTGGCCAGCCCGCAGCCCCGCCGCGCGCCCTGGCCCGCCCCCGGTCGCCCGCGCAGCTTGGCGACGCGCCGCGACGCTAGGGGCGGGGCGGGGCGGGGCGGGGCGGCCTCTGGCCCGCGGCGGCGGGGCGAGGAGGTGGCGGAGGCTCTTCGTCACGGAATTCTATTTGTAGCCGTTTCCTATATATTTTTGTGCGGCGAGCCTAAGGCGGCCGGCGCGGCGGCGCGGGTAGCACAGCGCGGCGGGCCGGGCCGGGCCGGGCGCACACACAGAGCACACTAATCTTCCTCAGCAGCAGGTTCCCCGCCGGCCCGGCCCGGCCCGGCCCCAGGGCGGCGCCCGTCCTGTCACTGCTCCCGCCCCGCCCCGCCCCGCACTCGGTAAGCCCTTTGTGCCGCTTAATTTGGACGACTTGAGGCACTGATTGGGACGCCGTTAAGCCCTCGCCACCCGCGCCGAGCCTCGGTCTTATTGCAATAATGACACCCGCAGTGGCTCTGCTGCTTCCCGTCGTCGTCGCGACGCCCAATGCGACGCCCAATGCGACGCCCCTCCTCGGCGCGGCGTGTCCGACCGGAGTGGCGCCGGCAGGCTCACGTCCGGGGTTTGAAAGACAAGTGTGGAGGAGAGAACTGCTGGTGATGACTGGTAGTCGTCGGTAATCATGTGTGTGTAGTACGCTCGTGAACCGAGTGGTGGACTCCTGAGCGACGCGCTGCGCGCCCGCACCGCGGTCACTGGCCCTGGCCGCTGCTCGGCTCGGCTAAACGCCGTACAAATGGCCGGTCAGTGTGGGCGCTGTGCCCTGTGCCGCCCCGTGCTGCACCGCGCAAGGCTGTGGGACCGGGCGGGGCGCGGCGGGGCGGGGCGGGGCCCGCCTCCCTGACGGATGGACCGCCACACCGCTCCCGGTCGGGCCGGCCGCTCCGCCAAGCGTCCGCCTTGTAGCGGATTTGTCGGCGCTCGGTGCGTCATTGTGGCCGGGCTCGCCCACCACGCCCCGCCCCGCCCCACCTCGACCGTCGCTCTAAATTTTGCGTATCGTTATTTGCACGGCCGGCCAGCCCGCCACGCCACGCCGCTGTGCCCTTTTCGCTCATGATTATTTATTTCGGCCGGCGCGGTCGTGTGGTATCAGTGGGGGCTGCGGCGGGCGGGGCGGGGCGGGGCGGGGCGGGGTGGGGCGCGCCGGGGGTAGGGTCGGCCCGCTCGGCCATTCGTCTCGGCCCGTCAGGAGCAAGACTTGCAACTCATGTGTTAACTGAGAGCGGACATTGGGCCAACAAGACGGGCCGCCACGCCCCGTCCGCCCGGCCACGCCCCCGCAGCCCCCAGAGCTGGGCGCCTGGGGCGGGGCGGGGTGGGGCGGGGTGGGTCAGCCCATGAAGGGACGGAATGATAGAGATGAGGGGGGTGGGGGGTTGTCGGGTCGTGGAAATCGGGTCGCCATTAGCTTACGAATTAGACGGGCTTTGGGTATGGATATTGCGGCGCGATAGGAACGGGTCCCCGCCCCGCCCCGCCCCGCCCCCAGCCCCGGCCGGCCCCGTTCGGCGTTCATTCACAGATGTTGAGCTGATGAGGTGCGGGAGGGCCTGGAGGGGCGCAGGCCGGAGTAAACGACGGGTGACTGGTATGCGTGAACAGGCGGGCGGGGGGCGGGAGCGAGGGGGCGAGCCTGCCTGCCTGGGGTGGCCGACGAGGACGCCCCCGGCCCCGGCTGCTCCAAGTTGTGTACGTGGTTGGTGACATGAAAGTTTTTCGCTGTTATTGTTCTGAGTGACATTTGGATCGTTCTTCCAGCCTTGTTTCCCACCTATGTCGTCGCGTTTCGTCGTTACGGTGACGTCACGGCGACGGCAGGGGCGCTCGCTGACGTGTCGCCCTGGTGCCCTGGTGGTGCGGACGCGCTGAGGAGAGGAGCTCCCTCCTCCCCTCCGTCATGCAGGCCTAAGTGGAGGTGTCTATTTCCACCCATTTGTAGGCCGCCAGTTTTGACAGGGATCACTTGTTGACTTCCAGAAAAAGGAGAGCTGGCAGGAAGTCACCCCCCGACCTCGCCAGCCCCCCCCCCCTCCCCGGGCCTCCTGCTGTACCTTACCCCCTCCCCCTCCCCATACACCTACAAAAAGGGGACGGCAGGGCGGGGCGGGGCGGGGCGGGGCAGGCACTGACACTCCGCAGGCCACACCACGGCCCTGCTGCCCTGCTGCCTGCGGCCTGCGGCCCCTTGTTAGGCGTCGTAGTGGCGCTCTGTCGTGATGCTCTTCGCAGATAGTCATTTGTTCCTGCCGGGGTGTGGCGTGGCGCGGCGAGGCGTGGGTGGGACCAGCGCTCCCCCCGTAACAGCCGGGGAAATCACTCGGAATGAAGCAAAGGGAGGGGGGGGGGGGTGCGGTAGAGGTACATAGGCTCGTACGTGGCGTTACCGCGCGCGCGGATTTCCGTCTTGCTGTTTTCTCATCCTTTTTTTCTTGCCATTCTTTTTGTGGGTGATGGTCGGGCTGAACCATGAGAGGAGGACGCCCTCTTCTCATGGCTGAACTCTGCGCCGCGCGCCGCGCGCTCTTTCGAGTCGTGTGCGTGGGGCGTCGGGGGCGGGGCGGGGGCGGAGCAGGGCAGAGCGGGGCGGGGCGGGGCGAGGCGGGGCGAGGCGGGGTGGGGTATGATTCAGATCGCCGCGCCTTCTGCCCGCGCTCTGCCCCCTCCTCGTCCGTCTCATTGCGCTACATACGCCCGCCGGCCTGCGTTGTCGGCTTGCTTTTATCCAATCATAGGATGTCGATATGGAGCACACGATTCCAACAGCCTTGATAAGCACGCCGGTGCTCGTGTGTGCGTGTGCGCACGCGCGCGCGCGGTCACGACTGCTCCGCTGTGCTCTGCGGTGCCCCCTGCCCTGCCTCGCCCTACACATACAGTCTCGCTTCGCCCTCTTCTCCTTCGTGCCACTTTTCGCCGCCGCCCCGTCAGCCGGTCCCCCACATTCGCTATGCTTTGTGTTTTGCCTTGTGAAATGCTGCAGGGCGAGGGCGTACTCCAGACGGCTCAGAGTAGGCCGAAATCGGAAAAACGTGGTCGTATTTCATTTTCGCCGGGATTGTCAAGAAAATGCATACCCAGGGGGTTTTCAGCACGAGGTATCCTTTTTCCGGTGTCCGTTGGAACTCCCTGGGTCACCCTGAGGGGGCGTCGTCGGGGACCCCCGGGTACAAAATTTTGCGAGGGATGTCGTCGGGGACCCTTCGAGGCCCCCGTAGCGTCGACGCCACAAGTGCAAACATCGGCGCTATATGAGATTTTTCAAAACCTTTCAGCATGACCTATTCAGCTCTTCAATCAGCTCTTTAACGCTCATTTCTGCGCACAGAGCGGGTCATGCCTGCAGTGTTTGCGATTGTAGCAGCGAATACTCTGATCTTTCCGGAACAGAACGGTACTATGTGCGACACTATACTCTCTCCATGACCTCACTGTGCGGCTCTGCGCAATATGTGTGTGTGTGTGTTTGAGAGAGAGAGAGAGAGAAGGAGAGAGAGGGAGAGAGAGGTGAAGCGTCTACTTTATGCTTTTGGGGCTGGAAATCGCTTTAGCAACAACAACAACAAGGCCAACAACAGCCGCAGCCAAGCGCACGCGGTGTATTGAAATATCTGTCTAGACTGACTGGGGTAGCGGCGCGGCCCGGACCGCAGCCGGCAGCGGCGACAGCAGGTTCATGGCTCCGGTGGTAACGTCTCCATTTTATGGCGATACCGGGGCGGGGCATATTAGGTTCCTAACGGGCCGTGCCGGGGAGCCCCGCCCGGGGGCGCCCTGGGGTCAGGTCGGCGCTCACGGAGGCGGAGAGATAGGTGCACGTCTTCATCCATGCCATGGCGGGCGGGCGCGCGCACGCGCAATGTTCTGTACTGGAAACCCAAGTGTGTGAATATCGCACACTTGTGAATGTCCATTTGTATACACCTGAACAAGGTGCACTTCTGTTCTCCCAGGAATGTGAGGTCACATGGGTCGTTTAAACGTGAATTGCAGCTCAGAGGCACTAGACTTCGCCAATTCGCGTGCAAATGAACGAGACACAATATTCCAACGATCGTGAGTAGTATACATCTATCGCGAAGACACCATTTACATTCTGGTACGTCACATTCCTTCAATGACAGTGATTGTGTGAATTATGTTCCAAGGAATTACGCACGCAATTTCACTAGCAAGGACACTCAGTCGCCCAAAAATTGTGCGACGTTTGCACACTCGGCTTCGCAGTGTGTTTGGCACGTCGCCGCCCGCACCGCCCGCCCTGCAGTTACGCCCGCCAGCGTTATGCTCATTTTCCCTCTTGTTTTCTCCCTTTTTGCGCGCGCCGTCGGCTGGCTCTGCCGCGCTGCGGCCGGAGCGGTGCGGTGCGGAGCGGTGCCGTTGTCACGTTCCGATACTCGATACACGTCGTAATATTTACTTTATGGACGACTTTAATCCGGCGCCGCCTCATGTTAACCAGTGCGAGTGCGGGGCGGTGCGGTGCGCGGCCCGTAGCGGGGTTGTTTTGGGCCCCGGCCCCACCGGCCACACCGCCGGCCCGGCCCGGCCCGGGGCCGCGGGGCCGGTCGGGTACGGGGCAGACCCGACGGGAACATAGCGGCGGCACGGCGGCGGGGCCCTTTGCCGGTGCCGCTGTGCCTTGTGCGGGCCCCTCCAGCCCCTCCTCCAGTCCCTCCTGGCCCTCCAGGCTCTCCAGCCCCTCCTGGCCCTCCAGCCCCTCCTCCAGCCCCTCCTCCAGCCCCTCCTGCCCCTCCAGACCCTCCAGACCCTCCTGCCCCTCCAACCCCTCCAGCCCCTCCAGGCCCTCCAGCCCCTCCTCCAGCCCTCCAGCCCTCCAGCCCTCCTCCAGCCCCTCCTGGCCCTCCAGCCCCTCCTGCCCCTACAGCCCTCCAGCCCCTCCTCCAGCCCCTCCAGGCCCTCCAGCCCCTCCTCCAGCCCCTCCTGGCCCTCCAGCCCCTCCAGCCCCTCCTGCCCCTCCAGCCCCTCCAGCCCCTCCAGCCCCTCCTGCCCCTACAGCCCTCCAGCCCCTCCTGGCCCTCCACTTCGAGAGCCACTTTCATGAATTTCCCGCAACGTGTCGCTCTCTCGATTCATTTCAACCAAACGCATTGCGAAATTGCGATCCTACGGAAAGGGAATAAAAATTAAAACGTACAGGGTGCGGCCGTATAAGACGTGCAAACGAGCACATTTTCCGCGCTCTTTCTGCAAGATTATTGCATTTGGCAGCTCGCGGTGGCTGTCGTTGGGCGCGCGCGCGCTCGCGCACTGCGTCTCCTATCTGTCTGGAGCGGGCCGGCCGGGCCGGGGCCAGGCTGGCTGGCGCGCGCCGCGCCGCGCAGCGCTCTCGGTGGCTTGGCTTGTTTATTGCGAATTGTAGAATAAAGTATCGATTAATCTGTCCAAACAGAGTATACGACGGTCTTGTATATCGCGGCTGCGCTGGCTGTCGCACGGCGCTCTCGCTCCGGTCCGGTCCAGTCCGGCCCGGTCGTCTGTATGTATGAGCGTATTGGTCCGGTGGCTGGCCCGGCCCGGCCACGTGGGCGTGGTGGCAGGGGCGGGGCGGGGCGGGGCGGGGCGGGGCGGGGCGCGGGAGTGCGCGGATAGCCCGTGCGCGAGCACCGCGGCCCCACCCCGCCCCGCCCCGCGCGGAGGACACCGCTCACGGTTTTTGTTTTTCCTCGTGTGTTTGATAACTCGGCTCTCCCCGCGGCGATAAATCGCGCGGCTCGCGCTGCGCCCGCGCCGCCGGGAAATATCTCCCCTTGGAGCCGGTTGTGACGGCGCGGTGTCGCCGCCCCGCCCCGCCCCGCCCCGCCCCGCCCCGCCCCGCGCTTTCTTTAGAAAAGCCATTCGTCTGAGGACGAGTGGGGCGGCGGAGTGCACTGTTGAAAATATCTACACCTCACTTTATGGAAATTTTTTACAGAACGATCAGTAAGGTTGGATCAATAAATTAACCATTATACTAACCATATCTTTATAATGAACTATTATGGTAAATATCAGGGTAAGCTGGTTTGTCAAACACTTTTGCTACTATGGTAACAGCAAGAGATTTTTGCTACCACTGACAACTTTTTTGCCATTCGTATAAAATGTTTTTCAGGAGTGGCAAAAAAGTTATTAGTGGTAGCAAAATTATTTTGCTGTTACCATAGTAACAACAGTGTTTGGTAAGCCAGCTTCCCCTTTTTTTTGCGTGCCATACATATCGGATCGGCCGGACATGCGCGCAATGTCTCATACTACTACTGGGCCGCGAGGCTAGGCCGCGGGCTGGGCCGCGGGCTGGGCGCGCGTCCTGCGGCAGCAGGGCCCTACATCACGCCCCCCGCGCACCAACACGCCGCCTCAGCGCGCACAAAGCAAAACAGTAATTAACGGTGGTTTTTACAGCCTCTGGCCCGAGGAATGACAGTGCTGACGAATGTGAGAGGGGGGGGGGGGGAGGTGCCGGTGGGCTAGGAGGAGGTGGCGTGGCGTGGCGTGGCGCAGCTCCTCCCCACACATAGTTGCCGTGATGTGTTTGGTAAACGCGGATCAGGGGGGAGATTTATGGGCCTGGGCCGCGTCTGCCTGCTGCCGTGCTGTGCCGGTGGCTGCGGTGCGGCCGCAGCCGCGCCCGCCGCGCGCTGGCATGTCCTGCGGTGTGTGTCGCGGAGGAGGAGGAGGAAGGGGTCATCGTGGTGCCCCGCCGGGGCCTGCTGGGCTGGAGGCCGGCGGAGGTGGAGGCACGCCGATGTGATGTGACCCCGCGCGCCGCGACCCCAGCAGCGCAGCGCCCCGGCCCGGCGGGGGCCGGCCACCCCACCGCGGCCTTGCGTGGCGCGGACGCGAACTGTACACGCTGTGTCGTGTATGTGTGTGTGTGTGTGTATTGTTGCACCTGGGCTGGTCGTAGTGCTTTGTCCGAGCCCCGCCCCGCCCCGCGCCAGTGTGCGCCGCCTGAGCGCCGCCGCCGCCCGTGTGACGTCTTGATGACGCGTCCCTAACAAGGCGGAGGGGTCGCGCCGGGCCGCGCCGGGGCTAAACGGTATGCGGAAGGGAAGGGCGGGGGAGCTGGTGTGGCAGTCGGGCTGGGACCGGACCGGGTCGGGCGGCGGATTTTAAAAGTGTCGCGCTGCTGAGCCTAAGCTGCTTCTCAGCTCCCCGCGCCGCGTGGCGCAGGGGCGCCGATGCAAACCACGAGCAATTAAAGTGAAGCGAGGCGCGCGAGCCAAGAATGTGCCGCGGCACCGCTGCGGCCGCGTCACGGGGGAGAGAGAGGGAGAGAGAGAGGTGAGGGAGGATGGTGGGAGCGTCAGGGAGGAGAGGAGACCTCCTCGCACCTCCTCGGCGACGTCAACTCCTGCAACTCTGCAAGTGTTGGTCGAATGTGAATCGGGGATTACAACTGCGGCCGCGGCCGGCTGTCGGATCGATAACAGGTGACATCCCCGGCCACGACGCCGCGCCCCGCCCCACCCCGCCCCACCCCGCCCCACCCCGCCTGGAGGCGCCAGCCATCGGCCCGGCATCGGCAGCGGACCTGTCGATAGGGTCGGCCGCTCGGTCGGCCGGGGACAATGAGGACCTCGAATGTGTCAGGGGCCAAGACGAATCGGCGGGCGGGACGGACACGGCGCGGAGCGGCGCGGCCCGGCGGGCAGCAGCAGCGCGATGGCGGAGGCTCGCGATTGACCCCGACGCGACGACAGGAGTGAGGCCGTCGCTGATAATTTTAGAAACCCAAATCCCAAACGCGTATCGCCGTTAAGTTTTTCGCGCGCGCCCCCCTGCGACAGCGTGCGGCTGCTCCAATTTTTCTCGCGTCTCTCTTCTGCATGCGTTTCGGTTTCAATTTATTGGAGCGCCGCGCCGCAGCCCGTCACCTCGCCGCGCTCACGTCACTCGGTGATCGTCGTGGATGTCCCGGGCCGGGCCGGGGCGGCGCGCGGTGGTGACGGCGGCCGGCGGATGCGCGCGGCGGCAGGACGGGACGGGCCCCGCGCGGGTGACAAATGGTGAGGAATGAGCTCGCTGACGGCAAGCTTGACGGCGGCCCGGCCCGGCCGTGGGACTGTCTGTCAGCGACTTCTTGGGCCGGGCCTGAACGACGCGACAGGCCAGGCAGCTCCGGCGTGGCGAGGCGTGGCGTGGCGCCGCGCCCCTCCGCCCTGCTGAGCGCACCTGTCCTGTCGAGCAGGGGGTGCCCGCCCCGCCCCGCCCCGCCCCGCCCCGGTCACGGCCCGCACCCCTGGCCTGGCCCTCTGGAGCGGAGGGTCACACAGTACTCTCGTCACCCGGGTCATAGAGAAGTCAAACATGCGGGCGCCAGGTAACCTGCCGCCCCGCCGCGGTCATCCATCAGGCCGCGTCACCCGGGTGACGAGACGTCCGGCCGGGGTCCTCGTTAGGACGTGTTGCCTGGAGCCAACCCTTTGGCCGGCGGGGCGGGGGTGTCCGGGACCTCTCTTCATTGCACCCGCGAGTCGGGTCATCATCATCCTCCTCCCCACGGAGCCTCTTAGGTCCGCGACGGTGTCCGTGGTGCGGCCCGGGGCTGGTCGGGCAGCGCCCGCCGTGCGTGTGTTCCCCTGGTGCAGCCCGCCCCGCCCCGCCCCGCCCCGCCCCGCCCCGCCCTCCTGCTACTGGCTCGGCCGGGCCGGGCCGGGGCCGGGGGTGTCGGATTTCCGGCTCAGTGTCACTGCCAGGCCGCGCCACGCTCCGCCCCGCCACGCCCCGACCTGGCGCCTGCAGTGTGCTTTATTGCCCAACTCTTGGAATCGTGGACGCATGTGTAGAAATCTGTTGCATGTGTCGTCCCGTCCCGGCCGGGCCCTGGCGCGGCGCGGCGCTGCAGCTACCGGCCCACCCCGCCTCCTGCGCCCTCCTCCGGGCTTCGATTTCTCATCCTTCTCTCCCCCCTTCTCTACGCTATCGTTTGACTTCCCTTCTCCGTCTCCCTCGCTCCCCGGCCGCCGCCGCGCCGGGGCCGGCCTTTTACGTCGAGATAAAAGTGTCATCAGCTCCCCAAATGAAATGCCGTGGGAGCGGGGCACGCCCGCCCGCCTAGCCTCTGGCTGCGGCCCCGCCCCGCCCCGCCCCGCCCCGCCCCGCCCGCGGCCGCGGCGGCGACTAACCCGTCCGCTTCCACTAGCTGCTCCCGCGGCGTGTTTTGCCTTGGGAACACCTCGGAAGAACAAATTATTGACAAACGTGTCGGGAGCAAGATTAATTGCCGTGGTAGCGTCCTTCGCCATTCCGCCTCCCCGCCCCCCATCCCCGGACAGCCCTCCCGCCACTGCGAAAAGTTAGCGGGGGTGGATGTGGCGGGGCGGGGCGGGGCGGGGCGGGGCGGGGCGGGGCGGGGCGGGGCGGGGCGGGTCCTCGACGGCTGCCCCACTCGGCCCATATTTCTTTTGCTAAGCAGCACCAGCAGCAGGCCTGGGTGTTTAGGGCTGCACAACCGAGTCTCCAAGAATGCGGCCCCCGGCCGGCTGCTGCTGCTGCTGCTGGCTGACTGGGGTGTTGCGTCGTTCAGGGTTATGTACCCTGCAAAGATTTTAGCGCCTTCATTAGTGGCGCCGGTGTCGGTGTCGGGGCCAGCTCAGGGGCCAGGGCCAGCCGATGACGCCGCCGCGATCGGGAACCCTGCTCGTCCTGCTCGCGGACTACCTGCGCCTGCCGAGCCGAGCCTGCACGCACCGTTCAGTCCCAAGCACCGCGACAGGGTCAGCACTAGCACGCCTACCCCTTCACGTGATCAGGAGGTGGCCGTAGGACTGAATATAATACGGATATTACAAGCCCGGCCGCGTGGCGTGTCTCCGCGTGTGCTGCTGTTGTTGTTGGGAGGTCCTCACATGACATCCCCGCCCCGAGCCCCACCCCGCCCCGCCCCACCCCGCCCCGCCCGGCGCCGGCCAGACACCCCCTCCCACGTACCTGCCCCGCCCCCTTAGCAGACACCTTTTTTTTCCCTCTCTCGTCTCCCCAGTTTTGTGAGCTGCTGCTGCAGGAGGGGGCTCCTGTTTATGCTTTTTCTGTCGCTATTCAGAGAAAACCATGCACTTAATTATTTTTGTGACAAAATGGTCCAGTGCTCTGGGCGGGCGGGTGTTCAGGTATGAGGGGCGGGGCGGGGCGGGGCGCGGTCGCCCGGGTCCCCTGGCCTGGTATGGTATGTAATGAGGGTGGCAGGGCGGGGCAGGGCAGCTTCCACTAACGTCACGATACGACCAGACGTTTAGCACTGAGCTGCCGGGCCGGGCCGGGCCGGGCTCGGGCTGGGTCCATGTGTCCGCCCCGCCCGCCCCTCCAGCCCCTCCAGCCCCTCCAGCCCGCCCGCCCTCGCCTCCTCAGATTGCGTCGGAGTAATAAATTAAAACGACCGGTGACCGGGAAATAAAAGGAAAAGTTTAAAGTCTGTGTGGACAAGGCCTGATGGCCCACCACGAAGCCCGCAGCCAAGCACAACGTAGGCCGCCCCGCCCGGACTGTGTAAATTTTATTCTTTTTAATTTTTAGCAGATGATACGTTAGTATCAGCAGCTTGTACTGAAGTAAAGTTAAAAGTTAAAGTTGAAACGTCGTCAGTTAAAGTTGTCAAAGTTAAAGTCGTCCAGCGTTAAGCGTAGGAAAGTTAATGTTGAAAAAGCAGTTGCCTAAAGATATATATAGGAGCGCGGCGACAGTGGGCCTCAGCGTGCGTGCGTGCGTGCGTGCGTGCTCGCCACAGTAGTGCTGTTCAGGCTGCCAGCAGCTCATAGTGCTTCAAGCATGGACGCTACTCAGCTGCCGCCCGCAGCCGCCCTATGCACAGCCCTATGCATTGATTGCCGTTTTACGACCCATAACCCCAAACACTAGTCGTCCGCTGAAGCCCCCCCCCTCCCCCGCGCCACACCGCGACGCCGCGCCGCGCCACGCTACGCTATATCGTAATGAATCCCAGTATTTATCAGTAAACGTTAAAAGTTAAAACGTTAAAATTTGAAAAGTAATAGTTGAAAGGTTTAAAGTTGAAAAGTTAAAAGTTGAAAAGTTCTGATAGTTCGTGAGAAAAGTTACACAGCTCAAAGTTAAACTGCTTGCGTTACTAGTTGAGACGCTAAAACTAAAAGCTTTAAGCAGTAAAAGCAATAAAAGTTAAAGTTCTGAGTTTGAAGTAGAAAGTTCAACGTTTGAGGCAAAACGTACAAAGTAAAAGTCATCTGCTTTCACGTTAGCGTTAGCGTTAACGTTTTTTTTTTTGTCAGTCGCTTTCCACGCAGCTTTCGATTATTTATTTTTTTTGTTTTTTTCTCTCCGATGAGGTGGATTTGGCAGGGATTTGGAGTGGATTTGCCCCGGTATACCAGGCATGTGCGGCACGTGGTCTCTGACGGTCTTGACGTATGGGGCCCGGCCCGGCCCGGCAGGATGCGGATCCTTATGACGCGCTGTGTCGGGATTAATCCCCCTCGCGCCCGACTCTATCAATCAGCTACTCACTCCAGTCCAGACGCGCTCCATTCATTCAGTCAGTCAGTCAGACTCACGGCTTCGTTCCTTCGTTCATTCATTCGTTTGGTTCGTTCAGTCATTATTTGGCCGCGGCTATCATCTCTCATCTATCAAAGACAATCCTTCCAGCTCAAAAATGATTCGCGGTCAAAATAAGATGGTGTTTGAATATATCCAATATAATTCCTATTGACGTTATCCATAGTAAAGGTAGTTGCTATAGTTTTTTTTTTTTTTTTCAAACGGGAGATGTGAAAAGTATTTTTATTACAAATACCGATCATCGGTGGAGTTGATCGCGCCATTCGCCATTCATTGGCTGGTGTGCGTGCAAGTCGGAGACAACCCGTCCCGACCCGACCCGACACTCCGGGGGCAGCTCCGGGACTCCTCCGGGACCCTCCGGGGCCTCCCGCTGAGCTGGGCGTTTACCTGCAGGGCAAGGCCTGCCAGCAGGCACTGAGTGCAGCACTGTGCACGGCGCGGCCTTCTGGACCTTTTGTTTCGCTTTTCTCGGAATGATGTAACGCGGTCGCAACGAGTCACGGGAGTGCGGGGGAGGAAGGTGGGAGTAGGGAGGGAGGGAGGGAGAGTATGCTATATGCGCAAAATTGCCCGTGCGACGGGTCGGGTCGGGTCCGGGTCGGGTGGAGTAGCCCTCCTCCCCTCGACGGAAGGTGGAAAGCCTCGGTAGATATGTGTATTATGTTGGTGTATTATGTGGTTGGTGTGGATTCGCGTAAATGTTTGCACCCGTGCCTCGCCTCCCTCGGGCCGCTGCTGCTGGCTGGGGATCGTGTGATTGAATCTCTTTCGTTGCCCATTTTATCGCATGTCTCATCGGTGGGGCCGCTCTTGCAGCTTCAGGCCGGAGGATTTGTTTTTAGTTTTTTTTGGTCGTCTTTTGACTACACTATGTGTGTGTGGGGTGGGGCGTTTACGTTAGCCCATCACGCCTTTGTGGGGCAAATTTCTTGTTTTGTTACACCTCTTTTTACTTTTATTTTATCATTGTTGTATAGCGTCCAACCTCTATTGATAAAACACACTGATGCAATATTGTTAGACCAAAATATTTTTTAAAATTTTTCAACAGATTTTGTTGTTGTTAAGTAAAGTAAAAAGAGTTTTACAGTTGTGAAATGAAACAAAGAACGAGTGGCGGGTCGTAGCGGACCATAATTCTACGTGGCATTACCAAAATTGTCATTTTACCAAACTAAAAGTGTGCAATTGGCCTTCTACTTTAAATACCGAATAAGACGCATTCCCTGTAAATTTACTAATGTATTGTTTTTTAAACTGTACGATGACGAGTAGAGGAAGCGCCGGTTCGGGCGGGGCGGGGCGGGGCGGGGCGGGGCCTCCACTCCCCGAGCTCTTCCTTCAGGATGTTGGTGGAGCGGAGGGCAGAGGAGCTCGTTTGGTGCGTAAAATACGGCCCGGCCGGTGATTCCTTTTGGAATGAATGAACCAAACCAACCAACCGACCGTCCAAGCGGCGCGCCCTCGGCTCGGCTCGGCTCGGCTCGGCTCGGCTCGGCTCGGCTCGGCTCGGCTCGGCTCGGCTCGGCTCGGCTCGCGGGGCGACAAGGAATGGGAAGCGGCCACCAATTAGCTGGCTGACTTTTTGTAGGCAAATGTATCGAGAATACGCGGTTGGCTCGGCCGTGGTGCCGGGCCGGGGCGGCCGGGGCGAGCTACGCAAATGCTTGGTATGCGTCGCCCTGCCAGCCCAGCAGGCCGCACCGACGCCACACTCGCTTCCGTCGTCCTTTGCTGCTGAATGGACACGAAAGCCCCCGCGCCCCCTTCCCCCTATGCCGATCCTTAATCGAATTCGGGAATTCCGCCACCTCCCCCTCCCCCCCTCTTAAATGAGGTGGAGTATTTTACGCGGCGTGTCTCTCTTTTAGGCTCTTTGAGTCATCTTCTGGGATCCCTTTGACTCCGTCAAACGCATTTCTCTTCCTGTCTGTCCGGCCCGGCCCCGCCCGGCCCCGGCCCCGGCGAGATGTGATCTGAGAGACAGCGCCGGCCGGCGTCGTCGAGTCCCGGCGGGGCCCGGTGTCCCCAGGGACGCCCCTTCCTCCCCCTCCCCCGCAGGACCGCGGATGGGCGGCGCCGGCGCGGCCGTCGCCCAGACAGCTCGGACATTCTTATTGAGACAAATGCCACCCTTATTGGGCCGCCTGCCTACCTGCTTCACACCTGGAGCCTGGAGCGGGTTGAGCCCCTGATCTGCTGGCCTGCTGGCCTGCCCCGGCTGGCCCGGCGGGGCGGAGGGCGCCCTGGTAAAACTAAGGCCTAGTTGTACGCGTCATTCTAGACGACCTTACGCTCTTTTTGAAGCACACACACTAAACCCTTATGCATTTTGTTGTGCATAAGCATGCAGAATTTTAAGCAACCATAATTATGCACAATTTTCGTGCATAATTGTGTACAAATTGTGCATAACTATGCACAAATTGTACATAGTTATGCATGAAATTGTGCATACTGTTATGGCTGCTTAAAATCCTGCATATTTATGCACAATAAAATGCATAAGGATTTAGTGTGTACAAGAAGTACGTTTCAAGGAACTTCCCCCATGCATTTAGCTGGGAAGAAAGGAGCTCATATGCTCACTGTATGCTTGCTTCAAGAAGAGCGCACGGACAGTGTGCTTGAAAAACGGCGCCATGCTACACCTTTAGTTTTACCAGTGAATGCACTGCACTGCAAACTCAAGTGTGTACGAAGCACAGTATACAGTCGTCAAGTGTGTCGCGGTCCAGATATCTCAGCACGACGTTTAATTTGAACACGTGCATCACACGTGTTGCCCCGTACATGCATGTGCCCGCAGGACGCTGGGCACTTTTACTGGTCGCGGACCGAGCGGACGCGTGTAAGTCCGCGTGTAGCCCGGGGATGATGACGACGACGACCAGCAGCGTCACCGCGCGCCCCGCCCCGCCCCGCCCCGCCCCGCCGCGTGTAAACACCGTTGTAACAGCGGCGTATGACTCGGGCGGGGCGGGCCGGGGCGGGCCGGGGTGTCCTTCTTGTGTAACATGGTGATGCTCGTCCAGTCGGCGCGACGCGTTTGGGGCTCGGCGCGCGCTGATCGAAATATGTCTGGCGTGGCGTGGCGTGGCGCGGCGTGGCGTGGCGTGGCGCGGCGTGGCGCGGCGTGGCGCCGAGTGAGTCGTGGGAGTCGGCGTGGAGCGTGGAGCCCCCGCCCGCCCGCGGCCCCAGCGCAGCTCAGCGCAGTGTCGCTCCCTGACGGCCGCCGTGTAAACAGCCGGGAAATGAGTCTTGTTTTTGGAGGTAAGGCGCGACCGTTAGGCTGTCAGCGGGCGGGGCGGGGCGGGGCGGGGCGGGGCGGGGCGGGGGACCCATATTCTGAGGGCTTCCGCGCGCCACCGCCGCGCCGGCGCCGGCAACCGCGGGATAGGAGCAGGCGCAGGCAGTCCAACTGCACTGACGTCACTGCGATATTTGTCCGTTTCTTGAAACATTGAGTGCGATGCGACATGACCACCGCGTGGTCACGCCTAAGGGCCTAAGGGCCGGCAGGTATCAGCACCACAGCACTTTGAGCCCCAACTGCGGCGACGACCGGCCGGGCCGGGCCGCCCTACAGCAGCCACGGAATGCCTTCCCCCTCAACCCTTTGGCCGGCCCGGCCCGGCCCTGCGGGTAAACGAAGGCGCCTTCTGGGGAACACGAACAGTATTCCCGGAAGGCATGGTGCCGGGGCATGGCTGCTGTTGACACACGAGAGGGAGAGAGGGAGGGAGGGAGGCTCGACCCCGCCCGATATGTTGTAATATTAAGTGGCCCAAAAGGGCCGCTTCCCGTCACGAAACGAATCAAAGGACACACAGCAGCTACACATAGATTGTGATCGGATAGCAATTATCCCAACAGGACCTAAACGGGAGCCCTCCTCTCGTCGCGCCCCGGGCGGGGCGGGGCCTTCGCTTTGGGGGCTGTGCGCGGGTCCGCGCCCGGCCCGGCCCGGCCCGGGTCCTGGTGGGGCGAGGCGCAGGCCCGCGTCAGCGCGAGCATTTCCGGCCCCGCGCACGCAACCCTTTGCACCCTGAGAACAGGAGGCACTTGGCTTTGAATGTATCCATGCATTTTGATGAAATCGGATGAAAGCGTTTTATCCCTCTGGCGTCGCAGGCTATGTGGTTTTCAATAGGGTTTTTAAGTTTGGGGTAGCCGTCCCTGGTCGGGGATAATTTTGGAAAAAAATATGCGTAGGACGCGGGGGTTACTTTATTATAAAAATAATCTCGTCTTTTCAGTTTGGCCAGACGAGTTCTATAGAAAACTACCCGTACCCCACGCTGAAATGACAAAATTCGTGGGCGTCTCTGGCTATTCTCCTCAGAAAAACCACAACAAGACGACGCTGCTCGTGCAGGCAGTCGCGATTTGTGCCCGCGTTTATTTTATTTTTAGTTTTTTTTTTTTCAGCGCAACTTGTCGGCCTGGCCGCTTCATTTGCCGCAGGTTGTGTCTCAGTCCTTTCAGCGGCGGGGCGGGGCGGGGCGGGGCGGACAGTCGACACGAAACTTCTGTTAGCGTCCTGGCCGCCCTGGTCGAAGACTCACGCGCCCCGTCCCGTCCCGCTCCCGGCCAATGGACGCGATCCAATTAGGTTAGACCAGGTTGCGGAGAGGGCGGGGCGGGGCGGGGCACCCTCTCTGTCGCACCGGAGGGCAGGGTTGGGAATAGAGAGAGAGAGAGAGAGAGAGAGAGAGAGAGGTGGACGTGCAGCTGGGTAGAAGGCGCGGCGCGGCGAGGCGCGCACCTGTTCAGCAGCACTGTCATTTGTTGGGGCGGGGCGGGGCGGGGCGGGGCGGCATGTGTTTTCGGTACCCGTATAACCAGACGGACACAAATTGTCCAACACGCCGTGCCGGTCGCTCGCCGGGCTTGGTTTCCGCGGCTCGGCCGCGCTCGCTCGCCAGTCTGTCCGATGTCCCTGCCTACTCGTTCGCTGGTTTGCCTGTCCGCACCGCACGCGGAAAGGCATACTGCGCCATCCTGCACTGACAACGCAAGTGTGTGCTGTGAATGTCACACGCTTCTAGGCGTGTGAATTTCAATTCGCTTACTTTCTAGGAAAATCCGCAGCTTTTCTTGCTCAAGGGTGCGAATGGCATGGCGTTTCGCTGCTTCGACATTCAAAAACTTGGGTTTCCGGGCGTGATTTTGCCGAAGATCTCGTCCCCATAGGAAGCATGAGGTTCTTTAATATTGCGAAGGGGCGTGGTAAACTCTGTATACGCGGGAAGACGCTGTATTATAAGAGGGCCTGCGTTGGCCGTGGACGCGCAGCTTAAGCCCAGCGCGGCGAAGAGCGGAGGAAAGACACCGGCAGGTGCTGTGCGGGGAGTGGGCCGGGGCCGGCCTCTGTGGCCCCGCCCCGCCCCGCCCCGCCCCGCCCCGCGGGATGACGGATCATTGGGGCGCGGTGCGCGGCGGCTGCGGGCACGAGCTCAGCCAGGACTCCCCCGCCCCGCAGCGCCCCCTCCGTCGCAAAGTTAATGAGCGCGATGAATTAGGGCGCTCTATTTATTTACACGTGTTTCACTGTTTACTCCGCTAATGAGCCGCGGCCGGCCGTCTCTGCTGCAACAGCAGCGGCCGCCGCCGCCGCCGCTTCCGGAATCCGCTCAAATGAAAAATTGAAAGCCGTGTTGTTCGACATGCGAACATGCAGAGGGAGTTGCTGCTCCTTGACGACGCCCCGCCCCGCCCCGCCCCGCCCCGCCCCGCCCCGCACCGTGAGGTGCAAACCACTGCTGTCATTACTCGCGCCCCTCACCGCTCGGGCGCCCAGGGGCCGAGGGAGGGGGTGTGTAGTGCACAGCCATGTAACTCTAAGATTTTGAATTGGTTCCTCATCCCTCAAGTCTCAACATTTCTTTGCAAAAATTATACAACAACCGCCGAACCTTGTATGCTCTATCAAATTCTCACCAAGATTTTTTCCCCTTAAATATAAATGTTATTTTATTGTGTACTTCGAGAAAATGAGATCATCTATCCTTTGCGAAATTCGACAGACGTTGTCAGCTTTGGCAGAGAAGTCTTCAATCTCTCCCCCCGCCCCCGCGAGTCTCAATATGTCGAGTTGTCTGTGGAGTATGGGTTATTTCCAGCAACAAGAATGCCATTCTCTCATGCGATGCAACTCCGTCGAGGTTGACGGGAGGGGATGACCGCGGCGGGATGCGCCGCGCCGCGCTGTAGAGACCACTCACCTGCGGCCGGCCGCCCCGCCGCGCCCCGCCCCGCCCCGCCCCGCCCCGCCCCGCCCCGCCCCGCCCCGCCCCGCCGGTGGATGCAGCGCGGGGTTGCTGTGCTGCTGCCGGGTCGACACCAAACTTATTCATTCTAATTAAGCGCTAAGTAAGCCGTCGTGTCGCGCTCCGCCCGCTCTCCTCCACTCTACTCCACTCGCTCGCAGGCCTTCTCATCCCCGCCGCGCCCCGCCGCGCCCCGCCGCGCCCCGCCGCGCCCCGCCGCGCCCCGCCCCGCCCCGCCAGGCAGCAGCACTCAGCCCAGAGGGGGAGCACGGCCATGCAAAGTAGTGTCGTGCCCGGGGCGGGGCGGGGCGGGGCGGGGCGGGGCGGGGCTGGCCGCGAGGTGAGGACGAGGCGGACGGAACTCACTACTCACACACTACACGGTGTCGCAGGGCTGGCGGTGAGTGCCGCCCCGCCCCGCCCCGCCCCGCCCCGCCCCGCCCGGGAGGCGTTTGATTGGCTCTGCTGCGGGATCCTATGCTGTCGGAAGAATCGAAACATGGCGTTTTAAATGATCGGCGGACACTGAAGACACGTGTTCTGTACCGCAGCAGCAATGCGCCTCGCAGATTTATTTATTGTGACGTGGTGTGCAATAGTTTAACCGAGGGTTTAGCGACGACCAATTTATGACGTTTTATTTTTGTGATAATTATTTTCAACCCGTTTTTTTTTTTTCGGTTTGCAATCCCTCGGCGCGGACCTGCAAACGAGTGGTCCCCAATGGCCTAGCGTCGCTTAGGGAAAAAGTTTAACTTTTGCGTTTTTCGTATTTACATTTTTTTTCCGTGCGCGACTCTGCAGCATCCTCAGTCGTGGCTGCTCGCGCCTCACAGGGTTGGTGCGCGGGGGCGGGGCGGGGCGGGGCGGGGCGGAACCGGGCTGGACCTGCAGTGTCCGCTCGTTTATCACTTTGCGGGCAAGCCAACACGGCCAAAGCCTGTTTAATTCGGGGAGCAGAGAGAGAGATGGAGAGACAAAGACAGAGAGAGAAGGAGAGAGGAAGGGAAGAGAGAGAGAGAGAGAGAGAGAGAGAGAGAGAGAGAGAGAGAGAGAGAGAGAGAGAGAGAGAAAGGTGGCAGGGCTGGTCAGGTCACCACTGTCCGTCCCAGCGGTACTGCTACCGTACTGAGGCGTGTAATAAAAGCGCAGCTAGCAGGCTGCTGTGTTTCCTCTGCGGCCCGCGCTGCGCTGCGCTGCCTTTGCTCATGCTATGTGTTTGATAGCTCTACTTTGTCCGCTCGCCTGATAGAATTGTGTGTGTGTGTGCGCGCGCCCGCGAGGTTTGCGCGGTGATGATTCGAGATGTTTCCCTACCCCGGCCCGGGCCTGGCGTGCCGTGGCGGTTGGGTCTCGGTCGCGGTCGTGTCGTCGGGGGTGTACACGACTCCTGACAAGTGATCGGCAGAGCAACTGCTGGGGCGTGGCGGGGCGTGGCGGGCCGGGGAAGGGGCGGGGCGGGGCGGGGCGGGGCGGGGCGGGGCGCACTGTGGGGACGCTCGCTGACGGCACATTTAGCCTGACGAGGTGTTTGGGTGGATCGTGAGGCTGACACGAGTGGGAAAGAAGTGACGCGGAAAAAGCTTGAAGGGGGGAGGCGGGTAGTAGGGGGGGTGGGGGCGGGGGGTGGATAGGGGTCGCATGTGTGCTGCTGCGGCGGCGGGAGGACGTCGAGGACGAGGTGGTGACGGGGCGGGAGGGGGTGCGACATGTTTCCATACCGGCCGCAGGAAAGTAGGCAATAAGTAGGCAAAGTACCTACAGTGGAGTAAAGAGTGCTGCAAAACTGCGCTGTGCCTGCCTACCTCAGTCAGCACCCTAGCACAGGTGCGTCCACGTTGCCTAGTAGGCGGGCGCAGATGCAGCCCGCATTACTCCATTGTGTTTTGGGTGCCTACTTTCCCGACAGCACTTGTACTCCGGGCTTTACTCCCCTGGTAACGCTGTACGGGCGCCGCGGTCAGGCTGCTGGGGGGGGGGGGGGCGATATTGAGCCGCTCTGCTGCCCAGGGGCACAGGCCTGAGGCTGGAGGCGCAGGCGCCCTTCTCCTCCTCCTCGCGAGAGCTTTCCGCGATGTCGTCGGAGATACACGCACACGCGACCCGACGCTGCCTGCCTGCCGTCGCGACGGTGCGGTGCCTTCCTGCCGCCACCGCCGCGACCGGTTCGAAATAATGTTTTGATCCCTATCGCTGAATAAGTGGGTGTTAAAAGCTCGCAGCGTGCGCCTCCGTGCCACCGTCCGTGTGTGTGTGTGTGTGTGTGTGTGTCGCGGCCGCGGGGACAGTCACCGCGGTGGAAGGCAAGGCCGTGCGTGTGGACGCCGCCGTTGCGCGGGCCAGCGGGGATCCTCGTGGGGGTGACCCCTTCCTCCTCCTCGTCGTCCTTCTCGTCCTTCTCGTCCTCGTCCTCCTCCTCGTCCTTCTCCTCGTCCTCCTCCTCCTCCTCCTCGTCCTCCTCCTCCTCCTCCTGCTGCTGTCTCGTGGTCAATGTCGGTGCCCTCGCTCTCCGTCTTGCCGCTCTGTTACAGTGCCGTCCGCGCGCCGCTCCACTTTTTCTCCTCCCGGCCCCTCTCTTTCTTGCCCCCTCCTCCCCCCCCCCCTACTTCCCCTATCGTGTTGTGGTTGCCCCCCGCCGCCCGCACAGGTCGCGCGAACCCCCCCCCCCCCCCGCCCCCCCCGCGTCTCCTGTCAGGAGCAGCTGGTGTAGCGCTCACTTTGCTTTCCCCTGTTATGTTGTGATGGATCTGCCATCAAGGGCGGCGCGTCGTGGCGGGGCGGGGCGGGGCGGGGGGGGGCGGGCACACACCTCTGGCGGGCCGAGCTTAAGGCGTTTATTTTCGGCCAAATCCTTTGCCAAACGCGACCCGTCGCGCGCCCGTTAGCCTCGCGAAAACGCCCTCCGTCCTGGGCCGCCTCGCCCCGCCTCGCCCCGCCTCGGCCCACCGCGCCCCGCCCCGCCCGCCCCACCCCGGTGTCCGGCCCGGCCGGATCAGTGACGCGCTGCTGGCTTGCTGCGCAGTTTGCAACTTTGTGAGTGTGTAAAACATGGCTTGACGCGTCGCCGCGATGACCGGCAGAAAAGCGCCCCCCACCCCACCCCACCCCACCGCACCCGCTACGGGCTGCCGCGCCGTAATGGCGACGTTTACAGGAGCCCGTATCGCGGGCGATATCTCCGACCAGACGGGACGGGACGGGACGGCCGCCGCAGCCCAATGCCTCTGATCCGTATAATTAACTCGGTGCCTCTGCCGCCGCCGCTGCCCCTGTCTCCGCGGTGGTCGCGGCGCGGCGGCGGGCCGGGCCCCCGGCTCAGACCACCCCGCCCCGCCCCCCCTCACCCCACCCCGCCACGCCAGCCTCCGCGTGGGGGGGACGACGGCCGGGCCGACCGGGCGGGTTATACAGCAGCTAATTATGCTCAGTATCACGGCGCGCGAATTAAACCGATCGATATCCTGGCGGGGTCGGGTGCAGCGGGGGCGGGCGAGCGGGGTCCTTTCTTACCCCGCCCCCGCCCCCGCCCCGCCCCCGCACCTCGCGGAGACCTGCACGCGCCTGGTGCGGAGCGCCGCGCCGCCCGCCCGGAGCGGGGCGCCCGGCAGGTAGGCAGCCGCGGTGCGCTCGCGCGTCCTGCGGGCTGGCCTACCCGGCCAGGCGCCCTAGGCCTCCAGAGCGCGGGGTATTGACGGCTCTGTTTTTATTTCTGCTCCCGCGTGACGGAGGGCGTGCTGCTGCTCCCTTGTTGGCGGGGGCGGCGGGGAGTATACCCGTGTGCGTCTCTTCTACGTCTGCCGCCTGGCCGGCCGCCGCCGCCGCGGGAAGGCATGCCGTTTCGTTTCCCTGAAGAGTCCCTGTAACGCGGAGTATCGCCCCGACAATCTGTTGGCGGCGGCAGGGAAGTAGCGTATGGCGCGGCGTGGCGGGGCGCGGCGGGGCGCGGCGGGCTGCATGAGCAGACCTACTACTACCGCTGTTCCCACACTGAAAGGACAGGACCTCCCCGGAGCCAAGCGCGCACATGGGACGCTCACAAACACACACACAGAGAGAGGGAGAGAGAGAGGGAGAGAGAGAGAGAGAGAGAGAGAGAGAGAGAGAGAGGCCCTCCTTATTGGAATCGGCTCGGGCATCGGCTTCTTGTCAAGCGGCGCTGGCCGACAGTGCACCTAATTATGACATTAATGCTGCGGCTTTTCTCCGAATGAGAGAGAGAGAGAGAGAGAGAGAGAGAGAGAGAGAGAGAGGCGCGTAGGGCTGGTGGAGCGGTGTGTTTGCAGGCGGGTGGAGAAAGCTTTTCAGTCTCTCTCGCGGGGCCGGGGTGGGGCGTGGCGGGGCGGGGCGCGGCGGGGCGGCGACCTGTCTCCTGCCCTGCCCCGCCAGCAGGTTCACCGCCCCTGTGGTGACACTAGTGTCTCGCTCTCGCTACCCGTGTGGAGCGGGAGAGTGGCCTGTACCTAAACCTATAGAGACAGATGGGGCATGGGGATTTAAAAGCCATATTTCAAAAAGTAGTTTTAAACTTATTTAAAAAAAAAAAAAAACTTTTCCGATGGAAAAAAAGGTTGTTTTTTTCTCTTTCCGTACAATTTGCACTTTTCTGGAAATTTTTAAATTGCTCGGCGGCACGGCTTTGCCTTATAATGCGCCGCGAAATTGAAGCGAAAGGAATATAAGGTTTGAGGTGATGTTGACTTTCCCTCCCTCCCTCCCAACCCCCCTGCTGCACCGCCCTGCTTGCTTGTGTTTTGCTTGTGTTTCTGGCGCTCATGCGTGCAACATAGTCCGTGCATGGCCGGCGTACGGGCCGCACCTCATGTCGGAGCGGGGCGAGCAGGGCCGCGAGGGTGCCCCCGCCACGCCCCGCCACGCCCCGCCACGCCCCGCCACGCCCCGCCACGCCCTGAGATGGCCTGCTCTTCGGCTGACTTTACGGTCCGGCGCTGACCGCACTGACCTGACCCGCAGCGCAAACACCCGACTCGCGGTGGAGGGGAGGGGGGCAGGGCTGTTCATACTCATATATAATAAAGAAACAATTCGTTCTGCCGTGTATTTTCCCCTGCTGCACGAGCGCGACGAGGAAATCCTGCTGCTCCTGCTGCCGCGGCGTGAAAGGAGAAGGGAAGTCCAGACGCCGGGGCGGGGCGGAGGTCCCAAAATGCCGGGATGGTTTGTAATTTGCCAGGTTCTGTCGACGTCGTGCCGGGACGTCGTGGCCCCCACCGCCCCGCCCCGCCCCGCCCCGCCCCGCCCCGCTAGGACCTCTCGTGGATTACAACAGCAAGGGCCTTTATTTTCTTTGTGCCCCTGTCTCCTTATTAGAGCGCCGTGGCGTGGCGTGGTGCGGTGCCGCGAGGTGGGGCGGGGCGGGGCGCGGCGGGATGGGGCGCGGCGGGGCGGGGCGGGGGACGGGGGCGCTATCAGCAGCCGCATCTTAGTCGTGCCCGCCCCACCCCCTCCCCCCCTCTCTCCTCCGAACACCCCCGCACGATTTCGCAATCATACATACCCCCTCCTCCTCTCTCTCCTCGCTCAGCCCCCCCCCCGCTGTTTAATTCGTGCAATTGGTATTGGTCCATTTGCAATTAGCCTGGTGGCGCCATGGGATGCTGTGCAGTGCCGCTGAGCGCCCCGGAGGCCCCGAGACCTCGCCGGGTGGAACAGGAAACAGCAAGCGGGTAGCCTACCTGCTCATGTCTTAGGAGGCAATGCAGCTCCCCATGCGGGAGTAGGCAAACCCGCAACGCTGAAAAACTCAAGTGTGTGAATGTCGCACACTCGTAGGCGTTGTGAATTTTCATTCGTACGCTTAGACAAGAAAAAGTGTGGATTTGCCGAAAACTTTCGCACGCTGGGAGGGACAAGTGTAGTATACGAATAGAAATTGACACACCTACAAGTTTGCGACATTCACACATTAGGGTACATCCTGTGTACGAGCCTCCACTCACACCCGGCCGGTACCTCTGCTCCAGCCGATCGACTTGGGGGGAAGCTTGCTGTGACGTCGAGGTTATAATACCGCGGGGCTCACAGCAGACGTTGCAGGGCCGCGGGGATAAAATGTTTGCGTCGGTTTTTTGACGGTGTATGTCCTGCCCGTTTGAGAGACGCTGACGACGCCGCGTATAGCGCTGCTGTCCTTTTTTTGCGCGCGCTCGGCCCGGCCCGGCCCGGCCTGTCTACAAATGACGTATTCCCGCGTTCCGAGCACGTACACTTTATTAAATACCGCTGTCAAAAAGCCTGGCTGCCGACGTAACTCATATTCCATCAGTTCGCTGAATCGCTTCGCTCTGCTGCGGCGGGCTGCGCGAGGCTGCAGGGAAGTCCCCCTCCCCCTCCTCCCGAGCGCCGCTCCGCCCCGCCCACGGGTGGACAAATTTCTGCCTCGAAATGCTGTCGTTTGTGACGAAAGAATCACGCCATTCTTCGTTGCGCAAGATTTGCGCTGGAAGCACAATGATAAAATATTTCAATTTTATTTTAAATGTTCAAAGGGTAAATGGACAGAGACTACCTTTGTAGATGAAGTCGCTGGAGGCCTCTGACGTCGCGTCGCGTCGGGCTGAGATCGTTACACGGTGCTCTAATCAGGTTTCATATTTTTGTTGAAATAAAATGCAGCACATTAAGACGTCTCGGCCGTGAGAATGGCAGGAAAAAGTGGCGGCGCGCGGATGATGGAGGAGATATTGAGAGAGAGAGAGAGAGAGAGAGAGAGAGAGAGAGAGAGAGAGAGAGAGAGAGAGAGAGAGACTGACTGCGGGTGAGGTGGAAGACAAGGTTTAGGGTAAGGGGGGAGTAGGAGCTTGGTCAGCGACACACGCACACACACACTCACACACACATACACACATACACAACAGTTCGTCCTCACGCGGCCCAATTTTTTTGCACACCGCTGATTGAGTTATAGGATCGTCATCTCAGTCTCTCACTGCTGCTGATCTGCCCCGGGCCGATGTGTGTGTGTGTGTGTGTGCGTGTGTCCGTGAGCGCAAAATTAACCCATTCATCTTGCAGCATGCGCCTTGTATGGCGCCTGGCGGAGTGGAGGGGGGGGGGTCTGGCCGATCGGCTCTAATTAAGTATCATTGCTCGTGTTTGAGCGCCGCGCTCGCCGCGCTCGCACACTTATGGAATAGGCTGGCCGGGCCGAGGCATTTGCACAACGGGCGCTCTAGGATTTGCTAGGATTGCGCTGGGAATTGTTCTTTACCTCGCTACCTTCACTGTGGAAGAAATCAGAGTTCTTTTACAACTTTTAGTAAGGTAATTTTTCAGCTGATATACTCTTGTAATCTTAGCTTATGGCGCAGCTGTCTGTTTGCAGCTCCATGCTGTGAAATTAGAATAAGCCCCGCACTAGTACATCGGAACTTGTGACCTAGTAAGGCAAATTTACTTCGAAAACATGGAATCGATGCAGTTGCACACTTCCTGGGAGCAATCATTTTACAACTATAACGCAATCAATTAAAAGCCCTGGCTGAATATGTAAGCTAGTGGATTGTAACTCGCCTATTACAGCCCAGGCTTTAAAAATACAGTCATTTTTTTACAGTGCGTCTCTGTCTTGCGGTTGACTCTTAGATGTAGAATTAATTTTGGCGTCTTTTTTTTTGCGAGATAGTGTGATGTAGAAGATATGTAGAATTCCAACGCAGAAACAGGAAACAAAAAACTAGTCTTGTTTCCGCCCAGATTTGCCTGACGTCAACGGTTTGAGTAAATGGTAAAAAATACAGCTTTATGTTATATTACTTCAAAGCTGGAGAAAAGCATGGCGATTGAATGTTCTTATTCACCGGAGTTGAGTGTCTTTTTTCTCTTTTTTTTTTTTCGTGCATTTCCTGCGGCGGTGCTCTCCTTCTCTCTCGCTCCCCTTGCAGCCGCTGGGCTACCAAGCCGAAATGAATCAAAATCGGGGATTCCGCGGTGACAGTGATAACTTGTAATCCGGCTCAGGGCTGTCGTCGCGAGCGGAGCGGCCAGCCCGCCGGGGTTGTCATGCTGCGGTGCACTCAACTTGTCAGTTTGCGTCAAAAGCAAACGGGCTGTGTTTTTTGTTGTTGTTGTTGGTGTTTTTGTTGCTGGTTTTGTTTTGAAGTGGCATTTATTTTTTTAAATGCCATTTTTTTGTTTTTCCGACTGTGCAGTTTGTGAAACCGATGCGAGAGGACGTTTCCCGATTTGGCAGAAAACTTGCACGGTTTTTGCAGAATGTTTGTCAGTGTTCTTATTCGCAAAGCATTGACGATCCGTAATATCCGCGACGTTCGGCGTTTTGGCGACAGGAAAAGCTTTCTCGTTAATCAACGCGCGCATACGAAAGTTCTCTGTGCGCCCGGCTGGAGCCTCCTCCTCCGCCTCTCTCTCTCTCTCTCTCTCTCTCTCTCTCTCTCTCTCGCTCTCTCTCTCTCTCTCTCTCTCTCTCTCTCTCTCTCTCTCTCTCTCGCTCTCTCGCTCTCTCGCTCTCTCTCTCTCTCTCTCGCTCTCTCTCTCTCTCTCTCTCTCTCTCTCTCTCTCCCTCTCTCTCTCTCCGGGTGGGTCGCGGCCTCCTCCTCCTCGACACGCCCCAGCAGCGGCCCCGGCGTATTTTATAACATGTTTGCCGAAGATGGCGTATCTCTGGTAGCAGCTCTCAATGAGCGGACGTGCTGCTTGTTTATTGTTTATTTGTTGAAACGCTTGTAATGGGATTTGAGATTTAATATATATAACGGGTAACTTACATGGCGCCTGAAGCGCTTATCTCGTCAGCCGATCCATATAAGCATTGATTCGCTGCTCTTTCGAATGGGTTTCGATTTGATTTTCTTAATCCGTCTCTCTCTCTCTCTCTCTCTCTCTCTCTCTCTCTCTCTCTCTCTCTCTCTCTCTCTCTCTCTCTCATGGGTCGGGGCGGGGGAGTCGCGCTGCTCTGTAGGAGGAGGGACTCGGATTTCCAGTTTCGTTTGTGAGCAAGCTGCTTTTCGATTGTATGTATCACGATTGGGTCGGGTTAGTTAAATCCTTTCCCAGGTGTGTCTATGTGTGTGTGTGTAGGGTAAAAATCTATATTGCGGCCGCCTCCACGCGTGTCCTGTTTTGAGGGCTCCTTGCAGGACATCTCCCTCTCCTGGCCCAGGTCCTCCTCCTCCTCCTCCTCCTCCTCCTCCTCCTCCTCCTCCTCCTCCTCCTCCTCCTCCTCCTCCTCCTCCTCCTCCTCCTCCTCCAGGAGACCCCCCGCAGAGACTTATCTCGTATCGCTCGCGCGCCCCGGGCCCTGCGCCCCGCCCCGCCCCGCGCCTCGCCCTATCGCAGGGGGCCCTTGATCTGTCTGCCCTAACGATCCTTATTAGCAAGACCGGAAGTGGCGTGGCGCGGCCCGCGCGGGGCGCAGCCAAGCTGTCCTGACTCCGTGCAGCAGCTGCAGCTACAGCCCGCGCCCTTCCCTATGCCCTTCGCGACGAAATTTTTAAATTTCAATTTTAAACATTTTTTTAGCCTCGCAAAAAAAAATAAATAATGAAGTAACTCGAATTAACCTTACCTCTGCCGATGAGGTAGAAAAAGTGAGGGGGGGGGGGGGACGTGGGCGAATAGCGGAGCATTAACACACTGCCTTTGCCTTGTGTTTTGCCGAGGGATGAATCTCATTATACGGTCTATCCCGCGCTCACACACACACACACTCACACACTTACACGTGCGCATACTCAAACACGCACGACGGACCCAAGTAATGTTCAGTATCTTATCTGCATGTTCTACGAGTCATAAAGAAAGCCCCGCCCCGCGCCCGCTGCTTCCACCCCCACCCCCTGCTTCATCTTCCTAAACCCGACCACCGCTGCGGGCGCGCGCCCTCACCGCCACCCCCACCCCCACGCGCCAGCACCCCCACCCCTCCACACCTCAGTGTGTGTGTGTGTGTGTGTTTATAATCATCATGGAACATGTAAGCCCTAATTGGTGCCGGAGGGTCATCCCCCGCGCTCTACTCTGCGCTACTGCCGCGCCGCGCCGCGCTCCCTCCAGGCCTGCAGGCAGGGCTGCCAGGGATGGCTGCTCATCCCCCTGAGCCCGCCCCGCCCCGCCCCGCCCCGCCCCGCCCCGCCCCGCCCCAGCGCCTGCCGGCCTGCCTGCCTGCCTGCCTGGTCGTTGTAACTCTCTCTCTCTCTCTCTCTCTCTCTCTCTCTCTCTCTCTCTCTCTCTCTCTCTCTCTCTCTCTCTCCTCTCTCTCCTTTCTCTTTCTCTCTCCTCCCCCTCGCTCTCTCTCTCTCTCTCTCTCTCTCTCTCTCTCTCTCTCTCTCTCTCTCTCCTCCCCCTCTATTTCCCTCACTTTTACCTCTTTCCCCTCCCCCACTTTTCACCAGCTCTCCCTTTGGCACACTTTGACGTAAAGCCCTGGCCTGACGGGGCGGGGCGGGTGGGGCGGGGCGGGGCGGGTGACCCTCAGGTCGCTGTTTGCGCCGCACCGGCCGGCCGGTACGTTTAGAATCTCCGCTCAGTATACGGAAAATTTTTCCTATAAAAATGTCGAGCTGACGGCGCGGTGCGGCGGCGGCGGCGGCGGGCGCTGCAGAATAACAACATGAGCAAGCGCTTTTGCCCTTCCCCCCCTTTATGTTGTTATTTTGCTCCTTGTGTTGAGGGGGACGACGGGAAATTCTTCTCCAATTTCTCGCGTCGTGTTTGGTTTGCTCGTGTAATTCCTTTTGGGCTCGGCTGCCTCCGCTGCAGGCGGAGGGCTTTGCTCATTGCCGCCGTATAGTGCTGGTGGGCGCCGGGCGGGGCGGGGCGGGGCGGGGCGGGGCGGGGCGAGTCGACATGAAGGCTCATCGAGCACGGCGGCTGCTGCTGCTGCTGCTGCTGACCAAGCTCAACGCCGGCCTGGACCTGGATGCCGGTCGGCCCCGCCCCGCCCCGCCCCGCCCCGCCCCGCCCCGCCCCGCCCCGCCCCGCCCGGACCAGCGCAGCGATACAAGCAAACGCACTTATCTGGCCTGATGGATGGAGGAATGCGGGAAACACACTTCCTCAGACACCGATACTCACCGCTGGCCGCGCGGCGCGCTGGGCCGCTGCCGTCCAGGGCCCGGCCCGGCCCGGCCCGGCCGCAGGACCCGTACCGGCCCCACCGTTTGGGACACCGCCGCCGCGCCCGGGCGGGGCCGGGGCCGGGGCCGGGGCCGGGGCCGGGGCCGGGGCCGGGCCGGGCCGGGCCGGACACCCCCGAGCCGTCCGGGCAGAAGGTGTGGTCGTAAATGAAAACATGTCACCGCCTCCGCTCGGCCCGCGGAGCCTGCCACGCCCGGCCCCGCCCCGCCCGGGCTCATTACAGGATGGGTCCTTCCTGGCCCCGCCCGCAGCTGTGGACACCCCGGGGACACCCTGGGACACCCCGGCGCAAGGACCTGCAACAAGACCACGGGGCGACCGTAATGCGCACTGACACCTTATTTGCCCGGGACACACACACACACACACACACACACACACACCTGTGTGGGTACCTATGTCTGCGCGCGCGCGCGCGTGTGTGTGTGTCGATGCAAGTGATCCGTGTGTGTGTGTGAGGGTAGGGACCGGGGGGTGGGGTGATTTGCAAGGCAGATAGGTGTATCGGCTTCTTTTGTACTTATCGGAACCAAACGCGGTGAGATGTTATCTGCGATATGCTTGCCCCGCCCCGCCCCGCCCCGCCCCGCCCCGCACGCCTCTCTGGGCTATGCCCTGTGATTAGCAGGGAGCGGACGCCCCCCCCCCCTCCCCCCCCACTCGGGAGCAACGCGCCCGCCCGTTAAAGTCTCCCAATAATGCGAGATAATAGCGATGGCGTTTAGGTTTTGAAATATGATGATACCCAGAAAAATTTGGGGCTGCATCCTAATTTTAGGTCTGCTCTAATTTGTCTTCCATATATCACTTATTTAGAAACTTGTATCCTAATATCAGCTCGTTGCCGGTTTTTACCGGCTGTGAAAATTAGTTGTAGGTTTTACTGGAAAAATTTTCATTTGAAGCAAAGAGTAAATATGGTATTTGGCGAGCAAACTGTACAGACAGAAACACTCGAAAATACACTCATCAAATGCAAAGAAGAAAAAAACACAAAAAGCACACACATAGATGCACGCAAAGTGTACACAGAAATACTAGAGTTGGCCGCCCCTCAGTGGTGAATGGTTAGTAAATAAATCTAAGAGGATATTTTTCACACTGGCGCGGAGAAATAACTTTTTATTATTACTCGTTATTTCCAAGTCGGATTTTTTAATTCGCGCGTTTCAGGAGGGATTATGGTGTGACCGGAGAGGCGAGGCGAGGCGAGGCGAGGCCGGCGAGGCGGAGGCTGTGCGGCGACGGTGAGGCCCTGCAGGGCGCGGCGGGCGCAGGTGGAGCGCGCGGCGCGGCACGGCCTCGGACCGGCCGGCCGGCCGGGGCGATACTCGCCGCGCCAGGGCGTAGCGGCCGTGCCGGGCCTGCAGAGAGCAGCAGCCAGGGGCTAATCTCACTCCCGCAATCAGCACAATAAATTCGCGCGGGTGTCAAGCCTGTGTGCCCCGGGAGGGAGGAGTGGGGGGGGGGGGGGGAGGGCCGCCGTCCGGACTGCCGCCGCCGCGCCGCTGGTGTAGCGTCTCTATCCACCAGAAAGCGTCTCCGTGCCCTGCAGCAGCAGCAAGGCCTTGAGAGGGGGAGGAGGAGGAGGAGCAGGAGCAGGAGCAGGGGGGGGGGGGGGGGTAGCCTGAGCTCGCGTGGTCAAAAGCACCGCGAAAGGTGTTCGGAGAGAAAGAGATAGGGGCGTCCGTTAGACCCTCTCTGCGGCACGCCGCGCCGCCGCCGCCGCGCCCGATACAGGAGATATGGACCAGCGATTGGAGGCGGGTGGGGGGTGGGGCGGGGCGGGGCGAGGCGGGGCGGGGCGGGCGCTCCTCTCCGCAGCAGCAGCGGGCGCGGGCTGCAGGGCAGTGAGTTACAGGGGCGGCCGTCCACGTCTCGCGGTCCTGCTTGCTGGTGTGCGATGGACTGAGCGCCTGCTGTGCTGCCAGACAAGTAGGCAATAAGGCGCAGTGCGGAGTAAAGCGGGCTATCTGCGCCCGCGTGCTAGGCAACATGCACACACCTTTGCCAGGGTGCTGCGCCTAGTAGGCAGGCGCAGATGCAGCCCGCTGTACTCCACTGTGTTTGAGCGCCTTATTGCCTACTTTCCTGGCAACACTGCCTAGTGCGCTATGCGCGTGTGTTTTCTGGATTGAGTCTGCTTTGACATTGACTGCGTCTAGAGTTGCCGCGCGAGATGTGCATTCTATTTGACGTGCGGCACTATTGCATTATTCGCACGACCCGCGAGCCTTGTCATCTCGTTATCGGCACGTCACTGCCCCCTCCCCTCTTTGCTAGCCTGTTCTCATTCCCCCTTCCCCCCTCTCCCCGAGCTGGTCCTCACGCGCCCTATCCAGCCCTATCGCTGTTTATTTTCGGAACTAAGTAATCAATTATTCGGTTGGCCTCTGCAACTGCCCGTCTTTTTTTTATGGGGTTTCCCTGGGCCTGCAGGTACGCCACCTGCCTATTGGCAGCGCTGCAGTGCTGTGAATCAAACTGCATTACTTTAGAAATCCAAGTTATGAAATAATAAAATAACTGCAGTAGTTTCGAGCAAATATTACGTCTGAGGTACGAATAGGTTTTTTTTTGGCAGAAGGAGAGTGCATCTCAGGAGAGTTACAGTTGATACCGGTTTTATTCGCGGTCCTCCACCCTCCGTCGTATGCTACCAAAAAAACGACTGATTGACTGTCAAACGCTTCGACAGCGCGCATGTTTTTGTCATCACTACTTTTTCGTCTGGATATAGTTGACCTGCCAATACTTATAATGTATGAATGGCCCGAACGTGTTCGGCGAATGAATGAAATATTTGACACGGCCGCCGGGGCCGGGCCGGGCCGGGGCGGGCTGGTCCGGCCAGTGTCACGCCCGCCGCGCCCCGCCCCGCCCCGCCCCGCCGCCGCGCCTGTCGATGGCCAAAGTAGTTTTTAAAGTCTAGTTGAGAGTCATTATTTCGGCTGTCGGTCCACTATCGGGGGGCGTTGGTTAATTGACAGGTCAACGTTGCGGTGGCGCGGCGCGCTGACAGCTAGTGAAGAGCCACCCCCCGAAAATACGCAACAGAGAGGCCCGGTCCGGGGGCGGGGCGGGTTGAGCGGGAAAGATTGCGTAGTTGTTCGGAGGCCGAGGCCGGGGCCGGTCCCGGGCGTGGCGGGCCGTGGTAGTGCAGTGTTGGGGAGTGGATGGTGGGGCGGTCAGTCTAGGGTGCACTGCACTTGGGCTTGCACTCTGCTGTCACTGCCCGGCCCGGCCCCGGGCTGCTGGCTCTACCCCGTCTCTTGTTTTGGCATGTGGAGGGCGAACGTTGTAGGCCCTGCAGGCGGGAGGAGCGGCCTACGGGGCTTACTGTGGGCCTACGGAAGGGGCCCAAGTGTGGCAGGCGGAGGAGCGCAGGAAGGGACCCGGCGGGGTGGGGCGGCTGACTCGGGACAGGTTGCTGGACCGCCGCCAGGCGGGGGCGGGGCGGGGCGGGGTAGGGCGGGGTAGGGTGAGGTTCTGGATAGGGGCCGAGACATCCCGCGCCGATAGTGCAAGTATTGGGGCGAGCGCAGCGGGGCCGGGGCGGAATCCAGAGGGGAAGCGAGATGGTCCGGCCAGTCGGTCCCCAACCGCTGCGCCCCGCCCCGCCCCGCCCTCCAGCTCCCTGGAATCCACACGACTGCCGGAGATGTTATCGCCCCGAGCGTCGCGTCGGCCCGGCCGCCTGTCCACCGGGCCGGGTGGGGCACCTCCTGGAGGGGGCTCTTGGGCGTGTGTGTGATGCGCTATTACGCTGCATTACACCTCGTTGGGCCCTACACCTCGCTCCGTCATCCCGGGCCAGGGTGTCCCGGGGCGTGGCGGGGCGGGGCGGGGCGGGGCGGGGCGGGCCCTGGAGGCCTCTGCTGCCGGTCGGTTTGGCGATACTCGCCCCGCCCGGTTTGCCGGCGCGGTGCCCGTCGGCGTGGTGTTGCGCGCTGCCGGTGTGTGATGATGGTGTCTGCCTGTCCTTATCCGATGCTGCGGCTGATCAGGGCCGAGGTGCTCCGCGCCGCGCCGCGCCGAGGCCACTCGTCGGCGAGGCTGTGCGTGGCGTGGCGTGGCGCGGCGTGGAGTGGAGTGGTGACGCGGACGCGCCGACGGAAGCCACGTAACTCGTGTAGATGCGGCCGGCGATAAGCCAAGGCCACCCTCTGGCGACGAGGCGCGAGCCGCCGCGCCGCCGCCGCCGATTAAGCCAATCTGTACCAATTTTTTGGAGGCCGGCCCCTTCGGCCCCGCTTTTGGGGGGCGTGGCGGTCGGAGGGCGGCCGTTGGCCCCCGCCCCGCAGCCCCCCGAGCCGAGGTCGGCGGCGCCGGGAGGGCGGTACATGGCCGCAGGTGAGGGGCCGGGCCGGGCCGGGCAGGGCAGGGCGCTCCTCAACCCTCCCTCGCTCGCATTCGCCCGGGAGTTTGCGGCGCCGCCGGTAAGCGGTGCTCAAAGCGTGGGCGTAATGTGCAGGCGAGAACATTGCTGCAAATTCGTTGTCCAGGCCTCAGGCCTGGCGGCGGGGCGGGGCGGGGGGCGGGGCGGGGCGGGGCGGGGCTCATGGGCACCCTTATAGCTGGTGTTTCGGCCTCGGCTGCCCCGCGGTGGGAGCGGTGCGGCCGGGGCCGGGGCGGTTTAGAGGCCGGGTTACGGCCTCAAGTGCGCGTCCTGAGGGGGTCTTATTGCAAGTACCTGATGTTCGCTCAGAACGAGACTGTTTCGCAGGGCGTTTTGCTGCTGCTGCTCCTGCACGCCGTTTGATAGACTCACGAGGGTGGAGGGGGGGCGCCGTAAAGACAGTGAGGGGGAGGGGCTCTATTGGTCGGTCACGTCTACATCCAGTGGGGCTCGGTGCGCTGCGCTGCGCCCCTCTGTACACCCGCGCACTGCGCACTGTGACCTCCACGACCCCTGGTGGGGCCCTGCTCGGGCCGGGCTGGGCTGGGCTGGGCAGAGGAGCTTCCAGCTTCCAGATAAGCAAGCGCCGGGTGTGCTGCCTGCCTGCCGGAGGTTTAGCACGTCGCCGCAGCTTCCTCCCCCCCTCCTCCTCCTCCTCCTCCTCCTCCTCCTCCTCCTCGTCCTCCTCCACCTCCACCTCCTCCTCCTCCTCCTCCTCCTCCTCCTCCTCCTCCACCTCCTCTTCCTCCTCCTCCTCTTTTTCTATCGACGCGCCATCTCTCATTGCCGCTGCGAGGCTCGGCCGCGCCTGCTTTGCCTCCAGGAGGAGCAAATTGTGAGCTCGCGCACACCCTGCTGTATTAATCTGTATTCGTATTTTGCTTCATTCTGAATAAATACTAAATCGTAATCGAGATGATCGTGACAATAATCGCTTCCCTCTGGTCTTGCTGCTTCTGTTGGCTCGGTGGCGCATGAGCTAATGTTTTGTCCGGATGGCCCCCGCTCCGCCCCGCTCCGCCCCGCTCCGCCTTTGCTCTGCCCCTGCCCCTTCCCCTTCCCTTCACCTCCCCGACGTGCTTGGCGCTTACCGGTGCGATCGTAATCTAAACCCTCGGGAACCTGCTGAGCACCCCCCCCTCCCCCTCCTCCTCGGGGCCTGCCACAGGGCCTGCCACACACCGCACCATGGAATACATTTACATCTAATTTGGTTCCCATCGAAACATTATTATGGGCGTTGAACGGAATGAAAATTGCGGCCACTTAAGCACAATTTGAAAGGTCGCGCGCTTTCGGGGGCAGCGAGCGCTGCGCGGGGCGGGGCTGAACATGGCGGCGCTTCGCTAGTGAGCCAGCCGGGTGAAAGGCAGTGGTGAATGTTGTGATGAGGAGTTTTGGGGCAGTTTTAGAGCTCGGGCCGCGGTAGCGACGCTCAGGTTGGGGTGGGGCGTGGCGGGGCGTGGCGGGCCCGGCGACGGCTGCCAGTCCTTTTTATGATGAGAGGATGGTCGGCCGTTTGGGGTACCCGCGCCCGCTCGCCTTGCTCTGGGCCGGCGCCCGGCCCGCCCCGCCCTCAGTATCAGTTTACTACGATCCCATAAAAGTAGTTATTATTGCATTTTCACGATAAGGACAAAGGTGTAAATTTATGCCATTAAAAAAGGCGTGCACTCGTTTTGTTACACCTGGGGCGGAAGACTGTGATACCCATGTCGTGGTGGGTTTTCAAACACGCGACGCATAGAGACTCTTTTGGGGGGCACACACAAACAAAAAGGGGGCGTAGCTTTGCGCCTGTTATACCTCGTTTTGACGTTATGTTTCGCGCAGGCATTGCCGAACAAGAGGAAACTGTCGTGACGTTTTGTTTCTGCTCTAATGCGTCCTTTTTCTTGTGTTCCATGTGCCGCTGCCGCCGACCTACCAGGACCCCACCTCCGTAAGTGAAGCGAGTTGATTTGTGAAGTCTTGGTGTCCGACTGGAGCGGGTCCTTCCCTTCCCCCTGCTCCTTTCACTCGTGGCGCACTCGCAGGACAAATCGTCTGTCAGCGCGGCCCCGCCCGGCCCCGCTCGGCCCCGCCCCGCCCCGCCCGGCCCCAGCATGGCGATGGACGGGACGGGCCAGACTGTATCCTTAATCCGACCGAACTCAAGGTCCTCCGTACGAGACGGGGGAGGGGGAGGGGGGCAGTTGTACTTGCGGTTGAATGAATGGGACGAGCGAGAGTGCGCGGAACGGGACGGTCAGAGCACTCGCACTGGAGCTGGAGGGCGGAGGCAATGCTACCAGCACGGAAAAGTAGGCAATAAGGCGCACAATAGCAGTGGAGTGAAGCGGGCTGCATGTTACGCGCCTGCCTACACTGTAATTTTAAAGGAAACACATGTTGCCTTAAATCGGTGACACATTAATGTGTGTCCTTTATCAGCGACACATAAATGTATTTCCTTTATCGGCGACAATTTTGTCGCCAAAACCTCCGCGTGTCGCCGAAAAAGGTCACATGCGTCTCCGTTTCGGTGACACACGGAGCTTTTGGCGACAAAATTGTCGCCGAAAAAGGTCACACATTTATGTGTCGCCGAAAAAAAGGTCACAAATTTGGGCAGTTTCCTTTTGCGATGTGTCGCCACAAAAGGACACAAATTTGTCGCCCTTTGAGTTACAGTGTACCGGGTGTTTCTTTGAATGCGTAACAGTGTTGCGGGATTGCATAGTCTCCAGCGCTGCAGGGGCCATGGCGCCTTACGGGCGAATGGGGTAGGCAAGCCCGCAACACTGTTACGCATTCAAAGAAACACCCGGTACTAGGCGACAAGTGCGCACCTGTGCTAGAGTGATGCCTAGTAGGCAGGCGCAGATGCAGCCCGCTTTACTCATTGTGTTTGGGCACCGCCTTATTGCCTACTTTTCAGCGGCAGCACTGGGCAGAGGGGGCCTTACCCTGACCAGCCTCACACGCATGAGCCGCGAGGCCCCGCCCCGCCCCGCCCCGCCCCGCCCCGCCCCGCCGGCAGCGCCAGCCATGCTCCTGTGTCGCAGCCCTGGCCGCTCAAAGGCGCGGATCGTTCCATATTTATGTTCGGACTGGACCGGCCCGGCCCGGCCCGGCCGCGGGCCCGGCAGCGCAGAGGAGCCGGTTGCCGCAAAAATATTAATTATCATTGTTCCTTATTCCGGCATATGATCCGCTCGCCTTGATATTCAGCTCATCTCTCGGCCCTGCCCGGCTGGGCCCGGCCCGGCCCGGCCCTGCGCGGCTCCTCACCTCACCCCCTCCGTTCAACCAGTCCTTTCACCTCTCTGTCTCTTCCTTGTCCTACGTCGCCCTGTATCCTTTCCCTTTCTCCCTAACTTCTTCTAAAAAGATGCCAAAATTTGGCATTCAAAAAAGGATGCCAATATTTTGGCCTGAAAAGTGGCCTCAGCGTTTATAGTGCCAGCTCGCCCCCGCAGCACTGCGAGGCGGGGCGCACTGTTAAAAATAGTCGAAGGTTTACGGGAAAGTTTTTCACGAAGTGCAGTTGTAAAATTACAATTGCAAGTCGTAAAATCACATGCACTACATATCGGCTTGAAATTAATTCACGAGCAAAAACTGTTCGTCGCAAATTTACAACATATTTTGTAAATCGTAGTTTACAAAATTTATCGTAGATCGTAATTTACAAAATTTATCGTAAATATACAAAAATATTTTCCGCAGTGCGGGCGCATTTCATACATTCATGTACGTACTTTGGAGCGGCGCGCCCGGCGAGCTCCCCGGCGGCGGCGGCGCCGTGGGAATGCAAGGTAGGCAAGCCCGCCGCGCGCGCCGCAGCCGCGGCTCCACCGCATATCGCCTTGTTTTATTGTTTTTATGAGGCACCAAAAACACGCTAATTAATTGGATGATAATGCAGCGGGGCGGGGCGGGGCGGGGCGGGGTGGGGTGGGGCGGGGCGGGGTGGGGTGGGGCGGGGCGGGTGAGGCTCGCCGTCGTGTGCGTGCAGCTGCCCGGCCCGGCCCGCCGCCGCTGGGCTGCGCTGTCGTTCGCCATTTTCTCTCCGTCTGCTTGCTTTAGCGAAGAAAGAGTCAGGTTTTATAGATTTATTGAGAGTGCCCGTCCCATGCAGATTCGCGCAAGGTAAAACTATAAACATATAACAATTTTTAGAATGGCGTAAATGAGTGTAACGAGCTAGTTGTTTCGAGAGATTTTTTTAGTTTTATTTGTAATGGTGTTTGTTGATGGGGAAAGTATAACTGCCGCTGCAGTGGGGATCACCTCCAGAACGGCGATTAAACGTGAGGTCAGGACGCGCGCCCCCTGCGGGGCCCTGCTGGGGCCCTGCTGGGGCCCTGTTGGAGGCCTGCTGGGGCCCTGCAGCACCAGCCTCGGTTCCTGCGGGGCCTGCTGGCTCCAGGGGGCTCCAGGAGGCCGAGCTGCAGCGGGACGAGTCGGGGCGGGGCGGGGCGGGGCGAGTACGCGCGCGCTGAAGGCAGTCTGCTGCACTCAGAAGAGACTTGGGGGGCGGGGGTTGGGGAAGTGGGGGGTAAGAGACCGGACGGTCCGGAATGTCGCCGAGTATGAAAACACTGGTAGACAAGTTGTCAACCGCCCCATTACATCTCCCGCAGAGGCCCCCCCCCCCCTCACGTCTGCGCGGCGCGGGGAATGCGTCCCCCCGTAGCTCATCCCGCCCGCCCTGGACCGACACGACGGTCGCGACCCCCCGCGGGGGTGCCGTGCCGGGGCCCGGGGGCGCGGGGGCCCCAGCCCAGCCCGGGCCGGGCCGGGCCGGGCCGCCATTCTGACCGCGGGGGGAAATCGGTGGAAACTGCGGCGGGCGCGGCGGGTGGTGCGTCCTCTGCTGACGGCGCAGTGTGTTGGCCTGCAGCAGGGACTCGACGAAGGGCTGGCTGGCGCGCCGGGCCGGGCGGGGCCGTGGACGGGACGGGACGGGCGCCCCTCCGGGGGCCCCGCCCCGCGGCCCTGGGGCCCCGGGAGCCCCTCGGCGGGCGCACTCGGTAGCTACCTTTAGGCATAAACGAGTACTTTTAATTGCCTGCCGGACAGGCTGACGCGTGCTTTATTAATGTCCCGTCAAATTGAGGCAGCCGTAATTTACGCTGGTGTTGGCACGCGGGTCGGGCCGGGGCGGGGCGGGGCGGGGCGGGGCGGGGCGGGGCGGGGCGGGGCGGGGCAGGCGGGCCGCGGGAGCGCACACGGGAGACAGTCCGGTGAGTTGTGGGCACCCCCGGGCCCGCCCCGCCCCGCCCCGCCCCGCCATCCGCGGCACCGTCTTTTTCGGTATTTTATGTTGAAAAAGCTGCTGGCCGCGGTGTATAAAATCGCAAACGTCCTGAGCGCTCCGTCGGGCCGGTCCTGGGCCCGCGGTACAAACGGAAGCCAGCGACCGGGCCGGGCCGGGCGGCGGTATGTATCGTGTTTCCCGCGGCGCTGCCGGGCCGGGGCCGGGCCGGGGTGGGCTGTCGCGCCGCGCCGCTCGGCTCAGTTTCCACGCGAACCCTTCTCCTTGTCCAGCCCGCGGCGCAACGGTCACATGTGATCACTTCGCGGGTCGTATGAATCGGGCGGGGGCACAATATGGCAGCACCGCCGCGAAAATAGAAACCCAAGTGTGCAAATGCTGCTCTCGCGTGTAACCTTCGGGATTTTACCTATACGTAGCAAAAAATGTAATCCCTTACCTTGTTCAAGTGCATACGATTATGGGAGCTTCACACACCTACAGGTGTTGCGAAGGGCTCGGCATTGCCTGCGCTGCGCTTCGCTGTACTTACGCCCCTCCTGTCCACATTGTCTCTCGTGCCCCGCTGAGACCCTATGGGCCCCCCGGGCCCCCCTGGGCCCCCCTGGGCCCCCGTCCAGGGGGCCCCCTCGCGACCTGCGCCCCCTCCCCCTCCCCGGCGGGGCCCCGCGCGCGCACTGGCCAGTGGAGGTCCCCGCCGGCCCCGGGGCCCCCTCCCGCTGGGCTTGATTTATACCGGACGACATGTCTCGGAATTTACTTATTTATTGCATAATTTGAGACACGGTTCCATTAGAATATGCGCCGGGGCGGCCGCGCCCAGCGTAGCGTGGCCTGCCGGTCAGCGGGGTCCGTACACAATACACTCCTCGGAAAATTTGAACCCTAGATGGATTCGACGCAACCTTTCCCGCGCTCGGCCCGCCTCGGCCAGACCTTAGCGCTTCGCTCGCGTGGCGTCGTGCCCCCCCCCCCCCCCCCCTCTGCAGGTGTGTCGCCGTGGTTGTAATAATCGAGCAGACACGGACGCCACGAGTAGAGGGGGGACCGACCATGCATGAAATAAATCTCGCAACTCATCTAACATGTGCTCGTGTGCTCGTGTTTGTTTTTGTGGCCGTGGACCGGACCTGCTGCTGCCGCTGCCCCTGGACTCCGTCGTGGACCCCGCCGCGCTGGACCTCTGCTGGCTGGACCCCTACTCGCCGGCTGGATTCCTTGACCTCCGTTATCTGCCGGCCGGCATCGTCTCCTCCAGGGCGTAAGTTCACCTTTTATTATTTATGTGAAATTGTCCGGGCCGTCCTGGCCGGGCTGGGCCGGGCTCCCTGATTCCGGTCGGTCCGGCTCGGCTCGGCCCAGGCACTTTGCCTCTGCTTTTATTGTTTCTCCCGCTGGTCTGCTGCGGTTTTCGGGTTGACACAATATTTATGCCTTGCGGCGGCGAGCTTGCAGTGACTTTGTATCACATGTAGGCGCGGGCCGGGCAGGGCAGGGCCGCAGGGCTGGTCTCCCGCCTCCACGCCCCGCCCCGCCCCGCCCCGCCCCGCCCCGCCCCACCCCGCCGCGGCAGCAGGCTGCACTGACCAGGTCGGGTGCGGCGCACGGCGGCCAGCGGCTCTTTTTACGGAAGGGACGAGAGCGGCGGAAATGCGCGTGGGACGGGGCGGGGCGGGGCGGGGCGGGGCGGCGGCTGACGTTGCTCTGACCCGCGGGAGGGCCTGCGGCGTGCCGCCCCCGCCCCGCCACGCCCCGCCCCCCCCCGCCACACCCCGCCCCGCCACGCCCCGCCCGGCTCTACCTCGACATCGGGACAAGCGGACACGGTGGTGACTGACGTTGACGAGGACTGAGCCCGCCCTGGTCACATCAGCGGGAGCAGTCTCGGCGGGGCGGGGCGGGGCGGCGCGGGGCGGGGCCCAGATGGGACAGCTGTCCGTCAGGCGGCGCGCGGACCTGGACCGGCCCTGTCCGTGAGACTCGCTGGGAGCGCCGCGGCCCGGCCCGGCTCCGGGACGGCTCCGGGACGGCTCCGGGACGACGAGACGCCACACGGCGACCTCCTTGCGGCTGCGGCGCGGAGCCGGCAGGGCGGGCGGGCTGAGGGCCGGCCCGTCACCGCCGGGACGGGGCGGGGACCACCGCGGTGGCCGTCAGCGGCCCTGTCCTGTCAGCCGGCCGGAGCGTGGCGGGGCGCCCGGCGAGCGGCCCGGGTAGGCAACCCGCCGCACCAGCGTGTCTGACGGGCCTGCATCCCCGAGAGCTAGGCGCCCGTCAGTCAGTGTTGCCAGAAAAGGAGGCAATACGGCGTCCAAACAAGGTGGAGTAAGGCGGGCTGCAATTGCGCCTGCCTACGAGGCAACATGTGCGCACCCGTGATGAGGGTGCTGCCTAATAGGAAGCAGGCGCAGATGCAGCCCGGCTTACTGCTCTGTGTTCGGGCGTCTTATTGCCTACTGTTCGGGCAACACGGGCGCCCGTCGCCTCCCGCCCGGACCGGTGCTTGGCGCGCGCGCGCGGCCAGCGGGGGAGACATAAAGAACCAGCAGACGGCCTCGTTGTCGCTGGTAATAGTATATAGCGACATGGACGCGGCGGGTTGGCGCCGTTTTGTCGCGGGGCGGGGCAGGGCTCTGCTCTGCGGCGGGGCATAGGGGATCGGAGTCCCGCCTCGCCCCGCCCCGTCCCGCCCGCCCCGCCTCGCCCCGCCTCGCCCCGCCCCGCCTGCCTCGCCCCGCCCCGCCTCAGCCTGCCGCGCTGCTGATCCCAACTGCTTTTCTGCGACTGCGCGCCGCGCCGAGCCGACCGGCCAAACGTGCGGCGCAGACCACAAAAAAATACATATAACGCTTGATATTACCCATTTAATAATGTTATACAATTAAAATGTCTGCGACGTTTACGACCGAGTCACTTTATGTCTTCATTCAAAGATGTAAGTGGGTACGCTGGCCGGGCCCGGGCGGTGCGCCTGCCATTCAGGTCGTTCTGATTGAGAAAGTCGCCACGCAGCTGCCGCGCGCTGCACCGGGGCCGCGCCGCACCGCGCCGCACCGCGCCAGGCGTCAGGGGGGCGTCCGGAATAATATGCGTAATAACACCGTACCTGGTCTGGCCGTACGAAATGTTGTGGATTCCGGAGAGGTCTGGGCTGGCCGCTGGCCGGGCCGGCCTCGCCTCCTCAGGCTGCGTCCGAGCGAGCAGGGAGCTGGGCCGGCCGGCCGGGGCTGGGCTGGGCTGGGCTGGGCCCGCTGCCCGTTGTCTTATCAGCTGTTTCTCCGGAGGCGTCCCGCTCCGGCCAGGCCGGCCGGCCAGGCAGGTGAGAGAGACTCTCAGGGGCCGTCACTTAAGTCATTATTCAAATTACGCACGAGGAATTATCTGATGCCCCCTGCTCTGTCCCGCGCGGGGCGGCCCGGCCCCGGCCTGGCCAGCCCTGGTCGACTGCGATCACCTATCGGAAACTCTCCTCTCAGCCGGCCAGGCCCGGCTCTCCGCGGCAGGGGCGGGGCGGGGCGGGGCGGGGCGGGGCGGCACTCCGGTCGGTAGCGGGGTCAGTCACGTGACCGTGAGAGAGACGCCTGCCCGTGCCCTTGGCGCCATCTAATCGCCCGCCCTCCTCGTGTGGTCCAGGATGTTCATGATGTGCGCTGTGCTTGTCGCGGTGGTTTGCACTTGCGTGTCATATCAAACCCGCGCCCTCTTTTCATTTGTATTATTCGAGACCATTCACTATAATTATTATTATGAATTTGGTGGGATTTCCCTTGCTCATTTTATAATTAGTAATTAGTTTATAATCTGATCTTATTCTTATTTTTATTTTTTTGACCGCAAAGTTACCCGGCGAGTAGATTGTTGCGGGATTTCTTTCATGAAGTTGTCGCGCTCGCACCATCTCCTTTACGCCTCTTTGCGCCGCTGGCGTTTTGTTTTTATTTATTTTTTTGCGGTCGTCCAGCTATAGTGTCAAAATTTACGTGTAGCGTTTTGCTGTCTATTTGTAATGCTAATTTTATGGGGTAGGAATATATAAAAGGTTGGTAGTGGTCGCACCGCCGACCTACCCGCCCGCCCTGCCCTGCCGCCCTGACCCTTCTCCGTCCTTCCCCTCTCTTCCCTCCCCCTCTCTCTCCCCCCCCCCTCTCTCCCCTCCCCTCTCTCCCCTCCCACACCCCTCCTCTCGCCCCTTCCCTCCCGACTCCTCTCCCCCTCTCCCATACCACTCCGCGGCCAAGACCCAGGGATCCGTGGCCAAACGGGTTTTCCAGAAAATGAATATACATTTTGGGTATAGTTTTCTCCCTTTGTGGCGAAGCTGGTGTCGAGCCGACGCTATTTAAACATCCGGTCGGGAGGGGAGGGGGGAGGGGGGGGCGGCGCTGCGGAGTCGTGACGGAGACGAGGAGGCCATCGCGGGGAAAGTCGGAAAGTGGATTATTTCAGGCAATGTCAACCGGCCAGCCCGGCGGCGTTGTTTTTAGGGTAGGGCGGGGCGCGGTGGGGCGGGGCGGGGCGGGGCGTCGTGAAAACGGAACGGACGACGCGGCGGGACATTGGTAACGAGACCGCGAGGGGGGAAAGGACAGGCGGGAGGGAAAATAGACTGTGAGAGGAGGAGGGTATGGGTAGAACAGTTGTGGAATGGAAATATCCAAAGTGTTGGTCGTGTCTTCATTTTCTTTGGTGAGAGTTTTCGGGATCGTTTTGGCGCTGCCATTAGCCGGCAAAGCGTGTGCGTGCGAGGTGGGGCGCGGTGGGGCGGGACAGGTGTGACCGACCGACCTGTGAGGCACCCGCCGACTCGGCAACATCACTCAGCAGGATGAGACAGATTGCTATTAGAAAACACGTTGTGCAAAAAAAAAAAAAAAAATCTTAACGCTTACCAAAATTTGAATTTTTGAGTACACCTTGGCGTTTTGACGGAATGCTTTATGATAATTTTTATGCTTTTGTTCTGTTCAAAATGAAGAAACTGGAGATTCTTTACGCTGTTTTCTGTGGTTTTGAGTTTTTATTTTTGCATCTGTATTTTGTGTGTGTGTGTGTGTGTGAGTGTGTGCAGTAGCGGCCCCTACACTACACCCCACGCCGTGGCGCCGACACACACTTGTCTTTACGAGACGTTTTACGCCGATAGCTCCTGAATTAATAATCGGCTCAGCGAGGAAAGGGGACCCCTCCACTCCACTCCCCTCACGGCCCCCGGGCCCCGGGCCGCGCCACGACGCAACCAGCGCACCGCGCGCCACACAAAAATAAAACCGTTTTTTTCCCTCTCTCTTTTCCTAAACGAAAAATGCGCGCGCGTTTAATTCAGGGAAGCGGGGAGGTATTTCCGGTTTGATCGTCTCGTCATGTCGGGCCTGGCCGGGCCGGGCCGGGCCGGGCAGCTGACAGCTGCGGGCCGATCATACGGGCATACCTCCCCTCACCGCCTCCGCCTCGCTGCAAATTGAGATCTTCTCGCCTCGTGCGATCGGCGCGTCGCACCACACCTGCCCGCCCCGCCCCGCCCTGCTCAGGCGGTGGTACTGTACTTACTGACCCATTTCACTCGCTCCAATTCTAATTGAAAATGCGTCTTTCTCTTTTTTTCCATGTGCTGCTGCTGCTGCTGCTGCTGCTGCTGCTGCTGCTGCTGCTGCTGCTGCTGCTGCTGCTGCTGCTGCTGCTGCTGTTCTGGACACCACAGTATGTAAGTACCTGCTGTCGGAGGCTCATCAAACGCGTCCGAATCGTGCTGAAGTGAGGAGGTTTGGTCGTCGCTATGGACGGAGTGGCAGGGGGAGCCGACCCCCGGGGCCCCCGGCTCCCTGCGTCCCTCCCCTCGCCCCCCGGCCCCCGGCCCGAGACAAAGCGAGCACATATCCCTCCGCCCCGCCACGCCCCGCCACGCCTCGGGACTTTGCGTTGATAAATGCCTGCTTTCATCCGAAAACACTTTAGGGCCCCAGATAATGAAGGGCTAAAATATGAAGCGCCGTCAGGAGCCGGAGGAGCGGCGCGGCGACGAGATGACAGTGGGGGGGAGCGAGGGAGAAGGATGATCGGAGACGAAACATTAGAGAGAGACAAATGGCGGTGACATCGGAGTCGGTGAGGGGGCAGGGCAGGGCAGAGGGCACACGGGGCTGGAGAGCACTATACACACGTGTTCCGGAAGTGCCCCCCAGGCCCGGGTGGTGGGAGCCCCCTCGGCCCCGCCCCGCCCCGCCCCGCCAGGCGCGGGCATGCATCCACTTTGGTGCCCCGCGGCCCGCGCCGGCTAACACATTGTGACAATCGAACGAACGGGGCGAGGGGGGCCCAGCACGGCAGGGCGGGCTCGCGGTTATTTCAGTTTGGTTTTCCTCGCGCCCTCTGCGCATGCTTCTCCCGCTCGCTCTGAGCCAGTGTTGCGAGAAAAGTAGGCAATGCGCCCAGCTCTGCCAGAAAAGTAGGCAATAAGGCGCCCGAGCGCAGTGGAGTAATAAGCGGGCTGCATCTGTGCCTGCCTACTAGGCAACATGTAGGCACCTGTGCTAGAGTGCTGCCTAGTACTGTAGGCAGTCGCAGCTGCAGCCCACTTTACTATCCATTGTGTTTGTGCTAATCATTGCCTACTTTTCTTGCTACCCTCTCCTCCTGAATCCGCAGGGCGCGCGTGGGCGGAAGGAGAGCGGGGCTGTTTCAAAACTCGCTGTAGGTATTCTCTTTTTATTATCATAAACATCGTCGCGGGTCCGTAATAATAACCGGAATCTGCAAAATGGTTTGGGTTTTTATTTATTTGTTTTGGCGTAATGCGTGCACGACACGCGTGCGGAGCATTGCACTGCGCACGGGCGCGCGGGGAACACACGGCGACGACACCAATTTGGAGTGTCGGCCCGTGTCGCGTCGCGTGTCGCCTCGCGCACTGCACACGAGTGTGTGCGTGTGTGTGTGTGTGTGTGCGTGCGCGTGTGTGTTGTACCGTAGTCTTGGACGGCGACATGCTATAGTCTCTCTGTCGCGGGCGTCGTCGGAGACTTCTTCGCGACATCAGAGAGGACTCTACTCGTGGCGTGGCGTGGCGGACGCGGAGACAAATCGACTGGGCGACGGGGTACCGCGTCTCTCACTTTACGCTACCCTCTCCTCCTCCTCCTCATCCTTCTTCTTCTTCTCCTCCTCCTCCTCCTCCTCCTCCTCCTCCTCCTCCTCCTTCTTCCTCTTCTTCTTCTCCTTCTCCTTCTCCTTCTCCTTCTCCTTCTTCTTCTTCTTCTCCTTGTTCTTCTTCGTCGCCCTGCTGCTGCTTCTCTGACGACGCAGGCAGGCGTCGCTGGGATGGAACGGGGCACGCCATTCTGCGGGGCGGCGGGGCGTCGGCGGACACACCAAGCGTGAACACGGCCTGCCCTGCCCTGCCCTGCCCTGCCCTGCCCTGCCCTGCCCTGCCCTGCCCGGCCCTGCCCTGCCCTGCCCTGCCCGGCGGCGGGCAGCAAGGCAGCGCTAGAAGTATACGCACTTGGTACCCACAGTCGTATGCGCTCGCTCGCAAACTGACCACATATGTCGCCCGTTTCTTTTCTCTTCTTCCTCGTCCCTCCTCCTCCTCCTCCTTGAAGGGCCCTCCCCTCCCCTTCCACCCCCCCTCTCCTTCGGCCGACTCCTTTGAGGAGATCATGAGGACGGTGCAGTAGGGGTGAGGGAGGGGAGGGGGAGAGGCACAAATAATTAGCGAAGATTTATCTCTCAATTAGGGCCGTGCGAGCGGCGCGGTGCGGCGCGACTGCTCAGTGGTCAGTCGTACGGCGCGGTGGCGCGGCGTGGAGGCACGCGAGTTTTTCTTCCACATCCTGTATATATAGGCGTGTGTTGGAGAGAGACGAGTTTGGTGAGGGAGGGAAGGAGAAAGAGAGAGAGAGAGAGAGAGAGAGAGAGAGAGAGAGAGAGAGAGAGAGAGAGAGAGAGAGCGCACCTCCCGCATGCATCTGAACGGAAAAGAAAAGAGGCTACCTTGATCTTGGCCCTGAACGACCTGTGTGTGTGTGTGTGTGGAGGCGCCCAGTCCACCTGCCCGATGTGTATCGGACTGTCGCCCCGGAAGTGGTCCCTCCCTGTCCCTCCCCCCCGGGCTGGCCCGGGCCCCCGCCCCCGAGCGCTTTGCCCGCGCCGCGCCGTGGACTGGTCCCTGCCGCGAGCTCTGGCTTCATCCACTTTAGTCGAATCGAATTTCAACGTGACAAACGCACGACGTGTGTTTCCAAAATAAATCCAGTGTAAGCCGCCAGCGGGCGCGGGCGCGGCGCGGCACGTCGCGGAGCTCCCTGGGCCGGGCGGCAGCAACAAGTGGCCTGGCCTACCCCGGTGGGGGCGATTTCTTTCATCTTCTGTACCGCCGCGCAGGGCGGGGTGGGGCGCTGCCCGCCGTTATGGTCGCGCGCCCCGCCCCGCCCCGCACCCCGCCCCGCAGGCCGGCCCGCCCCCAATGGAGATGTAAAAGCTGCGGCCGGTAATGAGACGACACTCAGGTAGACCCGCCCCGCCCCGCCCCGCCCCGCCCCGCCCCGCCCCGCCCCTCAAAAACAAACAATTATCACCTCCCGCGCACTTAAACCCTTCTCCCTCCCGGAGGGACCCTGCGGCTGACGACGCAACGCAAAAAAAAGGAAAGGGATGGGGTTAATTAAGGGAAGGGCTTAGGCGTGTGCTCCGCCCCTCTCCCTCCCTCGTGCGGGCGGGGCCGGTGGGGCGGGGTGGGGGCGTGCGCGTCAAGCCGCGGCGAAAGGCGGAACAGCGAGGTGGAACTTGGCTACATTGTAGCGCGGAGCTGTATACTGTCATTTTAAATATGATGATGACTGAGGGTGGTGTTCTCCAGGACGTTTACACTCGGAGGGCGCGACATGTCTGCTACGCGGTCTGATAGTGCGAGCGCTACTTGCGCCCCTGCGCTGCGATGGCCATGTGGGAGTAGGCAACCCCTCTCGCACACACGTGTCCGGTACAGTCTAAAGCTACCCCGGTCTGCCTACCGTTACTTCTTCCTGTTCGTTGCCGGACGACCCCGTGCGAGTAGGCACTCCTCTCGCACACTATACGCATCCTGTGTACAGTATAAAGCCACCCCAGTCTTCGTACGGGCCAGCACGACCATGAGCTCGAATATAGTACCAAAGCTAAGTATTTAAACTCACTGTAAATTTGTGTGTGACTTTTTAAAAAAGAATATAGTTTTATACTCTTAATAATATTCCGGGGGTAAAAAATAAATAACGAATAACACAAGAAACTGTTTGGTTACGGAAGGGGTTGGGAAACCCTCCCGAGCTGCTGATCGTGACGTGATGGAATGAAGGAGCGGGGGGCGGGGCGGGGAGCGGCGTCGAGCATTACGATGAAGCCATTGCGCGCGTCGTCCAGCCGGACAGGCCAGGCCAGGGGAAAAACTCGTCTAATGAATCATGTGCGGGGCGTGGACACTGCCCCGCCCCGCCCCGCCCCGCCTCGTATAGAACTTGCACCGGACTCATGGGACGCGGGCGGGCCGCGAGGAAGTCGTATTTCAGGAGGCCGCCGCCGCCGCTACCCAGTGACTCCCCCTCTAACCTAACTTCCACTCTCTCTCTCTCTCTCTCTCTCTCTCTCTCTCTCTCTCTCTCTCTCTCTCTCTCTCTCTCTCTCTCTCTCTCTCTCTCTCTCTCTCTCTCTCTCTCTCTCTCTCTGTCACACTCTTACTAACTCCTACACACTCCACTCTCGCGCCCTGCGCAACCCGCGCAAGGGCCCATCACCATGGTAAGGAAAGCGATATTGGCGGTTCGGCTCGCGCGGTGTGGTCGCACTGGAAAAACAAAGGTGCTAAGTCCTACCTTTAAAAGGCACTAACAAAATTTAGTGCCTCTGGAAAGGCTCTAAAATTTAGTGCCCCAAGAAAGGCACTAAATTTTGTTAGTGCCTTTTAAAGGTAGGACTTAGCACCTTTAGCCGACCAGCTGCGTATACTCCATACAAATTTAGTGCCTTTGCAAAAGCACTAAGATTAAGTGCCCCAGGAAAGGCACTTAACTTAGCACTTGATTTTAGTGCCCCAGGAAAGGCGTTGCTTAGCACTTTTGTTTTTCCGGTGCGGTGGGGCGGGGCGGGGCGGGGCGGGGCGCGGTGGCCGCGGGCCGGCCGGGTGCCGCTCGCTCCTGCCTTGTGTGAAAAAGGATTGGCGCCCGTCCCGTCCCGTCCCGTCTCGTCCAGCCCGACGTTAAGTCCGACGCGGTACACGTGTTCTGTCATGTCGGCGCGAGTGTTGGGCGCGGCGTCGGCGTCGGCGTCGCGGCGCTGCACGCAATGCTAATCACGGGATGGGATGGGACGGGACGGGACGGGACGAACCAGCAGACTGCTTGACAAGTGTTTGAGGCGGGGCGGGGCGGGGCGGGGCGGGGCGGGGCGCGGCGGGGCGGGGCGGGGCGGGGCGCGGCAGGTGGTGGGCGGTGTGCCCGGCTGGCGCCGCGCGATCTGATCCCGTCACTGCGAAACATTTCTCTTGCCATAAGCACAATATACTTTTGTGTAACAGTGTGAAAAGGAGTCGTACGTTTACGGGAAAATTTTCCACGAAATCCAGTTGTAAACTTACAATTGCAAATCGTAAACTTACAAGCACTACATATCGGCTTGAAATTCATTCACGAGCGTAAAGTTACAACATATTTCGTAAATCGTCATTTACAAAATTTATTGTAGATCTATAAAGTTAATTTTTCACAGTGAACATGCTCCGAATCATAATCCTGGCATCAAATATTTTGGAGCTGGCAGCACGAAACTTTTCGTGCCCAGCTCCAAATAATCTTTGTGTCAGGTCAGGATTATGATTGGGAGCAAAAGTATTGTGCTTGTCAGGGCGGGGCAGGGCAGGGCAGCGGTGGGGACCATGAGGACTCTCGTCCACACGCGCGTTCAAGTCCCCGCTGCACGACACGCAGCGTAAGCGAGCGCTCTAAGTAAGATCATCCTGCGTCATGGTTTTTTATTTTATTCTATTTTGATTCCACGCGCGCGCGCATATTCGGCGAGGTTTTCTTTGGAAAGCACGTTATCTCTATTGAAGCTTTTGTTTTTTTCCTTCCCTCATATGCCGTTGGGTGTATTGGTGGTCAGGTCAGTAAGTGTGCAGGTTGCGCCGCCCGGCCGCCCTCCCCCCGGAAGCGGACGATGGTGTGCATTTAATTTCCTACGTAAGGGTGCACCTAACTGGGGTCATTAGACCTTGGCCGCGCCGGGCCGGGGGCACCCTCCGCGCCACGCCACGCCACGCCACGCCCCCAAACACCCTGCTGGCCTCCGGCCCGGCCCGGCCCCAGCACCGGGCCCTTGGCTTGTGATCGCCCTGCCCTACCGTCATTACTGAATTAGCGTTGATTTGTCGGAAGGCCCCCCCCCCCGCCCCTTCTCCTCAAGAGGGTCCAACGGTGTCACGACCTGTCCGGGCGTCACACGACTTGGCGTGTTTCGTAAAATAGAAAGGTTAAAGGGACCTGACTGGACAGCTAGGGAACGAGCTCGTCTTTGTGCGGTCAGAGTTGACTCGTTTTGCAGGGGTGCCTGGTGCGGTACAGTACCCCCCTCTGTCGGGGGTGGGCGCAGAGCCGTGAGCCAAAAGCGGGCACCCCCGCCCCCGCCCCGCCCCGCCCCGCCCCGCCCTCAATGACCCGTCGCCCCTCGACGGTAATTTGAGGGGAAAGGGTTGTAGCTGGAACTGCTTTGGCAGGTGCGCGCAGTGGGGCGGGGCGGGGCGGGGCGGGGTGTTCCCCCAGGCGCCACGCTACGCCACGCCCCGCGGCTGTATGATTAAGTCGTGGCGTCCGCGAGGACCCCACGCTCTGCCCCGCCCCGCCCCGCCCCGCCCCGCCCGCGTCGAGGTCGTCATCATCAGGGCTGCCAACAGCGCCGCTACCGCGTTTACTTTACGTGTGTCTTTGCCCCCGACTCCCACCCCTTCTTATCCGCTGTGGGTAATTAGGCACCCGCCCCGCCCCGGGCCAGCAGCGGCCTCCGCCGCGCCCCGCCGCACCCCGCCCCGCCCCGCCCCGCCCCGCGCACCGGGCCTCCCCCACCTGGACGGCTGCGCGCGCGCTGCGCCTAATGAGACACCAATATGCCCTAATTCGGGTGCGGGGCGCGCAAGACTTTTAGGACCCCGAGCCTGCTGGCCCCTCCGCGCTCAGCCCGCGGCGCGGCGCGGCGGTCTGCACCATGAGAGGAGGCGTCCCCCTCCCATGGCGGCACGACCTGCACCCGCACAGCAGGTGGCATCACCGGCCCAGCTTGTACCTTCTAGAATTCTAGTAAGGTCTTCTGAAAGTCTACGAATGTCCGCACACTTGCTGGCAAGTGAAACTTTTCCACTCACTCGTAGATGTGTGACACATCATAATTACACACTCGTAGGTCATGGAGTGATTGTCTATTCTTGCACTTGGTGTGGAAATGGGTTTGGCTTGCTGTAAAATGTTGGAATAGGCATTCACTCGCCTGCAAGTGTGTGAATTGATTGTGTCACACACCTACATGTTAGAGTAGATATTCACCCGCGACCTTTGTACACTCGCATTTGTAGTGTCCCTGGATCTTTGACACTTTTACGTGTTTTCTCTTACCCCCGGGGAAAAGCCGTAGTGTATTACTTTATGCACTTTCTTCGCCTCCCCATTTCTCTCCCCCTCTCCTCCCTCACATACTTACTCATACTCTCTGCAAATCCATCGGGAGGGAAGGGGGGGGGGGCGTTTGGTAATTACGGTATCATTAGCAGGTGCTTAATGGGGTGCGTGTATTAATAACATTCGTAATGACTTTTAGATACCGAGGCATTTAAAGTGCCGCGGGCGATAGCGCGGAAGGAACGAGGGGAGAAAGGGGCCGTACAGTAAGATGACAACCTTTTCTTCTTCTTTTTTTTCTTTCTTCGGTATACTCAGAGGATGTTATACCAACTTGACTGTGCGAACTAGGATGCCCTCTATTATATTGACTATTGACGTTTTTGATTCTGTATGGTTTGTTCCCCTGTCTGTGAGCCACCTCGTTTGCAAATTTACATTAATGTTACTGTTTCTCCATACGGCGCCTCAGTTATGTGAAAAATCGCATTCTGCGAAGTCGCCGCGGTCCGTTTGAGGCGAATTTAGAGGAAGTAGCCGGGGAGGGCCAGGGGCGTGGGCGGAAGCTTTTAATTAGTTATTAAATGAAAGATTAAGATCAGGCATGATTTAGTGCGGCGACTTCACTCTCTCTCTCTCTCTCTCTCTCTCTCTCTCTCTCTCTCTCTCTCTCTGCGTAAGGTTAATTCCAGAAGGTACTATTATTTTAGCACAATGTCACATTTTAACTGACGCGTCAGTGCCTGCCTGGTGCCATGTTTTTTTTTCTTCCTTTTTTTTAGTATACAGTCTCAGCATCTGAGTTTCATAAATGTCAGCGTTCTGGATGAAAAAATTGCAGCCGTCTGGGTGGACTGGCGCGCGTCGGGCGCAACGGGCAACACGTGCCCGCCCGCCCCACCTCGCGCCCACCGCCCTCCTGTAACTCAGCCCTAAGTAGAGCCCCTGTCGAAATGTCCTGCCCCCACAGGCGAGCTCACAGGCCCCGCTGCACCCTCCTCCCCCCCCAAAAGCCGCAACTTTTTCCCCCCTTTCCCTCCCGAAACGACTTTATGGCGTTGTAGTCCCAGGATATTCAGATGTCTTCGGCCTTGTACTCTGGGGGTCGGCCCAACATTTATTGTGGCGAGAGGAGGGGGCTCTCTGTGTGTGTGTGCGTGTGTGTGTGTGTGTGCGCGTGTGCGAGAGAGAGAGAGAGAGAGAGAGAGAGAGAGAGAGAGAGAGAGAGAGAGAGAGATTCCTGCGCCGCGCAAACTTATGCACTGCCGCTGCAGCGTGTCGCGACCCGGCGTGTGGAGCAGACTCACCCCCGGCCCCCCGACCAGTCAGCAGCACTGCTCCCTTTTCGCGTCCAATTCCTCTCCTTTTATTGTTATTTTTTTTTTATACCAATGCTGCGCGCCCCCCTCTTTCTATCCTTTTTTTTAAAAAATATATATATATTTTTCGTGTGTACTCCCGCGCCCGAGGTGGGGGTAGGAGAGGGGGTGCGATACATCACACGAGGTACACGGTGACGGGGGTCGTATTAAATCCGCAGCCAGGGGCACAGGGCCCGGCCCGGCCCGCGCGGCACGGCGCGTCATCAGGTCAGGGCGCCGCGGCGGGGCGGGGCGGGGCGGGGTGGGGCGGGGCGAGGTGCGGCGGGGCGGGGCGATGAGTGAACGTCGAGGGCGCATAAATCCCGTGCGGCGCACATAGCGCTCACGACGAACACAGGTCTATTCCTCGTAGATTAAGCGTGTCGCTGGCTGCCCCGGGCCCTAGCGGTTGTACCCCCCGACATTAACTGCGGCGCTAGACCGCCCCGGCCCGGCCCGGCCCGGCGCTATAGAGCGGCGCGGTATTTTCGGACCGCCCTGCTGACTGCTTGCGGTCCGCCCGCGCCACGCCACGCCCCGCCACGCCACGCCACGCTCCCGCCATTCACATCCATTGAACTGCTTCATACGCCACGCCGCCGCGGCGTCGAGGTGCAAGGTTACTGTTACCGTGCGCGCCTGAGTAGGCTCAGGAGCGGACACATGACTGCCGATGACCAGTGGTGATGACCAACAGAAACTTTGGAGAAACTTTGAAATTTGTGTTATTTTTTGTTTGAATACTTGAATGAGGCGAAAACCCTCCTAAAATCAGTGAGAAACATCGAAAATAAATAGGCTTTCTTTAATTATTTTTTAGCTGTGATTTCCGGCCAAAGTGTGTCGGGTGTTTCAGCAGAGAACACGTTTAATATGAACTTCGCGCCAGTATTGTGTGCAGCTTTCCACATTATTTGTTTCACCAGGAAAAACAAAACCTTGACGTTTTCCCTTCGACGGTTTGAAACGGGCGACTCATGTCACTTGTTTTTTTTTTTTTGTCTTGTTTCGCAGACGGCGCTGCACTGGGCCGCGAAGCACGGCAACGAGGACGTCATCAAGCTGATCGCGGGGACCCACCAGGCCGACGTCAACGTTCGCTCCGTGAGTTGGTCCTCCCTGGCCGAAAGGGCCTGAGCTAACCGCGTAATATGGTCGCCATAGCCACTCTGCAAATCTACACTAATCTGTACTACATGAGTACATGTAGTACAACAGTTTATACTGCAAGAGTGCTAAGTTTTGCAGTTTAAACTGCAAGATTAGAGTTTTGCAGTTTAAACTGACATGTAGTACAGCAGTTAGATTTGCAGAGCGAACATTTAAAAAATGATATGTTGACATTTAAAAAAATGCCTTGTCATTTTCTTTACACGAATATATGTATTCTAAGCGGAAGAGTGTTCCGGGGCGTGCCTGGACGATGCCACCGGCGTTCTCCATAAGATCCAAGACCGGGTCTTGAGATTCAAGAAACTTTTTTTTTTACCGTGCAGGCAGGGCAGTGCAGCGTGGAGGATGGAGATGATATGATGACGTGCGCTGCCTCGGGGTGGGCTGCTGTGCTCCGCGGAGGCTACCGGCTGTTACGCGCCGCGCCCCGCCGCGTTACGCCCCTCCTCGCCACGCCCCGCCACGCCCCGCCACGCCCGGGGCGCCCCGGGGCCAGGCTGTGTCGTGGTGGGCGCTGGACGAGAGCGTGTAGCTTGGGTTAAAGCGGCCAAAATTTGTAATCATAGTCATAAAGATAATGACATACGGGATCGCGATACGCAGCTTCTGGCTCAGCCATCAGCTACTAGCTTTGACCGCACCAGGAAACTCTCTTCATAATTGTTATTATTTACAGTATCTATATAAGGGGAAATGTGTGGTTTTCAAAGGAGAGATGCATTTGATTTGATAAATTCTCTGCTTCTCATGGTTTTTTTCCTTGTCTGTTTTTTTTTCTCGGTTTCTCGTGCTTGTTGCGGATTTGGGTCGCTGTTTGCAGAACGGAGTAAGTATTTTCATCCTTTTATTCATATTTTCACTCACCAACTTACTTACCAAATCACTCACTCACCCACTCATTCACCCACTCACACTTTCTCGCCCGCATCTCATCGCTCGTGAAATGGCCGCCGCGTATTAATTTCAGCTTTATTACGCGCTATAAAGTGCAAAATAGATTTTTTGTCACTTCCCCCTCGCGCCGGGCGCCGCCCCGCCACCCCACCACTGCGCTCGCGTGGGGACCTGCACATATGCCGACCCCTTTTAAAGCGCGGGGTGAGGCGTGCATTTCAATCTCGGGGTGTCATATTTCACCCCTTTAGCCGAGCCAGCCACCCCTGCCGGCCGGCCGGCGCGCTGGGCGCCCGGTCCAGTCTGTGACGGAGCAGGGTGCGGCCGGCGGGGTGGGGCGGGGCGGGGTGGGGCGGAGCGGGGCGGGGCGGAGCGGGGCGGGGCGGGGTGGGGTGGGGTGGGGTGCGGCGGACGGGGCGGGGCGGGGCGGGGCGGGGCGGGGCGGGGCGCATCCCGCGCTGCAAGTGTTGCAATAGCTGGACCTGCATGCGCCGCTGGCACTCTGCACGGATATTACAGTACGTCATACCCGACCCCATCCCGGACGCACAGGGAAGGAACTTTAAAATTGCTGTACCCTCGCTAGCAGAATACAATTCCAACGCGTTTGCCAGGAGCTCGCGCCCCGCCTGGCTCAGTCTGCAGCGCGCGCAGCTCGCCGTCAACTCGTTATAACGCATCATCTCGGTGCGGTGCGGTGCGGCGCGGCGCGGCGTTCTGTCTGCAGCAGGACGCCGAGCAGCGCGTCCCAATGCATGAATGAATAATGCTCCTTCAGGCGCAGCCCTCGCCAGCCCGATCATATCTCAAGACAGCGGGCTCCGCCCCCGGCCCGGCCCGGCCCGGCCCCGGCCCGCCTCCACACGCCTCTGCTGACTACTCTTCAACCCCTTATTGGGCTGGGCTTGGCGTTTATACCCTCCCCTCCCCTTCCCCATCCCTCCGCGTTTGAGTTGTTTCGGTCGCCTCACGCGGATTTTATACTGTCTCTTTCTGCCAGTAATTAGACCGCTTATGACCCAGCTTTTCCGCGCGAGGGTTCAGGGTTCAGGGTTCAGTCGCTCCCCCCCGCCCCCCTCTCTCTCCCTTTCTCTCTGCTCCTCTCTCTCCTCCTCTGTCCTCCTCTCTCTCTCTTACTCTCCCTCTCTGCCCTTCTCTCTCTCTCTCCTCCTCTCTCCTCCTCTGTCCTCCTCTCCCTCTCACACGCTCTCAGGCTCCTTGTCACTCCAAGGGTGGCGCTGTCCGCTGCTTTACGTCCGTGTCGCTGCCCGGCGGCGGGCCGCGGTGCGGGGCGGGCTTGGCGGGGAGGTGAGGGTAGGTGGGGAGGCAGCGAGGCGGGCCGCGGCGCGGGGCGGCGGGGCGAGCTTCAATTTCAAAATGAAATGTTACGGTCTTCACAGCGGGGTGTCAGTATCGTCTGGCAAACATATTCAGGCGAACGGGGAGCATAGCGAGTCTGCGGCTGCGCGGCGCGGCGCGGGCTCGCCACGGGGTGTGGCTCGGCCTGCCCCGCCCCGCCCCGCCCCGCCCCGCCCCGCCCCGCCCCGCCCCGCCCCGCCCCGCCCCGCCCTGCCCTCTGTGCGCCTGCGACGGCGGTAAACGAATTGCTTACATTAATGCGTTGTCTGTCTGCCCTGCCCGGCCCGTGCCATCCTCCCTCGCTCGCACCTCATCCTTCCCTCTCACTCGCCCGCCCCCGCCCTGCACTCTGCACTCCCGGCCGGCTGTGCCTTTCTCTTCGCGACAACTCGGAAATGTTATTGTCTGGTACAAGTGACGGTGCCGTGCAATTCAGTCATTTTAGAACCGCCGCGTCATTTAAACCATGAGTTGAAGTTCAAGTTGAAGGTTTTGGAACACTCGGCAATATTTATTGAAATTGCATTGCACTCGGCAATTTTTATCAAAACGGGAATCTTTTAGCTCAACTTCTGCCTTAACTTTTAGCTTAAGTGTTTTTACTTTCACCTCTGGACTTTTGCCTTAACTGTTTCCTTTGTGTGGAGTCAGTCACGAAGTAACTGTCTAGAAAATTTAAGTCCGAGGTGTGAAATCTCCGAACGCACCTTATCGGCAGCCCGTAGTTCCTAGTCCCTACCGGTATTCTTTCTCACGTGCTACATTTATTGCCGCACCCCCTTCCCCCACCCCCACCGCAGGGCGGGGTGGGGCGGGGCAGGGGCGTAACAGCCGCGCTGAGCTGAGCCGGGCCACGCGACTGAGCCGGGCCGGGCCGGGCCGCGCCGGGCTGTCACCCCATGCGGCCTACGGCGTTAGTTTCGGGATAATGGCATGCTCAAGTGGAAACGGAATTTGCATTCGGCGCGTTTGTTGTCGTTTGGTTTGGTGCTGTGTTGGTTGCGGAGAGAGAGAGAGAGAGAGAGAGGGAGAGAGAGAGAGAGAGAGAGAGAGAGAGAGAGAGAGAGAGCAGAGGGAGGATGCGCGACCGAAAGGTTAACAACTGGCAGTACAGCTGGCGCCGGCGTCACGTCCCTCTACTCCGGGCCGCCTTGTGCCCCCCCCCCCCCCCCCCCCCCCGGGCCCGCCCGCCTGCCTGGGCCATTGTTTTCGCGTTGCTGGCTGCGGCATTGACGATGGAGTGTCTTTGATGACTCCATCCTCGGCGACGCGGTAGAGGATGGGAGACGGTAAAAAATATATATATATATATAGAAATAGGGGGAGAATGAGTTGGTTTGGTTTAGTGACTGTCGTGCGTGTGTGTGTGTGGTAGCTAAGCGCGGGCAATTGCGTTATTCTTTTGTCCCCAAACGACAACACGACGCATCCAACCAGTCGGCCAGCCAATCCCGCCAAATGTGTTGGCCTTAATAGTCCCAGGCGGGGCGGGGCGGGGCGGGGCGGGGCGGGGCCGTCTGGCAGCCACTTTATCAGCCCAATCCAAACACGGTGGCGATTTGTAAATCAATTCGCCTCTTTGGGCGGGGCCGAGAGAGAGGGGTGGCGCGGCGTGGTGAGGGGTGCGCGGGGGGCGGGGCGGGGCCGCATCTGTTGGTGGTGCGGCGCGCGGGGAGGCAATTCCTCGCGCGATAGCTATTCGCGCCAACACACACACACACACAGATACACACTTGGAGGGTACGCCCCGCCCCGCCCCGCCCCGCCCCTCCTCACGCGCTTCGGGTGGTTGAACCTCCCTGGGCCTTGCAGGCTCAGGCTGCGCGTTGCTGCGCGGTCAGCTCGACCAATAACTCGGTCTATAAGTAAAGTGTCGCCCCCATCGTGCCCCGTGCCCGCCCGTCCCGTCCCGTCCCGTCGCGGCTCGACTTTGTCGTCACTTCCTTTACGGCTCCCGCCGGCCGCAATAAAATTGCTCCAATTTATTTCGCACTGTTTTATATAGCCGTTTACGCACATCTCGCTCCCTCCTCGCTCCCGAGACTCCCCGCCCCGCCCCGCCCCGCCTCCCGCGCCGCCGCCGCCGCGCCCTCGCCAAACACACCCCCGCTCCAGAGGGGGTTGATTAACTCTGGGACAAGTGCATGGCGCGCGGTGCGTGAGGGACTACCGGGCCCTCGCAGGCTCGGGCGGGGCGTGCCGAGTGGCGGGGTGGGGTGGGGTGGGGAGGGGCGGGGCGGGGGAACCCTAGGGGACCCCGGGCCTAACGCGGGCCGGGCCCAATCCGGGCCGGACCCCGGGGTCCCTCTGCAGGGCTGTTCGGCAGGGCTAAAGACCATGCACCTCGAGGAAGAGAAGGGGGAGGAGGAGCAGGAGGAGGAGGCCCTCCTCCTCACTTTCGGGCTCAAATTCTGTTTCTGTGTATCGTTCACCGCTCACCCCGGCACGGGGCCCGGCCTGGCCCAGGGTCCCGGACACGACTGTCTCCGGACCGCGCGGCACATGGGCGGGGCGGGGCGGGGCCGGCGTCCTCAGACCTATGCTAATGCCATCTGCCGCCAGAGAGAGCTGGCGCGGTGTGGCGTGAGCGGCGCGACTTGACCCCGCCCAGCCCACACTCGCTGCATCCTGACCGCGAGACGCACTGCTAGGCCGGTACAGGCCTTTCACCGCCTGCTCCGCGAGCGCGCTGCTAACGGGCTGCGTGGTGACGACCAGCACGTCTCGTCCCCACACAGCCAGCCAGAGTTCTGACGAGTCTCGGGCCGCGCCAAGCAAAGTTTGGCGGGGGAAAAAATATAGCTTAGAAACACCGCACCGGGACGCACTATACTTGTGCGTGCTGCTGGTGCTGGCGCGGTCACATAGCGCCTTCCAGCTAGGCAACCCGTCTGCAGGAGTGTATGGACGTTGCCTATAGTGCGCAGGCCAGGCGGCGGGGGGCTCCGCGTGTATCTGCCCCACCCCTCGCCCCCGTCTCCCACCCCTCGCCGCCGTCCCCCACCCCTCGGCCCCGTGCCCTACCCCTGCCCCCACATAATCGCCCCTATCTCGCCCCTAGCCTCTAGGCTCGCCCGTAGCCTCACCTCCTCGCTGCTCCACCGCAGCCCACGGCGACACGGACTTTACAAAATTATAATAAAATGGAATCGCGGGGTGAGGTCGCGCGGACAGAAAGGATTGAAATGCGTGTCTGACGCTGACACGCGTGACGGCGCGGTCTGGGGGCGCCTCGCCCCGTCCAAACGTACCCCGCCCCACCCCGCCCCACCCCACCCCGCCCCGCCGCGCGGCCCCGCCACACCGCGAACAAGTTTGGCTAATTACCGGCCCCTTTATCCCTCACCCTGACCTTCTCGACCCTCCTCACCCCTGTCCCGCTCGCGCTCCCGTATCATATCGCTCCTCACTCCCTCCCCTCTCCTCCGCCCCGCCCCGGCACGGATATCTATAATTTCATTACAGTACGTCTCTTTTCCTGTCGCACTCAACTTTTCATCGCGGTTTATCTCGCGCGCGCGCGCGCGCGTGTGTGTGTGTGTTGTTCTTGGGCGTGCTGCTACACGGGAGCGAAACAAGATCGTCTAATTGTACTTTTACTCCCCATTCTCCCGCCGCTGCCCTGCCCCTGCCGGCGGTTTTTACAAATGGCGAACTCGTTGTGACGCAGCGCGGTGCTAATGGGCCGCCCCGGCCCGCCCCGGCCCGCCCGCGAGGCTGCGGATTAATGATGCGATTAATTAAAGCGTCATACTTATTCCTCCTTTTTTTAAAAAAATATATATCTGTCTTTCTCTCCCTCCGGGCCCTCCCCCTCCTCCTCCAACCTCCCGTCTCTCTCGCGCTCATGGCGCCCATGGCATGGCGCCTCCTCTGCACTCTGCCGCGCCTGCTCCGGCTGATGGAGGAGCCGCCGCAATGATTTCATTATTACTCATGCCCACCGCAAGTTTGCAAGTTTTGCAAATGTTTTACTCTTTTGTTTGGTGGCGTTAAGCCCCCGCCCCGCCCCGCCCCGGTCAGCGCACCTGTCACTTGACTTGACATTGCCTGGCCACAAATGACCTACGCCAGAAAAGTATAGGCAGGCGCAGCCCGCTCTACTCCACTGTGTTCGGGCTACTTATTGCCTACTTTTCTGGCGACGCTGGCCGGCCCGGTCAGCCATTCACCACCACTCAGTGCTGCCTGAAAAGTATAGGCAGTAAGCCGCCCTAACACAGTGGAGTAAAGCGGGCTGCATCTGCGCCTGCCTACTAGGCAGCACCCTAGCACACGTGCGTATGCATGTTGCCTCGTAGGCAGGCGCAGATGCAGCCCGCTCTACTCCACTGTGTTCGGGCTGCTTATTGCCTACTTGCCCTCACTCGCCGCACTGACCGCGGCCGGGCCGCAGGATAATGCAGCGGTTTTCCTTTTTCCCAGAATGCTCAGCTGCTGCTGCTCGCTGCGTTCCGTTCCGTTCGGCCCTGTTCGTAAATCATCCTCCGGCCGCGCCACGCCACGCCACGCCACGCCACGCCACGCCACGCCACTCCGCGCCGACCGTGAAGGACTCTGCGAGCCGGCGGGCGGGGCGGGGCGGGGCGGGGCGGGGCGGGGCAGGGCCCTCACCCGGTGGCGCTCCGGTCCGGGCCGCTCCGGGCCGCGCAGAATGTATTCACAATCGGAATTATTTTTGATTCAAGCTGCCGTGGCGTGGCGGGGCCGGGCGGGCGGGCCTCCTCAATAAGTGTACTACTAATTACCGGAGTTTTGTTTCGGCCGGCGCGGCGGTGCGGCCCCGCGCGGCCCGGCCTGCCTGCTGCGTGGCTGAGCTTGACAATCCCGGGAACCATTATGCATGTACATTTCATTTGTCAAAGCCGGACTGTCGTTGGCGGCGGGGCGGGGCGGGGCGGGGCGGGGCGGGGGGCCAGGGAGGATGCATGCGGCGTGCACCCCGCGCCGCGCCGGGGAGATGGGTGACACCCGGAGGATGTAAATGATGTCAAGTGTGCGGCGGTCTGCTGGAGGGCGTCCCATGGCCGTAGTAGTGTCAGCCAGTAGCCAGTGTGTGGTGTATTCTCTTATCGTCACAATGGTGGACCCAGAAAATCGTCTCCTTGAATCTAGGGAAGTAAGTTTCCTTACAGTCAAGTTTTTACTTTTGAATCAAGGAAATTTTCCTAAAATGATCATGAAGAAATGTTTTTCTTGTTTTCAGGGGAAAATTTCCTTATTTCAAGAAAAATGATTTTACCGAAGGGAATGTTTCTGTTAAAACAATGGCATTTCTCTGAACTGAGGATAAAGTTTCCTTCTTTATTTATTTGTTTAAGGAAACACTTTCCTAGGTGTAGACGCGTCTGAATCCCTTGAATTCATTGAATTGCAGCGCCTTTAATCTGAAATACATTCGGTCACGCTAAGTTGGCTAAACTGACACCTGTCCACGCGTCACACGCGTCACGCCAGCTTCCCGCCTGTCTGTCTGTCTGTCTGTCTGTCTGTCTGTCTGTCTGTCTGTCTGTCTGTCTGTCTGTCTGTCTGTCTGTCTGTCTGTCTGTCTCCCTACCCCCTGCAGGGCTGAGCTATCGATGGCTGTCCTGTCGTCCTGTGCTGTGCCCTGTAAGGCCAGATCCGTCGTCATCTGAATCATGAAAAATAAAAACTGGGGCTTCAAACCGTCGCGTTATTCATCGCCGCGCTGCTGCCCCGCCCGTGTTCCCCGCCGTTTAATTGTTGATAAGGCGTCGAGCGGACACGGCATCCGACCGGCGCGGGGCGGGGCGGGGCGGGGCGGGGCGGGGCGGGGCGGGGCGGGGCGGGGTGGGGTGGGGTGGGGCCTCTAGAGGGTCCAAACGGAACCCTCGGACTTCGACCCTTTTTCATCCGACACCACGACCCCGGTGCCCCGCCCCTGCCTGCCCTCTCTGCACATGATGACCCACGTTGACTTGACTCCCCGTTGACCTCCTCGACAAAGACGTCCCGTTCGCGCCCTCCCGTGACCTCCGCCCGTAGCTCACTGGCAGACTTCAAGAGTATAAATTAATACATACTTGAAAGACCAATTAATTGGTCTTTGAGCGCAGGGCAAAGGTGACACGCGGGGTGATGATATCTTAGTCTGCTCCCTCTATCACAGACTCCAATATAAACAAATCCTTTACTTGGTCACGTGCAGCCCTCATTCATTCAGTGCCCATCCTCGGGTGATGGCGGTGATTGTGTTTTGGGCTGCTTGGCTCGGAACGGGCAATTACGTAAACTATCCCAATCGGAGGAACAGTGAGCAGTCTGACCGGACCAGGGACCAGTCCCGGCCCGGCCCGGTGCCAGACCCTCCCATTTCATTAGATTTCGATTCCTCGAGGAGTTGACGTTCGATTATGTGTGTGATGTAGCGCTCCGCACTGCGGTGCATCCGCGCCCCGCCCCGCCCCGCCCCGCTGCAAATCAAAAGATGCTGCTGCCACTATAGCACCGTCAAAAACTCTTGCCGATTTCTCTGTGAGTTTATTTCGTCGGGCCGATATCCCGTCTCCTCGCCTCTTTGCGAGCGCACGCGGGACGGGGCAGCGAGGAGGGCAGCCCTGGCGCCCTTACCTCTCAGGTGCCGAGAGCATTACAACGAACCGAGAAACAGGGAGCGGAGAATCGGGCGAGGAAGTGAAGTGAGGTGAGGTGGGTGGAGAGGGAGCGGTTGGGCAGCGGCCGTGGCGCGAGCGGCGGGGCGGGGCGGGGCGGGGCGGGAGAAAAGTAATTAAATAACATGCATGAGCAACAATTTCTCTGAGAGAATAATAAATATCAGACTTCATAGCGGCGCTGTGCAGCGGGACCTGGGCGGGCGGCGGGCGGGGCGCTGCTGCTTCTCCTGCTGCTGCTCCTGCTGGTCCTGCTACTGATCCTGCTGCTGCTGCGCCAGTCCTCTTCTCCTGAGGATTATCGAGGCGGCGCTGCACTCTGGGCAGCAGCAGCAGCAGTAGCGCCCGGGGGGCTTAAGCGCCAACGAAAAGAGGAGATGCTCGTGTACCGGTAGCAGCGGGGCGGCGTGACGGGCGGGCGCGAGCGTGTGACAGGCGGGCGGGGCGGGGCGGGGCGGGGCGGGGCGGGGCGGGGCGGGGCGGGGCGGGGCGCACAGCTCCGCGACGTGCTATGCCGTGCCGTGCCGTGTGCCAGCAGTGTGATTTAGTACCGCCACTGGATTCCAATTTAGGTGATGCGCGCGCCCCGCCCGGCCCGGCCCGGCCCGGCACAGACAGGCAGTGCAAGGCGTGGGGCCCTCCCCCTCTCCCCTCCTCCCTCTCCCACTCCCCTCCCCTCCCCTCCCTCCTCTCTCCCCGTACCTCCTGCCCCTCCAGCCTCGCGCAGCCTCCCTCTTAACACACTGTATACTGTACCGGCGTTCTCTACCAGCCGACTTTTAAAAAGGTTTTGCCCCCGCGGAGGTTGAGATGGCAGTGTTGCCAGGAAAGTAGGCAATAAGTAGCCCCTAAAACACAGCGGAGTAAAGTGGGCTGCATCTTCGCCTAACTTTTCTGGCAACGCTGGTTGCTTTTCATCTAGTCCGTCCTGCAGTGCGGTGCGGCGGCCGCGGGCCTGACTGGTGGCTCGCAGCGACGACGACCCAGTGCACGACGTCCCCCACCAGAACGTGACGTCACGGCGGCGGCGTGCTGTCCAGTAGCCGGTAGACGCAGCAGCGGTAGCGCGGCGGGGGGCGGGGCGGGGCGGGAGCAGCAGGAGCAGGCCGCCATTAATTTGCACCGCGCATAAATTACCCGGCATGGAAATATACGAAACGTCTCCAATTAATTAAAAAGGTAGCTGCTGCCGGGGCGGGGCGGGGCGGGGCGGGGCGGGGCGGGGCGGGGCGGGGCGGGCCGGCGGTGCACTGCAGCGTCCCCGCTGGGAGTGGCGGCGGGGAGGGGGGGGAGGGCGGGGGCGCCGCGACGCCGGTCTGACGACGGCACCGTGACCGGCGCCACCGCCGCCGCGCGGAAGCGGCGGGGCCAGGCAGGCAGGCAGGCAGGGTAGGGCTGCGAGCCGCGAGCGTAACGACGTAAGTGTCCGGCTAGGGTCGCGAGATACGTATAGCATATCGCATCCTATTGGCGCTTGGCGGGCGGGCGGGGCGGGGCGGGGCGGGGCCACCCTGATCGCCCCGGCTGGCGCGTACGGCGGGGCGGGGCGGGGCGAGGCAGGACGGCAGGGCTGTGCTAGCTTACCTACCCCTCTCCGACGGACGCTGCGGCGCGACACGACGGCGCTGTGTGTGCAGCCACGCCGCACCACGCCGCGCCACGCGGGGCCCAATGGCCTGCAGTCACGCGAATATGCGAAGTGCAGGAGCTGCGCTGTGTGCATGTTGTGGGGCCTGCGGGGCGGGGCGGGGCGGGGCGGGGCGGGGCGGCCGTGATCAGGCAGCAGCGCACCGCCTCCCCCGTCCCCGTCCAGCCCGCGGAGGACATGAGGCTGATGCTGAGGTCGTACGTCGCGGTGCGGTGCGGAGAAACATTTCGCGCCACGTTCAAAAAGCGTCCTGTTTCGGACAGGATTCGAGAAACGGCGCGTCCTGGCGGCGGTCGAGTAAGTTACAGGCAAAAACCGACAGAACACTAACACTTCCGTGTCCAATGGGCGTTGTATCTCCTCCCCCTGCATACTAGGCAACATCTGCCCACCCACGGGTGCATGGGGTCTGCTGCCTAGTAGGCAGGCGTCGATGCAGCCCGCTGCACACAGGTGTGTGCCTCGGCGGGTTTTGCCTAACTTTCTGGCAGCACTGGCAGTCGCCATGCTGCTGGCCCTCCACGCTTCCGCGCTTCACACCTCGCTGACCCGCCGCCCCGCCCCGCCCCAGCCCGCCCCGCCCAGACCCGGCAGTCCCTCTGCACTCATATTATTTTGCATACAAATGAACGACTCGCTCCCCCGTATATGTATAGTGTGTAGGGTTACCCTACCCGTCGTAAATTAGCCGCCTCCTAGCCAGCTTTTGCTTTTATTTCCTTATAATTATTATAAAGGTAATTTGGCTATTGGCCCTCCCTGCCGCCGCGTCTCGCGTCTCACGCGCCGCTTGGCGTGGCCCGGTACATCACGCGCCGTGCGTGCGTGCGTGCGTGCGTGCGCGGCCGCGTCGCGCATAATGCTGGAATGCATGTTAACAAGTTGTTCTCGGGCGCCGACGTGTACTCTTTTATATTTATTTTTTTACGGCGCATATGTGACGTGGTGCGCTGCGCTCCCGCGGCCGGGCCACCCCGGAAGGGTAAGCCTCGCCCTGCCAAAATTTAAAATCACTCGTAAAACTAAAGCGTAGTTGTACGCCTTTTTCAAGCGTACAACTACGCTTCAAGACCTTACGCCCCTCTTGAAGCGTACAACTACGCTTCAAGGAAATTCACCCCATGCATTTAGATAGGAGGAAAAGAGCGCATGACCTCTTGTACGCTTCAAGAAGGGCGCACGGACTGTACGCTTCATGAAAGGCGCTATGTTACGCCTTAGTTTTACCAGTGATGGGACTTTGGTAAAACGCGTTCATATATATATACTCGAACTGCTGTAGCATCTCGGTGCTGTCCCTGTGCATCGACCCCTTGAGTCCGGGCCATTGCGTGCGCCTTGACATTTTTGTTTGCCCGATCAGGTGGGCCTTCCCCGGGGCGTGCCCTGCAGCATTAGTCAACACTATCACTGTGGTGGCGGGGCGGGGCGCGGCGGGGCGCGGCGGGGCGGCCGCGGCCCGTGTCATTGTGTGGCTGTGGGTAATCAGTTTCCACTGCTGTGCCCAGCATGGCCCTGCGGCGGCGGTTCCCTACTCTGTAAACCCGCAAGACCCGCAAAACCTGTGAAACACGTGTAAGGCATGTGACTTTTGATTCGCAAACTTATCCCTACAAGTGTATGAAAGTCCTGGGAAAATGCTCACAGTTTTACGTGTTCAAGTGAGCGAATTTCGGCGAACATAGTAAATTATTGAATTAACACATGTGCAAGTGTGCGACATGACATTCACACACCCGCGCTTCCCGCGCATGCGGCCGGAGTGTGTGTGTGTGTCTTCCGCTGACTTTGCGTGAGAACACTGGACGGGACGGGGCGCCGCGGAACGGGACGGGTTTTTCGCGACCCGCTGATTTCTGCACATCCTGTCCCGCTGATACCGGGTCGGGCCGCGCCGCGCCAACTAGTCTGGCGGATATGAGGCGCCTGGCGCGGCCCAGCGCGGCCCAGCCCGGCCGCGACCTGCAAAACACAATCGTCACGCGGGCTTGGACTTTGGCCTCTCTATGTCATTTTGCACACTTCTCCCAGCGTATGTGGCCACGGTCTAGTAGCTCGCACGGTAAAATAAGTTTCATGAATTTCAAGACCTGGTCTTGGATCTTATGGAGAACGCCAATGGCATCCAAGACCCGGGTCTTGAAATTCAAGAAACTTTTTTTTTTTTGCCGTGCTAACAGTGACGTCTTCTTTCTACCATCCGCTTCTGACGGATAAACTCTTTTCTCTTCCACCATCTCCTCGCGGTTCCACCTGGTTCCAGCCTACCCGGTTGCCTTCCTGCTTCTGACGGCTGTGTGCCTGGTACTGTTGCTGTAGGCTGACGCGAGAACTCTTTCCTGTGTTCCAGGGTTACACCCCGCTGCACATCGCCATGCAGTTCGGTCACGAGGACATCCACAACCTGCTGGTACAGGTGTACAGTAAGTATGGGCGCCGCCCCGCACGCCAGGGCGCCTGGCGCCAGGCGGCAACAGCGCTGCCCCACGCAGTGCACGACTGCCGGATGGGTGGCCTACCCGCCGGGCGCCAACGGCCCAGCTCACCATCGCAACCAGTGGTGAAAAGTAGGCGCTGCATCTGCGCCTGCCTACTAGGCAACATGCACGGCCCTCTGTTGCCTACTGGGCAGAGGCAGATGCGGCCCGCTTTACACCACCGTGGCTACTTATTGCCTACTTTTCTGGAAACACTGATTGCCTGTCCTGACTTTGTCTCTGTCTGTTCCAGGCGCCGACTCCAACCTGCGCGACTGGAGCGGCCGCAAGCCCCGGCAGTATCAGATGAGCCAGGGCACGTCGGTGTCGGCGGACACGTTCCGCAGTGAGTATCGAGGCTCGGGTGGGGCATGGGCACGGGCAGCTGCACGGGGGTGTGACTCGGGGGCGGGCACGGTGCCGGGGGCGGGGGCGGGGGCGGGGCCAGCAGTGCGGGCCATAGGGGCTCCGGTGCGGCGAGCAGCAAGCCTCTCATTTCTACCCTCTCCCGCACAGCGCATCCGCGCCGCCATGGCCGAGGGGCGCTCGTACGCCGAGGCTTACGCTCGCGGGGGCGGGAGCGCGGCGGCCGCGGGGGAGCAGGCGCACGCGCACGCGCTCACGCTCACGCCGCCGCCGAGCCCCTCGCCGAGCGCAGGCTCCTCTTTCACGCGCAAGCGCTCGGTGCGCGTGATCGCCCGCCAGGTGGCCGAGCAGGTCGCCGAGCAGGTGACGCAGATGGCGCGCTCCGGGACGGGGAAGCACAGCCGGGGGAAGGGGAAGGGAGGGCGACGGGGCCGGGGGCAGGGGCGGCCCGGGGGCAGGACGGCCCCCGCGCCCGCCCCCGCGCCCGCCCCCGCCGCGGCCCGCTAGACACGGCGCTGGCGGGGCTCGCGGGCCGCGTCTCGCAGCACGCCCCGTCCTGGCGGAGGTGGCCGGTAGTGGTGTTGGAGTAGAGAGGAATGGCGCAGATTAGAGGGGAAACGGGAAGTAAATGTGCCCAGCCGACCGGAGTACGATTGTTAAGCAAATTAAGGAGTTTCCTCTTTTTGGTACGCGGTGATTTGTTCTCATCTTGTGGCCCTCTCCCTTTGCGCTTTTCTCTCTAAATTTCCTTTCTCTGTTGTATAGTGATGTGGAAAGGGGCTTTAATTTTGAGTATACTGTTTCGGTGTTTGGCAAGGTAATATTTGAGTGCATGAAAGCAATGGGTGTGTGATGGCTGTAATATGGGTATGGTTTGTACATTGTATCGAATTTTTAAATCATATCAAAGCCAAATCCTTCTTGTTTCATATACATCATTCATGGTCTTCCATTGTTTACATATGGTTCACATTTATAGTTATCCTTTATTTCATTCTTTTGATCATTGTTAAAAACATGCTAAGATTGGTTAAACTCTGTATTTTCATTTCAATTACTTCTGTGTTCATACATGTGATGTACTTACTGAATTCTCAGAAAAAGAATTATACTAAAGCCTTGTCTTGAATTCTGTAGGAATCCAGGAGATGGCTTTAAGGCAAGTAATAATGGCTAATCTTTTATTATTAGTTTTTCCTTTACTGACTTATAGATTCATTATTGTATGATAATGTTTTTCTTTTTTTCTTAGTTTGTTAACAAATTCATTAATAAAAACTTAGATAATATTGTTTTATTGTAATTTATTTTAAGTTTTAAAAGCCGCAAGTTGTGTTCTTATTATGTAGCTATCACCTAACAAGCATTTTGTATGCTTCTGCAGTATCACTATTTACAAAATGCATGATTCATCACTATATTCAGCTGACTTTCAAACCAACTAGGACAATTTTTAAAAAGTCTTTGGTTATACCTTGCATGGCTTTTCTTACATTTTGCACCATTCAAGTTATTGCATGTTTTGGACTTACTGCATGTTGCTGACCCTATTTAAAATATGTAAGTTGCAAAAATTCTTCTTATTTGGGTGTCTTTTATTTATTTTTTTATGTTTTATTGATTCACTTTTTTGTAACAATGTTCTTTTGTTTCTTTTTTCCAGAAATAAAAGCAAAGAAGAAACATTCAGGTAGGTGTTAAATTTTATGCTTTTGTTTTTCACTTATTGTCACAATCCTGCATCTGACAAATAATTTGTTTATTTCTATTACAGAAAAGGATTCAGGATTTTTGAGGATTGGTTCTTTGAATGTGAGAGTGAAGAGGACAACTGAAGCTTTCAGTAATTTCCTTGGTGTTGGACAACAAAACACTGAGAAAATTCACAAAAACTGGGGATCTGCAGACAATGTACAACAAGTTTGTATTTTTATATTATATATAAAGTATCTAACTTTGTTATTTATCTATTAGTCTACGACTATAGAGAGTAATTTCTTTTTCAGATTCAAGGTGACCGAAGAATGATGCCTCCACCTCAATTTGCTCCCATAAAAAAGAGGAAGTCTAAACGAGCTCAAGACTTTGCACTCTCTCATAGTACCCCTAGCACTCCTTCTCAACCCAGAGCCAGTATTCTGGAAAATGAAAGGGACTCGGACTCAGATACAGCTGCTGGGTTTGATTCCAACTGGCAAAATGTTCTTTCATAATACCTAACCCCTTAAAAACATTCTATATATTGAGTAAATTATATGGGCTGCAGAGAATTTCAGTTGGTAATACATTCAAAACTACAATGTGGAGTAGAACTGCAGTGATTTTGGTCAATCAGTTCAGTATCGGTGATTAAAAATCTTTCTTTTTGCCAATGTGTCATTTCGTTGGTTCTAGCCAAGATATCTTTTCATAGCTCAATGTGATATAACATAGGATTTTAAGAAATGGAGAGACATTTGTTGTAGTTATTCTTGTACCTGACATTTCTTATACAGTGGTGTGAGTACTATTTATAGTGTTTGAAAATATCTATTTTGAAATGTTAGGTTTGTGTTGTGTACAGCTAAGAATTTTTTTAATAACTCCATGTCATTGCCAGTAATGTATTTCATTGATGTATCAAAGTCTGACTGTTCAAAACAGATACTTGTTCATCAACTTTTTATTATACTATTTATGACAGAAATCTGCATATTTGCAAACAGTATTATTGGTCTGGTTAATTAAAGTAATCAGGATTTTTTTTTGCTGCGTACTTACTATTTTATTTCAATTTTTGTTCAAACAAACAAACAAAGCTCTGGCAAAAAGATCCGAGTGAGCGCTGATAGAAAGCTGGAATGGGAGGGATCGAGGAAGAGAATGGGCTGGGCCTGGATGTGGTATGGGCCTAGTGCTTCTTATAGTGCTTTGAGTGACATTATGGATTTCACAATAACTGAAGTGTCCAAAAAGGGGTACAATACTAGCTGCAGGCAGCATGGCTACTATAAAATTCTTTCTCCAACAGCTATTCCTTCAGTTTTATCTTAAATCTTTTTCAGTCTAGCTTTTTATGGTGCTCTGGTATTCCATTGTAAATTATGACAGAGTACAATAAGGGTGATTTCATGTTCTCCTCTCTTTGGAGATGACCAGCTTGGCGCGTTTCATGGCTATGTATAAGCTTATTACATTTATTGCTTTTATGGTTTCTTGCCAAGATACACATTTTAAATAAACAATGAGTACTGTACGGAGTCAGAATCCGTAATTTTTTAAATTATTCCTCTATGATTGTGTTTTTGGTTTTCTAAAGTAAATTGTTCTTATTGCCCTTTTTTGTTTGCGAAAAACTTCCATGACTCTGCCCTTGTTAATATTTTCATTTCCCCATAATTCAATGCCATATTGCAAGTGTGAGTTAAAATGTGCATGATAGATCTTAATAGCTTCTTTTTTACTAAGACACTGTGTTATTTGTTTTATTGCAAACGACCCCTGGTTCAGTTTCCTGATTAAGCTTTTAAAGTTATCATCCCAATTTAGATTATTTTTTATTTGTATTCCTAAAAAGTTTGTTGAATCTTCTATTTCCACTTTTGTGCCCTTTGCCTGTAACATTAGACTTTCATTTTCAGGAAAGATCATGCAGGTTGTTTTTGTTAGTTTAGCACAAGGTTGAGAGAGGTAAAGTATTCGTGGATATTATTTATGATCCTGTTTGCCTTTTCCATTACATCCTCAAATTTTCTTTCAGAAATTACAATATTAGTATCATCCACATAAACTAATGCTTCACCTCCCTCTTTCTCCACTATCTATTTTATTGCATTTGTACAAGTAATGAAGAGATATGGTCCCAAAACTAAACCCTGGGGTACTGCATATTTTGTTTCTACGGATTCTGACTTTACATTTCTTAACTCATCCAGCTCTCTATACTGTGTTTGAACACATTGTTTCCTCTCACTTTAATATGATTTTAGCACCTCATGCATTTTGCCTCTTGTCCCATGTAAGATTTACCTACCTCAGCAAGAGCACAGCATCTGCAACCTTTCACTATATGCCTCTGATTAAGGAGCCAGTTTTGGGTGCCATACTGTGTGTAAATCATACCTCAAAAAAATTAGAAAGGAACGTATTTTATAAAGTTTATTTTTCAGCTGTACAACTTTTCTGAAATGCTAATCAATCTGAGTTTTGAAGAAAAAGAAGGAAAATACAAGTTGGTAACTTTCAAAGTTATTTTTTACAAGGAAAACAAAAGTGTTAATTTAAAGTCATGACTGCTGCAACACATTAACAAAATTGAATCATTTAAATAGAAAACTCTTTGTACAAGGAGACTATTACAAGATAAATAATTTAAGAATTAACAGAAATGAATAACAAGTATGGTGACTATCACTCATGACAAGCTCGCTCATCTTTTAGATAATTATCTACAAACAACAAAACTAGCACTTCTGATTTCTTAAAACTGTTCAACACAAATAGGTTTGAATGTAAGCTTGACAGACAAATTTGCCATCTCATCTTTCTGTTTAGAGCTGGTTAAATTGGTAAACATTCAGTGGGAAAAAAAAATACCACTATTCATGTTGTTTTATACTGTGCTCACTTCACTTCTAAGATTTTTATAATAATTCAACCTATGTGAAGAGGTTGTAGTTCAATATCCAAATTCCTAGATAAGGCTTCTCTCTGCAGTTGTTCTATCTCAGCAGTTAGAAGGTTATCATGTTCAAAGACTGTGAGATGTGTTAGTTTGGGGCAGCGATACATAAAAGTACGAACTGTTTCAATTGAAAGGCGACAACCATAACAAAAATTTGCACTCTTCAGCTCATTAAAAGTAAGTTGTAGTATCACTTTGCTTAGTGCTTTGTCAGATTCAAGAGACATTGAGGCATTCCAGACATTTAGCCCAGTCAATTCTGTGGCATATCCTAAAAATAATCTAAGGATGTATTCAATATCCCAGGACTTGCCCGAGACATAGAGGCATTTCAAGTTTTGGAACATAGGCTCCGGCTGTGACATTGAGCGTACCAAGCTACTCTGAAGAGGTTCAGTGCCCAAACCTTTAATATGTACATTCTTCACGTTAGGACAATTTTGACCAATTGTTATCACCTCTTTAGAAGTAATAGTGTTCATGGAGCATAAGAATAAACTTGAAAGATGAATTCCTTTCACAGCAAACATATTTGCAACCTCAATATTGAATGTAAAATGCTGAAGCTCGAGTATTGATGGTTTAATATCACTGTTAGCTAAAGATCTAGCCACATCTTCACTCATAGCATCAGGACCAGAAAACCTTTCCTGATGTGGCAAAGAAAGGCTAAGATGTTTTAAATGTGGACAAAGTCGTGACGTAGCCTCGATGTGACTTGCATCAGGATGATTATCACTAACATAAGTTAATGCAAGTTCCCCAACATTGTCCATTCCTGTTGCAATGACAGAACCCAAGTCACCATACCTTACCATCTCTAAATTTGGTAAACCTCGTAACAATGATCTAAAACCATCATGTGTCATCATCCTACCACCACAATTGGATCGAATGGCCTTGTTTGTAGTAATAATTTTTAATCTTTTACATTTGACTAGATGATTTAAACCCACATCAGAAACAAAGAATTTCAATTTCATTGCATTGAAGTTTTCACTTTCTATTGAATTTCTAACATTTTCAACTTTAGATACTATGTTTATATCTTCTAGCAATGGGCAGTTATTGCTGACTACTTCAATAATCTCATCAGTGGCAACATGATAAAGACTCAAGACAACTAGGCGTGTCAATGAGGGGATTTTCAGTATCCAGAAATCATCAAGATCCTGCTTTATTTCCCAAGATTGATGGGCAATAGAGAACTTTCTCATAAGAGGATGCATATAAACAGCTAACTTAATTCTAACATCCATACGGGCATCGTGGAATCTTTGCTCTTCACAAAGTTCATCGACAACCATTCCAGGAAGGCTAGAAAGTAGGTAATGTTGAAGCTTAGCAGCCTCGTTTGCACTTTCAAGTCTGTCATATGTTCCATAGTTGCACTGAATTCTATCACATGCTTCTCGTATTGAATGACCAATGTGAGACAGTGCAAGAGCGTAGAGTGTCTTCGGTTGAATATATGGAGCCATGAGAAAAACTTCTGAAACAACAACAAAATTCAAATCAAAACACTTAATGATATGTATCTGGAAAGTTTTGTTTAGATCAGACTAAAAGAAGTGAATTTCATAGGACTAAATATAATTGATGTTTAATTTCGTTTCGCTTATGTTGAAGCACTTGATACAGTTCATCCAATGTAATTCTCAACATAACCTTTCAATCAATCTATATCTTACCCGCTGATTTACGCTACACGCTACATCTGGCTTAAACTGTTATATCTTCCTTATTACTATAGCCAACTTCTTACGCAAATCTCATCAAAGACTTTGGAAAAGGTTTAGATGTCTTCTGACACCTGAGGAGGCAACTAGCATTTTTCGGTGTTCTCCGTGTCGTTTGTTTTCTTCCCTTTCCCCCCTCCCCGCTTTCCTTCCCCCTTCTCTCTTCCCACCTCAGTGCACCTCAGTGCCTTAATGCCTCTCAAGCCTCTCAAGCCTCATCATCCAAAGATGTGACAAATCTTGTCCCTGGTTGAAAGTTTAAATTTAAATTGATGAAAGAAAAAGAAAGAAAAATTGAAAATTAAGAAAAAGATAAAAAGGATAAATCCAAGGGTGGTCTTAAAATTTCTAGAGAATATATTTACATTTTTTTTTAATACAATTTTTTTTTAGCGGAAACAACTCACATTTATTAACAGATATAAACAGGTGTTAGAAAACAACAGCTTCTACATGGAGTCCAGCCACTAATATTAGTGGCTGGACTCCATTCTTTTAACAGTTTTAATTTAAAAAATTAAAAAAAACAAAACAAAAAAAAACAGACAAAGACATTTGATAAATTAATGGCTATGTACTCAAGGTGCAACCCTTATATATGGAGCACATTGTGCTTTGCCCAGAGCTACTAGATATTACTTGCTCTCTTTCTTAGCCCTTATACACATATTCCTTCACTTCTATTCAGTTCCTTGTATGCCTTTATCACTGATTCAATTTTTACAAAAGCATCCACAAAATCTTCCTCAAGAATGCCAAACCGAGTGTACTGGTGCATGTAGGCCTTGTGAGTGAACATTTTCCAAGCCTTTTCCACAACAGTGTTGACAGGTAAGTACAATTGACTGTTATTTGTGAGAAGAAAAGCAAATTTATCTTGATCATTGAATCTTCGATTTTGATGGCAATGGAGGAAAGCACCTTCTTCTGGCACCCAACAAGGGTTCATACATTTTTCTTGGAAGTCTTTACTAGGCGTGCATTGTGCAGGATTGAAACCAGTGCCTCTTGTCATTAGGATATTAGCAACACTAGAAGAAAATTGATAAAGAGAATGCACTGATTGAGCAGTTGAAGGTGGCCTTAGTTCCCAATCTATTATTACTGAACCAGGGTTCAAGGCATTTATTCTGAGCATTTGCCTCATGTGCTTTGACAAAATATTCCACTGGTATCCTCCTTCAAACTTTTTCACCTCCCTCGGTATGTGGGGAGAAGACTTGACACTGAAGTATTTAAATGAAGGATGAGGTGCAATATGAGATATGATGTCAGTGATGCTCAAATTAGTGGAGAATGAGGTGGGCTGGAGTGGCTGAAAGCTACCAGCCATCTTAAGACCAATTATAGAGTTAAGGTCACCAATATTGACTGACTTAAAATTCAGTAAATTTACTAGCATATTATGTAAATGATCATTTTGCAATAATAATGTGGCGTCAGAAACATTCCATAGTTTGGCCAATGTCAGTAATGTGTTATATGATTGAGTCACTACTTCTCCTTCTTCAAAAGGTAACACAAGTGCATTGAAAAATACTTTCTTTGAGAATTCATCATGTATATTTTCCATAATGAAACTACCTACACCAGAGCCAGTTCCACCAGCAGAACTCATAATACTTAAAATACCAGCTAATCGATCCGCCTTTTCATTCTGAATACGAAGTGCTTCAGTAACATTTTCAAGGAGTTCTGGTCCTTTTTTCTGATAACCAAGAGCCCAATTATTGCCAGCACCTCCACTTTGAAGGGCACATGTTTTTATATTGTATCCCCAATAACAATCTGACGATTGCTTTTGCAGCAAATCTTGCACAACCTTGTTCTCCGTATCTACAAGAACTGATCTTGCAACAAGTTTGTTCAAGGTACTGTCCTGTTCAAACCACTGCGTGACTGTTTTTTCAATGTAGCTTTCATTGTCATTGGAAGAAACCGCTGGCTTAGTGATGAAAATGTCTCTGGCTAAAGTAGAAAACAATTCATGGCCGACCTGGTTCCCACATTGTCCAAATTGTATTGTTGTCAAAGCCATGGTTAGCCTGGAAAAGGTTAAGCACAAAACCAACAACAGGTATGTGAAAAATTTGCTTAGTTATTCCAGAAGTTTATCAAGAAAGTTTTTCAATGGGGACTAACCTATATGAAGGAGGATTGGTCACCCACAGATACTTCTTAAAGTCATGGTTAACACTAGCCGGTAAGAAGAATAATTGTCAATTAGTGTTTGACCGGTTAACGTGTCAATAATAAAAAAGAAAATAATGGAAGAGTAGAGCATTTGTCAATGAAAAAGTGCCGGGGAAAACAAACAAAAACATTGTAGTAAAGTGAAGACAACATTTCGCGTCGAAAAGTTGGTGTGTTATATAAATGGCATCGATAATTAACCAAAGAAATTTTAAACATTGAACAGCAAGTAAACTTCCCTGACGAATTCTTTAAATTAAGTGGAAATACATTGCGCCTTGTAAAATTATCTGTAACGCAGTAAGACTTAGAGAATGGGGAGTTCGTAGTGGGTGTGTTGCCGTTCTGTACTGTATCTCTGACCCATGATGCCTCAGTGAATGTTTTTGGAATGGCTGGTGGTGTCGTGTGCTCGTGATATTTCCCTCCTACCTTGAATTAATTCTTCTATTAAATGTGCGAATCTCGAAAAGCGTTTTTTCTATAATAAACTAAACACCCTGAAGAAAAATCAAGCTGCTTATCTAGTGTCTGAGTGAGTATTCGAGGCGGAATTTTAAAAACTTTATCGACGTTTTGACCTGTCATCTGGTTTGTTTATCGAGATGTTGAATCTGCTTTGTATGCCACAATTTTAGCTGAAGTTGTGGAACTACTGGACTTATTTAGCACTTGCCTAAGTCTCTTTTTTCTCGTAACTGTTTGTGTGGAAATTATGTGCTTGTATGTGTCGAAAGTTTGTCGGCTCGGTTTTACTCGAGCGTTTCTTTAGGTTAAGACCTGCCTGCACCTATTTTTAAATCTTGCTTAATTGCTCAGTGTAATTCTGAAATATGGGGTTTTCCGTTAAATTTAAGAATAGTCTATTTAACCCTTTGTAATAATGACACCATCCCAAGAGGTATGTTGATAGGAGTGAAAAGATTTCTTGTTATATTTCATAGACTTGTAGATACACAGTGTCGAAACCTATTGTGACAGTGCCATTAATCCTAAAATATGCTGTCATTTTATTATCTTGATTTTATTATTTTTGAGCTTTTTTCATTCATGATGTTGTTAATGTGTAGCTATATTAATTGCCACGCAGCTTGTATTTGACAGCTCTTTTGCAATGTTTGGTTATCTATTTTTCAAAATGTGACCATCCTCCCAGATAAACAGACTCTGTTGTATTGTTTCTACCCCTCATCATATTTCTGCTTAATCAGATCCAGGGCCTGAACACATAGAGGTCCCATGATGGTTTTGAGCTGTGACGTTTTCCTACAAACCGTGTCCACAGTGTGGTTATGTGGAGTGGAACTAAATTGATTAAACTACTCCTTTTTTTCCGGGTCTGCTGATGATTGATAAATCTAGCCAGCATAGCCTGCACAGCACGCCCTTTACCGACTGGGTTCTATGAGTTCTGTAAGGAGCAAGGGTATTTAGGACTGCTGCATGAAATAGGCCCTGAGCTGGGATTGTGTCCAACACAGTGTTGCCAGAAAAGTAGGCAATAAGGCGCCCAAACACAGTGTAGTAAATCTGCGCCTGCCTACTAGGCAACATGCACCGGGTGTTTCTTTGAATGCGTAACAGTATTGCGGGATTGCATACTCACCAGAGCTGCAGGGGCCATAGCGCCTTACGGGCGAATTGAATAGGCAAACCCGCAACACTGTTACGCATTCAAAGAAACACCCGGTACGCACCTGTGCCAAGGTGCTGCCTAGTGGGCAGGCGCAGATGCAGCCCGCTTTACTCCACTGTGTTTGGGCTACGCATTGCCTACTTTGCTGGCAGCGGCGCATAGGAGGGAGGGAGGCGTTCAGCCCCTTCAACCCCGTGTCCAGTCCGGTGCGGGGCGTAAGTGCGCCAGCAGCCCCGCATCGCGCCGCACCGCGAGGCCGTCGTGCCGTCGCGTTAATAGGACGTCATTAGGAGGCGATGAGGACCAGACGGCGCCGGCGGCCAGGATAGCAGGATGTTGGCGGGGACGGCCAGCTTGTGGCGGACCGGGCCGCCAGGGCAGGGCCTCGCCGGGCCGGGGCCGAGCCGGGGCGCGTGCCAAAGCGGCCAGCTAGAGGCGCCGTCCTGTCCCGTCGGCCCGGGTGTGCCGGGCCGTGACCCCCCGCCGCCCCGCGCCCGCCCCGCGCCCGCCCCGGGCCGGGCCGCTAGTCGTGAATGGCACGCCGCGGGTGGGTCCGGTCCTGCTCCGCCCGGCCCGGCCCGGCCCGGCCGTGTGCGTACGCGGTTAGCGTGGGTCCGCGGTGCTCTTCCCTCCCACGGCACGGGCAGGCAGGGCGCTCGGGCACGCCGACATTGAGCACGGCCCCGTCGGCCTCGCACCGCGGACCGGACCAAACCGACCTGCCGCCGCCTGATTCCGAAGATCGGTCCCGTCTCTGTCCTTGTCCCACTCATAGAGCAGCTCCATGCCCTAGAGGGCGCAACTTCGTGAGTGCGACAAGGACAGAGGCGTCGGGGCGATGTCCTGAATCGGTCTGCGCAGCGCTCATGCGACGGACTTCGGCGTCGGTCGCCCCGCCCCGTGTCGCCCTGCTGTAGTAGTGGAACGTGACGCGACGTGACGTAACGCGTCAACGACGCTGCCCCGTCTGTCACGTTCGTTCTCGGAGGAGGAGGCGTGGAACAATGACGCGACGCGACGCCGGCCGGCAGTAACGCGGCGTCGGCCGGCCGGAACGTAACGCCCGCCCCGCCGCCGCAGCTGCAGAGCCGCCGCGCCGCGCCGCGCCGCCCCGCGCAGTTGTGCGGCGCAGAGCTCTGCTTGTAGGGGGCGTCCACCACCGTCGTCGTTGTGATCGTGCTCGTCGAAGCAGTGTCCCCATCCCCCCATCCCATCCCATCCGCGGCGTGGACTCTTCTCTTTCCGTGCCCTTGAAGGTGTGTGATAACCAACCTCCCGGTTGTGTGTGTATGAATGAGTGAGTGCGATTTCCGTTCCTGGTCGCCCGTGTGCTTGAGTGTTTGTACCGCTTGCGGCACTTTGATCGCTCCGCTGCCGGCCCCGCGCCATTCTGCTCCCGTTTCCCCGCCGCGCCGCCCCTCCGCGCCCAAGAACGGTATCGGGGGAGATCGTTAATTGATCGTGCTTGTAATCAATGGACCTCTCTGGCGAGCGGATTGGCCGCCCGGTCGGCCACGCCAGCAGCAGCGGCAGCGGCAGCAGCAGCGGGGCTCGCGGCGTCGTGACCTGGTGGAGGCCAGCTGACGCGCGGGCCGGGGCCGGGGCCAGGGCGGGGCTAGGGCCGCGGCGGCGCCCTGTACAACTACTCATTCATCATCGGCCTGGCCGTGATCAAGACTTCCAGCTCCACTTCACTCCGTGTCCAGGAGGACCGTGTCGACTTCTGCTGCGCGACAATAACGTTACACGTGCTGTAATCCGTCGGACATGGCGGGGCGGGGCGGAGGCGGGCGCGGCGGTCCCGGTTGGACCTGCCCCGCCCCGCCCCGCCCGCCCCACCCCACCCCGGCGCGGCGCGGCGGCGACATCGACATGGGCGCATGGGGAGCAGCGCAGCGGCCGCGGCCGGCACTGCTTGCACTCTGCACCACAGCCGTCTGATTCAGGAGATCGCTCCCGCACCTCCCCGTCCTTGTCGCACGCATGGCGGCGCCCTGTGTCGGGGATGGCAGTGCCCCGCGAGTGCGACAAGGACAGAGGCCTGCACGCGAGCAGACGGCTATAGGCTGCGGTGCAGCGTGACGTCACCGCGCATGTTGCGTTTATTGCCATTGTGCCGCGTGCGGCGCTGGCTGTCCGGGCCGGGCCGGGGCGTACCGCGCGAGGAGCCTCTGCGGCAGGGCCGGGCAGGGCCGCGGCGCGGACCAGAGCCGTGTGGGCGACGCCGCCGCCCCGCCCTCCGCGCCCCGCCTGTACTCACACAGCAGAGAGGGAGAGGATTGTGCGTGTGTGTCGTTTGTCGCCGTGTGTTGTGTGTTTGTGGGAGTGGGCGCGGGTGTCAGGACGCGAGGGGCTTTCGCTGCTCGGTTTCACGACCTTTGCGATGAGTTTCCGTCTTCCTCCTCTTCTTCTTCCTCGCATCGTCGCCCCTCCTGAGTGCCAGCACGTGCGCGCTAGCGCGCGCGTGTGTGTGTGTGTGCCGTCACCCCCCGCCCTTGCCCTCGCCTCCTCTGTTAATTTCTTGTTCGTGCCGATGCGGCCGGGTGATAATCAAGTGTTTTGGTGTGCCCTGCAGGGCCCACAGACGGAGGGGGGCGATGGGACGCAGAGAGCGGCGGCGCGGCGCCTACAGCTTCGGGACCACGCCCTAGGGCAAGGCCGCGAGGGCAAGGCCTAGGGTAAGTAGCTCATCCCTGTACCGTAGCGTAGAGCAGCGCCATAAGGCTTCCCATAAGGCCCCCATCTCTCTCCCTCCGCCTCTCCTTTCTCTCAGGGTCGAGAGCAGGCCCCGGCGGGGCGGAGCGGTGGTTGGGGGAAGACCGCCACCCCCTCCCCCTCCTCCTCCTCCCCCTCGCGCATCTGTGCTCTGCATCTTTTTTAGCGGCTCGTCGTCGTCGCCGCCGCCGGCATTTTGGTCCGGTTCAGTACAGTACTCGACCGGGGAGGGGGAGGGAGCGTAGAGCCTGTCAAGTCCGGGCCAGGCGAGGAAAGGGGAGGGGGTGTCCTCGACGCTCGCTGCCGTCACAGTCCTTGTCTGCAGGACTCTTGGTGGGCCTGGCCTTTCAGCGCCTTGAGCGTGTCCGTTTCCCTTATGCAGAGTTGGAGTTAGGCCGCCAGGAATTATCCCGCCCTCCTAGCCTCCCCCGCCCCGCCCCGCGCCGCCCCGCCCCGCCCCGCCCCGCGCCGCGCTCTCATTGCGCGAGATTTCGTCATGATATATACCTCCTCCTGCTGCGGCCGGGCCGGGCCGGGCGCTGCCAGCCTAGCTCTGCTATGCTGGCTGCTCGGGTGTAACAAGCAGCAGGCTCGGGCCCAGCAGGCCTGCAGGCCGCCCTGCTGCCTCCTGCTCTGCCCTGCGGGGAAAGCTGACCTCCTATGGCGGGCCCTGCGGGTGCGCGGGGCGGGGCGGGGCGCGGCGGGGCGGCCTCGCGCTGAGCTATGCCGTCCTGCGCCAAGTCCACCGCCGCACCGCGGAACGAACCGAGAGACGAGGACATGTGGCTGGGCCTGGAACCTGGAGGCCGCGCCGGCCGCGCCTTGCCGCCTGGAGCCTGGAGCCTGGACCTCCATCTCGTGGATCGCATTCTAACTCCCCCGCCCCGCCCCGCCCCGCCCCTCCAAGGCGTGCCTCAACACAACATGTGGTCTGCGAGGCCTGTTTATGTTGGCCCTGTATATATCTGTGACTGCGCACAGGGCGCGCATGTGGCCATACGCGCGTGTGTGTGTGTGTGTGTGAGCGTGCGTGCTTGTCAGTCCATAGGCCCGGCCGACTGACTCACTCTGCTCTCTGCTGCCACTGCCGCTGACCACTGTATCACGTGACGTGCGGGCGCGGTGGTGGTGCGGGTGGAGGAGAGCTGTGTCGCTAGGAAAGTAGGCAATGAGCAGTCCAAACACAGCGGAGCTGCGTCTGCGGCGCCTGCCGAGTAGGCAACACCCACGCACCTATGCTGCGGTGTTGCCTAGTAGGCAGGTGCGAATGCAGCCCGCCGAGGGAGGGCCCCCCTAACTCAGTCCAGAAGTAAAGTGCACAGCCGAGTGCCTAGATTGCCAGATGACGTGTGTAGTTTTTAGTCCAGTGTGTTCGGCCCGGCCGTGCTGATGGTCTTGTTTCTCTTCTCCTGCTGCAGATGGACGGCGTGCGCGCGCTGGACGTGCTGCCGCTGCTCCAGGAGCGCCTGGCGGTGCTGCCCGGCGGCCGCGACCTCCGCGGCGGGCCCGTCATCTGCTTCCCGGCGTCCGCCAAGCGGGAGCGCGCCAAGCCCGAGGACTACCGGCGCCTGCTCCAGTACCTGCTGCAGATACCCGGGTGAGTAGAGTGAGTCTACAGGCGGGCCGGGCCGGGCCGGGCCGGGCCGGGCGTGCTGTAGACGAGGATGCACACCAACATCTTGCGTGCCCGTCGGGTATCTCTATCCCTCCCCCCCGGAAATAACTCGCGTGAGACTTCCCTTTTTACGCTCGTTCAAATATCGTATCCACAGAAGTTTCGGAGTCGCAATTTTGACAAGAGCAGGGCGTGTAGTGTCCCTGTAGACACTTCTCAGAGCAGACGACGCGGCGGGGCGGGGCGGGGCGGGGCATAGCCCCCCCCCCCCCGCCCCCCCACATAGGCTGGTCCTGGGCACGTGCTCCCTCACCCACCAGGAAGTAGCGCCGCAGTGTGGATGATGCTCGGGGGGGGGGGGGGGGGACGTGACCACCGCGGTTCATTTTAGAAGCACCTGATGTGCCGAGCTGGGGCGGGGCGGGGCGGGGCGGGGTGGGGCGGGGCGGGGTGGCCTGGCGGGCGCGGCAGGCGCGGGGCTGCCTGCACCTGTGCCGTATGTATGGCGGGCGGGACGCGCGGCGCGGCGGGCAGGAGCAGGGCGCGACCGTGGTGGTGGCGCGCGGCGCGGCGCGCCCATGAGAGCCGAGCCCCGTCCCTCTCCCACTCATGGGAGTGCGCAAGGCGCCCATGGCAGGTCCGGACCTGGCCCGGCCCGGCCCAGCACTGCCGGTTATGCAATGGCTCATCTCATCAACCCGACTGCCCCGCCCCGCCCCGCCCCGCGCCGTGCCTGGGTCCTGGGTTATTCTGCCGCATGTTCTGTTCCCCTTGCCGGCACCGGCTCAACTCGCTGGCCTGGCCGCGGGGCGCCCGTGGTCTTCGCGCAGACCCAAGCTTTTTTGTTTTTTGCTTTTTTTTTCACAACGGGATGGTGGTCTACCCCCCCCCTCACACCTCTCCGTTCCGCGATTGCCACAATTTAGTTCGAGCAGAGGAGACCGCGACGCAAAACGGTTTTCAATGTGACGGGAACGCCTTGCCTGGAACACCTCACTTCGCGGCGGTGGCGGCCTCGTGATGGGCCGGGCGGGTGGGGCGGGGCGTTCCTAATTAACCGTCGTGATGCTTGACGGTGCACGGCGGGGCGGGGCGGGGCGGGGGCGCGGGTGTTCCACCAAGGGCCAGGGCGTCACGTCACGTCCGCCCTGGTGACTCTGGTCCTCATGTCGGCCGTGCCGTGGCACGCCCTCGTCAGCTCGCGAGCTGCTTGGCTACGTAAAAATTGTTAAAAAGATAAATATTTAAAGGCATATAGACCTAAGAATGAATTTCTTTAGACAACGGCTGCGAGGTGCGGGTGGAGCCCGAGGCTCTGCGCCAGAGCTCGCCGCGCCCGGCCGGCCGGGCCCCCGGGGGTGAGGGGAGGTCGGCCACCCGCATGCAGTAGTGCCTGGCGGGCCTGACCCCGCCCGCCCCGCCCCGCCCCGCCTTGCCCCGCCCCGCCCCGCCCTGCCCCGCCCAGAGCAGCGCGCCCGTAGCCCCGTCCTTGTCGCACTCATGGCGATGCCCAAAGAGGACAGAGCTACGGTAGTGATCCTCTGAATCAGTCGACATCATAGTCAGTGGCTCTCCCAGCTCCCTCTCGCGCTGGGCGTGCGAGTCGCGCGGTGCCGCAGTGCGCAGTACCCGCGGCGAGGGAGCAGGAGGGGGAGGGTGTGGGGATGGCGTGGGCGGGGATAGGGGTGCCCCTGCTTCCAATGCCTCAGAGGGAACCCCCGAACCGACCCGACCGTAGCAGCAGTGCTGGCGCGTCGCCGTCGCCGGCGCGGAGCCATAGGAGGGCGTCGCACCGGCGCACCGGGCGAGGGGGGCGAGGCAGGGCGGGGCGGGGTGCGGCGGGGCAGAAGGGGCTGAACCGCTACACCATGCGCCGCCCCGCCCCGCCCCGCCCCGCCCACGCGCGGGACAGCAGCGGCGCGGCACCCGCAGTATCTGACTTGGATAACGAAAGTGTATGTATGCGTGCCGCGGTGCCGCTCCGAGGGCCGCGCGTGCGTGCGTGGGCGTGCGTGTGCAAACGGCGAGCAAAGCAAGTCAGTAGGACACGCTGCCCCGCCCCACCCCGCCCCGCCCCGCCTCACCCGGCCGTGCCCCGCCACACCCTGCTGTCCCCACGCTACGCGACGTGCTTTCCTGCGGGCGAGCAGCCGCAAACGCTGCAAACTCCATACGCACTCTACTCGGCCGGGGCGAGCGTCGCCCGGCAGCACCCCGAGGAGCGAACATGGCGCCCAGAGCTTTATGTCCATACACGCGTGTGGCAAAGTCCTGCACCAAAGCGCACGCGGCCGGCGTGTCCCGTTTGTGAGGAGCTGCACGGGCCGGGGGCGGGGGCCGTGCCGTCGCTATGGCTACTGGCGGGGCGCCAGCGAGAGGAGGAGGCTGTCTCGCCCTGCGGCCCCCGCCCCGCGGCCCCCGCACCGCACTGCCGGTGGCGCCCCGACCCGGCGGCGCCCAGCCAGACCGGCAGAAGAAGAAGAAAAAGGGGGGAAAGGAGGGGGTGGGGGTTGTCTTGGGCAAAATTGTGTAGAGCACTTCCCTGACGGGGCGGGGGCGGGGCGGGGATGTCTGTGGGTGTAGAGCGCGGGGCCTTCCCCGCCCCGCCCGGCACGGCCCGCCACGCCGCGGGGCCGCGCACCGCGAGAACCCCTTCCTCCCCACCTTTCCCTCTCGTGCCGTTTGGGCTTTCCCTCCTGGTTACGCCCCTGCGGCGAGCGCACTCCGCCCGCCTGCACATGTGGCCGCGTCACCGTGACGGCGGCGGGGCGGGGGGGGGGGTATATCAGGCACGGCTAACGAACTAAGAGGGAGCGCAGCGCGCGAGAAAAGCATAAATTTCCTCCTTTTTGCTCGTGTTATTTTGTTGTCGCGCCTCTGTGGTGTTATCATCATATCGGGCCGCGTTCTCGGGCCGCGCGTGAACGGGCAGTGAACGGGGTCGGGCGGGCGAGGTTAGCGGGGCGGGCGGAACCTCGGGGGCGGAACTTTTCGATTGCTTTTGCTTTTCGCTCACGAGAAGAACTGATACTGTACGCCGTCGCCGTGTCGCACCTCCAGGGGGAAGAGGGAAGTGGCCGGCCCGGGCGGGGCGGGGCGGGGCGGGGCGTGCGCGTGCGCGGGGCGGAGCATGACGTGATAGCGGCCTATGGCCTCCGCGCGCCGCACCCGCGCTCCATCATGCTGTCTCTAATCTCGCCTAGCCGTCGTGCGGAGATTTAGCGTTGTTTATGACACGCACCGCCCGCTACGGATGATGCCGGAAAAAAGGAAGAAAAACGCGACACAATTGAATTGTTCTTAGCCGCGCCGCCGCGTCCTCCAGAAGCGGTCGGTCGGTGGTCAGGAGGCGGGAGCGGCGGGAGCGGGCTATGGCGGTGGCGGCCAATCATGTCACCGTAAATAAGGAAGACGCACGTCAAAACTGCGTAAAGCTGGGGTTAAGGGGCGTCTATCTTTGCATGCGATGCGCTAAGGTTTGCGTTTGGAATACACCGACCGTCATAAAGAGTTGACAGGGGTTTATTCTTTTATTCATTTATTCATTTGAAAAACGTTAAGTTGGCTAACTTGGAATCCCGCCTCTGACGTCGCACGTTAGCTTCCTGTCTATCTCTAACGATTTTGACAAGGCTGGGTTAAAGTCGTTACATCGGTTTGGTAAAAGTAGCAGGATAGGTACGGAAATGTGCTCGGATTATCAGGAAACGAAATGAAGTTCTGTAGCAAAATACGTTAGTCCGTATGCACCGTTTCTGCTATAATTCAAGATGAAGTAACTGAAATTAGGTAATTTTGCAGGGGCTCTTATGGATTCTTGTGAGGTTTCTCGCATCGTAAGGCCACAACTATCGGAGTCCCCCATAAAAGAGCCCTTGTGAAACTACCCGATTTCAGTTGAAAACGTCTCGTTAACGCTACTTTGAAACTTATTTTGCTAATTGGACTTCATTTGGGGATCGTTTCTCGGTGAGTATATTCGGGACGATTTCGCGCTTAAAAGTTATAAATGTGTGTGGTTGGTTGGGATTGGGTATGGGGAGGGTCGGGAGTCGGCTGCTTGTTCTCTCGCTCACGGTTTGGGAACCTTAGGGTTTTGAACGTGTCTGCGTGTGTTTTGTGTTGCAGCAGTGAGTCGCGGGAGCATGGGTTCACGGCGGTGCTGGACATGCGCGGTCAGGGGGCGACCTGGGCGGCCATCAAGCCAATCCTCAAGGTGCTGCAGGAGCACTTCGCCTCGCAGGTGCACACGGCCTGCATCATCAAGCCCGATAACTTCTGGCAGAAGCAGCGAACCTCCCTGGGCAGTCAGAAGTATAAATTCGAGGTGAGCTCTCCTAAGTCAGCACGTTTGGTTCTCTGCATTGTTAAAGCTGTCGAATTTCCCATTGACCAATTTCCATTTTACAGACAAATATGATGAGTGTAGAGGCATTACCAAAGATAATAGATACAACACAACTAACATCTGACTTAGATGGCACATTACATTATGACCATGCTCAGTGGATAGATATGAGACTGGTAAGCATTCCGAGCAAGTGTGTAACCTGTATTATGCTCATACTGAAAAAGCAATTTAATTTTTTTTTTCTTTCAGGCTTTGGAGGATTTTGTGTGGCAAGCAGCAGATTTATTAGATCGCCTGGATGACCTACAAGAAGATTTAAGCCGCAATGATTTTGCTGATGATGTTAATGGTGCTAAGCATGGGATTGATGTTCATAATGATATGAAGAAAAAGATCATGAAGGCTCCAGTTGAAGAGATAGATCTATTAGGTCAAAGATTGTTGCAAAGGTTAGTTGAAAAGTTAATGAAGACAAAAGTGTTTTTTCAGTTTCTTTCTTATAAATCTTCTTATATTTTTTTTTTAATGTTTTAGGCTATCTGGTGATTCAAACAGTGGCTATGACTCTGGTTATTCTGGAAGAGATAGTGAAGCCAGTTCAGGAGTCTCTAACCCTGATTTACAAGCATCTGTACCTCAGATACTTCAACATTTAGAAGCCATACACACTCAACAACAACAACTTCTACAGTTATGGCACCATAAAAAGCTAAAACTTGATCAATGTTTCCAATTACGTTTATTTGAACAGGATTGTGATAAGGTATGATGATGGGTTTTTCTTGCATTCTAATTTCATAATCCTCATATCATGTTGCTATATATTAAATTTATAATTATTTTAATATGATTCAAATAGATGCTAGACTGGATATGCCGCAACCGAGATGTGTTTCTGATGAACTATGTGGAAATTGGTCGAACTTATAAAATAGCTAAGAAACTCCAGGAGGAGCACAGTCATTTTACTATGAGCTCAATGGTATAGTCTCAAGGCTTGAGGCCAGAAATTTGTCACCTAATTTTAAACCCTGTATAACAATATATATATATATATATATATTTTTTATTTTTTTTTTGCCTTTTTCCAGAATGTGTATGTTAATATAAATCACATTTTGACAGTAGCAACTAGACTAATAGAAAGCAATCATTATGCATCACAGCATGTACGTGCTGTTGCTGCACGGTTAGATCGTACTTGGAAAGAATTTGCTGCTGGTCTTGATGAAAGGGCTTCTGTCCTGGGTCTTTCTGTACTATTTCATCACAAAGCAGAGCAGGTTTGTGATCATCTATCATTTTATGAATTTGCTTTATTCATCAGTGCTATCATGTATAAGAACTTTATTCACTCTTTTTATTTCCAGTATGTGGAGAATGTTCCTAACTGGAGCCAAGCTTGTGAAAATATTAGTATTCCCTCTGAAATAATGATTCTTGAGACTGCCATTCACCAACACCAAAATCTTTATGAATCAATGTGTCAAGCTTATACAGAGGTACGTTTTTAGCTGTTAAATTATGAAAGGTGAATATCACCTATTTTCAGTTATTGCGTTTGATTCTTTAAAGGCATGCCTTTGTGCAAATTGCTGCCATGTTCCCTCTTGTAACATGATATGTGTAATGTGTAGAGCTTTGGACAGACAAAGGCCAGTATCAGAATTACTCTTTGCACTATAGAGCCAGAGGTTATAATATAGTTAAATGATATGATGAAAGAATATGGGAACAAAACAAACTTGAAGTGCATTTTTTAAAAATTGCCAGCTTTATGATATAAGCCCCAATGATTGGTACACTTTTATCCACATATATTTACACTAAGTGTCAAGGCCTGAAAGGGAATGTCTGTTTTCCTCTCATGAAAAGGTTTTATTTTTTATTCTATGTCATACCTCTTCTAGTTGAACTTGCAGTTTTGTTTTTAATTCATAGAAATTGTTATAGGTTTTAGGTGGGATGAAGTATATTTTGAATTTGTCTGGAGTGACTTATTTTTTTTCAATGTTCATCCTCCAAATGTACTTCTGATAATATTCTATGATGTATTTCAGACTAAATTAACACTTTTATTTGAACTTCTGTTTAATGTTGCGGTTAGGCTGGCTTGTTGGTCCAGAATCGGATTTTTGCACAGGCAAGCAGCACCTTTTTCCTTGAATGTTGCATCAAACCTACTTTCTTGTAGCATGAAAATTTTTGTCATTTTTAATTTTTTTAATTTTTCCTTCTTTTTTTTTTTACTTTGACAATTTAGCATCTTGGGCACAGTACATATTTCTGTGATGCTCACAGCCCTGCATGTTAAACAATTATTATTTGTTTTTGATTTTTTTCCCACATTTATAGAGCACATAATTTCCCAGTATCAATAGTAAATCACCATAACAGCAAACAATACTGTCCATCTTGTGATTGTTCCTACGTTTCCTTGCTTCTAAGTTTTGTTATAATCTCAACTCTGTGTATTATGTTTCTACATGAAATGTTTTCCTTCTCATAATGGCACAATGATCTTCAGCAGCACTCCTACCTCTACAATTTTTTTTGTTAAATGTTGTTGACTTTTTGGTCATAGATACATTCATGTTATTTATTGTGGTTTACTTAAGTAGAAAGATGGAGACCGAGAGTTAAAGATATTTTTCCTTTTGTTAAGCAACAGAAAGAAAAATTATATGTATTTTGTTATGACTCAGCATGTGCTCAGATGTTAAGATTGTATTCTAGCTAGTTTAGTGTCATCACAGGTTTATTGGTTGGCTTGTCATAGACATTTAATGCTAATGTTTACTGAATTGAGTCAAAAATGGAAAAGAAACCAGTTTTGGAAGCTCTTCAAATTCCTAAATGTTGTGTCTCACAGGTATATGATTCATATCAATCCCTTCTCAATGGACTTGATCTTTTAGTTCAAGTATGTCACAATTTCCCATCCCCTGCTGCCCGCAACGAGACCATCAAAGGGACAGCCGTCACAGAAGTTGCCGCAAGCATCAGTATCGATACTGTTGATGGACAAAATGTATGTCTTTTCTTGCATACCCATGCCAGTGAATAATGTGGTGCTGGTTTAAACAATTTTAAATGCTAGAATTTTGGTGATGGCATTTCTCAGAGCTCTTTCATCAATTTTGGTAATAAGGACTTAGCATGTGGAAACAAAACTTTCTTTCACACCTGTCCTCATTTCACAGTGTTACTGGAACTAGTGAACTTATAAACCAGCGCTGTTTCATCTCTGGATATTTTGTTGTGTATGATACACCACACCATCCACTCAATCCCGGCTCATCTCATGGCACAGGCTTCTTTCTTTTCTATCTTTCTCTTTCAGGAAACAGAACATATTGAAAATCTCATTTCGTCTCAAGGCATTGGTGCATTCTTTGTCCTGCATTTTCAGTGTAAACATCTTGTACTAACAGGTATGGTGTTGGTTTTTGTCTTGAACAGGTCCACAGCACAAGCAAAAAGTTGTTGTATCAGCTGGATCGTCTTGTAAAGATCTGTAATCAACCAGGAATGGACCCTCCTCGGAAACATGTAGGCTACTTTGCATTTTTAACTCTTAACTATAACTGCTGACAGTGCATTTGAAAAATATCTGCATTTGAAAAATATTGCTTTCTTCATAATTTTATTTTAAATTTTCCTTATTAAGTATGTTTTGCAGTTTTTGGCAATTTTTAGAAGTAAATGGCAAAATTTGTGCTATGTTTTCAAGCAACCTAACTTATTAAATATTTACACTTCAAATGCCGGTTGTTCTGGCAGTTTTCTTTTCCTTTTTTTTGTTTTGTTTTGTTTTGTTTTGTTCTGTTTTAGTTTTGGCTTTTTACTGTTGCCTTATTTAAATTTATGTTATTTTGTCAATTCATAAGAAAACAAGAAGAAAATCATCGGGACAAGGGCCTGTAAGTCCTATTTTGCAATTTGATTTTGTGTTCATTTATGTTGCTTTTAAGTTTTTTGTTTTTATTTTTATATGTATTGAGCTATTGTAGTCCAGTAGATTATTTCTTCTTTGTTTACAGTCACAGCACCAAAATAGATATAGGTTGTGTACACCTTAGAAGTAGTGAAATATTATTACCAAAGTTGTTAGTCGTTCCAAATTTTTTTTTATCCCTACAAAGAAATCTGATAACTCATCATTGACTTGCAACACTCTGTATGCACATTATCAAATTGCACTTTTATAGCCATGTAGATCTCAGTTTCTATCTATCCAAATATGCCTTTTGACTCATAGCAATTTCATTCCCACTTCCAGTTAAATTTTATAGCCAAAATTTAAAAAAAGTATAGGAACTTTAGTTTGTGAGTAGTTGAAAAAAAATTTAGCATGCAGGTGTTGGATGTTTTTGGGTTGGTGTCAGTTTGTATCTGCTACTTTGCATGTTGGCTAACCAAATCAAAGAGAATTATTTGATTAAAAAAAAAAAAAACTCAGCCTTACCTCTTGTTTAATAACCTTGCACAATTTAGCAAGGTTTGGGTTCTGCACGTACCTGCTGAATTGTATTCAGATACACTTCTTTCTCCTTTCTATCTGAAGTTTTCTAAATTTGTTTTTGAATCAATTTTTTTCATCTAGTAACTGTGTGTACCAAAGTTTTATTCTGTATGTGTCTGCCCATTTAGCAGGGAAGCACTGGTGATGGCCAACACTTTGAGCAAGCCGCCAGTCGGCCGGCCAATCCTGCAGCTGATTACTCCGAGGGTGCCAGTCATGTCCTGGACGTGATTCATAGAATTCTCAATCACCACCGCACACTGGAGCAGAAGTGGCACGTCAAGAAAATCAAACTACACCAAAGACTCGCTCTTAGGCTCTTCCAAGAGGATGTGAAACAGGTACGCTATTGACGCCGCGCCAAACTGGATCCCAACTGTACCCCGTGCGTGATCACCAACCCACCCCGGACCGGACCCCTTTTTCACCCCAGACTTTTCCAGGTCCTCGACTGGCTGGCAAATCACGGAGAGGTGTTCCTGAGGAAGAACATCGGCATCGGGCGCAACCTGCAGAAGGCGCGCGTGTACCAGAAGAGCCACGAGCACTTCCAGAACGTCGCCCAGGTGAGTGTGGAGCCGGGGAGGGTGGCTGCGCGCCGGGGAGGGGTGCGGGGGCGTGGGCGGGGCTATTGGCAGGACGGAGACGGATCTAGCAGGGAGGCTGGCGGGGTGGAATCGCACAGACATGATTTGGATGCACTCCGAGTGCCTCCTTGAGCCCGCCCGCCCCGCCCCACCGCTCCGCACCCTTCGTGGTGCCTGTGTGGCCCGTAATCCGCTTTTTCGGGGGGAAAGGTAGGGAGGGAGGGTGTGTGTGTGGGTGAGTGGGGCCCCGCCCCGCCCCGCCCGGCCCGGGGAGGAGCGCCTAAGTCGGGACAGGGCCGTGCAGGTCGGCGGCTCGTTACCTCACGGCCAGCGACGGTAAATTCCTCTCAATGACGACACGACGACCGCTACTAACGGAGACGGCGCGTTCCTTCCCAGAAGAGCGCCCGTCCTTCTGCTGTCCTGCCCCGCCGCGTGCGCACGTACTTACGTGCGTACGTGCGCTGGTGTCTGTGCGAACAAACAGGTGTCTACAGCCCTGCTCACACTCAGAGGCACACGCGGGTCTAAAGTGCCGCCCCCCCGTTTTTCCCCCGCAAACCCGCAACTCTTGCCCCCGTATTACGTCACGTCACCCCCGGTTTCTGCCTAGCCTAGTTGTCGGACTGTGCCGTGCCGGGTGTCTCGTCGGTCTCGTCGGGTTCACGCATCATCCATGATTCATTGCTTTGCGGCGCCCGGCCCGGCTCTGCCCGGCTCGCGCCCAGGCCGCACCCTCTGCGGGCACGAGAGCCTGATGATGATCGTCGTGGACACCCTTTACACGGAGGGATGGGGAGGCTTATTGTCCGCAAGACAAGCTTATCGGGGCGGGGCGGGGCGGGGCAGGGGTGAACGAGCTCCGGCCCGGGCGTGTGGCGGGCGGCTGTCTCTCGCTCTCTCTCAGTGCTCTCTCGCTCGCTCGCACGCCCCTGCTGTGCCCCAAGACGGAGACGGCAACATAAACACGCCTTTGGTGGGGGCGGGGGAGGGTGCTGGAGGGAGGGCCCGGCCGGGCCGGGTGCTGCTCGCCAGGGCCAGGTCGCAGCTGCACCGGCACGGTGCGGCGCGCGGGCGGCGGCACAGCACACCGGATCGGATTGGGACAACTCGTCTCTCGAGAAGAGAAGCAACCAGTTTACTTTGCCCGAAATATTCCTGGAAAAAGTTTTCTCATCCGATACGAGGTGGCGGCCGGAGGAGGGTGAGGGGGTGGGGGTGGGGGGGTCTTCTTGTTCTCGCGGGGGGTCACCTGCCTCGCCTCTGGACCTCCCGCGGCCGTCCTGGAGGAGTCGTTCTGGTTCTGGCCCTCCCGGGCGGCTTAGGGCTGCTCCAGGCTCCAGCAGACGGATGGGCGGGGCGGGCTGGGGTTGAAGGTGGGACCGGGTGGGACGAGGAGGGGCGGGGTTGGAGGGAGAGCTGCCGCCGGGGCCGGGGCGTGCAGACGAGACGTGCCGGCCCTGCTCCAGTAGTGCTCCAGCCAGCTCCAGCCCGCTCCAGCCCGCTCCAGCCCCGGCCTGCTCTGTCCTCCGGGTAGGGGCTCAGCGCAGACTGTCCGCCCGCTCCTTTTGCCGGCCGGGGCTCTTCTCCAGCACGGCCCGCCGCACGCCGCCACGCCACGCCCGGCCCGGGCCGACGCTCTCGGCCTGGCTCCTCCAGCTCCAGCCATCGCGCTCCAGCCGGCTTGGGCAGCACGCCGCCGTCCCGTCGTGGCGGCGCGGCACGGCCAGGTGAGGCTCGCGGGGGCGGGGGCGGGCGGGGAGGGAAGCTACCTGCCGGGCCCGGCTCACCCCCCCCCCCTTCTCCCGCCCGCCGCCGTGGGGCTGAGGCAGGGCAGGGCAGGGCAGGGGCACGCGGGACACAACAGAGAGGAGGAGCCCCGGCAGCGGCAGAGCCCCAGCCCGGCCGGCAGAGCCAGACAGTGAGAGCCGTCCCGTGCCGGCGTGCAGGCGGGTGCAGACAGGGCAGGGTGCAGCCGCTCCGATAACGCGCCGACCGGGTGTCCGTGCACCACTGCCGTGTCCGTGCGCGCGCGCGCGCGCGTGTGTGTGTTCGTGTGATTGTGCGTGCGGGAGGGACGTTTTTATCCTCGTTTCGATGGTGCCCCGTGGTTCCTTATCGTCCCGGGCGTGAGGTGTGCGTGCAGCGTGGCGTATAGCGCTCCCGAGGCCCCCGCCCCGCGGCCCGGCCCGGCCCGGCCCGGTCGGATTGACAATGGACGGATAACCTCAGCACGTGTGCGTCTCGTATCAGGTTTGTACAACGGTGCGCCCCGCCCCGCCCCGCCCCGCCCCGCCCCGCCGCGCGGCCGGCAAACACCTGTCGGTGTCAGAGGGAGAAAGGTATCACCGCCCTTAGGAACTGGAGGAACGCTTCTCCACGCGCTGTGTGTGACAGTCATGTCCTTTGTCCTTACGCGCTCGGCCAGCCGCGCGTTTCAGGCGGTGAGCAGGGCGAGAGAAAAAGTACGCGATTGTCGTGACGATGCTTTCAATTTATATAGTGTGACTCGCCTTGTCCGCTCTTGACTTCCCGTTGTCCGCCAAACCGTTTTTTTTCCCTCGGGGATTCAGCAGTACTGCTATTCGCGCATAGTGTCAAAGAGGGATACCGAAAATCGAAAATTACCCGCACAGTCCTTGTTGGTACCTTGTTATACTCTGACGTGACTGCCAATATATTTTTTATTTTTTTTGTCGTCACCCTATTTCTCACGGCTGTTTTTCGCAGAGTATGACAGTTGCCACAATAGAATGTCCCGCTCGGCTCCGTGTTGCGGGCTCGGTTCGGCCCCGGTGCGCTCCCGTTCTTCATTGGAGGGGAAAATTTGGTTTGAGTAAAAGCCGAAGGGAAGGCGGTTTGATTGCTGCTGCCGGTTATTAAGGACGGTGGACGGCGCGCGGAATTACAGGAGTATAGAGGGGGCGGGGGGCATGGCGAGCTTTCTATATCGGCATCCCCGTCGGCGATAGGGGGCGTGCGTGTCACGGCCGTGTTGTTCTCGTTGTGCGTACAGTACGGCGGCGGCCCGCGAGTGCAGCGTGCCGTGGCCGGGCCGGGCCGGGCCGCGCCGGGGTGCGCATTACAGTACTCGGCGGGGGTATGTCTGCCAGCTACACAGTGTTGCCAGAAAAGTAGGCAATAAGTCGCCGAAACACGGTGGGGAGTAATAAGCGGGCTTGATCTGCGCCTGCCTACGAGGCAACATGTACGCACCTGTGCTGTAGGGTGCTGCCTAGTAGGCAGGCGCAGATGCAGCCCGCTCTACTCCTCTGTGTCTGGGTGACTTATTGCCTACCTTCAACACTGGCCCAGCAAAAGTAGGCAGAGCACCGCACGCACATCTGTATGCTGCTGACGGTATCGCCACCTGCCTTCAATACTAGGCAACCCCCCTCTCCACGCGCGTGCAGACGTTGCCTAGTAGGCAGGCGGCGATACCAACAGCAGCACACACAGGTGTGCGCGGGCGTGTTCTTCTTTTTGTGTTTGTGTTTTTGCCTCACTTTGCCTACAACCCCGACTCGCGGCGCAGTGGCTGCCTGTTCCTGTTCGGCCCGGCCCGGCATGTCTATGTCGACGTGCGCCACCGGAATCTTTGGAATTATTCATCGCGTCTCAAAGAGCTGCAGCCGGCGCGGCGGTGCCCTGCCCGGGGCCTAAGGAGCAGCAGGGGCTTTGGAGCGTGGCGGGGCCGGGCGGCGGGGCGTAGTGCAGCGCAGGCAGCGCTGAGGCGCTCCCCTTCCCCCCTCCCTCCCGCGCTGCTGTTTAGGGAGCAGAGAGGGCCCTTAGGATGAAAAAGGAGTAAAAACAATGAGGCGAGACAGGGCGGGGCAGAGCATAGCTTAGGGTGGGGTGGGGCGGGGCGGGGCGGTGGCGGAGAGGGTCAGAGGAGTCAAGTGCAATGACACCCTTCCTGCTGCTCGCCGTGCAGCACCTGGGCCTGCTGGGCTGGCGGACGCTACGCTACGCTCGGCCAGGACAACCGTAACACGTAACTGTAAGGAGCCATTGCCGGGGTCCAGGAGGCCGGGCCGGGCCAGGCCAGGAGTGGGTCGCGCTCGTCGAGGAAGTGGCGCCGCGGGACGCGGGGGGGGGGGGGGGGCGCTGGCGTGACACGGCCCCGGGAGAGAAGAAGGACTCTAGACATGACGGTCTAGATGTGGTAGGTCAGGAGGGAACTGTGACACCGCGCCGCGCACCGCCGCACCGCGCGACCGCAGGCCGGCCCTGAGCCGCTGTCAGGCTGGGCACCGCGGGAGGGGGGAGGGGGGGGGGGGACCCACCGGGACCCGCGGGGATAAGGTCATCAGAATCTCGGTCAGATGTGCTGCCCTGCCCTGCCCGTGGGATTGAGATTGGATTACGCGACCACGACGCTGCCCGCCCGCCCGCGCGGCATTTAAAACCCACCGGTTACAGCTTCGACAGCTATCTCATTTCTGTTCTGAAAACTCGCCGTGCCGCGGCCCGACGGCCCTGGTAGAGCCAGAGTGCTAAAAGTGGCCGCGCCAAGAAGAAGACGTTGGCGGTCAAGATGCGTCGACTTTATGCCAAGTTGTGAATGCGGCGCGCTGTGCGCCGCCCTGCCCCGCCCCGCGGGGTCGCGGGTCGGTAAGGTCACACCTTGAGAGGAGGTCACACGCACGCGTCTTGGAGGGTTTTTCGGGTCGCCGCGGCCCTCTCCCTCCGCGCCTCTGCACCGGCACAGCACCGCACTGCGCCGTTTTCTAGCGGGTTATTTCGTCTGTCTGCGAGCAGCTGTGTGTAGTAGTTGTTATAGTCGCCCAACACGCGACCTGGCCGGCCGGTGCAGCGCGCCGCGGCACGCGTCGTGCGGCCCGGGCCATACACTTGTTCTCAGTGAGATTTCGCCGAGATTTGGGACGGGTCCCTTTTTCTTTTTGTGAATAGCGGCGTGGCGCGAGGCGGGGCGGGGCGGAGCGGGGCGGGGCGTCGTCGGGCAGGTCGACCTATCTGCCTGCTGGAGTCCGCTCCGCTGCTGCTGGCAGCGAGGAGTAGAGGTCCAGACCAGAGCCCGCGCGGGTCTTTGGCCGCGGGCGGGGGGCGTACCGGGGCGGGGCGGGCTGAAGTGACAATGCCCAGTCCCGATGACTGTCAGAGATTGGGGCCTTCGCCTTCCCGCGCGCCCTCTCGCTCGCGCCCGCCCGCCCATGCCGTGGACCGCCCTGCGCCCGCCCCGCGCCACGCCACCGCCTCTGTTCTGCCGGAGATAATGCAGTTTTCCTTGCTCAGAATGGCGTAGGAGTGGTGCGGCGCGGTGCGGCGCGGCGTCGCTTCGGGACTACGCGCGTAATCTCCCCTGATGCAGGCGGGCGGGCGCCGGGCGCCGTGCCAGCCCCGACGCCTCCGACCCGACGCTTTCTTACTATTGTATTGTTGTGTTACCTCGATGTCGTCGCCGCCGCCGCGGCGCCTGCTGCCGCACCGGGCCGGGCCCCCAACGCCCGCCGCAACTCTGCGGCGAAATTTATTCCCTCTGCGTAACGCTGTGGGTGGGGGGCGCACCTAGGTGCACCGGAGAGGAAATAATTATTACAGTATCGTCAACTTGTCCCTGGCGTTGACACATCCGCGGAAGTAGGAGGGAGGAGGCGGGGGCGAGGCGGGGCGGGGCGGGGCGCGCCCCTGCTCCTGCTCCTCATGGCGCACTGGAGCAGACAGGGGAACGCCCCGTGCATGCGGATGGGGTGCGGCGGAGCGGGGCGGGGCGGTCGGGGGAGCACCACGGCGCGGCCGCGGCGGGCTCGGTCGACTGGGGTGGTGTGTTGGTGGCAGGGCTGGGCGCGGCGGGCGCTGCTGTGGTGTGGTGGTGGCTTGCTCGGAGATGCGATGGCCTGCTCTCTCACATACCATCGGCCAGTAATTTTTACGACGTGTGTGCCGGCGCTGCCCCCACCCCGCCCCTCGCGCTCCCTGCTAGTCTGTTTACCCTCTCCAAGGGCCCCGCCCCGCCAACGGCCCCGCCGCGCGTCCTTCTACTGCCATACATGAAGAGGCGCCCGCCTCACCTCGCCCCGCCCCGCCCCGCCGCTCTGCTTGCTACGGCTATGCCGTGCTGCAATAACGTTGGCGAGTGATCCCGGCCCAGCAGGCTCAGAAACAAGTGAAAGGAACATATGCCGTCCCCTCCCGTCCTCATCCTCCTGCAAGCGGTCTGGTCTGGTGGCGGCCGTCAAACCTTTTTCCTGGGTGAACAGCTATTTTCTTTTTGTGGTGGGCCACGCTACCAGGATGAGGCCACGGTGCTTTCTGCTTAGAGGCCTTCCTTCCATTCCGGGCGGGCGTTCTCTGCTGTCAGTGCTCATTGTAAGGCCCGGGTCACGGGTATCGGCAGCACTAGTCGGTCCAAAAGGGGAGGGACAGTCTGCCTAGTAGGCAACCTGTACGCACCTGTGCCAGGGTGCTGCCTAGTAGGTAGGCGCAGATGCAGCCTGATTTACTCCACTGTGGGCGCCTTATTACCTACTCTTCTGGCACCACTGCCTCTGCGCCCCGGGCGGGTAGGCAACCCGGCGGCGTGCCTGCGTGCGGTACAGTCTACCTCTGAGGGGCGCGGTCCCGCTGCGCTCCCTGGTACTGCTCCGTGCTCCGTGGCCGCACGCGATAGTGGCGACGGTGTTGGCTGTCGTGTCGTAGCTTTTGTTCTCTCGCCTGGGCCAGCGGCGCGGCGCGGCGCGAGTCCTGTTCGTCCCTGTTGCGCGTGGTGGGTCGCTACCCCCCCCCCCCCCTCAGTGTGTACGGGTCGCGCCGCCGTGGAGTTCGTACGGGACAGCGAAGGCAGGACAGCTCCGCGCCGTGTTGCTGAGGAGAGATGTTCGTACGGCCGGTTCACTCGGACTTTGCAAGCAGGCGGCTGCTCTCGCGACACGACTCGGTGCGCCATATGGAGGAGGCTGTATGTCCAGTCCGGCCCCCCCCCCCCCCCACACACACACACACACCTTTTCCTCCGACATGAGCGTCTCAGTGCACGGGCGGGGCGGGGCGGCCGAGTCCCATGGCGAGCGTCTCAGAGCGAGCGAGCGTGGTGGCGCGGAACGCGTTGCAGCAGTGTCACGTCGATCCTCACGCACGCTCAGGCTCGCGGGCGCGCGCTCACGCTCACGCTCACGCCCACGCCCTCTCGGCCCGGCCCCGGTTATTCCGTGCACCGTCGTAATAAAGTCGTGGAAATGGTCCCAGGTCCAGGACTTTACGCCGTAAATGCTTAAGGCAGGGGCAGGGCAGGGCTCGCTCCCACACACTGGCACCGGCACCAGGCGCGGTCCTCGTACGTGCGTATAGTTTCCGCGTGTAAAGCGCCCGCGTGCGGCAGGGCAGGATGGGCGGGTCCCGGCCCGGCCCGCAGCGTCATGAGGAAGGGTCAGGGAACACACGCTCTTTCTCTCTCTCTCTCACCCACTCGCTTTCCCATAATACTGTGTAGGGCCGAGATGTATAAAATTGTCAGAGTGTTTTTTTCTAGGAAGGCCGCGTGTGCGTCTGTGTGTTTTCTGTTGGTTCGGCCCCTTCCCTTCGCTTGCGTGGTGGTGGTGGTGGTGCTGATGCCGCTGCTGCTCACTGCGGCTGGTAAATGGCCCGGCACCCGTTGCACTGTGAAAAATATCTTTGTAGGCTTACGAGAAACTTTGTAAATTACGATTTACGAAACATGTCATGGAAATTTACGACGGACCTTTTGTTTTTGCTCGTGAATGAATTTTAAGCTTGCAATTTTACAACTGCACTTCGTGGAAATTTTTCCCGTAAACCTACGACTATTTTTCATAGTGTTGGGCGCAGTGCGCTAGCTCCGCCGCGTGTGTGCAGCCAGTCCAGCAGGGAGGGACGACGCGCCCCGCCGCACCACACCTCGCCCCGCCCCGCCCCGCCACGCCCCGCCACGCCACGCCACGCCACGCCACGCCTCACCTCGCCACGCTACATAAGTCGCTCATGCTCCCTTACCCGCCTCGATTCTCGGGGAAATAGAAGCTCGGGCGGGGCGGGGCGGTGCAGTGGTTCTAGCTGTTCGGGTCGGAGTCTGTGACAGACGTGCGCTTCCGGCCCGGCCCGGCCGCGGTGCGTTTTTGCCCCCTTATTTCCCAGTTGCAGCAACCAAACTGTAATTTTTTTTCCTTCAGCGGGAGAATAGGTGGTGTGTCGGGTACTTGCATGCAACGCGGCACCTTTCTACTGCAGGAAGAAGCGCCACTCTATCATCATAATCCCGGCCCGGGCCCGGCCGGGGAGGGGTCCCGCCGTAGGGTGCCCCGCCACGCCCCGCCACGCCCCGCCACGCCCCGCCACGCCCCGCGCCTCGGAGGAAATAGATTGGTTTGGAGGCCCCGCCGCCGCCGTCGTTTCTCGCGCTTCCGATCAGCTATAGCGATACTATCGCTAATCGAAACACGCACCGCTCGGCCGCGGCGAGGCGAGGCGCCCCTCTCAGCCTCCAGCCTTTAGTAGGCTCCGCAGCTTCCCCCGCGCTCCCTCCAGCTGGTGCTTCCAGCCCCACCCCCCCTCCCTCCTAGCCCATTTTCTTTGAAATTTGCCGGGCCGCTGCTGCTGTTTGGTTGGTTGGACAGGGCTTTTATGCCCTGCCGCTGCGCACTGCGGGCCCGCCTGGACTGGCCTGGCCTGGCGCGTTTTGCCCTCCTGGAAGGCTCCGCGGCGGCGGCGGCGGCGGCGTGCTCGCAGTCGTACTGCAACAACTGGAGGGGGGGGGGGTAAGGTAAGGCACGACTGTGGCCTCCTGGAAAGGGAAATAGCGAGGCAGGTGCGGGGCGGGGCGGGGCGGGGCGGGGCGGGGCGGGGCCTGACTGACCGGCCATAGAAATCGAGTGAGTGAAACGATACGCGCGAGGAAACACGTGTTGACGACCGCAGCCCGGCCCGGCCCGGCGCAGACTGATCGATCCCGCCTTGAAGGGGCGATGGCAATCCCCCTCCTGGGCCCTCTGGCCTCACGTTCTCATGGCTCGGGCGGGCGGTCATTGATGGTCGTGGTCAGATCACAAGGATTGCGAGGATCGCGCTGGGCTGGCTGGTTCAACTTTCGCCGTATGGGCAGGCAGGTCGGGTCGGGACTGGACAGAGAGGGGCAGGTAGGCCGGGGATGCGGGCGGGGCGTGGCGGAGTGGGGCGGGGCGACGCCGCGGATGACGGCGTCGGCGGCGCGGCGTGTCATGCCCGACGCGCTAATTGTTATATCGGAAACGCGCCCCGCCCCGCCCTGTCCAGCCCATCACCGAGCACACGCGTGTGCACAGGTGTGTTGTTGTGTAAGGCCCGTCGACCCCTGGTCTGGTTGTGCCCCCAGGGTGGGGCGGGGCGTGGCGGCACTGGGCGTGGGAGTGTCTCGGTGCCGTGGAGCGGATCAGAAAGCCTGGGGCTCAGGAGGAGGACGGTACGGGACGGACGAAAGTGCCTCACCCGGCCTCACCACGCCTGAGCCTGAGCCTCACCCCTCCCTCTGTCCAGCCCTCTTTGAACCTGCTAACCGCCTCAATACCTGCGCCCACCGGCACCGGCCACCACCGCACCCCACACCTCGCCGAGGACTTCCCTCCTGCTGTTTCCTGCTCGCCCTCCTGATGATGGGGCGGGGCGGGGCGGGGCGGGGCGGGGTGGGACATGACCTGGCCTCCTGGAGTCGGCGTCAGCGCCGCGCCCCCGGCCCCGCCCGGCCCGCCGGACTATTTGTTCTTCTCGCAGTGTCGGTTGCACGCTTGGTTGCGCGCGGAGCAGCAAAAAGCTTTACAACGAGCAGCAGCGAGGAGTGGTGGCGGGGCGGGGCGGGGCTGCGGAGCACGCCTAGTCGATTATTGCCCCGCTGCGCCGGCTCTTCCGTCGTCTCTTCTCTCTTCTCTTCCCGCGGGGCGGGGCGGGGCGGGGCGGACGCAGCCGTCAGAGGCAGACAGACTGACGGACGCCAAGAAAATCGGGACGGTTCACATCGTCCATCTTGAGTGCACACACGGCGTGTAACACTGCGGAAACTGGACGCGTCGCCGTGTTCCCGCCCCACCTTACTCTACTGCCCCGCCCGCCCCGCCCCGCCTCACCCCGCCATTCCCAATCTTGCGGTCGTGCGCACCGCGAGGCCCGCGGTCAGCGCTCGCTGCCTCCCCGTCCCTCCTGACCGCGCGTCGTGCCCAGTCGAGAAGGTAAAGTGCGGCTTTTTCCTTGCGTGCGCGCGCGCCCACACGCACGCACGCACGCACGCACGCGGGCGCTCATGTACTGTATTTGTCTCCCAAGTCACGCTGGCCGGCTTAGCTGTACTCACCCTGCCGTGCAACGCGGTGCTCGGGGGCGTACTAGGTGGGGTACATCCAAGCACGCGTGCAGGGGGGCTGCCTAGTAGGCAGGAGCGTAGGTCGGTGCATCTGCCCCATAGGCAGGCGTCGTAGCAGCCCGCTGCGCGCAGGGTGTGCGCAGGGCGGTTTTGACCCAACTTTTCTGGCAGCACTGTTCACTGTTCCTGCCCGGCGGCCGACAGGTCGCGTCGCGCCGGGCGGGACGGGGCGGGGACGGGGCCGGGTACGGGGCGCCACCCGCCGCTGTGGTCGCCGCTGCCCCCGGCCCGGCCCGGCCCGGCCCGGCCCCGCGCCCCAGCCCCGCCCCCGCCCCGCCCCCGCCCCGACAACGGACCGCTACGCTGCTACTAAAATCCCCTTTCACCCAGACGCCGCGCCGGCCCGCTCCGCCCTCTCCTCCCCGGGGCGGGGCAGGGCGAGCGGGCCGCGAGCCGCCCCTCGCATGACTACTGTAACCCCGTGTCGGGCGGGGCGGGGCCGGGCCAGGCCGGGCCGGTCCGACAGGTGGCACATGGATGGCAAGGCAATGGCACATCGTAAACCCGTCCTAATTGACTCGACTTCTCCGCCACCTCGACTGATTCGCATTGCCTCTTTGCTGTTTGCAGAACACGTACACCAACGCGGAGAAGCTGCTGACGGCGGCCGAGGAGCTGGCCCGGACGGGCGAGTGCGACGTGAACGAGATCTACGCCGTGGCCCGCGAGCTGGAGAGCCACGTCACGTCGTTCGCGGCCCGCGTCGACCAGCGGCGGCGGCGCCTCGACCTGGCCGCCAAGTTCTACTCGCACCGCGACGAGGTGAGTGCTAGAGACTGTGAGACTGCTTTACATTGCCTGATGTAGAGCACAGTGCCTCGCGGTACCTTAATGTGGAGCACAACCACCCTGCCTCACATTACCAACTCATTTTTATCGAAGGAATGCAGTTTTGTACCTAATATAGAGAACCGCGTGCTCTATTTTAGGTGATGTTTGGCAGGGTGTGCTTTATGTTGAGTAATTTGAGGCAGGGCTGCTCTTCATTAGCTAATGTATTGTAGCAGGCTCATACTTAAGATGAAAGTGTGATCCGGACCGGAGAAGCAAAGTGTCATGTATTCTGATGGAATTAAAAAAAAATATCTTGTTGATTTTTGTGCTGATATTCTAATTCGGTGTGTGACAGCTGGCCACGTGGGTGGAGGAGCTTCGCCAGGAGGTGCAGAATGAGGAGGCAGTCGACTGCGTGGAGGGTGCGCAGCGAGCTCTCGAGGAGTGCCAGCGCCAGCGGGACCACTCGCTCCACGAGTGCAACGCGGCGATAGCGCACGGACAGGCCCTGCTGCAGGAGCTCAGGTCGGTGCATAGCGCAGCTGCATCTGCATCAGACTGCAAAAGGGATTCTGTGGAGCGTTTTGGTATCTCTATCCTTATCTCTCTCTCGGGGGCACCGCTGCTCGGAGCGAGAGAGGGCACCACGGAACGCTCTTCGGAATCAGTCTGCAGTCCGCGAGGGAGCATTTCTGCAGTAGTTAGAGTGAGTGTGGCTGACTTAACGTTTCTCTGCGTTTGTCTGATTGCAGGAGTGTCGGCTTGCACAATGCTGTCATGGACACCACTGGCTCGGTAGGGGCGGTGGAGACGTCTCTGGACCGCCTCAACAAGCAGCGTGAGGAGTTGGACCAGCTCTGGTCGACGCGCAAGCTCAAGCTAGACCTGTGTCTGAGGCTCAGGCTGTTTGAGAGGGACGCCTTGGAAGTGTCGTCCCAACTGGAGATCTGGGTAGAGGAGCTGCAGCACACAGAGCTGAGCCATGAGGTGCCAGCAGCAGAACAACACCTCCAGTTGCATAATGACAGTGTTACGCACATGCACAATACTGTTTTCCAAGTCATGCAACAAGGCCAGGAATTAGCTCAAGCTGTTGAATCCTCTGGCCTCACCCTGATGGCAGACAGCCAATATAGTGCTTCAACTCGCATTCAAGTTTTACTTGAGTTCCTCCATGAGCGGGAGATGGATGTTGAGGAATTGGCTGAACTGAAAAGAGTGAAATTAGAACAGTGCGTTCAGCTTTGTCAGTTTAACAACGATTCTAACCAAGTGATTAGTTGGATACGTAACGGTGAATCAATGCTAATGGCTAGCTTTAGTATACCTACAAGCCTTCAGGATGCAGAGCAGCTGAAGAAGGAGCATGAACAGTTCCAAGTAGCTATTGAAAAGACTCATACATCAGCCATTCAAGTGAAACAGAGGGCAGAACAATTGATTAGTAATAATCACTATGAACCTCAAAGCATAAGAGACATGGCTGAGGATGTGACACAACGCTGGCAACAGCTTGTGACTTGTGCAGAGGAACGGCATAAACTTGTTACTGCTTCATCCAACTTTTATAAAACAGCAGAGCAGGTAATGGTCTTTTTAACCACTGGTCTTAAAATTTATAACTGTGAAGGATATTTTATGACTTTTCATCAACAATTCTTTTGAAACTTTTCCTACAGGTATGCTCAGTTTTAGACAGTCTTGAACGTGAGTATCGGCGTGATGAAGATTGGTGCGGGATGGATAAATTGTTGGCTGAACAGTCATCAACTGGAGGACCAGGCTTCACTCTTCCTCCAGCAGTCGCTGACAGAATAGCTCAGTTGATAAACAAGCATCAGGAACAAAAGGAGGCGTTCTTGAAGGCCTGTACCCTGGCTCGCCGAACAGCTGAAACATTCTTAAAATATTCCCAACGTTCTTTACAACTTTATAGTTTCCAAGGGGAATCAACACAACGATCTGCTCATGCTAGAGTGAAAAGTATGGTTATATTCCATGATTTTTACTGATTAAAAAATAATAGAAATATGCCTTGCATGATCATAATTTTATTTCTTGTTCTATAGCTATTCTTGACAAGCTTCTGAGCCAAGAAAATAAAGTTTTAGATAATTGGACACACAGGAAAAAGCGGTTGGATCAGTGCCAACAGTATGTTCTTTTTGAGCGCTCTGCTCAGCAAGCTTTAGACTGGATTCAAGACACTGGTGAGCTGTACTTATCAACTCATACGTCTGTTGGACGTACCCGAGATGAGACTGAAAAGCTGCTCAGTGAACACAACGAATTTAAAGGAACTGCCAAGGTAAGGCAATCTCATAAAAAAAAATTTAAAACAGCTATTTGCCTTAGTACTTGTTTTTAATGGTACTCATTATTTGTTCTCTTTAGGAAACAAGAGACAGAGTTAAATTACTCATTCAACTAGCTGATAGCTTAGTAGAAAAAAGCCATGCACATGCTGGGTCTATTAAACAGTGGGTTGCGGCTGTAGACAAAACCTATAAAGACTTCAGTATTCGCATGGACAAGTACAGATCACAGCTAGAAAGTTCTTTAGGAATTCAAGATACTAAACAGGATCTGTCAATAGATCGCAATTCAGACCCTCTTCTTGAGGCCAAAGTAAAAGAGGCAGCTGCAGCCAAAGATCTTAAGGGTTTGAATGAGGAGAAAAGACGCTCTGCAAGGAGAAAAGAGTTTATTATGGCAGAGCTCTTGCAAACAGAGCGTACTTATGTGAAAGACTTAGAAATATGTGCTAGGATTTTCTTGGATGAAATGCGCAATAGTGCAGCAGTCCCTCCAACAATACGTGGTCGTGAAGATGTAATTTTTGGTAATATAGAAGAGATTTTAGCTTTTCATAGAGACATTTTCCTTCGTGAATTAGAAAAATATGAAACAATGCCTGAAGATGTAGGGCATTGTTTTGTGACATGGGCTTCCAAATTTGATATGTATGTTAAATATTGTAAAAATAAGCCTGAATCGAATAGTTTACTGGTCCAACATGGTGGGGCCTTTTTTGAGGACCTTCAGAAACGTCATAGAGTAGAACACCCAATATCTGCATACTTAATCAAACCAGTTCAAAGAATCACTAAATACCAACTACTTCTAAAGGATCTCCAATCATGTTGTCAAGAAGGTCAAGGAGAAATTAAGGTAAGCAACTTTATTTTGGGAGTATTACTTGGAAGCATTGTGGTTTGTTTATGTGTGCTTCATTTTTATTTTCTTTTTTTTAGGATGGTTTGGAGGTAATGCTCAATGTACCAAAGAAAGCTAATGATGCAATGCATCTTTCCCTATTAGAAGGCTGTGATAAAAACTTAGACAGTTTAGGGGAAGTTATCTTACAAGATACCTTCCACGTATGGGATCCAAAACAAATTATTCGTAAAGGAAGAGAACGCCATATTTTCCTCTTTGAATTGTACTTATTATTCAGTAAAGAAGTAAAGGATTCTAATGGAAAAGCAAAATATATCTACAAAAACAAATTAATGGTGAGTAAATTTATCTTTTATCCCCATTCTTGCGATACTGTATGCATGTAGGTATGTTAAAAATCTGATGTAAATTTCCATGTTATTATTTTTACAGACATCTGAACTAGGGGTTACTGAACACATTGAAGGTGATGAATGTAAACTGGCTGTGTGGACAGGCCGAGCACCTATTTCAGATTATCGAATAGTGCTCAAGGCATCTAATCTAGAAACTAAACAAATGTGGGTAAAGAAACTTAGAGAAGTTATACAAGAAACTTACTTCAGCTCAGCTTTGCCGCTTAGTCTTCCTAAGAGCCCAGCTAAAACCAAAGCTCCTAGCCATCGATCAAGCAGGTACGTAACTAACACCACTCGTTGGTGAATAACACCCCTATTCATGTTGAAAACCGTCTAACGCTCGCCCCCTCTCTCACAGGGATATGGAAGATTCGACGTCGCTTGACGAGAGTGTCGAAAACCTGGATCGCAATTCCCTGGCGTCCTTTGGCTCCGGCAACACCACGGACTCGGACAAGGTAGGACACGGAACGCCCTTTGCGGGGGAGCAGGCTGCCATATGCACCATCATCAGCTCCTCAGCGCGCCGCGTTGGTGTGGGGCGGGGCGGGACGAGGCGGGGCGCGGCTTCTGTGCTCAACAAGTAGCGGGGACTCCCCTCGCCCCCTCGCGCCGCGCCACGCCACGCCACGCCACGCCACGCCACGCCACGCCACGCCACGCCGCTCACTAAAGCTCATAGGGCCCGTCCCGTCACGTCATGTGGTAGGGCAGGGCCAGTCAGTGCCCCGTCCACTCTGATCTCCTCTTCACTTAACTCCCCCTCTCGGCCGGGGCGGGGGCAGGCGGGGGCTTCCTGGCCCCCCCTGTGAGTGCGTCAGTGCTTTGCCTTCCCGTTTCCCCCAACTTTAGCCGTTCATCCACGCTCTCGCGTAGCGCGCGGTCTTCCTCGTGTACACGTCAAAGCACAGGGGGTGGTTTTCCCTCACGTGCCGCGCCTGCGGGCTTTGGGTGGGGCTGGGTGAACAAGAGACTCTTCAATGTTGAGACTGAGGGGCAGGAGACTGATTGGAGGGATACCACCAGGCCGCTTGGGCTGGGCGGCAGTCTCATTTCTCAGGGTTGCAGTCTCATGCCCATTCTCATTCCCTTCAGTCCCAAGTTGGGATAGTCTCATGTCCTTGGGTTTCGGCCGTCTGAGCGCGAGGCGAGCGCGCTGCACGAGTTTCTCGGTGATCTACAAGAACAGGAAGGGGTGGAGGGGACGCTGCCCTCCCCGCGCAGCCCGGCCCGGCCCGGAGCAGCCCGGAGCAGCTCGCCTCGCGCCTCTGCTGCGGTTGTTGACTCTTCCTGTGTGTGCCGTTCTCGACTCAGCCGGCCCGGCCCGGCCCGGCCCGCACCGTCCACCTGAGTAGTCTGTGTGCTCCAGTCCGTAAACACTTGCCCCCTCCTTGTGTGCCCCGCCCCGCCCGGCCCCTAGCTCGGGCGCTCGGCCCCACCCCGCCCCGCCCCCAGCACAGGCGGGCGCGATCCGCTTCCGTTAACTGTGTCATGTCCACCACCGTGGGCTCAGAGGCAGGAGGGTGGCCGACGTTGTGCGGGCGGGGCGGGGCGGGGCGGGGCGGGGGTGGACCCACCCTCTCCAAGCCATGTCGGGCCACGCCACGTTTGTGCCCCGGGCCGGGCCGAACTGGGCTGCCATATCAACCTGTTGCTCTGATGCTCTGATGTTGCATGTCATCAACGCCTTGCCCGCCCGCGCTGCCCCCGCTGTCATCATGCATTCATTATATTCCCCGCCCGCCTCGGGGCTCACAAGGACTCAATGAAGCGAACGCCCGCCCCGCCCCGCCCCGCCCCGGCCTGGCGTGGCTCATCATACTTACCCTCTCTCTCTCTGAGCCCGCCGCCGTCGAGCAGGGGCCGGTTCCGGGGGAGGGTGTGAAGGGCTTTTTACCTCTCCCCTGAAGCCTTTGGTCAAGCGCGCGCTGGGGAGGCTAGTCTAGTCTGTAAGTCAGGCAGGAAGTCTCCAAGTCCCCGCTCCCGCTCCTGGGCCGGGCCGAGCCGGGCCGGGCCGGGCCGGGCTCTGAGGGGCGCAGGGCGCAGCCTGCGCGGCCGAGCCGTTTAGGGCCGCGGAGGACAGCTGTGGGTCGGTCGGGTCGGGGGAAGGTCGGCCCGCTGAAGGTCGCACTGCGCCGCGCCCGACCCGCGGCCCGCTGCTGGGTTTGGCAAGGAAGGCGGGACGAGAAGGAGCAGTGAGGGAAGAGAGCGGGAGAGAGGAGGAGCGGGAGAGAGAGAGAGGAGAGTACAGGAGGTCGTCGCTTTGTAAAAATACACACCGTGTGAAGCGTGTGTTTGTGGAACGCCATTGTGTACAGCCCGCGTTAGGGCGAGTGGCGGGCGGGGCGGGGCGGGGCGTGTTAAGAGGCGCTAGGCCGCCACGTCCTAATGGTCAGACGGCGGCACCTTGGGGAGGAAAGTCGTCGCCCCTAGACCCCCGCCCGGCCGCGGCCGGCCCACTCCCCCGCCCACCTAAGCGTGGATGCGGCCCACGGCGTCGCTTGATGAGCGATCACTCAATTGTATTGATTCTCCTCTCCGACACTTAAACTCGCAAACACTGCGGGCCAACCGGGCCGAGGAGATCGATTTTACATCGCACATGGGCTTGAAAATAGACTGGTCGGGCCAACGGTGGAGTCGGGTCGGGCGGCGGAGGGCGGTGCGGCGGCGACAAGGGGCGCTGAAGTGGAGTGGAGTGTCCGGGCCGCCCGGCCCCCGGCCCCCCCGACCCGTCGCGCCCACCCACTGCCCTCTGAGCCACGGAGCCCGCGCGACCCCGCGCCACCCGCGCCACCCGCGCCACCCGCGCCACCCGCGCCACCCGCGCCACCCGCGCCACCCGCGCCACCCGCGCCACCCCGCGCCACCCGCGCCACCCCGCCCGCAGCAGCTGGCCCGGTCCGCTGTTCCGAAAGTAAAAGGAAAAATGCGTGGACTCTGGGAGGTCGGGAGGTCGGCTCGTGTCGCCCGTGGGCTGGTGCTCGACGCCGTGCTCGACGCCGTGCTCGACGCCGTGCTCGACGCCGTGCTCGACGCCGTGCTCGACGCCGTGCTCGACGCCTTGCTCGACGCCGTGCTCGACGCCGTGCTCGACGCCGTGCTCGACGCTGTTCTCCTGGAGAGCCCCCCGCCACGCTCCAGGCGCGAATGCGACACGTGCCCGTAGGCCTACGTGTAGTCTGTGATTACCTCGGATCCCCGGCAGTGTTGTCAGAAAAGTAGGCAAGAAGTAGCCGCCCAAACACTGAGGAGCAAAGCGGGCTGGATCTGCGCCTGCCTGCCAGGCAACATGTACGCACCTGTGCTTGGGTGCTGCGCCTAGAAGGCGGGCGCAGATGCAAGGCCGCTCTCCTCCACTGTGTTTGGGCGACTTATTGCCTAATTTTCTGGCAACACTGGCGCCCCCGCGGAAGGCTGCGGGGGCGCGGCACGTGGCCTAGTCTGCCTGCACCTCGTCCCCTCGGCCCCGGACGGGGTGGGGCGGGGCGCAGCGGGACGGGCGTTCCAGCTCGCCCCTGCTCGTTGCAGCGGGGGCGGCTGCGGTGCGGTGCGGCGCGCGCCCTCGGCCGTAGGCTGACGACGGGGGACATACTGCGCCGAGAGGGTTAGGATAGGGATAGGCGCGGGGGAGCGGCGCGGCGCCTCACAATGGCAATGTGTGGCCCTGGCGGGCCTGGCAGTGGTCGACTCCCTCCCCCCCCCCCCGGTGGGGTCCACGCGACCCCCCCCCCCTCCCCCGCCTGCGGACCGCACGGAGGATGGGAGAGGGGCTGGCGGATTTAACACTTCGGGTAGGTGTGATAAGCGGGTGAGGGGCCGAGGGGCGTGGGTGGGGGTGGTCGGGGACCTTGCCGGACCGAGCCGCTACCCGGCGCGGCCCGGGGGTTGTCTGGGGGGTGGGGGCCGCGGGCGGGACGCGTTGGGGGTGGGGGGTGGGGGGGCTGCTCGGGCTGCCTCTGCGCCGCCCCGGCCGCCCCGCCCCGCCCCGCCCCGCCCTACGCCGCGCACAGTACGCTGGCTGGCTGGCAGGCTGGCAGCGCTAGTCAGTCGACGGCGCGACCTCCCCGGGACGACACGCGTCCGAGGCCGGGCACGCGTGCGAAGTGCGAGGCGACGCACTCGGCCTCTCGACACCCCCAGTAAGGCGCCGTGCCGGGTCGTGTCTGCCCACCTGTGCGTGCGTGCGTGTGAGGTCGTGTGAATGTGTGCGTCCGTCTAAAGGATTGTGCGGTGCCTGAGTGCATGTGGTGTGTCTGAGTTAGTTAGTTAGTTAGTGTGAGTGTGTGTGCTGCTGGTGCTGTTCACGGTGCAACCCCTGCTAGATCGAACTGGCCCGGATAGGATCGGCCGTTGGACCTGGCTGGTCCGGTGCACTTGCTCCACCCCTTCCCCTCTCTGTCTGGCTCCGACCCTTGGTGACTTGGGTCCTTGGGTCACGCTGGCGGCCTGGACCGGCCCACTCTCCTGGTTCTGCACCGCCCACGCGGCTCCGCACCCGCCTCACCCCGCGCCGCCTCACCCCGCCCCACCTCGCCCCGCCCCGCCTCACCCCGCCCCGCCCCACCGCCACTTGATGCCACGCGCGGCTACGGTTCCTGCAGTGACCTGTGACCTGTTACCCTCACCACGACCCGCGCGCTAGTTGCTCAGGCGCCAAGGCGCCCAACACTAACCCGCCCACGCCCCGCCTCGCCCCGCCACGCCCCGCCAAACCCGCGCCCTGTCAGAGGCTTTCGTCCGCCACCCGTGACCCGCGACCTTCTCTGGCCGCTAACGCCAAGTGCGTTCCGCGTAGCGCGCCGCCGCGCCCCACCCCGCCCCACCCTGCCCCACCCCGCCTGACCCCGCCGCTCGGCCGCGGACACCCCTTGCCGTCCGTCAGCCGGTCAGACCACCCTCTCCCCACCTTACCTACCTCACATCAGCTTACTCTTTGCTCTTTCCGCCGCCCGCTTATGTACCGAGGGCGCCCCGCCCCGCCCCGCCCCGCCCCGCCCCCGCGGCTTGCCCTGAGGCGGGCCCCGCGGACACAGTCCTTGGTCGGCCCTCTGGCCCCAACCGCCCCCCGACTTGCGAACCACATCCGCCCCCTCCGCCCTCCCCTCCCTTCCCCTCCCCCGCAGTGTGTCGGGGAGTGTGCCGCCGGGATTGGGAATCGATTGGGTTCTCGTTGCATTGGGTCCGCTGTGAGCCGTGAGTGCCTCGCTCTCCCGCCCCTGCTGCCCCTCTCGCCCCTACCGCCCCTCCCCGCCCCTGCTGCCCCTGCTCCCGCTCGCCCCGTGCCGTGCGCCAGCCCGCCCGGCGCAGCGGCGCGGCGGGGCGGGGCGGGACTGGACCCAGCGTGCACCGGGGCCAACTATAGTGACCAGTCACTGTACTGCATCCCCCTCCTTCCCTAAAGAGAGTGAGTGAGTGTTATAGCATGAGAGTGAGTGAGCGAGCAAGTGAAAGAGAGCGAGCGAGCAGGTGAGAGAGAGCGAGCGAGCAAGTAAAAGAGAGAGAGAGAGAGAGAGAGAGAGAGTAAGTAAAAGAGAGAGAGACAGTGAAAGAGAGAGCGAGCTAGTGAGTGAGCGAGCGAGCGAGCGAACAAGCGTGTATGTAATGGTGGGCGCGATCAGCACCACGCTGCCGGCCTGCACGCGCACGCACACACACACACGCGCGCGCGCGCACACGCACGCACGCTCACACGTACGACCCGACGCTCGGATCGATGACCGCCAAGGCCGTTCCGGGCGGGGCCGGGCGGGGCATGGCGAGCTGGTGGGCAGAGCGATGACGGGTGCTCCGCGCCGCCGTGCGTTAGCAGGTGCAGGGCGCAGGGCCCCGCAGGGCCGGGCCGGGCCGGGCTGGGCCCCGCGATGGCCGCGGCCGGGTAGGCCCGTGGGCAGCGTCAGCCGCTCCGCTCGGCCAGCGCCAGGGTCTAGGCGACGATGGCGTCAGCGCGGCCTCCGGGCGGCCCCGGCGCCGGCGGGGGCGGGGGCGGCTCCCCCGCCGCCGGCCCCAAGACGCAGGGCTCCAAGTCGCGGAGGAAGATCTCGCTGCCGTGGTTCCGGCAGAACTCGCTGACGCCCGGCAGGGCGTTCCTGACGCGCCAGCACACCATCGACACCCCCAGCGCCTTCCAGGCGCGCCTGCTCAACCGGCAGCCGTCGCACAGCCAGGTACGGTGCTGGCCGGGCCGCAGCCTCCTCCCCCGGGAGCTCGCTGCTCTGCCGCCCTGAAGGTCTCGTTGGTCTCGTTCGTCACCGCCAGCACGACACCAGTTGCTGTGGGGCGCGAGGGCGTGCGGGCGCCGAGGTGCCGTGTGGCCCGCCCCCGCCCCACCCGCCCCACGGCGTTGGGGCCGCCTCCAGTGGTCGAACCCTTCCATCTTCCATTTCCTGCAGCGCTTTATTGGGCCGCCCCGCCCCGGCGCCTGGCCTGGCCCCACCCTTGCGTCGTCGTCGTGTCACTCAGCCTGTACTGCCGCTAGCGCCCGCCGGCGTGGCGCGTCGTGGTCGTGCGCGGCGCGGTGCGCCCCGGAATGGGACGTTTGAGACAAATGAAGCACTTCTGGTCCGGGCGCCCGCCCATATTGCCTTGACGAGGGCGGCGTCGGAGCGTCGGGGGCGAGGTGTAGGGTTGGGGCGCGGCGGGCGGGGCGGGCCGGGGCGGGGCAGGGCGGGGAGCGCCGCTTTTCGAGGCGTGTCAGTCCCCCGCCCCCTCCGTGTTGTTATCGCTATCGGCCGGGACGGGCCGGGACGGGACGGAAAAGGACCTCCCGCTCGGGCGGTAATGTGCGTCCCCGCGTCCCTCCCCGCCCCGCCCGCCGCGCACCCTGTGCCGCCACGCCCCGCCACGCCCCGCACCGCGGCGCCGACGGGTCTCCCGGCGCTGGCCGGCCGGACCCAGCAGACGGCCACTTTGTCGCCCAGCGGGGCGTCGCGTGGAGCGGAGCGTTACTAGCGTTACGGGACGGGACGGGACGGGAGTGACGCCCCCCGCCAGGCGTCGCGGCGCCCACGGCCAGGACGACGGCGGGGCGCTCGGGCCGCAGGTGGGCGCCGTGCCGCCGCTGCGCGCCCCGCGTGCGCCGGTGGCGGCAGCGTCTCGGCGCCGGCCTCCGCCTGCTGCGGGCCCGGGTGGGCGCCGGCGCAGGGGCCGGGGGTCACCCTGACCCCGGCTCACGGGTAAACTTATACACGGTAAAAAAAGTTTCTTTTATTTCAAGACCCGGTCTTGGATGCCATTGGCGTTCTCTATAAGATCCAAGACTGGGTCTTGAAATACATGAATTTTTTTTTTTTTTATCGTGAACGTCAACAGTCGTTTTAATGTAACCCCCTGATTCTTTTCATAAAGGCGGTCTATATGTGTGTGTGTGTGTATTTTATATCGTGCTTTGCCTGCCGCATATGGTGCTTCCCCCACATAGCACCCCGCCCTGCAACCATCATCGTCGGAAGTTTTGTTTCCCGCCCGCCACTATGTGATATTGCATTGATTCCCTGGCGTGACCTGGTTCACTCAGAGGGGCAGGGCCGGGCAGGGCCTCTCCGAGGAGGGGGAGCGACTCTGAACTTTTGTTGCGTATTTTACTGACTCTTTTACTCGGCTTTGAACTGTCGGAAGTTTCCACATGGTGCGGTGCGGTGTACAAACATTTCTTCTCACCCGCTGACAGCTGCAGAATTGCCAGAAAAAGTAGGCAATAAGTAGGCCAAACGCAGCGGAGAACAGCGGACCGCATCTGCATGGGCTGAGGTGCGCTTGCGCATGTTGCCTAGTACCGAGCCTAGTATGTGCGCTCAGCTCGGCTGTGTCTGTGCTACGCATTGCCTACTTTTCTGGAAACACTGCTGACTCTCGGCCCTAGTGCTGCGAGCGGTGCCCCTGTCTGTCCTTTCCGCTCGCCGCGCCGGCCCGGGCCGGATGACGATTCGATTCGTCACCGCTGTACTGCTGCATGTCGAGTTGTAGCCTACCGCGCAGCCAACGGCCGACCCGACCCGGCCCGCACAGGAAACCCACAGTGTAAATGTCGCACACTTGGAGGTGTGTGTATTTCCATTCGTACACTTCTACCTACATTAAGTAGTGTATGTGTGTGTGACATTCCTAACACATCCAAACTATTGGGTTCTCGACTCAAGAACATTGCCTTAAAGGTTTTAGGACACTCACTGTGAGAAATGTTTGAAATTTCATTACGTTTTTAACATGAATCTTAATAAATTTGTCATAAAATTTAATGACCATTTTATTTTAATAACAGTGAGAGTAAATTTGTTGAAATTTAACTTAGTTTCATGACGAAATGCAATCCTCTGAAGCAAAATGTTCCTAAAACTTTAAGGACACTGGAAAATTAAGAACGTAATGGTTTTCGGGGTGCATACACGGTAAACGAAAACCTCTGATTCCGAGGCATGAAAATAGGGTAGATTTCGATTTTGGGAGCTAGAACTCGATTTCAGGCCCTAGAACTCGAATTTAGACAGCTCCCTTCAATAACGAGCAATCAGTGCCCGATTTCTAGGCGCAAAGTTCTGAATCGGGAAATGACCCCTCGAAAACGGGAAGAGGTTGGCTCGATTTTGAGAATAGCTCCCTCTGTTTTAGAAAACAGCTCCCTCTGTTTTAGAGACGCACTTTTTCGTTTTCGAGCCCACTAGTTCGGAATCGGAGCGATCTCGGAAATCGAGGTATCTGCCTCGGAATTCGAGTTTTTTGTTTACCGTGTATAATTCGCACCTTTGCTTGAGTGCAAATAGAAATTCTCACACCTACAAGTACGTAGTATGCATGCAACGTTGGCGCACTTGGATTCCCGGTGCGCCCGGGCCGCGCCTGCCTCACCTGCTGCGTGCCGCTGCCGCGCCGCGTCGCCGTGATCATTACTTTTATCTTTTGGGGCCTGACTGCGCGCTTCCGTCTGGCACAGCGATAGCGAGCCGGGCCGGGCCGGGCCGGGCCGGGCCGGGCCCCGTCGATACGGCACTGATCTCCCTGGGAGAGCTGACACACACGGGCACGGGCCAGCACTCGCAGAGTAGGCACAGTGTAGTGTAGTACACTGAAACCCATGCAAGTCTGTGAGTGTCGCACACTTGTTGGTGTGTGGATTTTCATTTGCGCACACTTGTCTCCCCCCTCGAAGCGGGAGACCACCCTTAACTTTGGTCTACAAATGTCATGATTTTTTTTTCTGAATTTTTGCAATTTTGGCTTTCCTGAATTTTTCAGAATTTTGTAAAAGATTTTTTTTCCGAATGTTTTGGAATTTTTCAGAATTTTCCTGAATATTTCTGAGTTAGAAGGTGTACAAAAGTTTCAGATTTGTTCCCCCCCTTGCCCTCCCTCCACGTGTGTAAAATTTCTGTGATAAATTGACACTTTTACTTGTTTAAGTGTGTGAATCGCCGCACACTTGCTTTCCAGGAAAATTTACACGTTTGGGTGGCCAAATGTACGAATGAATCCTCGCACACCTACCCACAAGTGTGCGAAATTCTCACACTTGTGTTTTCAGTCAATCCACACACCAAAGAGTGTGGGACATTCACACACAGGGGTGTCCAATGATTTTTTTCCCCCTTGCTCACAATCAAGAGGCTTGCACGCTGCACTTAGGGTCGTCGGTGATGCGGTCGCAGAAAATGAAATCTGACTCACGTTTGAGATGTGTGTGGTCTCGTTCTCTCTGAGAAGCGGCGCTATCGCCCGGGTCGTGCGCGCGCGCGCGTGCGCCCCGCGCGTGTGACTCAGGGTCCCGACCCGCCGTCCATCCCTGCCTGACTCACAGTGGAGCGGGGCGGGGCCGCGTCCGAAGTGAAGCGTGCTCCTCCTTGAGCCCCGGCCCGGCCCGGCCCGGCCCGGCTGAGCGCTGAGGCGACCACGCACGCCACCCCAACCCCTAGCCTAGCCAGGCTATCGGGGGTGCTGCAGAGTGCCCCTCCGGCGGACGGAGCGTGTGTGGCTGGCTAAGAGGCGAGGCTGGCTCTCGAGTAACTGGCGTCTAACTCTTGGTCCACGCAAAGATTCTGCGGAAAGACAGCGCAAAAATGGTTTCGTTGTGGTATTCAAAGTAGCGCAACGAGGCCATTCTGGCACTTCGGCTGGCTGCGAGAAGAAACGAGAAGGACTAAGCTGTACTCGCGGGCTGCGGTGCGGTGCGGCGCGGCACTGTGAGGAGGTTTGGTGGCGGCTGTACGGCGAGGCGGGGCGGGGCGGGGCGGAGATAGACGATGAGGGATAGGGGGCGGGCGGGGCGGGGCGGGCCGTCAAGGCCTCCTCTTCTGATATTCCAGTCATGGACTGGCCAGTCGAGGGTGGCAAACTGGAACGCGAACGGATAGAGATAGCAACAGACCGAGCTGAGGGAGATGAAAAGAGAGACAGAGTAACGGGGAGGCCGAGAAGAAGAAGAGAAAACGGGGTAGTTCTTGGCTGAGGGGCGAAGGAAGGTGGAGGAGGGATGGAATGGGAGACCAGCGGAGGAGCGCAGGAGTCTTGCGAGGTCGCCGTGCAAAACATGTTTGCGGTGAATTGTGAGGACTTATCCGCGCAGCCTTGCTGTACTTCCCCCGCCCCAGGCCTGCAGGCTTCCTATCGGCGTCCTTGCCCTCAACGTGTCCGATAGGCCGGCCTGCCTGCCGGGCCGGCCGTGCAGGAGTGCCAGTGCAGCAGGACTCACCGCCCCGCCCCGCCCCGCCCCGCTCTCCGCAGGCCTGCTCTCCTTGACATGCCCGCTGTCCTGTCCTGTACGCCCCGTACTCATGCTTTTCCTCCACTTGTGTTGCAGGCTGCTCCCTCCGCGGAGATGACGTGGGTGATCGCGGACTTCACGGCGGCGTCCCCGTCGGAGCTGACGGTGCACAAGGGCCAGCAGGTGGAGGTCCTGGACGCGCCGTCGGCCGAGCGCAGCGACTGGTGCCTGGTGCGCATGGCGGAGGCGGCAGCGGGGGCGGCGGCGGGGGCGGCGGCCGGCGAGGGACTCGTGCCCCTGTCGGTGCTCAAGCAGCCGCCGCAGGGGCTGCGGACGACGGCGGCGGCCTCCACCTCGCCGTCCAGGCGCCTCACCACCCTGCAGCAGGACGAAGCAGGTAAGCGATGCGAAGCGCGGCGCCTGCCGCACCCCCGGCGCGCCGGGTTAGTAGGGTAAACTCGCGCCCAAGCTGGTCGCTTTTTCGTCCGACCCTCTCCGGCCCGGGAGGTGAGGGGGCTTCCCTGGCCGCCCTGTCCGGCCCTGTCCGGCCCGGCCCGGCCTCCCCCAGCTGACTCGACTCGACTCGACGCGACGGCCGCTTTCAGCCCCGGACCGGACCGGACCGCTCGCCCTCTGATAACAGCTATTCGTGTCCGGTGCGGACAGGCCTCGGCTCAGGGGAGGCCACCCCCGCGCCGCCCCGCCCCGCCCCGCCCCGCCACGCCCCGCCACGCCCCGCACAGCCGCCCGGATATCTGTCTAGGGCTGCGGTCGGAGATTAGAGATAAATTTAACCCGGCCACCACCGAACAACGGGCTGGGCTACAGCCCCGGCTCGGCTCGACTCGACTCGCCTCGGAGCCAGCGTCTTGGTCCACGGGGGTGGGGGGCGGGGGTGGGGGCGCGGCAGGGGGCGAGGGGTGCGACCGGCCGATCAATGTGTCGGGGCGTGCGCTGCTGTGAGCCCCAGACTCCCCCTCCGCTGGATCCCCCCCCCCCTTCCCCTCGTTCCCCTTCCCCTCCCAATCCCCTCGTCCCCCTCCCCTTTTCTCTCTCTCTATTTGTCTCGCTTGCTCTCTCTCACTCTCGCTCTCTCACACTCTCGCTGTCTCTCTCGCCGTCTCGCTCTCTCTTGGTCTCTCTCTCTTTCGCTCGCCCTCGCTTTCTCTCTCTTGCTCTCTATCTCTTTCGCACTTGCCATCTCCGAATCCCGGATATCTCTACTCTCCTTTGGAGCCCAGCCCAGCCCGGCCGCCTAGCCCGACCCGACCCGGCATTCCGAGCATCCCCCTCATCTGCTGCCCCACCTACCCCGCCCCCGCCCCCGCCCCCGCCCCGCCCCCGCCTCGCCCACTCCTCCGCCAACCTGCTACTTCTCCTCCTGGGCACCCTTCCCTCTCTTAAAGCCCTATTCTCATTTGTTTCGTCTCCTGAGCGCCGCCGCCCCGCCCCGCCCCGCCTCCCCCACGGGGCTGCTGCGGGTGGCTCGTGCGGGGTGTAGCCCGGCCCGGCCCGGCCCGGCCCCGGGCAGGGGCTGGCTGGCTCCCACCCCCAGCGAGCCCTCGAGCCTAGGGCAAGTAGAGGGTGCGTGGTGTTGCTCCCCGCCCCACCGGGCGGGGCGGGGCGGGGCAGGCCCCCACGCCTCACCCCCACCCGACCCTCCACCTCCGTCCGAGTCGAGCTCTTAAGCCTAGGGCAAGCGTGGTGTTGCGCCGCGCCGTGCCGTGCCGCAGCGCCAGTCCCAACCCCTTAGACCCCGTAGACGCCTCTCCGATATATTTTCTTTGAACATCTTTTTTTTTTGTGGTGGGGGCGGGGGATTTTGTATTCTTGCCGTGAGCGAAGGAAGGCCAGCTCTCTCAAGCAATTGGTTTTATTTTGAAGAGACGAACAAAATGACCCGCTGAGGTGGTGGGGTGAGCGTGTGCCCGCCGCGTGTCCCCTGTGGGGCTCGTGCAGCCACTTCCTCCACCTCACTCGTCCTCATTGTACCTCGACCCGGCGCGGTGTGGCGGGCCGGGGCCGGGGCCGAGGTGCAGCGCGGGGTGGGCAAGGGGGGCGGGATCGGGGGCGGGCCTGGCGGGGGGCGGCAGTGCCGTGGAGCTGAGGCTGAGACGGTGTAAAGGGTGGTTGTGGAGGGGGTGGAACTCCTTGTAGGGGGCAAGGAGAGGGCGAGCTTACAAGGTGGAGGGGGCGGCGGCGGCGGCGGTCCGGGCCGGGGGCTGCGGGCATCAGCCGGCCCGGCCCCCCGGCAGCCACCACCATAGCACACCAGGCAGGCAGGGGCAGCGTCTCGCCCGCCCTCCGCCCCGCCCTCACGCACCTCCGCCCCCAAGCCCCGCCCGACTGCGCGCCGTGCGCCGGGCTGCACAGAGTCGAGTGGCACTCCGGCCCCAGTACCCGACCCGCCGCGTCCGCCGCCTGCGCCGGCCCGCTCCGCCCCGCCGCGCCGCACCGCGCCGCCCCCGCCGTCGGTCCCGTCAGTCGCGCACGAGCATGTCGTCCAGGGCGTCCCGGTGACCGCGCAGCCGGCCCGCCGCCCTGCCCTGCGGCCCGCCGCCATTGCCGCGCCCGCCGCCAGCGCCGCCCCCGGCTCCGGAGCCGCCCCCGGCCTGGAGCAGGATGGGCCACCGCCACCGCCGGGCGCTGCCGCCCCCGCCCCCGTGGCCCCGGCTGCGGCAGACCCCCGCGAGCAGGCGAGGTCTCGGACGTTCTTCCGACTCTGGATCACCAAGGTGAAGCAAGGTGAGGAGCTGGCGCTGCGCTGCGCCACCTGGCAGGCGCCACCTGAGCGCCACCTGGCCTCACACGGCGCCCGTCGAAGCGCTAACGAGATGGCCCGGCTCGCCCAGGACCACCTGCGGACCCGCCCGGCCCTCGTTACCGACACTGCGCCAAGCGCGACCCGAGCCGCGCCTCCTAACGCTCAGCGCCCACCTAGAGTGAACTCGCCCGCGACCAGCGCTGTAGGCAATGAGGAAAGCGGGCTGCATCTGCGCCTGCCTACCGGGCAACATGTGCCCACCCGTGCTAGGGTGCTGCCTAGTAGGCAAGGCGCAGCGCAGATGCAGCCCGCTTTACCCCACTGCGTTTTGGGCGCCTACCCGCACCCGCGGCGCCCACCCCGCCCCAATACTCCTGTACTCTCCCTCCTCTGCACTGCACCCATTTCCGTCGCCCTTATCGAGTGGCTCTCCTAGTCCGTCATCGACATCGCCACGAAACGTTGACGGAGTTGAAAATGTGCGCGTCGAGCGTGAGCGTGTCTTGTGTCGGGCGCGTGCGCGTGCGTGTGGCCTCTGCCCTGCTCTCTGGTGCACTCGAGTGCGTTGGTGAGCGCGAGCGTGTGGCTGCTGGCGGCTGGGGGGTCCCGCCCGCCTAGTCCTGCGGGCGAGCTGAGGCGAGGCGAGGCGAGGCGGCTGTTTGTTTTGTCGTCAGGGGGGTTGTTAGCGCGTCTTGTGCTGGTCCTCAATTCTCTGTTTTCACTCGATCGCCACCCCTCTCCCCCCCCCCCCCCCCCGCTCCCGGGTCTCCGGGGCCGCGCTCGGCTCCAGCAGCTGCTCCTAACTGAACGCCCCCTGCCCCCGCCGCCTCCCGCCCCCCGCGCTCTCAGCCGCAGCGGGTCGATAGCGTAGGAGAGTTCCCCAGCCCCCCGTGCCGCCCCCCGAGCCGCCCCTCGAGCCGCCCCCCGCGCGCCGCCCCCACCCTGCACCGCGCCGCGTTCGGGGGGGCCCTGCGAAGGCGGCCTTGACCGTGTGGAGCCGAGCACAGCGGTCCGTCAGCCTGGCCCTGCCATGCCGTTCAGCGGTCTGCACATCATTTCAACCAAAATAGAATTTGGGTCGTCTCGTCTGGTCCTCCAGTCCCTATACTGCCTATGGGCCCCATGGGCCCCGCTGCGGGGCCCCCATGGCGTGGGGAGGGGTCCAGCATCCCACCCCTGAGGGGGCCACGCTCCCCTCCAGCGCCGCACCACCCTGCAGGGCCCTGCCTGCTGCCCGCGCGTGCGGTGCGGCGCTTCCGGTGAGGCGAGACGAGGCCTGGCTGTTGGGCAGGCAGGGGAGAAAAGTAGGCAATGAGTAGCCCAAGCACAGCGGAGTAAAGCGGGTTGCATCTGCGCCTGCCTACTAGGCGACATGAACGCACCTGTGCTTGGGTGCGGACTAGTCGTCAGGCGCAGATGCAGCCCGCTTTACTCGTCTCTGTTTGGGCAACTTATTGCCTACTTTTCTGGCAACACTGGTCTAAACCTGGATGCCGTGTTGGAAGCATCTGGGTGGGACACTGGCAGGCGCAGGGTAGGCAGCACATCGCTCCGCCGCGCAGGGCTGTACAGCGCGTTGCCTACCCTCCGGTCGGCAGGCGCTCGGCGGATGGGCAAGGCCGTGCCTGCTGCTCACTGCTGCTGGTCCGGCCCGGCCTGAGGCGGCGGCCGGCGGCCATCCGTGTCATGGTGGAGTAGGGGGGGGGGGAGTGTAGCGGGGCGAACCCCAATTGTGGCACTTGCGTTACTGGAGCAGGTTGCGGAGGCCCTATGGCCCGGGGCCCGGGGCCAGGCTGGTTATATCTCCACAACCTCCAGCTCGGTCCGCGGCCCGCCGGGGCCACCCGAGCCCCTCCCCTTCTCCCCGCCTTACCCCGCCCCAGCCCGCCCTACCCCACCCCACCCCGCCCGCCCCGCCCCGCTAAGCCGATCGCGTGCCGCCTGCCCTCGCATTACTTAGCGTTCTCCTTCCTGGAAAGAAAAACGAGAAGGAGAAAGAGCAGCGAGGGGAAGGGGGGGCGGCTGGTGCCGCGCGCTGCGGCGCCGCGTGCCTATCACGCCGATGGCGTGCCGCCGGCCTGCCGCCCGCCCCACCCCACCCCACCACACCCCGCCCCGCCCCGCCCCGCCCCGCCCCGACCCGCTCGCAGCTCAGCTATATCCCGCGCCCCGCAAACCGAACCAAACCGAACCGTCACACTCTTATTACTACCATCACCATCATGATGGTGGTCGTCATTATCAGCGCCAAGTGGATCAGGCGAACACCGCGGCTCGACACGCTTTTCCTGCCGCGCCGCCGCCACCCCAGCGCCAGCGCCCCCCCCCCTCCCTCGTCCTTGGGCCGCCAATTTGGCGTGCTGAAAAGAACGGACGCGCACGGTCGTGTGTGTGTGTGTGTGTGTGTGTGTGTGTGTGTGTGTGTGTGTTTGTGTGAGTGTTTTTGTGGCGCGGAATGCAGGCGACTCTCGAGACGAGGAAGCCGAGGAACAAAAATTGGCGCAACGTCAACGAGTGTGCGAAGGGCGTCCCGGGGGTAGGGGGTGGGGGCGGGGGTGCAACACTCTTCGCGCTGCTTTCCTCCGCTCCTGTTGCCGCCTTGCCGTCGTGTTTCAGCGGCCGTGGATCATACGCCATGCTCTGTTTGTAAACACGTCGTCTGCTCTGCTCTGCTCGCCCCGAGGACCAGCAGCAGCGCACTCTGTGCAGCGGGTAGGGCGGGGGACACCGCCCCGCCCCCCGCCCCGCCCCCGCCCCGCCCCGCCCCGCCCCGCCCCGCCCGACCCCCGCCCCCGCCCCGTCCACTGCGAGGTTCATCTCTCTTCGAGCCTGGCCGGCCGGGGCGGGGCGGGGCGGGTCGAGTCGTTTGATGGGATGGGGTGGTCCCTCCTAATTGCTCGGCCGGTGCAGTGTGCGCAGCGCAGGGTGCCAGGTGCCAGCTAGTTGGGGTCATAGCCCTCCGCCCGCCCCGCCCCGATCACCTTACCGCGCCCCGCCCCTCCCCCGCCGCACCACAACCTTTCTGACGCCACGCGCCGCCACGCCACCGAGAAGCGCGTCACCCGCGCGCCAATTGCTGCCTACTTGTATTTTGTTCGCACATCCCTATCCTCTCTGTCCTTTTCCTTAACGAGTGACGCCCCCCTCCAATTTCGCGAATAAAAAATTGTCGGTGGAGGGTCGGCACGGCGCGGCGTGGTGCGGACAGGGAAAGGGGAGGAGGGGGGGGGGCCCTCCCGGCCCCGCCGGTGCCGTCCCTCGCGAGCTCACCGCACCGCGCCCATGACTGTGCTGCCCTCGACGCTGCTCCAGCCACGTTCCGTGTTTGCCGTAAGGTGCACGGGCGGGGCGGGGCGGAGGCAGTGGGGGGGCTGCTGCTCTGCTCCGCTTGGCCCGCCGCGCCCCGCCGCGCCCCGCCCCGCCCCGCCCCGCCACCGCGGCAGGGAGGTAAGGGGCTCGGCAGTGCGACGTGCGACGTGGCCCGCCGGCCTCGCGACTCTGCGAGGGGGGCGGGGTGGGGTGCGGCGGGCGGGGCGGGGCGTGGCGGGGCGACAGGCTGCCGCTCACCGCGCGCCGCACCGCCGGGCCGGGCCGGGCCGCGAGGCGGTGAGAAGCCTACCGCGCCTCCCGCAGCGCGGATCGTGTCGCCAGCTCGCGCCAGGTCGCCGTCGTGACGTGCCGCGCGGACCCCACCCGACGTGCGCGACAGGCAGGCGACGCGCCGCCGCGGTCCGTGTCCTCCCCGTGCGCGTGTGTGCGTGCGTGAGCGTGCGTGTGCTTGGGCTGAGGGCCGGTGCATGTGCGGGCATGTGGCGCTGCCCGCCGCGGCCCCGCCGGTGACGATGCTGGGGGTGACGACGGGAGCCGGGGGCGGCCCACCCGCGGGGGCGGCGGAGGCGGCCCCCGGCGGCGGTGCCCCGTCGGACCCACCTACGCCGCCGCCCTGGCCGGCGGCCGGCACGCTGATGCCGCCGCCGCCCGCCCTGGAGCGCCGCCGCACCTCGTCCGTGTCCAGCAACCTGCGCAGCATGGTGAACCTCGTGCAGCGGTACCTCTCAGGTACTCTCAGGAGCCGAGCCGAGCCGCGCTAGCCTAGCCGGGAGCCAAGCGTCAGCAGTTGGCCGGAGCCGTGACGAGGAGGAAACAACTCTGAAATTTTCGTCCACCTCATAATTCAGAAAAATTCAAAAAAAAAAAAAAAATCACAAAAAATATTTTTAAAAAATCTAAAAACTTCGGAAAACCCTTGAGAAAAAAAAAACACTTAAAATTCACGACATTTGTACACCAAAATTCAGAGTTGTTGACCCTCGGGCCGTGACGTCGTTGCCGTCAAGGGTCCCGCGTCGTCGCACTCGGGGTCGGTGGTGCGCGGCGCGGCGCGGTGCTGCCCGGCGGAGTCGCGGCGCGCCCCTATTAATAGCGAGGGTTAGCGGCACGCAGGCCAGGCCAGGGCAGGGCAGGGCGCCGCGGCGCTGGCGCTGGCCGCCGCGACGCCGCGGGCCGCCGTTGCCGCACGCCCGGGGCGCGCCGCGCCGCGGTGCAACAGGCGGCGAGCACGCCAGCCTTATCACCATCACCCCCGGCCCGGCCCGGCCCGGCCGGCCGCACACGGGCCAGCACGCGCAGGCAGGCAGGCCGGGGCGACAATGTCCCCTTTGTTATGTTGACCAAGGCGTCCAGGCTCGTACCCAACCCTGGTCAGGTAGAACACGCGAAAGTCAAGATAAATGTCAAAGTGACGTCACTGTGACAAATTTTGTCACGAAACAGTGCTCTCTGTAGGACAGACTGATGTCATTTTGAGATCAAAATGGGGTCATTGACATGTTTTTGACATCTGTGTTCTACCTGGGAGGCGGGACGGGGGACGTGGTGGCTGGCGCACACTCTAAACCCTTATGCGTTATGTTCACCCAGAAAAGCGTGTTCTTGTATCAAGGGCAATATACTTGAATCAAGTGCAAAATACTTGAATTTTTCAAGTACCAATGTACTTGAGTAGTTGGGCTCAATTCAACCCCAATTTGTTCTCGACTCGTTCCCCTTTGAGCTTATATGAAACGCATGTTCTTGATTCAAGGCTAAAATGGGCTTGGATTGAGCGCCAAATGTACTTGAGAAATTCAAGTACACGCTTCTCTGGGTGTTGTGCAGGCCTACGTGCAACCCACGGTGGAGGGAGCCGTCCACCCCTCCACCGTAATGCAACCACAGTTAGGCACAAATTGTATGCCTATCTGTTTTATTTTGTGTACATTTGTGTGTATGAATGCATAATTTCGTGCATAGTTATTTACGAAACGGAGCGATGTGCGCAATGGTTCCACGTAATACTGCATAAACCATGCACACAAAAAAGTGCATAAGGGTTTAGTGTGCGTTGAGTGAGCGGCGCACACGCGAGTGACCTTGTCGTCCCCCCCCCCCCCTTTCCTGCGGCGCGCCCGCTGCTATACCCCGCCACCCCGGTCGCGGGGGAAGTAGGAACAGATCTGTCAACTCGTGCTTATGAGCGTCAGTGTGTGGGCCTAGCCCGGCCCGGCCCGGCCCGGCCCGGCTCGCGGGGCGCCTGCGAGGCGCCTGTACGGGGACACCGGGGCGGGGACACCCCTGAGCGGGCCGGGCCGGGCCGGGCCTGCAGGGTGACTCCGAACAGCGTTTTGTAGTGTCCTCTCTCTCTCTCTCTGTCTCTCTCGCTCCTCATGGTCGTGCTCCGCCCCGCCCCATGAGTGCGACAAGGCCGGAGAGACGAAACCAGTGTGCGGAATCACCCTACAGGCCTCTAGGCTGCTGCCGCTGCCGGGCGGATGACTAAGTGGCGTGGCCGCCCCCCGCCCCGCCCCGCCCCGCCCCGCCCCGCCCCGCCCCTCATGTTTACGACCGGAATGAAAGGGAACTGGTATGGCTGGCTGCGGGTGGGCCGGTGATGCAGTGCGCCCCGCGCCGTGTGACCAGCCCGCGGCCCCGCGGCGTACAGCATTCCGCGCCCCGTGCTCCCCTTGCTGATTTGGGGGAGGGGGGGGGGGGGGGGGTCCACTGCCTAAGAAGAAAAAAAATCAATCACTGCAAATATTCGAATCCAGATTCTCGCCCGAAAAGGGAAAGGACACTTTTCCTTGCTTATTTAGCGTGAGAATTTTAAACCTCACTCTATTTGAGCGAGATATTTTTTAGCCTCGCTCTATATGAGTAAGGATTTCTTAGCCTCACTTTATTTGAGCAAGAATTCTCACTTTATTCGGGCGAGATCACAAAATTCTTTCTCAAATAGAGTGAGGAAAAAAATTCTCACTCTCTAGAGAGTAAGAAAATTGCCCTCAAATTCTCGCCCGTATAGGAGCGAGAATCAGGATTCGTTCATTTTCAGTGATCGTATGTTTGGCAAGTAAAATTGTGGTGGATAGAAATATATTATGGTTGTGATAATCTAATTTTTGGGCGCATAGTGTAGTGCTGACACTAGCCTGTTTGGCCGTGTGCGTGTCGAGACAAAATTATTTTACTTTTCATTTTTGAATTATTTTACTAATTTTACGAACATTTGGGGGAAGAACCTTTTTTGATGCTGATACTGTTCGCAAAATTACAACACAATACAACCTTCGTTTTGTTTTCTTGGCAAAGGGGAATTTGTCGTGTATTATTAGCCTTTGAGTAGTAGTCTCGAAGTGGTTTCCTACACAATTTTGCCAGTGCACGCCACGCCTTTTGTTTATGGTCCGCTGGGAAATCTAGGGTCAACCAGGTAAAGTGCGGAGCGGAACCCCAAAGTGCGGTGGTAAAAATGTGCACCGCCGGCATTGGGGTAGAGCGAGAGGGCGTGGGGGAGGCGAGAGCCCAAAGGTGGCCGCAGGGAGCAAGGGCAGGATGTAGGACGGAAGGCCACCCCGCGAACACGTGCATCGTGCGTGTGCACAACAAGCTAGTGGCGGGGCGGGGCGGGGCGGGGTGGACACCGCTGCAGAGATGACAGAATTAGAAGGGGGCGTCGCCGTTTGGCGTGCCTGGTTCCTCGAACCCCAAATGTATGGATGACACAACGGGGGACGAAGACGCGGGCGGGGCGGGGCGGGGCGGGGCGGGGCGGGGCGGGCCGGGGCGGGGCGGGGCGGGGCGGGGCGGGGCGGGGCGGGGCGCTGGCATGGCCCTGCGCGCGCTGCGCTCGCTGTGTGCGTGGGCGGAATAGGGCATTGCGTCTGCCCCACCCCACCCCAAACGCACGCCCCTTCCTACCACCCCGCCAAGCGCCCCCTGCCCTCCCCCTTCCCCGCACCACCGTCCCGCGCCAGCAGTAGCTGACGTCACCGCTCGCCACATTATGATCTCGAAGCTATGCGGACTATGCGATGTGCTCTGCTCACTGGGTATCGTCCGATTGTTTTTATTATTTTGGCTTCGGCTCTGCGGTCGACCCATCCCCTACCCTCAAACTTTCTGCTGCTGTCTCCTCTGTCGTTATACACCACGAATGAAAGCGAATGATTCTTGTTTCCGTCTGTCACACAAGCTGCGGTGTTTGCCCCGATAGTCTCACTCTCTCTATATATACTTTCACCTTGAAATTTGTATTTTTGTTACTGTTGCCGACGCGTGCCCCGCGTGCGCATCCCTAGTTACTTTGTATTCCTTTTTTCAGATTTAGGAAAATATCTTTGAGTCGCTCGAGACGCGGGGTCGGCGACGGTCTTCCACATTTCGATCCGTCCCGAGATACTCTCTTTTTGCGCCGGTCCGGAGCGCGGCTCGCTTGCTTCGCCTCTGTGGTGATATTTTGCTTGCGCTGCCGAAATAGAACGACGTTGCCGTGTCGGGTTTTTTGAGCGCGTCGCCCGCGAGCTGCGTCAAGTCCAGTGTTGCCAGTAAAGTAGGCAATAAGTTAGCCCAAAACACAGTGGACTAAAGCGGGCTGCATCTTCGCCTGCCTACTAGGCGCAGCACCCCTAGCACAGGTGCGTAACATGTTGCCCGGTAGGCAGGCGCAGGGCGCGGATGCAGCCCGCCGTACTCCGCTGTGTCTGGGCTACTTATTGCCTACTTTTCTGGCAGCGTTGGTCAAGTCGCGATGCGATGGGCCCTTCGCTTCCTATCCTCGGCCCGTCCCTCCCGGTCCGGCCCGGGGCTTTTCCTCTCGCAGCAGTTTCCTCTGCTCGGCTCGTCTCTTCCGGAAGTGGCGTGGCGTGGCGCGCGTCTGTCAGCCGGACTAAACTCGTCTCGGCCATCCTGTGCGATAATCACGGGGGGAAATTATTGATGATGGCACGCTCCTGGGTCCCGCCCCGCCCCGCCCCGCCCCGGCCCGCGGCTGGCGCTGGCACATGTTGCCGGCGCTGGTGGTGGACTGTTTGGCAGCTGGGTCTAGCTGAGGGCGACTGGTCGGTCGACTGGTCTGTGAGTCGCGTCGCGTCGCGCGCCCAGGCCGCGCCCGACAAGGCATGACAAGGCGCCTCGGGGCACGAGACGGGGGGCGGGGGGCGGGGCGGGGCGGGGCGGGGCGGGGCCGGGCCGCGAAGGCCATGTTTACCCCTTCGTGTTGTGGTGTGGACAGCGAAGGAAAAAAAGAAAGAGAGAGATGGGAAGAATGAGAGAGAGATGGGAAAATGAGAGAGAAGATGCGGAGAATATACCTCTTATACCTCCGCCTAAAATTTTTTAAGTTGAAATGATTCGCTTGCTTATCTGTCTGGTCTGGTGTGGGGCCTGGGCGGCGGGCAGCGGTGGTACGGCCACAGCAATTAGTAGGGGAGACTGGTCACTACTGTACTGCACCTACAGAGAGGAGAGGAGAGGAGGGGGCTGCTGCTGGCTGCTCTGCTCTTCACAAACCTTTGGCAGGGCAGGGCTTTGCTGTCATCCTCAGTCCTCCCCTCCCTCTCCCCTCTCTCTCTCTCTCCACTGTTAAATCCCTACAAACAAAATAGTTTGTAAGCTTGCAAAGCATTTGGATGCTTTGTATTACAAAGCATTTTGTTTGTAGTACAAAGCATTTCGCAAATGCTTCGCAAGCTGCGAAGCAAATGCTTCGCAAGCTGCGAAGCAAATGCTTCGCAAGCTACAAAGCAAAAGCTTCGCAATACAAACAAAATGCTTTGTATTACAAAGCAGCCAAATCCTTCGCAATTGCGAAGCATTTTGTTTGTAATTGCGAAGCATTGCTTTGTAAGGTTTTAACAGTGTCTCTTCCCCTCCCCCTCTCCCTTTCCCTTCCCCTTCCCCTTCCCCTCCCCCTTCCTCGAGGCTAAACACCCGCTTGCACATCTGCACGCTGCTGTAGTGGAACTGCCGGGACTTGAGTACACTTATGGAGGAGAGAGCCTGTGGGTGCGAGAGAGAGAGAGGGGAGGGGGGCTATCATTTTCTCTCGGGAGCTCGACCATACAGATGCAAGCACGTGCACCGGACGCGCCACGCCGCGCCGCGTCAGGAGCTTCGCACTGCATGCCTGATTGCGGTCGTGGCGCCGCGCCGGGTCCTCTTGGTCACTGATGGAGGTGGTGGGGAGGATAATAACTCGGGCTTACGTAAAAGCAGCTGGATCAGCGGAGGAGGGGGGGGGCGTGGCGGCGGGGTCGCGGGGTCATCTGATCCTTCCTGCCTGCGGCAGTCAGTCATGTGCGGCCGCTCGCTGTGCAGGCTGGTGTCAGCAGCGCCCGCACCGCCACCGCGCCCGCGCCCGTCCTCCGGTATGGTACGCACCTTTCCGACGCGTCCGCACTTCACCTGTCAAGTGTGTTGAACGTCGCACACTTGTGGTTGTGTTTAAATCTTCGTTTCTACTCTTGGTCAAGAAAGCGCGTGAATTTAAAAAAATAAAAAAATGCCCCTTGAATGGACAAGTGGACGAATTCATACCCCTGAATGTGTGCAGCATTCCCACACCTACAAGTGTGTGACATTCATACTCTTTTTCAAGTGTGTCACAGTCACACATCTTTGCAAGCGTGTGACGTTCACACATATTTTCAAGTGTGTGATATTCACACATCTTTTTAAGTGTGTGACATTTACACATCTTTTTTAGTGTGTTAATTCTTTTGGAAAATCCACTCGTTTATCTGATCAAGTGTTCGAACGGAAATTCACACACACACACACCTTCACAGATTTACAGTGTGGGATAATTTGAAACCGCGCTCGACGTTACCGGTGCAACTTGTGGTATTTCACCTCTTCGTCTTCCTATCGTCACTTGTTTCCGCCCGCATGCGCCCGAGCCCTTCCCTCCCCATGGTTTCCGTCCGTTCGGACCCAACTGAAGTTACCATTCTTCCAGAGGGATATCGGTGTCGTGGTGGAAGGCGGGGCGGTCACGCGGGGCCGGCCGGGGCGGGGTGGGGCCGCGGTTGACTAGCTCAGCTCAGCCGTGCCCAAGCTCCCTCCCGTGGCCCCCGCGGCCCGCAGCCCGCACCGCCTCCATGTACGGCACGTCAGTACCACCGGGCCGGGCCGGGCCGGGCCGCGGCCCCCTCTTTGGTCTGGAGTTGGGACGCGGGCGGGGCGGGGCGGGGCGGGGGAATGTCCATGGCACTGTCCGCACTGAGGCGGTCCGGGGCGCTGCAGTGATTCCGCCGGCCTGGCCTACCCTGTTAACAGCGTGAGTCGCATTGAGCGATGATTTATAGGCAGGCTCCGCTCCCGCCCCGTGACCTCCTCACGGTGGCCCTGCCCGCTCTGGTGTGGCCTGGCCTGGCTCACTCGGCCCGGCCCGCCGGCCGTCTCCGTAAAAGGCGCGCTTGGTACTGGATCTGGGCGGCGCGGCGCGCGGTGCTTGGTGTAGGTCCCCTACACCTGTCTCACGTCCATTTCGTTACTCGCAAATTAAATCCAAGTAGCTCTCTACATTGAATAAATTTTGTCTACCGGAACGCCTTCAAAATCAAAATTTAGTGCCATCATTCTAAAATTTATTTTCTCCTTTTTTCCAGAACCCGGCAGTAGTGAGGGTGCAAGCTCCAACTCCGCTGGGGGAGGTTTAGCAACAAATTCACCAGTTAACAAACGTCGTGGTTTCAGTGGGTAAGAAAACTGGACTAAACTGATGAATATTTACCTCTACATTTTATTTCATTAACTCTTTTCTTCTCCATAAAACATCATAGAAGAAAATGGTTGCCCCCACCACTCAGAAAACTGAGTGGAGGAAAAGTTGAAAAGAGCGACAAAGATAAAATTTCATCATCTACTTCACCATCAACATCTTCTGAAAAACCTGCCCTCAAGAAGACTGGCTCAGAAAAGAGATTTAAGGTCAGTAATAATTAAAAATTTAATATCTCAAAACCATGCCCCAAGATTAAATACAGAAATACTTAATCTTCTTTTCTTTATTTTTCCTCTGACAGGTTCCACCTGCTGATTTGTCACCACGTTCTCCAGCACCCACAGATCACAATGGCGAAGAGGCAGAAGAAGAGGTGGAAGTTGAGCTACCACCCCCTATGAAACCAATATCAGAACCAATTCTTGTTGGGGGCTCAAACACTTCAGAAGACAGTCAGGGGAAAAGGGTGAGTGGTTACTAAGTCAATCTCAAACACGGATAGATTCTTACCGCTGTTTATACATATTTGAGGAATCCTATGAATATCAGTCTTTTCAAGAACCTTGGTCCCCATTATTCTGAAAATGCATATATTTTTTACAGTCATCTAGCCTTTCAATAAAGGCATTGGAAGGAACATCAGCTGATCTAGCTGAAATTGAAAAGTTCGTCAAAGAAAGAATGGTGTGTTGGCACTTTGAAGCCTTCATATTGATTGACCCTAGAGCTAATTTTTGTTGACATTTCTCTTTAGTGATTTGCACAGTATTTTGTCATGTTTCTTATCTTTGCTTTTAGTATGAGACATATGGAAAGAAATTTTTAAGTGTAGTTTTGAACTGTAGCTAAGAAGTTGTTTGCATGGTTATTTTCTTTTTAATATTTGAATCTGCTTTGATGTAGTTTGAGTTACTCTTTTTCCTCAATACTCAACAAGCACAGTATTTAGTGTCATTTTGAGGCATTAGTCCAAATAAGTATAAATTTTCTTTAGAACTGAAATTGGTTTTACCCTACTTTATCTCTGCTCTGTCATACCATTTCGTTATCTTGTAGCTAGGCTTGAAAAATGAAAATGACTACAAAAAATATCTATCTAAAAAATATAAAAAAAAAAAACATGCATGGTCTTAGTTATGAAGTATTAATGTTGTGACCCACCTGTCTATGTTCAGTTCTTTTTTTCTTCTTTTCTCTTCTTTTTCCTTACCTTAACTTCATTTTCTTCTTCTGGTTTTTTGCATGGTGGAGTTTTGTGCTAGATAATTTACAGGCCATCAATGTCTGTTAGTGTGATTGGGCATGATACCAGTGCAGTACATTTACTATGTTGAGTGCAGAATTTTCTGCTATATTTGTTTTAATTAAGAAAATTTGATCTTGGAGTAACCAAAATGTGTCATTTATTCTGGATTTTAATTACAAGGAGGGTTGTTAAAGTAGGGTGGTTTTACCTCTTGTTGCAATTGAAATGACATTGGAGCAGAAAATAATATGTTACATCAGAAATCACACTAACCAGACCAGAATTAACTTTTTATTTCTTTTAAATTTATAAACTGTACAAATACTGATTTAATCTATGGTTTATGTCATTTACTGTCACTAATTTACCTGTCATCTTATTTTTGCAGGAAGAACATACTGAAAGTCAGGAGAATAATAGTTTATTAAATCGTGACTCAAAACTTTCAAATGACTTGTCTGCTGCTGGGTCTGGTTGTGAAGGAGAAGTAGAATCTGATGTTGGCACAACTGAAGAACATGTTGATAGTGAAGGAACTGCTGGTGCAGAAAGTGGAAGTGGAGAGGAAGATGCAGTACATAAAAGGAAATATGTGATAAAAGAACTTATTGAAACTGAGAGGGACTATGTGAGGGATTTACAATTAGTAACAGAGGGCTACATGGCATTAATGCGCGACCCTGACTGTGAAATTCCTATGCCAGATGATCTCCAGGGAGGCAAAGATAAAATGGTGTTTGGGAACTTGGAGGCTATTTATGAATGGCATAGAGAGTGAGTATTTAAAGTTGAATACTCTTGCCCCATGCAGTATTTGAAGTTATTATTAATCAATCTATCTTTTTCAGTTTTTTCTTAAAGGCATTGGAACGCTGTCAAGTTCATCCTGAAGAAATTGGACCTTTATTTAAGCGTTATGAGCGCAAGTTACATATGTATGTTGTATATTGCCAAAACAAACCTGTGTCAGAGTATATAGTTTCCGAGCATGACACTTTCTTCGAGGTATATTTGTTCAGTCCTTCAAATGGTATTGATGTATTGTTTTACTGGCTGTATTGGAAACTAATGAAGGTAACCTTAATTTTCATTTCAGGATCTAAGGCAAAAGTTAGGTCATAAGTTAACTCTATGTGACCTTCTGATAAAGCCAGTTCAGCGCATTATGAAGTACCAACTTCTTTTAAAAGATATTTATAAGTACACTGAAAGAGCACAACTAACTAATGAATTAGAATCACTTCGCCAAGCATTAAGAGTGATGCACATTGTTCCCAAATCAGCCAATGACATGATGGATGTAGGCAGACTTCAAGGATTTGATGTACGTGCTTAATGACTACTTCTTACTTAAAACATCATCAATTTTTACAAATTTGCTTTCAAAACACTTAGAAGAACCACCTTATATCTTTTCAGGGAAAAATAACTGCACAAGGAAAATTATTGATGCATGGTCCCTTAACTTGCTTTGAAGGTTTGTCTGCTTTGATGAATGTAAAATCAAAAGAACTCCAGGTCTTTTTGTTTGAGCAAACCATGATCTTTAGTGAAGCTGTTGGAAAGAAAACACAATTTACCAACCCTGTCTATATACACAAGGCACATATACAGGTTTGTTCAATGAGAATATAGACACTTACTTGTGTGTTTGCAGGTGTTTTTCATAATAGTTTTTGTTTTTTCCTCAGGTTAACAAGATGGAAATGAAAGAAAATACCGATGATGGTGACGCATGCAAGTTTTTAGTGAAATCAACCGACCCTAGGAAGCTTACCCTAGGATATGTGTGCCAAGCTTCATCCAAAGAAAGTCGGGATGAATGGGTTTCAACTATTAAAAACATTCTACAAACACAGCGAGACTTCCTCAAAGCCATCCAGTCACCCATCGCGTACCAAAAAGAGCTCACCAAAGAGGTGTAAGTAACTGGTATATGTTATAAAATTGTGGCAATAAAATCAAAGATCAAAGATTTGTTGTATGAGGTGTATGTTTTTATAATCTACTTTTTTCTAAGAAAAGGAAAAAAATTCGTGAAGCAATTGATGTTTTATATTTTATGAAATAGATTTATTGAAATTTGTAGGAAGCTACAAAGTATTGTTGCATGTACAAAACAAGGTTGTAAGTACATATAGTAGAAAGCGTGATAAAAGCATTGAGGGTTGTGTGAAAAAAAATATGGTCAAATTTTAATCCAAGCACAATGAACTGTTGGTGGGAGTTTGCCATTAGTCTCTCAGTATTCAAGATGGTAGACCGAATGTTATGTTCATCTTAACTGGTTTTATTGGAAATTTCATTTTGACTTTGTTATGTAGTAAACTTCTGAAAGCAGTAGGTCTTCAGTGTTCTGAACAGAGCCAAGTCTGTTAAATGTGTGGTTATTTCTGGAGACTAAGCCAAATTTAAAGCCATGCTGCTTTTTTAATTTAATTTTCCTAACATCTGTTGCATGTACCAATGTTTTGTGAACTTGTAGGTGCTCTACTCTTGTGTGAATTCTACTTTAGAAAATTTTATCTACTGCTATAGTTCAGAAGTTCTGCAAATTTCAGGAAAGAATCTATTGTTCTGAAACGTCTTAAACATCTTGAATTGATTGTTTCCTGATAGTATATCATACATTTTTTTCGTGTTTAGTAACATTGTTTTTAATACTGATATTTTGGTACTGCTGGTGCAAATTTAATTTTCAGTTATGTCACATGTTATGTATCACATTGCTGGCAAGTTACGTAATTTAATGGAAGAGGGTCCATCATTGGTCGCATGCACATGCAAGTGAATGTGATTATATGACTATCTCTCGTGCCCCCCCCCCCCTCCCCTCTCCTCTCTCTCTCTCTCTCTCTCTCTCTCTCTATTTAATCTTTTCCCCTGATAAAATGAGTAGATTGAATAAGGTTTGTATGCTGACATGCATTTGGCAATCTCAAGGGCCACTTAAAATAACCAATACATACCAAGTTTTGCGTTAGGTCTGAGGTGATACAGGTTGTTGTAAAGAATATTTTCACCTGAGTGTTCCCAGAAATTTAAGAGAGGCATATTTGATTAATAAGAGAGTTGCTGACTTGCTAATATTGTGATGTCCATTGTTTTGGCAATACTGTGCTCACACGTGTGTTGTCAGTTCCCTTAAGTTCTTCATGCACTTATGGAAAAATTTAACTTCTTGATCAAATGACTTAATTGGGTAATGTTGAGAAATATTGCCAGAATCATAATTGTAATGAGTGTGTTTATTTGAACCCCTGCACTGAATGCGTTACAACGCCTGTAGAAAATTGAAGGAGTCATCCTGTATAAACTTGATATTAGTAGGTAAATCCATGTAATTAAGATGTCAGTCCATTCTTGGCTTTTGACTTCAAACATTTCCAAAATTTTGACTTCTGCAAATTCAAGAGTAAATATTTTCTTAAGAATGAGCATTAAACTAGGTTCAGTAGGAAGCACATAAGACAAAACTCCCTAGCAATTTTCACTGCTTTACTAATGTCATATCAGGGTAAGGGCAGTCAAGCTACAGCCTGCCTCAAACTGATTGGTAGGCTGTGTTCCAGGGTGTACACATGATTTATGTCTTAGAATTATTCCAGTGTTTTCTGTGGCCAATCTACAACTTTGGCCATAGGAATATTGTGTAATATCATTTTTATATCCAATGAATTGAATAATTAGCAATCCAAATTTTGTATGGACTGTTCCCACCTCTGTGTTGTGTTATTTGAGGTCTAACTGCAAAGTAAGCAGTTTGATTTGTGTAGGTTACATTTCCTTTCAAGTGGGATAAAAATATTGAATAGTTCTCATTTTTTTACAATGTTTTGTCTTATGTGCTTATTACGGTACTCATTTATTGAGTATCTTCACTAAAATTGTGTGACTTTCTTGATTCATAGACAATTGCAATAAATGTAATGCTTGTCCAAAACAATGGTGAATGATAACTAGATAGGTTATAAATGTGAGCATCATTTTAATTTGTGACTTTACCAATATTTTTCTTTGATAGGAAACAAATTTGAGACAGATTAACAGGCACGTTGTTCACGTCTGTTTTTGCTCAATTGGTGGTTTTATTTCCATGATAAGCAAATCTTCTGTCTCCAATCAAATCATTTTTATCAATTTACTTTCTGCTTTAATTATTTTTTTTTTTATTAATTATTTTTAACTACTCTGCCAATTTCTGAGTAATTTAAGTCTATTTTGGTTTTGTAGAGCTATATGATTCAAATTGCAGAAAACATTGATCCTCGAAATTAACTCATAAATGATGTAGGGGCTATGTCCTCGCATCATCAAAGTATCAGTCAAGTGCTAATGTTCCTGCTTTCATAATTTTGTCTCACACTGTAACCTCTTTAACCAATATTTATTACTGCTACCACAAATTGACATTGAAATTGGCATTTCTCACAATCCCTGCACTTTTACTTCTTGGCTATATCACTACTGTGATAATGTGGATTAATTCTGTTTTCCATGATTCTATTTTTCCTGTGCATCAATGTAATCATCACATGCAGCATGTAATGTAAAAGTGTACTGTTTCACAGCTGTGCTATAGCAGGTGATAACTTGACAACTCTCAACTGTGAGAAGCAAAAATCAGGCCAGCTGAATTTTTCACTAGTCGTTAAGATCTAGTCCATCTTATCTTTTAGCAAGGTTAGTTTTATTTATTTTTTATGGCTGTTACGGGTATACATAGGGAGCAAGCAAATTGCTTTAGACACCCCATTATTTTTAATTAGTTGTAAAGCATTTTTTATTTAATATTTCCTTTTTTTCTTTTCTTTTTTTGTACATTTTGAAAACCTTGCCCTTTAGTTTGACCCTGCAGCAGAGGTGCAATATGATCAAATATTAAATTTATCTTTTTTTTTCTAGTCATGGTAATATATTGGACAAACATAGGAATTGCTCTCATCTGCTGTAATTTATGTTCTGTAAACAGCAATCATACATCAGTAATCAAATGCCCAACTCTGCACTCTCAACATACATGTAATCCTTTTTTCAAACCTTATGCCTATTTTTTTTACTCCCATGTGCTTCAGTTGTCTTACAATTATCAAGATGATATTAACCATGACTAGGTTATGCTATTTTGTGGTGCATTACCTTATGTGATAGGGAAACTGACTATTGTATTGTAACCTACAATATGGCCGGTGTTATATTGACTGTGCGAAATCCTATAATGTACATAAGTATGTATGTTTGTACATAAATAAATCAAAATACAATTTTTTCATAAATGTGTTGTTGCAATTTGTTATAATTTCTTCATGCGTCAGAAACTGTTTATTTTGTTTTCAAGAACACACTTTTCACTTTTAATTTTTAGGGTGACTTTTGTTTTGTCCTTCTCTAGAGAGCTTGTGGAACAGTTCTTGCTTTTGTTTTTTATGTAGAAAGTGTGAGAGTAATTTTGTTTAAGTTTATACTTTTGCTTGGTATCTATTGGTCCTCTGCTTGATGCAAATCTGCCTTTTGAATTTGCTTGTTTGTAAGATGAAGCACAATGGCTAATCATGGGATTGTGTGTGACTGATTCAACTTCAACTCCAGATTCTTGTTTTTCTCGAGTTGCAGTTTTCTTAATCACAATCTAACATGACACTTGCATGACTCCTCACTGAGAGAAATATTGCCTGATCACCTCGCCTTCACTTGTGACATGAGAAAAGGGTGCCCTAATCTCATGATTGTAATTTGCCAAGATATAATTGTTGATCTAGAAGGTCTCGCCAAATGGATGCAGACAAATCCTTGTATCTTTACATAAATTGCACAGGTCCCTTTTTTAGTATTTAAGGAGTTATTTCTGTGTTTGTGTGGTTTAATGATTGATAACTATACGGTGTGCAGTTTTGTGCTAATGATATTGAACAGTCAATTAGAGATCTAGGTAGAGCATGTTTTCATTTAAAGTTTATAGACCAAGGCTATTGAAATATTGTTACTTCTCATGACATGTTGCCAGCTCAAACAGCTCAGTTGAAATTTGAAAGTTTATGCTTAGTGACTGCATGCTTAGTTCCATTGTTTTGTTTTTGTTTTCACACGCACTAACACTTAGTACTTGGTTTAATGTTTGTTTATTTCTTTTCTTTTTTTGTTTTCTCAACATCTTTCACCACAAATCTACTAATGAAGGCCGGATTGGAGCTTCTTAACATCAAGACTTAGTCAGAGCATCAGTGACCCAGGGAATGATGGTCAACTCTCTGATGATGAATACCCTGTTATTGAGGAAATGCAGAATTTCTCTGCAGTACAAGATCGAGGCTATGAACCTAATAGAGATATCAGTTTGGACAAGACTAGGACGCCAAGTCCCTCGAAGATGAAACTTCCCTTTTTTGAGGGATTTCGTAACACATTTCGAGGAAGAGCTAGGAGTGAGGATGTAGACTTAGTGCAAACCCTCAATATCAGTCGCAGATGGTCAGAGACTCAAACTAATCATGTGGTAAGACAGGAACAATTCCTTGTTTACTTTTGCTTGGGTTGTTAGTATTAGTTTTCTTCTTATTGGCCTATTTTTTTGTTTTAAATATGTATGCACTTTCTGTCACGGTCTTCAGGAGCATGTTGGTAGTTGGTCATTAATTTGGTGGTCTATTTTAATTATTTTCTTATTGCGATCCTTATACATTATTAATTTTAGTTCAGCAATATCTAGTTGCAGTCGCTTGAAATATTTGTGTACTAAAAGCATGTGCATTAAGCTATTTGGTGGTTGTCTTACCTGTCTTCCTCAGAGCTTTTAATTTTTTGTTTTAACATACGCTATTTATCAATCATACGTTTCCACAAACTATCTCACCTAAAAGTACAAAAACATAAGAAATGTACAAACACACAAGCAACATTTTTGTTAGGTCATCATTGAAGAAATACCTGTCTATAAATAAGATTTTAACACTCGGTAACATGTTTTGTACCTATGAGAATTCAGTGCCCATAACCAAGTTGCAAGTAAAACAAGGCCAAGATTTTTAGGCATATCTGATACAGGCCTTCAGATATTTGGCATCTGTCAGTTGGCCCTGTCAAAGCTTTATTTTTTTTTCCTAAACTTACTGCAGAAATTTTCCTCATTTATTGAGCTAGAGAAATGTATTGTGCAAGACCAAAAATAAATGGTGGAATAAAAACCTAATATCTGACAATCTTGTTTAGGACTTTGATCTTAATGAGCTTTAGAAGTGTCAACAGGAGTGCTACACTATTGGTGTACTTGTCTGAATAACAGCTGCTTGGGATGTCATAGACTTTAATATTTTTTTTTGTGTTTTCTATTGAAATGGCATGCAGTAGAGTTACGCCATGAGCATGAATTTATGTTATTGGTAAGTGCTATTTTGTTCTGTCTTGAAACCCATTTCAAAGTAATTGTTTTATGCATTTTAGTAACTTAACACGTTTTATGCCGGAGCTCCTTTTTAAACTAAATTTTGAGGGTAAAGGCTGGGAAGCAAAAAAAAATATTAGTTTGTTTATATTTTCATGAGAAGCTCCCAGGGGTGGTTTGTTTGCCATTTCTATGGAGTTGGACATGCTGCATGTAGTTTGTAAAAGAAAATCTAAGTAAATCTTGAAATTGGGTTTAATTGTAGTGTATAAATTTACTGTGTGCTTGGCTTGTCCCATTATATATTTATGCAAAATATTTGATCTAGCTAGCATTCTGTATTGTTGATTGAGTGATAATGGGCTTTAATCTTTGTAACACATTTTAACTATACAGTAGTTGGGTCACAGTAATTTTGCTTGGCATGAAATATTAGTTTTCAAGGGGCTAAATGTTTTCCACCTTTATGACATAAAATTTAATATAAATATTCCTGTCTTCAGTACCCCATTTATTGTTTTGGTAGCAATAAAGTCGATTGAATTTTCCTTTAGGAAGATAATTTAATTCTCACATTTTCAGGATTCTGCTGCGTGGACAGCTGCATGTGTAGTCTCTGACTGCCAAGCTGTTGAGGCTGGACAACTTTCTTTGCGGCGTGGTGAACGAGTACGAATTCTAAAGCATTCCAAGGCAAATGGATTTTTTGTTCAGAAGTTGCGTAACTCCGCTCAAGCAGCAAGAGTACCTACATTGGAAGAAGGTTGGGTTCCTGCACATTGTATTGCTATTTCTACTATGGTATGTTTTCATTATGCTTTGTGTAATTAATAAAATTTGGTTGATTTTTACTCAATTTTTTTCTTATCTTTAAGGCTAGCTCATCAAATGGTACTTCAAAAAAGCCGTGGTCCTTTAAATTTAGAAAACCAAGCTTCAATTCTGGAACAGCTGGCATTCTGAGAAGAAAGGTTGATCGACTTTCTCTTGATAACACTGATCCTTCAGAATTTGATGATGTAATCTCTAGCAATAGTGGGGACAGAGACAGTCCTCAGTCAGAATTAGAAATTTTGTGTAAGCTGATTGACTCCACTGTATTAGTTGGAGATTTTGTTGAACTGAAGTGCCAAATACATGTACCTAGTCATATAGGTAAGTATTCAAGCATTTTCTTGTATGTATGTTTATTATTTATTTTCTGCCTTCTGTTCCTCTCTGTATGGTATTTAAAAAGGCTTATTTACAAGACTCTTTTTCCTCCTAGATTTAAGAAATGTTCATGTAGTCTGGAGGAGAAGTTCTGAAAAAGACAATGGATTTAGTAGTTGTTTGGTGAAAGGTGATCGATATTCAATCAACTTCAGTGATCAAGGGATAGCTAGTCTTACTATCTCAGACTGCGTAACCAGTGATTCTGGTTTATATTCGTGTACTGTAAATGCAAATAATACTCCCAACTCATCGGTTACAACCTCAGCTCACCTTACTATTATTGGTGAGTTTCTCACATTCCGTGTTGGTATTTTTAAAATTTTTGTTTCTGTAAAGTAGAAATCTAAACCTACCTCAACCTATCCATTCAATTCTAGCTCATAGTGTAGGGCGTCCCAGAGCTCAAGCCTTATCACCCTCTAGCGCCTTAATTGTTTGGGATGGAGAACCAGCAGCTCGCTATACTCTCCATTATCAAATGCTTGATCCTGATTGTCAAAACCAACCTGATGTGTGGGTCAGTACAACTGAAAATACTCATTCTGTGCTGGGTCTTTCACATTGTGTTGACGGCCTTGTTCCTGGAGGCACTTATGTGTTTAGAGTATCAAATGGCTTACCATCCTCTCCTCTTTCCCTGCCCTCACCCTCTCGAACCAATGACTATAACACATCCAGGTAGGTTTCATATGTCCTGTTTATTGTATGTATTGTATCTTTTTATCTAAATCCACCTTGGCTTTAAACTACTCTATGATTCTCGGAAGATGGCAACAGGAGCAATTTGGAAGGCGCTATCTAGAAAAAGAGGTTCTTGGAAGAGGTCGATATTCTGTTGTGAAAAAAGCTCAAGACCGTGGAACTGGCCAACTTGTTGCAGCCAAACAAGTTTTTCGCATGCGGCAAACTTCTGATATCACACAATCAGAATATTCTATATTGCTTAGGCTACAACATCAAAGCATTGTTAGAGCTTTTGCTCTTTTTGAGTCCTCTCCTCTCCCAACAGTGGATACAATTATCATGGAATTGTAAGTTATAAGGCCAATCTATTTTCAAACATTTTCTATACATAAGTTAAACTGTTATGGGGATTTGTGGAGGGGCAGTCCAGATTGTGTTAAACATAGTATATTTCTTTTTCTCTTTGTAGAGTTAGTGGTCCTGGTCTTCTTTCATATGTATGTCAACAAGAAAGTATTCTTGAGAAAACAGTAAGTGATTACATGCAGCAGCTGTTTTCTGCACTGGATTATCTTCATAAGAAAAATATTACGCACTTTGACATCAGGGTTAGTACTTTAAGACCTGCCATAGATCATCAGAAATACAGTATGAGTTTATGAAGCAATTAATAATCATCCATCCTCTTCACAGCCAGATAATATTTTAGTTGATTTAACTGGTTCAAATCCTTTATTGAAACTGGTGGACCTTGGAGGTTGTGTACATCGTCAGCATTCACAAGAAATTGCTCCACCTGCAAGTTTAGAATTCGCTGCTCCAGAGTGTGTACTTGGTCAACCTGCAGGTCCTCCCTGTGACCTTTGGGGAGCAGCTGTATTCCTATATCTTTTTCTCAGGTAATAATTATCTTATCTTACATTACAACACCGATTATGTTTTATTTAAGACAATCTCTAAATTTCCTTATCTTTTTTAAAGTGGACTCTCACCATTTCTTGACGAGAGTATAGAGGAAACAACAGCCAATGTATTGAAGTGTGACTACTCATTTCCTGACGAGTTCTTTGGAATAATATCATCTGATGCAAAACTCTTAATCAGTAAAATTTTGTTAAACCAACCAAATCAAAGACTTTCAGCCCATGATGCTTGTAAGAGCTCTTGGTTTCATAAGGTAATAGTTACTTTACTTTTGTTATATGTTCAAGTATAATCAAAATTATTTTAATTTATAAATGTTTCTCTAAACAGGACACTATATTGGACCGTAGAGTTCCAACATCCCGTCTATCTCTTTATGTGAATAGACGGCAGTCGTCATCTCAAATTGTGTAAAAGAGATAATGAGAGAGAGAGAGAAATAAAGCCATACACGTATATTTCAAATTTAATCTTAGAAAAGAAGAAAAAAAAACATTTTATTTTATTTTTGAGAACTTTGGAAGGATTTTGATCAACATAGCCACAATGTATGTGAGACAACATTGCAGTGTTGCTTGGCTTGTATCTACTGTATTTTTTTTCTTAAATAACAATCATACTTTTTTTTTTTTAATTCTGTTGTTTTGTGATCATGTATATTTATTTGTGTTATTTTATATTTTTTTGTTTTGTTTTACCTTGTCTCATCTGTGATCAGTGTGTGATGTTAAACTGTAATTTAATTAAATTTATATCTCACAAGGTTCCAGTACAATATCTTGTGTATAGACTGTCTAATAGACTTAAGAAGTCTTTTATTTTCTTTTAATTTGTGTAATGATTAATTTTGTTTGGAATAGAAGTACTTTCCAAGTCAATGAACCTTTAAATTAAATGTTATCCAGTACCAAATTCAGTCTCTCCTTCAATGTAATTAGACCCACACCTTTGCAATCTCTGAATCCTCCCCCAAATGTACTCTTGCAGAAACCTTGGACAGCTAGACAAACCCCAAGGGCCCACTTCTGAGTGTACGGGAATCGAATCAGCTGTGTACGTCTATAGACGTGTGACCGTAGGCTGATTTGGGCTATTTGGGCGACATGGGCTTTCCCTTGCACAGGTGAGGTGAGAGGGAGAGGGCACAATCAGTCAATCCAAAAAATTTGGTGTCTTTCAAAGTAGACAATAAAAGGGTAGATGTAGGAAAGCCTTTACTCATCAGTTAAAACCGGGTGTTTCAGAATAATTCAGAATAAAACTACAAGCGTTAACTTGTCATTTTTCTTTTCATAGTGACAGTCTTACCTTTCACTCGGAATGCCGAATACCAATATGGCATTCATGTACCACCGTAGTAACAATTGAAAATCGCGGGGCGGAGAACACCAACCTAACTCCATTGAAAACAAAGGTTCTTGAAACGTTGTATACTAAGTTTAAGAGAAAGTCAGATGAAAATAAAGGCCTTGGAATTGAAACAAGAAATCTTTGAATTTATGAACTCTTGTCAAGAAATGAAAAGTATTTGCGCTCTTAAGTGCCTCCGATAAGTTGACAGCGGCAGCAACAGCCTGCAGTGCAGGCCCTGCAGCCCGCCGGGACGATGTTTTGAAACTTTGACCGGCCCATTAGGTTCACGAGGGTCTTTGTCTGATGCTTTGTTTGTGTTAAAATTGAATTAAAGAGGCTTCAGAATGACTGGTGCCGATGATGAAATGTTTAACACTGTCCAACGATACAAGAATCTTGCCGAAAACAAAGAAAATCAAGCTGCTATGATAAAGGTAATAGATCTATTTTGGAGCAGTGGGGGATTATTATTTTGTTTTCTGTCAATTTTAACGTGTACAGTGAGGCTGTAACTTTTCAGTCTCCCATTCAATGCGATGAATAATTTTCTGTTTATTTCGAGTATGTCATCTAATACCTCACTTTCTTTTTTAAATCTCGGGAATCTAGCGAAAACGTGACCATAACCTCACCTTCTTTTTAACGAATTTAAATAAAACTAAATTTTATTTCTTATATGTTTCAGGATTCTGCTGTTGTTCAGTTCTTAGTATATGTTTTAGAAGGAACTTCAGCTTCAGTACGAGATACAGCTATGAAAACTTTAGAACTGCTTGGAGAAAATACAAAACTTTGTCCGACTCTGAGAAAGACTTTTGGAGTGATGGAGTCCTTAGAAGCTATTGCCAGCAGGTAAAATGACTAATGGAAAATTTTTATCCATTGAATACTTCTGGTGAATGTTAGTTTTCTTTTCTTTTTTATTGTTGTTTTATTTTTGCTAATTTCTACCTCCTTTTTTGTGTGTGTGCAAACTCTCAGTTCTGCACCTGAGGATGCAAATCTAGCCGAACGGGCCAGAAAGCTTCACAGTAAGCTTGAGCAGTCCAACAATATGGTATGGGAGGTTCCCAAAGAAGTTCTTTTGCGCATTCCTGAATTAACTCCGGTAGGTATAGTTTATTGATTAGTATTGTAATTTTGAGTGTTAAGATGAATTACTCACTTTAATGTTTTTCCTACAGGAGGATTGCACAGAAATTTGGCAAACATTATCATCTGTGCGGGGTGTGGTTTCTTGTCAGTTCAATCTTGAACTTCAAACATGCACCCTAACAGTTTTTAGTAGTATGAATCCTCAATCTTTGGTGCAGATCCTTTCAAATAAGTGTGGTTTGGATGCTGAGGTGATCAAGCCTGGCTCTCAGGTAAACAAAACTGTTGAAATTTCTCTGAAGAAATCTTTTAAAGTAGTATGCGTTGTGATGTAAAATGATTAATATTTTTCCTAAAATTTTGCTGTAGATGAGCTCACAAGATACTGTCTCAGAACTTCCTGCATACTTGCCTGAAGAAGATTCGCCTGTAGTACAAAAAAAGGCTGTAGCAAGACGAAGACCCAAACGGAGGGAAAGTAGCTGGTTTACCAGGGCTGCTAGTGTACTAGTTGATTCATTCTTCTGGTAAATGTACCCTGCCTTAGTAATCAGCATTTTTAAAAGTAAGGAACAACACTTGATTATTTGCCACCAGTGTTTATCTGAGGTTTCATTGTATGAAAGACCATTTATCTGACTTTGGTCCTTACAACTGCAATTCAGTTCATGCTCCCTTCAGTTGTAAAAGGCAATGGTCCTCTTCTTTTTATTTTAAAAACCAGTTTTCCCAGTTGTTATCTGTACATTTAAAAAAATGTATCTCTTCTAGCACCTATGAAAGCTTGTAGTGAGCTACTTAAGAAACTTCCTTGAGATGGATGGACATTTTAATAAGCTCTAGATTAATTGTATTACATCATACTTTCAGCGTTTCTTCAGTTATAGTCTCCTATCACTTAAATTATTTATTGAAACGAATTTTAAAAGGAGGACAAATGGTGTTGAAGGTTTCTTGACCTAAACTTCCTTTAATCATAATTAAGGAAATATCTTTGGATTTCCTTGTTATTTTATCTTACTGTAGACATATGATCTTTTGTTTATATATTTGGTGACTAGTGTTAGCTCTTAATTGTGATTTATTGTTGACTCATAATAATTTCAGTTTTCTTGTTTTTTTTATTTGTACTTATTAATAGTAAATAAACTTCCTGAGACTGAAATCTAAGAAAAAGTATTCATTTCTTTTCTTTCAATTCCTTTTAATAAAATCTATAAGGCTACATAGTGCCTTTAAAAAAATCCTGTGGGCATGGTGTTACAATTTTTTTTTTTCGGAGACGTGTGTTGCGAACTGATGACTGTCTTTTGATTCAATCTTCTAGGAACAGGGAAGACTTGTCCTTGATTTGGGAAGAAACGAGGGAGAGTGCCCTTTCCAGAACCGGAACTGACCTTGTCGCACTCACGGGGCATCCTACCTAAGGCACCGCTGTAAGTGCGACAAGGACAGAACTAGTGTAGTAAACTTTAACATAGTCTGTAAAATTACCATAACATTTCTGTACCAGATTACAAGTGTTCTCTTGTAAAGTTACAATTATTTTTTTTTTACAGTACGAGAGCGATCCTCAGAATCAGTCGGCAGGCGGGGCGGGAGTCATGGAGTGCACCCGCACCACCGCGACTGCGGTGCCCGTGCCCTGCCGGGTGCCGCGCCTACCCGCGCCGCGCCGGGGCCCACCGTCAGGCTTGCCCAACCAGACACCTCCACCAGCTGATCGCTGCCCCCCACGCCCCGCCGTGCCCCGCCCCGCCCCGCCGCGCCCGGGCTCCGGAGCTTGGCTCCAGGCGGAGCGCCGCGCCGCCGTGCGCCTGTCCAGCCCAGCATCGCTGCTTCCACCGGCCTGCCTGCCTGCCCGGCCTGCAGTCTGCTCCGGTTCGCGGCCGGGTGCGCACGGCCAGTGGTGGTAGTCCAGAGGGCCGCGTGGCGTGGCGTCGAGGACGGGTCCGGAGTGTGAGGCGTAACGGGCGTAACCGACGTAAGCGTCCCGTCCCGTCGTCTCGTCTCCTCGAGGCCCTGCTGGGCCGGGCCGGGAGCCGAGCCAACTGCAGAGGCGAGGCGAGCTGCAGCAGTGTGATTAGTGCCGAGTACCATCAGACGTCAGGTAAGTAAGTTCATCGCCGAGGAGGAGGAGGAGGCAAAAACCGCCGAAGCACACCTTCGCGCGCGCAGCGGGCTGCATCGACGCCTGCCTACTAGGCAACCCTCCTACACGCGTGCGCAGATATTGCCTCGTAGGCACGGGGAGATGCGATACGCGCCCGTTGGACACGGGGTGTGTTCCGGCGGTTTTGGCTTAACTTTATGGCAACACTGGGGTGGGCCCGGGAGGACGCGCCTGGCCGACGCGCCTGGCCGACGCGGACGCGCCGGGCCAACCGTATCCTATCATATTCCTTCCCTTACCACTCTGTACGATGTTTCTCGAGAAAATGACTTGCTGTCCCGCGGAGCCAGGCCACTTTCGGTCAAAGAACTGCGTTCATCATGGCAGGTCCTGTACGCGGCGAGAGCGAAGCAATTCGCGTGCGGGGGGCGGGGGCGGGCTCAAGTCCTGGAGGATATCCAGTTAGCGATTTTGCGACCGCAACTTGCGACTTTGAGCGACTTTTGTGGCGGCGTGTTCAAGCTTAAAGGGGTTTTCGAGCATCTCAGACGCAAAAATCAAAAGTCGCAAACTCGCAAGTTGTGGTCGCAAAATCGCTAACTGGATGTCCTCCATAGCAGGCGCCGTTGCCCAGAGCACACCCATGCCTCGTGTTCTGGCTTCTGCAGCACTTGGGAGGTCAACAGAAATACTCCCACAGCCCGCCCCTCGTGATTACGCGCGCACATGCGGCCCCCGGCGGCCGGGGGTCACGTGATAGACTGGCGCGGGGCGGGCTAGGGGCGTGACGCGCCCCGCCCCGACACCGCCGCGACGCTTAGGCGTGCCGGTTAGGCGTTGGGCGCCGCAGGGCCTAATTGCAGTTGCGCCCCTAGTCCGGGCGCCGCCGCAGCTCCGCGTCAGGCAGGTCTAGCGGGTGCGTGCAGTGCGTGCGTATGGCCTGGATCCCGACGCTTACATCATGTCGGACATGTTTACGCGCATGCTGCCAGGAAGGTGCAGCAGCGTTGAGTAGTGTCCTCTCTCTCTCTCTCACTCCTTATGGTCGTGCCCCATGAGTGCGACAAGGACAGAGAGACGAAACCACCGTGCGGAATCACCCGCCAGCAGGACAGCACGCCCCCGCCCCCGCCCCCGTCGGCCCCCGCCCACCTGCAGCAGCAGCAGCTGACTCCATGCGGCTTTCTGCTTTCCGCCGACTGCGGTACCGTCGCACTCCGTGGCCGCGAACCGACAACGGACATCGTCCTTGACTCGGCCCGGCCCGGCCCCTGAGAGCGGGCGGGGCGGGGGGGCGGGGCGTCGGTTCACATTAAGGTGTGCAAGTGCTCGCGCGCGCGCGCCGGCCGCGGCCCCAGTGCATGAGCATGCCGTAGAGATAATGGCGCCGGTCACAATGTGCGCTTTTGTCGCTTTTGGCGGCCACGCAGCGGTGGGACACCGACGCGACTATGCCGGCCGGCCGGCACTTGGCGGGCTTGCGGGTCGGGGTCGCGGGCCCGCCCACCCGGAGGATATTCCCTCCCATTTTTTTTGTTTTGCATCTACGATAAGCCAGAAAACCCTTGAAGATTCCATCACGCCGCCACAAGTCGCAAAGTCGCAAGTTACGGTCGCAAAGTCGCTAACTGGATATCCTCCTGACCAGGCAGACCCGCTTACTCCAGCGACTTTGACGCTTGTTGACGTGTTTGCAGCCGTGCCGCCCGTGTGCGTGCCAGGCGCCAGTCCGCGGGGGGACGCGGCTGCATATATATTGTGCAGGATTCCGCCCCCCCTCCCCTCTCCCCCTGGAGGCTGTCCGGTCGAGCGGCCGCGCGAGCGCCACTGACCGTTTTTATTACTTTTTTTCTGTCTCGCGGTATTTGCACTTGCTATTCGTGGCGGATCTATTCGCACCGATTCACACGTATATACATACGCAACTTAACGCGCTGGTGGCAGTGGTGGGGGCTGGCCTGCTGTTGTCTAGTAGTCTGCTGGAGCCCCTTGTCCACATGGGCCAACTCAGTGGAGCGCGTCGGCAGTCGTCCTTTTGAGCTATGCAGTAGCTATGACTTTGGCAATCCGTAAATCTTTAGAGGCACAGTTATCTTTCTATAAGTTGTCACGCTCCAAAGGCACTTTTCCACATATAGCCAGATTTTGGCTGCATGGGTATATTTTTTTCTGAGCGTAATGAGTGGTAGTGCTGGGCGACACTTTAATTTATTTAATTTTATCTTTTGTTATATCGTGAGAATTTTTGCATCATAAACGGCGTAGGAATGGGAAAGGGCACTTTGCTCTCTGGAGAAAGAGATCTGATTGCTTTGGTGGGCCGGTGTGAGAGAGGGCCGCGGCGGGAGGGGGGGGGGGGGTCAGGGGCGGGGGCGGGGCGGGGCGGGGCCGGGGCCAGCAATAAACTGGAATGAGAGCGAGATGCACTTCTTGGGAACGACATTGCGTGGAAGTCTCATCGGCACCAATGCCCCATCAATGCGCAGTAAATGCTCAATTCCCATTACTGTATATCCGGAAAATCTAGAAATAAACTAGATGCTTTTAAATATCGTCTCTCACGAGATGGATGTGGTGCCACTGATTTGCATGTCCCGCTTTTTGCACACGCAAAGTGCATTACGCTTTCGTGCTGTTTTCAAATGACTGATCTCCTATCGTTGCCGCTACTTTACTTGTGCCGCCCTGTACGCAATCCTCTGATGGACTGGCCGCGTTGCGAAGACCTCGTTGAGTTGAGTTGAGACACTCGATGCCCCCCCCCCCCATTCCTCCTTTTACGGTCCCCTCCCCACCTCCTATCCTTCCAGCCCCTCCAACTTTCTTGTAATGCCTCGTCACCCTTCGCTCCCCCCCCCCCACATCCCACCCCTCTCCTCCCACAGAGGTTATGTTGATCGCATTCCTCACGCACATCCGGAGGTTCCGAGGGAAGCACGAAGCTGTGCCCTGTTTCGGGCCACTTGTTTCAACAGCGCAATGACTGCGTATTGCATTTCTTTTTCTTAGCGGTATAGGAAGGAAGGGTGAAAGACCCCCTCGCCCGCGACTCTTGGTACTGTACCGTACCGTGCGCCTGAGTGCGGCTTCGGCCAGGTTCATAGACTATTGCCTCCCGTCACTATCTATGGCTGTTTAACTTCCCCCGTGCGAGTAGCAGTGTCGCGAGAAAAGTAGGCAATAAGTAGCCCTAACACAGTGGAGTACAGCGGGCTGCATCTGCGCCTGCCTACCAGGCAAACATGTACGCACCTGTGCTAGGGTGCTGCCGGGTGCTGCCTAGTAGGCGGGCGAACATGCAGCCCGCTCTAGTCCCCTGTGTTTGGGCTACGTATTGCCTACTTTTGTGGCATCACTGCCACCCTGTTTCGAATCTTCCTCTGGACATAGCATTCCGCTCCTCTCGGTCCTCGCCCTCGCGGCCTTGGGAAGGCCATCATACCTCAAAGCCACGCCTTTCGAATAGAAAATGAAAGTTGGCCGCGGCCCGGCCCATGGCCCGGCCTGGGCGAGCAGGCGCGTTTGGTCTAGTAAGACCAGACTTGGAAGGGAGAGGGGGGGGGGGAGCTTATTGCGCTGCCTCCCGTACGATCCTAACTCATCGGAAAAAAACACAACGGCGGCCCATCATGCTGGAGGAATAATGTGGACGTGGACTCGCGGGGAAGACCGAAATGTGCAGTAATCACTGGGAGAGGAAGCGGGGGGGAGGTAGAAAATAAAAGTATCGTGTACTGTACAGCTCGGTGTGCTGCGCCTGCGCGGTAATGAGTTGCGACGGGACGCGCGCGATTGCACGTCGCGGCACGGCATATAGACGCAAAGGAAGTCGTCTAGGCAGAGGAGGCTTAATAGTAACGCATTATGGATCATTATTTAAGTAGTATTGCGGGCCCGTGACGTGTGCAGAGTAATATGCGAGTCGTCGTTTTCCCCTCGACTCTCCTGGACCACACGGCTCAGAAATCTCAAGAATCCGCCTCATCACCGAAACAAGGACCCTGTACTGCACCCGTCGCTGCGCGGAGACGTTCAAGTATTTGCGCGCGAGCCGCGGCCGGGCCGGGGCCGGGCCGGCCGCACTACACCGCACTCTAGCGCCCCCTAAGTTCCTGCAGAAGCCTATGACTAGGCAGAAATGCCCCCCCCCCCCCCCCTTAGCCTTTTTGTATTTATTTATTTTTTAACCCTGCTTTCTGCGAGAGTGCGGAGCGCAGCTAGCGGCGCGGTCCCTTGTACCATTGTGTCGTGAGCAGAGCAGCTGAGCTCGTATGCTAATGTCCGCGACGGCACCGTAGGTCTCCCCCCCCCCCTCCCCGGGGCCCCCACTGTAAACATTCCTGTTCCAAAAGTACAAGAAAAAGGTTCGGAAAACCGTGGTAGGGTGGGTGTACAGGATGACTGTACTCTCGACTGTACTTCATTTCCCGTGGTGCCCATAAGAGCCTATGTTAAACGATACTGTACTTCGTACAGAAAAGTCTATACTTGAGCAGGTACAAAGATCGACCACGCAAATCGTCTACTGTTTTCTTTTCTGGCAGTGCTTCCGCGAGGATCCCGCTGGTCTGGGGCCGATGCCACACACTACGGTTTTCATCTTACCCTCACCACTGCCATTTCGACAACGAGGCCCAATTAAAAAAAAAAAACGTTTAAAACAAACGCCATTCATTGTCTCAAGATGGCAAAAAAAAAAATGAGTTCACGAGAAATAGAAATTGAAGGGTTATTACCGAAATAGAGAAATTGTCGCAGTCGGGTCGGGCGCGGGTATAATTATTATATTTTCCTCCGCGCGCCGCGCTGCACGATCGAGTGTGTGTGTAGCAACGGGTAGCGTTTAGCCATGCGGCGGTGGGGCGGGGCGGAGTAACAGCAGTGCCCCTCCCCAACCCGCAACGCCTAGCCCAGCAGCGCAGCGCAGCGCAGGCCGGCAACTCTTACGTGTGCGTTGATATAATCGACTGAGGGTCCAGGCGCCGCTGCGCCTAGCCCTTACAGGGCCGGGGGCAGCAGGGCCTGGAGGGCCGGCCAGTGCCTCCGCACAGAGCCCCACGTCCTGCTGCTGCTGCCCCCACCTGCGAGCCTCAGCAGGGCCTGGAGGGTCGGCCAGTGCCTCCGCACAGAGCCCCACGTCCTGCTGCTGCTGCCTCCACCTGCGAGCCTCAGCAGGGCCTGGAGGGTCGGCCAGTGCCTCCGCACAGAGCCCCACGTCCTGCTGCTGCTGCCTTCACCTGCGAGCCTCAGCAGGGCCTGGAGGGCCGGCCATGCTGCCCCCACCTGCGAGCCTCAGCAGGGCTTGACTGGCGGGCCCGTGGCTCCTTGCACAGAGCCCCATGGTCGCACTGCTCTGTTCCCACCTCCTTTTCCTACTCCTCCCTGGTAGAACAGTCATATAAAAAAACGTCACGGGATCCCATTTTGATTTCAGAATTAGTTCAATCTGGCTACCTAGCCACAGTTTATTTTGACTTTCGATCTCAAAATGAGGTGATCATTTTGACATCACTTTGACAATCGTGTTCCACCTGGGCTGCTCCTCCTCCTTCTTCTTACAAGTCCCTCTCATCCCCGCACGTGGAGTGTGTGTAATCCCCCCTCCCTCTCCCCTCCCCCTTCGCTTGACCGCACACGTGCACAGAACACGTGTGCATACCTGTGCGTGCGACGCATCATCCCGCGCTCATGGAGCCCTTGACCTGTCACGGACACGCCATAGAGTAGAGGCAGGAGGTAGGTGTTGCCCCTCGCGCCTCGCTGCGCTGCCGGCCGGGACCGGGACGCACCGCACCACGACGGGGGCCTGCAATTTTCAGGTGGTGGATAACGTGGGGCAAGGCTACGCACACGCGGTGTTATGGTGTGTGAGTGTAGTGTGTGTGTGTGTGTGTGCGCGCGCGCGCGTTAGTGTTGGTGTTAGGGATCGTCCATATACTACGTTACCTAGAGGGGGGGTACAAATATTAAGGGCCCTAATAAGTTTCAGGACTTCCTCCTGTATACAGATCCCATAATATTTGTACCAAGGGGTACAAATATTATGGTGGTCTATGAGCTCCGATAAAGGTCCTGAAACTAATGAGGGCCCATAATATTTGTACCCCCCCCCCCTCTAGGTCACGTGGTATATGGACGATCCCTGATGTGTGTTTCTGTGTTCCAGGATGGGGGAGCGCAGCAGCGTGGCGGCGTTCTACAGCGGGCGCGGCGTGCTGGTGACGGGCGCCACGGGCCTGCTGGGCAAGGTGCTGGTGGAGAAGCTGCTGTGGGCCGTGCCGGACGTGGGGCCCGTCTACATGCTGATGCGGCCCAAGCGCGGCAAGACGCCCGCCGAGCGCATGGCGGCCATCCAGGACCTGCCGGTGAGCAGTCAGGCGGGGGGCGGGGTGGCTCGACCGGCTCGGGGCCCTGCGCTGACGTCACAGAACGAGATCGGGAAGATTTACATGAGAGGACAACGACTCGGCCGGACTATGTATATACGTGACCGCTTTATCGCTTTAAGTTGATGGTTTGCTGTGCCGAGCGCCTCTGGAGCCACCTGCGGTGTAAAGTTGCACAAAAGTTCCCAGAGGCCACTTCAGGTTCGCTTCTTGTGCCTCCGACGCGAATCGTCAAGCGTACGTCAGTCAAGCGTTTAAAAGACGCGCTCTCTGGGACCGCCCCGGCCAACATTACCTTGTGGGTCAGGAAACCTGACGGGGTCGGTCAAGCTAGAGGACAAAAGCATCAAAACAACAAATACGCCGAAGCTACCCCAAGGTCGAAGCAAATAGCTCTTCGAAGAATATAACATGGCTGCGATTTGTATATCGCTAACGATATTTCTGCCTGAGGCTGACGTGTCGCTTTCGGGCGTGCCTCCAGGTGTTCGAGCGCGTGCGGAGGGACTGCCCAAAGCAGCTGTCCAAGATGCACATGGTGGCGGGCGACGTCGGCCTGGAGGACCTGGGCATCTCGTTCGACGACCTGGAACGCATCAAGGTGAGTGCCCGGCCCGGCCCGGCGCGGCCCGATGTCCCCTGGGACGCCCCGGCCGGGGAAATCTGCCTAGAGTAATAAACCACTGTGCGCAGTTCGACCAGCCTAATGTTCATCTTCTGAATAAACGCGCAAGCTTTGAATGGTTTCACGGAAGAGAAGAAGTGTGGGTCCTTCTCTAACTTTGTGTCTAACTTTGCGCTGTGCAGCGGGACGTGTCCGTGGTGTTCCACTGCGCCGCCACCCTCAAGCTGGAGGGCAGCCTCAAGGACGCCCTCCACCTCAACACCCGCGGTACGCAGCGCGCCTTGCGGCTCGCCAGGGATCTGCCGCACCTCAAGGTGGGTGTCTGCTGCGATCGGCGCGGCGCAGCGGCGCACGGCAACAACTTATTGGCTGCACGAAACCGGAGCTCGAGTTTTGCAAAGGTTCTTAGTGACGTCAGTTAGAGGGGGCAGGTCACTTCGTCACCGCCGTCCCGCACCTCCTCTTTAGTGCGGTCCGGCGGGACTGCCAAGGCTGGCAGCTAGCGCAAGGCCCACTTTCGCGACTCCAGCGGGCCCCGGGACCCGCGCCGGGACCCCATGGGGCTCGCGGGCGGGGCGGGGCGGGGCGGGGCGCGGCGGGGCGCGTGGGGCTGGCTAGGGCGCCGCTGCACTAGTCTCACCCGGCCGCCGGGCCCGGCCGGCATATTGCCCGCCATAAAACTGGCGTAAGCGTTATGCCATGGCGCTTTAGTGTACTCGCGCTAAAATTAGAATACCATCCGATACGGCGCGAAACACCATGAAATCTGGCGCGAGTGTCGTCTCCGTCGCTGACCTCTGTCCTGTCGTGCTCCGCTCCGCAGGTGTTCGTCCACACGTCCACGGCCTTCTGCCACTGCGACGTGGAGGAGCTCGGCGAGCGCACCTACCCGCCGCCCATCACCCCCGAGAACATGATGGGCTGCGGCGACCTGGTGGACGAGGAGACCCTCGAGAAGGTGGCGCCCGGCCTGCTCGCCCCGCACCCCAACACCTACACCTACTCCAAGCGCCTGGCCGAGGACCTGGTGGCGCGGAACTACCCCGACCTGCCGCTGTGCATCGTGCGACCGTCCATCGGTGAGCGACAGGGGGTGCCTGGGGAGTAGGCAACCTGACCACAAGCCTGCTGGGCGGGCGGCCCACCCTCTGTGGGCGCCTGGGGGGTAGGCAAGCAGGTCGCACGCGTACGAAGCGGGTTGCCTACCCGCAGGCCCCTTGCCACTAGGAGCTGAGCCATGCTGTGGCGTTGCGCGTGCCTACGTTCCGACAGCTGCAGAGCCTTGTACAGAGCCTTGTACACACTCATCTCATGTTCTGCGATGCTGCAGTTTGCCCGTCCTGGGAGGAGCCGGTGCCGGGCTGGGTGGACAACCTCAACGGCCCCGTGGGCGTGATGGCGGCCGCCGGCAAGGGCGTCATCCGCTCCATGTACTGCCGCGGCGACTACAACGCCGAGGTCATCCCCCTGGACTTCGCCGTGAACGCGACCCTGGTAGCTGCGCAGCGCGTCGCCCTGGGCCCCAGGTGAGCTATGGGGAACGCCCGGACCACCCCGGAGGCGGTGTCATGACATTTTCTCTATTTTCACGAATCCTCTTTTTTTTTGTCCCTTGCAGGGAGCCGTCGGTGCCCGTGTTCAACCTGACGAGCGGCAAGTGGCGGCGGGCGACGTGGGAGAATGTCCTGGACGAGGGCCGGCGCGCCGGCTACGAGTACCCCTTCGAGATGATCCTCTGGTACCCGGACGGCAACATTCGGTCGAGCAGGCGCTCGCACGACATCCACGCCTTCTTCCAGCACTTCCTGCCCGCGTATTTTATCGACTTTATGATGTTCGTCTTCAGACAGCCTCGCTTGTAAGTGCAAATGTGTGTGTGTGTGTGGGTGTGTCTGTGTGGGTGTGAGCGAGTCGCTCTACAGGAGTGACAGTGTCCGTTGCGTGTCCCCAAAATGAACCTACCGAGCTGGAGCACGCCATGGTGGGTCCTAGAGCGAGAGAGAGACAGAGATAGATATATTGTGGGAAACACACCCGTGGGCAAGGCGAACGCAGTTGACCGCCCCTTCCTAGCCGAAAGAGACTTCTGGCTCCGGCCGGCGGCAGGTGTCGTGTGAAGTGCAGCACACAACAGTGATGGAAAATTCCTGGCATGTGACCATCGCGACCAAGGCGCTTCTACGGTGGCGTAGCCTGGCAGGGCTGTCGGAACCGGCGCTCCACGACGGTTTCATGACAAAAAGTCATACCTGCGTGAGGGCTTTTGCAACTAACAACAGGTGTATGACCGGCGTCCACGCTCCGCCCCGCCTCCGCGCCACGCCCACCGGCGTTGTCCGACGCATGCTCGTCGTCGTTCGTCCGCGTCGCTGGACTGCGGACTTCACAGGGGGTCAACTAACGTTCCTTGGGAAAAGGCCTCTTAACGAGACTGACCCCCCCTCGAACTTGTTAGTCAGAGTCAGGCGGTGTGAAGTTGCGTACGATAGAGATCATGCATGCGAGCTGCACAAGGCATGATTACACCCCGGCAGGCGCGGCTGCGTGCGGCTGCAGCCAGGGCTGTCGTGTAGCCTACCCGCGTGTAACCGAGCCGCTCCCAGCCGCAGTGACAATGTGCGAGCCCAGCATGTATGTGTGTGTGTGCCCTGCTCGGCCCATTTAGTGACTGGAATATATCACAGCAATGAGAAAATCACACAAATTAAAACAAGACAAAACTAGTTTTTATTTTTTTTTTAATTAAAAAAGACATTGCAATCAAAAACGAACAAGTACCGGGTGTTTCTCTGAATGCGTAACAGTATTGCGGGTTTGCCTACCCCATTATCCCGTAAGGCGCCATGGCCCCTGCAGCGCTGGAGAGTATGCAATCCCGCAACACTGTTACGCATTCAAAGAAACACCCGGTACGTGTTGAAGCACTTTGAGGATTGTAGGATTTCGTGCAACCCACTGTTATTCACAAATTGCTCGGTGACGGGCGACGGGTGTCCGCAGCATGGTCCGCATCTACAAGCGCATCGCCATGGGGCTGGAGCTGCTGCAGTTCTTCACGACGCGCCAGTGGGTGTTCCACAACGACCGCTTCGTCGCCATGTGGGACAGCATGGGGCCCGAGGACCGGCGGCTCTTCAACTTCGACATGGCGGAGCCCGAGATGGGCGAGTACATCGACCGCTGCCTGCTGGGCGCGCGCCAGTACTGCCTCAAGGAGGACCCCGCCACCATCCCGCGCCAGCGGCGGCTACTCAAAGTGTGAGTACTGTTCACTGATTGGAACCTCAATCACATTTTGCCAATGTGTGAGTATCACACACTAAATGGGAAAAGACCGAGGGACTTTTTTTCGCGCACAGAAAGTGACACTTGCACATCTTCACCAAGGAAAATTTCCACTCCAGCATATGACAAATTTTCATCTCTCTAGTGGACTAATAAAAAATTTGTCCATGACCAGGATACAATTTTGTCACGTGTAAAATGCAGATTTGCACCTGGTCAAGATGATCTCAAAAACATCACTTTCTATGGACAAAAAAATCCGTTCTCACTATGGATGTAACAGCAAGTGTAAGTTTCCTCTCCCCGTCACGTGTACGTGTCAACGTGTCGCTTTGCAGGTACTGGGCGGCCGACCGCCTGGTGGTGCTGCTGTTCTACGCGCTGCTCGCGTGGTGGGCCTACCGCGCCGTCCTGGCGGTGTCCGAGGCCGTGGCGCCCTCCCCGTCGCCGCGGCTCGTCAGCGACGAGCTGACCGTCGGCCGGTCGTGACGGCGCGGCCGCGGCCACCCACCCAGTTCCAGCACGTGTCTTGTCGTTCCTTCTTATTCACTCATGGGTCTCGCGGGGAGAGGAGAGATTATGTACATATTCATTCTCACACACGCATCACATCCATGTCAAATTCACGTTCCGGCGTACTTGTGTGGGACGTCTCTGTGTATTATTTTTGGAAATATAAGTGGTTTCTTTTTTTTATGACACCGAAAAGTATCACTCATCGCATCGCCACGACCAACCCCTGTTCGTCTGAGTTTGATTTAAATTTTAACTGAAGACTTGTACGGTTTGCATGCGCGGGTGGACATACCGACAAGCTATTACGATGAGGCGCACTCTTTTATAGTTTTCAATAAGTCGTGTCAAGCCTCGCGCCTGCTCACGCCGTTGCTGTGGGGGCGCGACTGTCGAATGGGCTGCCTATCCTCCGGGCGGCGGGGCGGGTACCCGAGCGCGGGCTTCCCGGCCCGGCTGGATGGCATCGCCACGGCCCGGCTCTGGCCATTGGCGCGAAACCAGGCTCGACTTAGCCGAGTGGGGCGCCGGGCGGCCTGCGCGCGCCGCGCCGCGCCGCGCTGCGCCGGTCCGGTCCGGTCAGTCGGTGTACCGCCGTCAGTCTAGTCACACCGTCACACCATCTCCTCTCAGCGGGCCGGGAGCCGTGTGACGAGCTGAGGCACACCCCAGACCGGGAGCAGAGCAGTCAACTGTCACCGAGGCCCTCCCCTCGGCGCCGCCAGCCCTGCTGCAGCAGCACCCCGCACCACCACCGGCCTTCAAGGTGAGCGCCGCCCGCCCCGTTCCGCCGAGTCTACAGGGTGTCGTCGGGGAAGTCCCAACCCCTGCTGACCGTTGCCATAGGTTGTCTCGCGGCTCTTGTCACACACTTTACGCAAAAAAACTTGTTCGCGCATAAATTTTTCCAATTTCTCAATCAAATTTAGCAGATGATACATTCTAGCTAGCCTTAACTTAACTGACAACTACTAAGGTAATGTTTCTTTTTACGCGTGGTTTGTGATGATTTTGTTCCACCAGTGACAAATGCCCCCACCCCCCACCCCCACCCCCCAGGAGAGTCAGGAGCCCAGCCCGAGTCTCCCCCGTGCGTGTCGTGTGGAGTGGACCTGCGGCGCCTGGGCCTGGGCCCCCGCCCCGCCCCGCCTCGCCCCGCCCCGCCCCGCCCCGCCCCGCCCCGCCTCGCCCCCGCCTCCGGGCCTGCCGCGCTCGTGCGGGGGATTCCGTTTACTTTCTAAACATTTGCGTGGCTCATTTCGCGGAATGGAAGCAGGAGGCTACTGCTTATTAGCAGGTCGAGCTGCAGGGTGATTCCGCCCAGCGTTATATAGTAGTGTCCTCTCTCTCTCTCTTACTGCTCATGACCGTGGCCTATGAGTGCGACAAGGACAGCAGGGAGAAAACTCGGTGCAGAATCACTCTTGTTGTCCTCAGGGACGGCACTGCAGCCGTAAGCCGGTCTCGGCCCCCGGCCCTACTAAAACTGCGAAAAGCGGCACCTTGCGTCGGGAATTAATTTTAGAGCGGATCGCTCGCTCTGAGGGGGGAGGGGGGGGGGGGGAGACAAAGGCACCCACACCTATCACGACCCACCCCCCGCGCGCCTTGCTGCCCGCCCCGCGCCGCGGTGCGCTGGCCGCCCAGCTACCCTCGGGGAGCCCCGCGACACGCCGCGACGCGTGAGCCTGTTTACAGTACGCTTCGCTCGTCTCGTTCGTATGTTACGCCATTGGTTGGGCGCGCGCCACGCGCAGCAGCGGCGCTGGCCTGGCCCGGCCCCGTGCGTGGGAGCGTGGGAGAACACCTACCCCTTTTCAAACTGCATGGCGCCAAGTTTTAGATTCCCAAGGAAAAATTTTTGTCGGTTTTGGTTTGACCAGGGGTTTTTTAAACTCGCGGCTCGCCGAAAGCCGCGCACCTTTTGCGTCCGTGTCCGGCCGGGGTAAATCCGAGGCTCTCCCCGCCCCGCCCCGCCCCGCCCCGCCGCGGAGAGCCGGTCGGGTGGCTCGAGGCTGACGCGCACTCAGCGCACCCCGAGAGAAACAACCTCTCAGGACAGGGGCCCAGCCGCTCCTCGCCTCTCCCGCGTCGCGTCGCTATCAGTCGCCTGGACTCGATTTCCCGCGGCGACTGGAACCGGATCCGGCCCGCGCGGGCGCGCGAACGCAGACCGGATACGGACCGCGGGGCCGGAACTCGCGGGGCGGGCGGGCATCGCGGCGTCGCGTCGTCGGTCTGCTTGGGTCACTATGATCCGTGGCGGGTGCGGGCGGGGGTAGCGTTAGCGTGACACTCGCGCCCCAAACCCGTACAGTTTCCATCGTAAATGGATGACAGGGAAGGGACAGCTCATGACCTGGCCCGTGGTGGCCGGGAGTCACAACCGAGACAAGCCGCGAAGAAAACGGGGAGCTTTTGCCCGCGGTACTCATACCTCGGGCCGGCTGACCCGGGCCTTCGGCGCGGCGGGGCCGGGCATAACGCGTTTTATTGGTGCCTGCGCGACGCCAAGCGACGCTGAGAAACAGGCGCCCCGGGCGAGCGGCGCCGGCGGTGGAGCGGGGCGGGGCGGGGCGGGGCGGGGCGGGGAGGTTGCAACCCTAATCCCAGGCCCCCCCGGCACCGGCCCGCCGCCGCCGCCGCCGCCGGCCTGCCCACAGGAGGGGCACCGGGTGAAAAGCTGCGCTGTTTTATACCAGGGCCGCTTTAAACGAATGTTGCTTGTTTCGAGTGACTCGGGGCTGTGCTGGGCGGAGCCTGCTTGATGCACGGTGTACTGCGTCACCTCGACTTTAGCTCAATGCCATAAATGCGGGCGGCCTTCCAAGGTGTCACGGCCTCAGGCTCTTATCTACTTGTCATAAAAAAAAAAGAAATAGATATGGGTAGCGTACTTTTGTCTATGTTGTGCCTGGCACCGAGCAGGTGGATTGGAGGTGTGCCCATGTGTTGGGAGTGGGTGCTGCTGCTGCTGCTCGCCTCAGCCTGCCGCGGCGTGCCGGGGCCGGGGGCCGCGGGCGCAGCGCAGTGCGCGTGTGCGTGTGCGTGTGTGTGTACGTGCGCGTGTGCGTGTGCGTGCGCCGCACACCGCTACCGCTGCCGCCACGGCACGACGCCACTGACCGACAACAAACATCCCTGGGACCCAGACCCAGAGCTGCGGCGGTGGCCCGCTCCCGCTATGCATACTCTTCCCGCGCGCCGAATATTTTGGCCCGCCGCGCCCCGCCCCATCTCGCCCCGCCCCGCCCCGCCCCGCCCCGCCCTGCCCCGCCCCGCCCCGCCCCGTCATGCGTGTACCGCGACCGGCCCCATGCTGCTGGCCGTCTCTCTATTGTTTGGCGAATAAGACCCCTCCCCCCCCCCACCCGCAACTTTTCATCTTTGGACTCTCTTCGGCGTCGCGTCGTTCTTTCGCACCACACGACGCCTGCGCGTCGGGCCGGGCCAGGCGCCGCCAGCGCGACGCGGCTGGACGCGGCCCGGCGCGGCGCTGGGCCGTGAACCCTCAGCGTCGCCCTCAGCCGTCCCGTTGCAATTGGCCCTCACGATCAATTAGGGCCCCCACCCAGAGGTCCGTCACTTATCAAAAAAAATCTAGGATACGAGTTACGATAAAAGTTAAAGTTATAATGTTTAACTTTCAACAATCAGCCATTATCCAAGTAAAAAGTTAAACTTTCACGACAAATATTAAATGTTAAATTATAATGTGAACTGTCACATACCCTTAAATTTTGTGGGTGCCTCACGTCACCAGAACCTGTCGCATGCCACGCTGCGCTGCCGCGCCCCTCGCGGAGTATTGACAAACACGGTCCAGAGGGGCACGGGCGTGCGGTAGCAAATAGGTTTGCATGGCCGCCGGAGTCGTCTAAGTGAGAAGCGGGGCGGGGCGGAGGGGATGGGCACAAGGGTCAGAGCCCCGCCCCGCCGCACCCGCAGACTGCCCTACGGCCCAGGGCAGTGGGCCGGCGGCGGCGGCGGCGGCGCGGTGAGAACAAAACGACTGCCGAGGGACAGTGGCAACGCGCGGGGCCCGACCAGGCCCGACCAGGCCCGGGCCAGTCAAGGGCGGGCTATTTTGCTCCGTTTGAAGCAGAGCAGATCGGTGGAACGCGCGGGGCGGGGGCGGGGCGGGGCGGGGCGGGGCGGGGCGGGGTGCGGCGCGGCCTGTTGTCGGAGCCTCAGTCAGTGCAGTCAAGGGCAACGCCCTCCCCTGCGCGGCGCGGCACGGCTACGGCTGCGGGCTTGCGGGCCGGACGGACGGATCCTCGCTGTGACGCGGATTCTATTTCGCCCCCGCGCAGTGACTCAGGCTCGTCCTTGGGCTCCACCGCGGGGCGGGGCGGGGTGGGGCGGGGCGGGGCGGGGCGGGGCGCGCTGACGTATGGCTGAGGCAGGGTTGGGCAGGGCCGGACCGGACACTCGCAGCCGCCGCCCCGCACCACACATGACGTCGTGTCCGGTGTCGAAATGGGGCAGTTATAGGCAGGGCGGGGGGCGGGGCGGGGGTGGGGCGCGGGCGGGGCGGGGGCATCCCCGACGTACACGCCCTGCCCGCGGGGGGTTTGGTGCCCAGTTCGGCAGCGGGGTGCCGGCCGGGCCGGCGGGCGTCTGCCCTGCCACAAGGGGGCGTCCCGGGTCTGCGAGGGCGTCGCGACGTGCGTGGGGTCGTAGACATTTTAGCCGTGCGGCGGCGCGGAGGGCGCCAGTGCTATTTTGTGCGTGCCCCTCCTCTTCCCCCCCCCCTCCTCCTCCTCCTCCCCCTCCGCTGTCCTGTCCGGCCACTGAATGGCAGCGCCCCGGCCAAGGCCCGGCACCGTCCACTCCGCCAACTAGAGCGGAGCCCTGACCTATCCCACGCGTGCCGGCTAATTTACAACCCTGAAAACAACAACAAAAAATATGAAGAATTGTCCACTAAAGATAGAAGACGGGCACTCAGTCCTGCGCCTTTTTTAACTTTCTGTGAAAAAGGTCCTTTCTGTGAACCTGTGACTCAAACGCGTGCGCCCCCCGCGCGCTACACCGCGCGAGGTTTGCAGCATCCCCTCCGCGCCCCCACCCCAATAGTGTTCTGTCTGCCCCCTGAGCTGAGTTGTAACCATAGGACGTTCTTCTAACGTGCTAAGCCCGAGTGTTTAGACGCTTCCCACCCGAACACATCGGATTATAACATCAGACGTCTTATGGTTATAACTCAGAGGGGCAGACAGGACAACCATTTTAGTTACAACAGCTAAAGTGTTATTGTCCGTCGTGCACCAGTGGCGGTGGGGCGGGGCGGGGCGAGGCGCCGCGCCGCAAATTTACGATGAGGCCACGCCGCGCACTGTGTCGCGGTGCAGTGCTGCTTGACCGCAATTTGGCCTGCGGGGCGATAAAGGCAAGTCATCGGCGGCGCGCGCGCGGCGCAGGCTGGGCGTGGCGGGGCGTGGCGGGGCGTGGCGGGGCGTGGCGGCCGCAGAGGGAGCTCTGCAATAATTTTTCAGGCGGCGCTTTCTCGCGCAGCGAGCGACATAACACGACGAGGCTCTGGTGCCGCTGCCGCTGCTGTAGTGGTGGTGCCTATCGTCTGCTCACATACGGCGCCGCCGCCGCCCCGCGCGCCGCCCCCACCTGGCTCGAGGCCGAGGGCACGGCGCCCCGGCCCCGGCCGCGCGCCTCGAAATAGCGCCGCCACGCGCCCAGGGCGCGCGCAGCGCGACCCCGCCCCGCCCCGCCCCGCCCCGCCCCGCCCCGCCCCGCCCCGCCCCGCCCCGCCCCGCCCCGCCCCGCCCGACTTCGCGAAAATGAACCCGCGGCTTGATGATACACCCCCGAGTGCCATTCTTTGGAACAACTCGAGCCTGAGGTGTGTCTGACGACCCTCCCTGAGCGCGCCGGTTATCATCAGCGAGCCTCGCTCGCTCTGGAATGAGTACGCTCCTTGAGAGCTCATAATAGCACGAGACCCATATCTCCTGCTTCCACTGCTAAAGAGTATTCCTATTGCTGCTTTTAGGAATGCCAGGTAATTACGCTCAGGGAAAAAAAAAACACTTTATGCCATCCATCTAAGATTGGCTGTAAGAGCGTAACTATATTTTGAATCTCGACAGCAAAGAAGTTAAATGTACCACTAAACACTTAGCTAAAGTGCATGGAGCATTTTAGCTACAAAAACATAGTTCCAAATGTCATCTAGTCATAGCCTAGCTATTTTTCCCCAGTCTATAATTAAAAATGTTTTTGCTTACATCTTGGACTCCTACTTACTGACGTACGTCCCCAACCAAGCCCAACGGGATGTGAGGTGGTACACTTATTTGTAACAGAGAAAACGGGTAGCAGTGTTGCGGGTCTTCCTACCCTAGGGGCTTGGCGCCTTGCGGTACGGCAAGAGGAGGTAGGCAACCCCGCATTCTGTAGCGTCTGTTTTTCGGCAAGAAACGCCGCGCACGCGCTGCTCGTTAATCGCACGGCATAGCCTCCTGCTCCTCCTCATCCCCAGGCCTGGGCGGTTTATTATCGCCGCAGAGCCGCGTTCTGCTTTCATTCCTCGCAGTCGGTGGAACTTTCCGCGCGGCGCCGCGGCGGCGAGGAGAACGAGTGTGCGCATACATACGAGCAGCCCGGCCCGGCCCAGCCCGGCCCGGCCCGCGAGACCAACAAGTGCCTTGTCGCGGTCCTGAGTGCCCTGAGCCAACCCGCGGTAACGATCCGCGAGGAGCAGAAAACATGGATCAGTAGTGTTGCCTTGCACATACGCACGATGGTTGTCAGTGTTTGCCACAAAAGTAGGCAATAATAAGTAGCCCAGACAATACTTATTACCTACTTTTCTGGCAATACTGTGCTATGGTTACGTGTTTCCTGCCACACTCGGTACGCGCGGACGGAAGGCCCTCGCGGCCCAGGACGCACCCCTAGCTGCAGGCGCGCGCCGCCCCCGCCCCGCCCCTGCCCCGCTGCCCTGCGCGGCCTTGGCCTCGCCCTGCCCTGCCCCGCCCTGCCCTGCCCCGCCCCGCCCTGCCCAGCCCCGCCCTGCGCGCCCCGGGCCCAGCGCGGCGCACCAGCTGATGGGTGAGCGTCGAGCCTCACTCTCCCTCAGATTGCTTTACTATTTTTGTGCCAAATTTCCTGCCTGACCCGGCCGCGCCCTTCCCCCCCCCCCTCTACCCGCCCGTTGTTGGCTGCGCCTCACTTTCCAAAGCTGTAATAACGTCGACATGGGAAGGTGACGCTAAAGGCCTCCCGCCCCGCCGCGACGCCGCGATGGTTCCTGACTCTAGCGTATTTAGTTAAGACACGCTTGGCCCAGAGCGCGACGGTGCGACGCGAGGGCGAGCGAGAGAGCGCGGCTCGTATGCCCCCTCCCTCCCCTCCCTGCTCCCGAGCCGCGCTCTCGTGGCTTAGGGGCCTATTTTCTCACTAACGAAGACCGGTATAGGTCTCCTGGGACTTGCTATGTGTTTTTTGGTTCCAAAAGAAGGTAACCTGTGAGTTTGGTCGAAATCGGAGACATTGTTTTTTCCACCGAAAATCGCAAAAACGCAAAGGCTATAGCCTTTGCATTTTTACAATTTTGGCCAAAAATTAATATGCTCGAAATGACGCGGGTTGTGCAGAGGGACTCTTACGTACCCGTAGACGAACCCCGAGGGTCAGTTCGTCCGAAAACCCGGTTTGTCTGCGATACAATGCAGTATTTCTGATAGCGCGCATTGAGATCGGGCGGGGTGGCTTAGGGGCCTATTTTCTCACTAACGGAGACCGGTATTGGTCTCCTAGGGACTTGCTATGTGTTTTTGGTTCCAAAAGAAGGTAACCTGTGAGTTTGGTAGAAATCGGAGACATTGTTTTTCACCGAAAATCGCAAAAACGAAAGGCTATAGCCTTTGCATTATTACGAATTTTGGCCAAAAATTAATATGCTCCGAAATGACGCGGGTTGTGCAGAGGGACGTACTAGACGAACCCCGAGGTCAGTTCGTCCGCGGTTTGTCTGCGACACAATGCAGTATTTCTGATAGCGCGCATTGTGATCGGGCACAGCCTATTTTCTCACTAACGGAGACCGGTATTGGTCTCCTAGGAGTTTTGGTTTCAGGTCCTGTGAGTTTGCGAATATCAGCGTGTTGCGCAATAGCCTTTGATTTTTACGAATTTTGGCCAAAAATTAATATGCTCAATGACGCGGAGTTGTGCAGAGGACTCTTACGTACCCTAGACGAACCCCGAGGGTCAGTTCGTCCGAAAACCGGTTTGTCTGCGATACAATGCAGTATTTCTGATAGCGCGCTGTGATCGGGCGGGGTGGGTTAAGGGCCTATTTTCTCACTAACGAAGACCGGTATAGGTCTCCTAGGGCTTGCTATGTGTTTTTTGGTTCCAAAAGAAGGTAACCTGTGAGTTTGGTCGAAATCGGAGACATTGTTTTTTCCACCGAAAATCGCAAAAACGCAAAGGCTATAGCCTTTGCATTTTTACGAATTTTGGCCAAAAAATTAATATGCTCCGAAATGACGCGGGTTGTGCAGAGGGACTCTTACGTACCCCTAGACGAACCCCCGAGGGTCAGTTCGTCCGAAAACCCGGTTTGTCTGCGATACAATGCAGTATTTCTGATAGCGCGCATTGTGATCGGGCGGGGTGGCTTAGGGGCCTATTTTCTCACTAACGGAGACCGGTATTGGTCTCCTAGGACTTGCTATGTGTTTTTTGGTTCCAAAAGAAGGTAACCTGTGAGTTTGGTCGAAATCGGAGACATTGTTTTTTCCACCGAAAATCGCAAAAACGCAAAGGCTATAGCCTTTGCATTTTTACGAATTTTGGCCAAAAAAAAATATTCTCCGAAATGACGCGGGTTGTGCAGAGGGACTCTTACGTACCCGTAGACGAACCCCGAGGGTCAGTTCGTCCGAAAACCCGGTTTGTCTGCGATACAATGCAGTATTTCTGATAGCGCGCATTGTGATCGGGCGGGGTGGCTTAGGGCCTATTTTCTCACTAACGGAGACCGGTATTGGTCTCCTAGGACTTGCTATGTGTTTTTGGTTCCAAAAGAAGGTAACCTGTGAGTTTGGTCGAAATCGGAGACATTGTTTTTCCACCGAAAATCGCAAAAACGCAAAGGCTATAGCCTTTGCATTTTTACGAATTTTGGCCAAAAATTAATATGCTCGAAATGACGCGGGTTGTGCAGAGGGACTCTTACGTACCCGTAGACGAACCCCGAGGGTCAGTTCGTCCGAAAACCCGGTTTGTCTGCGATACAATGCAGTATTTCTGATAGCGCGCATTGTGATCGGGCGGGGTGGCTTAGGGGCCTATTTTCTCACTAACGGAGACCGGTATTGGTCTCCTAGGACTTGCTATGTGTTTTTGGTTCCAAAAGAAGGTAACCTGTGAGTTTGGTCGAAATCGGAGACATTGTTTTTTCCACCGAAAATCGCAAAAACGCAAAGGCTATAGCCTTTGCATTTTTACGAATTTTGGCCAAAAATTAATATGCTCCGAAATGACGCGGGTTGTGCAGAGGGACTCTTACGTACCCGTAGACGAACCCCGAGGGTCAGTTCGTCCGAAAACCCGGTTTGTCTGCGATACAATGCAGTATTTCTGATAGCGCGCATTGTGATCGGGCGGGGTGGCTTAGGGGCCTATTTTCTCACTAACGGAGACCGGTATTGGTCTCCTAGGACTTGCTATGTGTTTTTGGTTCCAAAGAAGGTAACCTGTGAGTTTGGTCGAAATCGGAGACATTGTTTTTCCACTGAAAATCGCAAAAACGCAAAGGCTAGAGCCTTTGCATTTTTACCAATTTTGGCGAAAAAATTAATACGCTCCGAAATGACGCGGGTTGTGCAGAGGACTCTTACGTACCCGTAGACGAACCCCCGTGGGTCAGTTCGTCCGAAAACCCGGTTTGTCTGCGATACAATGCAGTATTTCTGATAGCGCGCATTGTGATCGGGCGGGGTGGCTTAGGGGCCTATTTTCTCACTAACGGAGACCGGTATTGGTCTCCTAGGACTTGCTATGTGTTTTTTGGTTCCAAAAGAAGGTAACCTGTGAGTTTGGTCGAAATCGGAGACATTGTTTTTTCCACCGAAAATCGCAAAAACGCAAAGGCTATAGCCTTTGCATTTTTACGAATTTTGGCCAAAAAATTAATATGCTCCGAAATGACGCGGGTTGTGCAGAGGGACTCTTACGTACCCGTAGACGAACCCCCGAGGGTCAGTTCGTCCGAAAACCCGGTTTGTCTGCGATACAATGCAGTATTTCTGATAGCGCGCATTGTGATCGGGCGGGGTGGCTTAGGGGCCTATTTTCTCACTAACGGAGACCGGTATTGGTCTCCTAGGACTTGCTATGTGTTTTTTGGTTCCAAAAGAAGGTAACCTGTGAGTTTGGTCGAAATCGGAGACATTGTTTTTTCCACCGAAAATCGCTAAAACGCAAAGGCTATAGCCTTTGCATTTTTACGAATTTTGGCCAAAAAATTAATATGCTCCGAAAAGACGCGGGTTGTCCAGAGGGTCTCTTACGTACCCCTAGACGAACCCCCGAGGGTCAGTTCGTCCGAAAACCCGGTTTGTCTGCGATACAATGCAGTATTTCTGATAGCGCGCATTGTGATCGGGCGGGGTGGCTTAGGGCCTATTTTCTCACTAACGGAGACCGGTATTGGTCTCCTAGGACTTGCTATGTGTTTTTGGTTCCAAAAGAAGGTAACCTGTGAGTTTGGTCGAAATCGGAGACATTGTTTTTCCACCGAAAATCGCAAAAACGCAAAGGCTATAGCCTTTGCATTTTTACGAATTTTGGCCAAAAATTAATATGCTCCGAAATGACGCGGGTTGTGCAGAGGGACTCTTACGTACCCGTAGACGAACCCCGAGGGTCAGTTCGTCCGAAAACCCGGTTTGTCTGCGATACACTGCAGTATTTCTGATAGCGCGCATTGTGATCGGGCGGGGTGGCTTAGGGGCCTATTTTCTCACTAACGGAGACCGGTATTGGTCTCCTAGGACTTGCTATGTGTTTTTTGGTTCCAAAAGAAGGTAACCTGTGAGTTTGGTCGAAATCGGAGACATTGTTTTTTCCACCGAAAATCGCAAAAACGCAAAGGCTATAGCCTTTGCATTTTTACGAATTTTGGCCAAAAAATTAATATGCTCCGAAATGACGCGGGTTGTGCAGAGGGACTCTTACGTACCCCTAGACGAACCCCCGAGGGTCAGTTCGTCCGAAAACACGGTTTTGGCGTATTTAGTTAAGACGCGCTTGGCCCTGAGCGCGACTGCGCGGCGCGAGAGCGGGCGCTAGAGCGCGGCTTGTATGCCCCCTCCCTCGCCCTCCCTCCCCTCCCTGCTCCCGAGCCGCGCTCTTACGCTCGCTCTCGCGCCCCGCCGTCGCGCTCTGGGCCCACTCCACCGCCGCCGCTCCAGCTCCTCGCTTCTGCTAAATTTCCCCGCCATTTTCCCTCCGGTGTTGCAACTAGGCTGGGAGCGGCGCGGCGTGCCCGTGGGTGCGGGAGGTGCCCGGGGTTTCAGCTGCTCCCATCGCTCCGGGAAAGCTGCCGGCCAGGCCCCGGCTGGGCCGTTCCACCTTTTGAGACAGTCCTGAGTAGGACTGGCTTTTTTTCCCCGTCGAGTTTTGGGACTGAAATGAAAGATTTTAGCTGTTACTGGTACTACTACTACTACTACTGCTGCTGGTACTACTACTGCCACTGCTGCTACTCAGCACGACCGGGCGTCGCGCCGCGCCGCGGCACGACTCAAGGTCGAGTCGAACGCGCCGCGCGCTTCGGTATTTGCATCTCCATAGACATTCTCATTGACGTGAATGAGAGGACGGGACGGGTGCCGAGGCGGGCGCGGCGCGGGTGCGCTGCGCCTGTAGGGAGCTGAGCTGCAGGACTTCCCCCGCCGGCCGGGCCGGGCCGCACCTGCAGGCCATCGCGACGATAGTGCGAGCAGCACGCGATGTGTTCGCTGCACTTCCGTGAGCGCCCCCCCCCCCCGCCCCGCCCCGGCCCGTGCACAGAGCTAGCAGGCGTTATTTGAATGGTCGCGGTCACGCAGCAGGGCAGTGCGCCTCGTATCGCTGTGCTCGTTGTGCTGCTGCCGCGGTCAGCGCGGAGGGAGGGACCTACATACCACCGCCGGGCCGGGCGGGCCGGGCCGGGCTTATCACAAGCGTGACACACGGCGTGAGACGTGACGCCGCGCCGCGCCGGACTGACAGCTGAGTGGCCTCGCCTCGCCTCGCCTCGCCCCCGCACTGACTGACGGACTATCCTAGGAGAAAAGACTTGCTGTCTCAGCTAACCTCGTTGCAAATATTGCGCCTGCAACTTTTGTGTTTTGCTATGCCAGCAAAGAATTTAGCTGCGACAGCCATTAAGCGACGTTGACTTTAGCGAGGTCGAGTATAAGGGCCCTGGCAGTGACGCGTTGAGGATTCGACGGGCTCTTGTTGGCGGCGAACCTACCCGGCCTGTGACGCGACGCGACGGACCCCTTCATTTGCATGCGTGATTATTATTTTGCCCGCACGACGAGCGGAGTCTGCGAGGCTCGCGGCTCCTTCCGCGGCCGCGTGGCGCGTCAGCGGGCCGGGCCGAGCGCAAGGACGAAGCGGCGCCCCGACGCGGCGGCGGCGGCGGCCGGGTCCTTCCCGACGGCCTCTGCCCGCCCCGCCGCGCCCCGCCCCGCCCCGCCCCGCCCCGCCCACGGCCCCGCCCCGCCCCGCCGCGCTCCGCCCCGCCCCGCCCCGCCCCGCCCCGCCCCTGCCTCTGCGGCTGTGTAGCTATTGGCTACTGGGCATGGCGTACGGCGGCGCCGAGGGGTCCAGCACTCGGTTCAGAAGCGTACACATGAGTACCGATTGCCAGCGATTACCAACACTACCAACAGTGCTCAGTAAAATTTTTGAAAAGAAAAAACCTTTGAAAAATTATGTCACATTTTCTCATGAGGGAAAACCCGAGACAGCGTGAAAAACAACGAAAGGGGGAATATCATTTGTTACCGGACAAAGTGTACACAGTACACATGGCACTCCCTCCACCGTGACACATGGTTATCAGGAGTGGTGGCTGTTCTATGCGGCCCGCACCGCCTGCGCCCTGCCGGGCCGGCCTTTCTTGCCGTGGTCGTTGACGCCCGCCTCGCAGTGGTAATCGGTGACAGACTGATCGGGCCAAGTGCGAGTGGGTGTCCGGCCCGGCCCGGCCCGGCCAGGCCAGGGGTCACGTGGGCAGCAAATAGACCAGCAGGCTATAAGGAAGGCATAATGGGTCGGCAGCCACAGCGAGGCGCTGGCCACCCACCATCACCATCCGCAGCGAGGACCCCATGGCATTGCCCGCCGGGCCGGGCCGGGCCGGCAGGCGCTATCGCACGACGCCCGCCAGGTTTTGGTTGGGGTTCCGCGCGCTGCCCTGCCCTGCCCTGCGCCGCGCCGCGCTGCGCATTCTTGAGCCATAACTTTCTCTCCAGAATGCGGTCCGGCCCGCCGGCCGCGGCGTGGCGGATGCGGATGTCCTCCCGGCCGGGCCCCCCGGGCCCCGGGGCGCAGTGCCAGTGCGTCGTCTGCTGGGGCAGTGGTCGCGCTCACGACGAGAGTATGGAAAAGCAGCTTTTATATGTCCGCCTCTGTCTTCCGGCGAGGTCCGCAACGAATGAGCGGGGCCCGCCCCGCCCCGCCCCGCCCCGCCCCGCCCCGCGGCAGAGTTGAGCCACTGTCCCGGAGGCTTGTGTCTCGCGGGAGCGGCCTGGCCGGGCCGCGCGGCTGTCGCTGAGCTCGGGGATATCGGTCACCGTTCTGCGCGACCGACTGCGCGGCGCGGGCCCTTTCCGCAAGCGGCAGTCCTCGGGCGTGGGCCTCCCTTCCCTCGCCGCCCCGCCGCCCCGCCAGACTGCGGTCGGCCCACCAGGGCCCCGTCCTGTCTCTGTCCCGTGCCAGGGTCGCTGCACTGAGCTGAGCTGCAGGGCGCGGTGCAGTGCGCCGGCCCGGCCCGGCCCGGCCCAGGCTGCCTAAGCCCCGGGGCTGGGCCCTGGCTCTGAGCCCCTCCCGTCCCGGGCGGCGGGCCGGGCCCCTCCTTGTCCTCGCGGGGCTTCCTTCGCGCCGCTGATCCCTGCTGACTGGCTGGCTGGACGCCCCTGGGCTGGGCGCAGTGCCCCAATTCCCTGTCCTGCCAGCGAAAGGGTCGCGTTTCTTCGTCTTTCCTGGCGGTTAATTTTAATGTTGCACAAGCGATGCTCGCCTCCCTCATATTCCCTGTTTTTAACCCGTGCTTCCCTGTCCTGTTTGCAGATGATGAAGTCAGCGCAGGCCCCCGCCGCCCCGGCGCCCTACTCTCTGGCCGCCTCGCTGGTGCTATCCTGCCGCCTCAGCCCCGAGCAGGAGGCCGTCCTCGAGGCGTCCTTCCAGCGCGCCAAGAACGTGGACCCCGTGGAGATGGAGCTCCTCGCCGCGGAGATGGGCGTTCCGGAGGCCGACGTGCAGGTGCGTGCCGTTCGTTGTAGTATTTTGGCCCAAAAATACCTTTTTCTTAAAAATACGTCTAATTCGACGTCGACCGCCTGTCATGGTTGACACCCGTACGTTATCTGCACATTGTAGCAGAAAACACGTGTATTATGAGTTGCGCTTTTTTTGTGTGTTGCAGACTTGGTTTACCGCGCGACTGTCGGCCTGGAGGAAAGAACAGGGTCTGGGAGCGAATCTAAATGGGATGGTTTGAGAGATGCATTTTAGTCAATCCCTTTAAGTTTTAATTGTTTACCTAAAAATGCTTCCCAACCCTTAGTACCATTGCAATAAGACTCGTGCCAACAACATTCAAATATGTATAGCATGCCAATTTTGAAAATAACAACCAATCAATAAAAAGGAGAATTACGGTAAATTAATACCATGATCTAAGTTCTATTGGTTCTATGCAGGGGTTGGGTTGCATTTTAAAAAAGTACCTGCGATGAAAAAAAGAATGTTACATGGATACAATTTGTTAATAGAAACTTCTGTGCAATATCCACATTTGTTACCCAAAATAGTCTTTATGCGTAACAATATTTTTGAGGACTTGAGAATACTAGTATCAGCTGTTTAATCTAATAATTTTTTAGGATGTGTAAAAAAACAAATATGTGTAAACTGTGTAAATTTAATGTAAAACAACATACATTAGTAATAATAATAAATATATAAAAAAAAGTTTGGTTATTGCCTGAGCTAACGGAATCTTTCTCTAAGTCTTAACCTAGACTCTGCGAAGCCACCCTCAATCCATCCGCAGTTGACATCCCGGTGGTCGTCACGCTTGATCCTGGCGTTTATAAATGAATGGCAAGGAACGAAAAGGAACGAAAACTTTAAGTTTCCATCCCTGCAGACAAGCCATCAGGGTTCAGCTCTTACGAGAGAACCGTTTAAAGGTGCCGAAATACAAGTTTTGAAGGGTGCATTTCACGCGAGATTGTTCCGTTGCTGTTTGAATAAATGCGCGGTTGGGCGCGCGGGTAACGTCATGCAGTCTTCCGTTTTGAAGTTGCGCGCCGAAGTACCGCCTTGCCTTGGCGGCCGAAACACCGCCTTGGCGAGCGCCGCGTAGGCCGCGTACCGCCCTGTAGCGGCCAGAGGTTGGCAACGCTGGCTTCCCACCTCTCCCCTCCCCTCTCCCTCCTACCGCCGCCTCCCACCGTCAGACCAGGATCGGCTCTCATTCGCCTGCTGCAAGTTGAAGAGGTAAGATGTATTAAAGTTCATGGTCGCTGGAGGTTGGCTGGGTTTGAATGGAAACACCACGTGTTGGGAGCTACATGCGTTTCCTGTGTCCGTCTGGACTGGAATTGGGGTGTGTAGAGGTTTTGTTCAGATTCTCCGAACGGTTGCGCATTTCCTTCTGGGGTTCTCGATGTTGGCCTTCAGCTCGAGTTTTTCTCGGTCGCACTTGACTCTTCCGAAATGCAGGCGTCGCGTAACTTGCTCTCATTCGCGTTCAAGAGAGGGCTGCTCTGAGTTCACATCTAGGTTAGAATGCCTGCCTCGTGTTTCAGTATTTCAGTATAGAGCTGTGTATGGGACATCTAGGTTAGAATGCCTGCCTCGTGTTTCAGTATTTCAGTATAGAGCTGTGTATGGGACATCTAGGTTAGAATGCCTGCCTCGTGTTTCAGTATTTCAGTATAGAGCTGTGTATGGGGCAGGATAGATAACTCCTCTAAATTTGGGATCTTCTCATTTATTTTGAAACATTCGACATACTAATTTAGTGCTATCTTTTGTTATTCTTCAGGATGATGCTGATTCTTTCGTCTATCCAGTACCATGAATGCTGATTGAAAGTGTGGGGCCAGGGGCCACGGGCCACCTTTACATGGACCCTCACCACTGAAGACCCTGCTGATGAATGCTCGAATATATTGGCCTGCTTGGAATTCCTTTTGCGATGTTTGACGCTGCATTGCAACATGACCAATAGCTCAAGGTGTGTATTTAATTTACTGGCTTATGCTGGGCTCTATTATCCATCACATTTCTTTGCTACCTGCTTGTCAGTCTCCAGATCCTCCATGCTAATAAATATTGTTTGTCTGTTTCAGGTTGCCAAGTTGCATTCGTTCTGTTGAACCCTGCCCTTGACGGCTCCCACTTCACTTCCAAAGACTTCACGGGGCTGCTTAGATCTTTACTCTGTCTGCCATCGCAGTGCTGATAAGCTGTTTTCATCTGTGATGTCATGTCTCACGTCTGGTGCTTCTGCTGAGCACATGGTGGGTATTTCATGGTTCAGCTGTGCTCTTTTATACATCAGATTTGTTGCTATCTGCTCGCCCTTCTCCTTTCCTTTCTTTCATGCTAATAGGTTTTTCTTAATTCTTTCAGGTATTCACCATGTTCTGCTTAATGTTCTGAAGCTGTTATTTCACCTCTTAATCTCCATCCGCTGTTCGCTGTTGCAACCTTATCATCTGCAGTGGTCATGCTGCTTATGTGAAGGTAAGCAATGTGAAGAGCAAGACCTACTCGATCAGCTACACTAGACGTTTTGTTGTGTACAATACCCTGTCAAAACACATTCTTAACCCGAGCCTCGCCCAAGCCCACCTCCTGGCTCCACCGCTTAGTGGTAGGGACTAGGGACGTTTTGGAACTACATCAGAGCCTTTAAAGAATTGTTAACCCCCATAGTGGAGATTTTATTTAAAACATAAAATTTTCTGAATTTAGTTTCAATGAAAGTGATGTAATTGTTCCCCTAATTTATGAGAATATTTTCATCTGGTTGTGTGATAAACAACTTCAACAATCATGAGCAGTAATTCAGGTGGAGACCGTAGAGCTATTTGCTACCACTGGCTGTAGGCTGGGGAGGAGGGGGTCCCCAGAGTGGCTTACTTTTGGCACGTTCAGACTTAGTCCTGTCAGGGTTTTGTACGCAGCGGAACATCCAGTGGAGCTGACCAAGGTGGTCTTATCTAAGTGTTACGGCATTGATCTTTGAAAGAAATATGAGAAGTTAGAAAAGACATGTATTTTGATGTGCACCCACTTGTAATAATTTTTTGTAGCATCTTTGCTTATAATTGGCTATGCCCGTGACTAAGCCTAATGTCTACACACATCTGCTAACTTGAGCAAAGTTGTAACTGGGACAAATATGGCTTACCTTTAATGAAGAGTGGTGCATTTACATTTATACAATTTGCAAATGAGTGCCCAAAGAGAAATCCTGTTCTTTGTCTGCCGAACAGCACATTGTTGCTGCTGCCTCCAAGATCTTTTCCCATTTGGATTCAAAATTCAGATCTAAATAGGCATTTTGGCAATTTTCATTTCCTGCCTCACCAGTATACTGGACATATTTTCAAAGATAATTCATTGAATCTTATCCTGTGGAGTAAGGATTCAATACTGGATAGCTCTGATCAGGTTATTAAACTTTTTCTCTAAATAAAAGAAATTAGGCTGCTAGTCTCTTTTGGAGAACATTTGTAATAGTACAAGCAGTAGTTCATATTCAAATTTGTAATTGAGCACTTGGGGGTTCCATCTTGGTTTGGCAACAGGAACTGAGTTAATCCTTACATTTGGAGTGCATTCCTGGCACAGCACTACCTGTTTGGTTGGGCTGCTGTACAAGCTATAGTAAATGAATGATAATATTCAGCAATTTAATATTTTAATTAACTTCTATTAGTATGAGTAGACCTTTCATGACAGTAACTTTGATAAACAATGAATTTTTTGAGCTTGTTTAGTACAGCACCACTGCTGTGGTGAATTTTAATGTCTAGTCTGCTGTTAATTTTATTCCTCTCCATTTGAAATTCAATGCTCTGAATTTAAGATCAGGCAGTAAGAAATACTGTATTATCCTTTTGTAAAATGGTGAAAGAGCAATGAGATATTTGTATTTTAAATATCTATCGAGGGAAGCTTTGACATAAGTTATGAAAGTCTACTCATTCCTTTCATTTGAAAAGTTCACTTGGTACCGCACCACTGTTATGAATCAGATTGATCTCTTTTGAACTCCCTATGGAGTAGATTGCAATTGGCTTTCAAAACAATACTGATGGCCACTTTCCACCTTTGCTTGCTGTCAAGTCAATAAAAAATTGCAATATTGCTACAAGTACTGTAGTCTCCATTTTAATACTAGTTGTCATAGTATAAATTTTAACAAAAAAATCCCAGAATGTTTGAGTTGCTGCCTTAGTGACTAAAACAGAGATGCATGACATGTTGAATGAGTCAACTGCATAATGGTGAATGCTTGTACGCATTTGTTTGATAGCTTACCAGTTGATTTTTTTTATTACTGATGACTAAAAATAACCTGATGCTGTGTTAGTCTGCTCAGAACTTTTGGTAACCAGAAGCTCCTTTCTATGATGGGAGTGAAATTCACCTGTCTGATTCATACTTTGGGTGTGGTAAATTTTGTTTATATATTTCAAGCTGAGGTGGGTGTGATTTTGACTTAATATAGATTTTGTTGGAAATCTAGTAGCCTTCAAGTAATTTGCTAATGACATGGATTACCTCTTTTTGACTGCTCAATGCTGCGATAGTAATATGTAAAATTTTGGCATATCTAATTTGCCAGATTGGAGAATAATTTATTCACTTCATGTATATTTACCTTCTTTTGATTGCTGAATATATTTCAATTTCAAAATGCCATAGCTACACGTAAAATTTGTGCCTGCCATATTAAATTAAAGAGGGATTGGAGACAATTTTTTTATTTTGTCTCTTTCTAAATAAATCAACCAAGTTGTGATGAACTCGCCTATAAAGTAGAAGGCAATTGGCTTTCAAAATTAAACTGCCACTTTCTACCTTTGCTGGTTGTGAAATCAATAGAAAATTGCAATATTGCTGCTAGTACTTTGGTCTCCATTAAAATACTAGAAATCATAGTGGGTAAATTTTGACACTAAAATCGTGGAATGTTTTTGAGTTGCTGCCATAGTGACTAAAACAGAGATGCATGACATGCTAATGAAGTTACCTGTATAATGGTGAAAAACATCACGCATTTGTTTGATAGTTTAATTGATTTTATTACCATTCATAGAGAATCACTTGCTGCTGTGTTAGTCTGCTCAGAGCTACCAATAACTGAAAGCAAACTTATGGTAGTGAATTTTATGTCTGTTTGCCACTTTGGTTTGTGGTAATCATTTTAAATAAAATATTTGAAGTAGACGTAACTTTGGGCTCGTTAAAGCTTTACCTTCTTTCAATTCCTGATTATATTTGGATTTCAAATTGAAATGCCTTAGCAAGATGTAATATTTTGGCAAGTCATCACTTGTACCTGCCATATTGAATTAAAGAGGGATTGTAGAATATTTTTTTTTATTTTGTTTGTCTTTCTAAATAAATCAACAGAATTGTGATGAAATGATACTCTTTTCTTGAACTGCTTCTGATACATATTTGTTTTTGCAGGTTACATGACGAAGTTACGGGGAAAGAAGAACCAAATGTGCAGCCGTTGACGATTCTTCAAATCAAGCAACCAACTCAAGAAAGGACGACTGTGAAGATTCTTCCAAACTCAAGACGAGGATGTCAGCATGAAGAAATGAACTTACTTGCTTCTGGTAATTTTTTAAAACTAATATTTATAGTTGAAATAGATGCAACTGACTTCATTTTAGCTTCACCTTCCAATTGCTGAATATATATTGATTGCTAATTGAAATACCATAGCAAGATGGAAAATTTTGGCATGTTCTCTCTATTAAAGACGGATTGGATAATTTTTTTCACATCATGTCTTCCTAAATAAAGTCAACCAAATCGTGAAATAATGATACTCTTTTATTGAACTGCTTCTAATACATATTTGTTTTTGCAGGTTACAAGACGAAGTTACGGGGAAAGCAGAACCAAATGTGCAGCCGTTGACGATTCTTCAAAGCAAGCAACCAACTCAAGAAAGGACGACTGTGAAGATTCTTCGAGACGCAAGACGAGGATGTCGGCATGAAGAAATGAACTTACTTTGAACTTACTTTTGCTAATGTGAGCAACGATTGCTTCATGTGGAGGAGAGATCAGTCACAGTGGAACATGGAATGGCCCGAGGTCCTGGTACGCATTTCTCGGGCTCCTTTAGTGACATGTTATTGAAGGTTCACCAGGCCACTGCTTGCTCTCGGGTCCTGTGTTTCATCTCGTCGGCTGTGATTGAGTTCATATGAAGTGATTGTTGCGTAGAGTCAGTTTATGAGGGGTTTTAATTAAACTCCTCTTGACAGTTAATTTGACTAGTTTTTTCCAGATGGAACTTTGTTTGACCCCAGAAATTTTACTTGGGCCGCATCACATAGGGATCTCGAGATAGCCTAAAAGGGCCTTTTTGGGGGCCTCCCATTGGCCAGCTGCTATTGCTTCTTTTGTTCTTCTTCCAATAAAGCTTGTTTTTCTTTATTCAACTGTTTGTTTGTTTATTTATTTTTTTTTTTTTTTTTTTTTTTGCCGATGTTCCTGCTCCAAGTCCCCTGAGCTCAGCTGCTGCGCTTTGAAGCGCAGCAGCTGAGCTCGGGGGACTTGGAGCAGTGGAACATCGGCAACAAAAAATTCTTTTTCCCCTCCTTGGTTGTTGGCTTCGGCTTTCCTTGCTCGAGCAGCTCACTGGTGGAAACCAATGAGCAGCTCGAGCAAGGAAAGCCGAAGCCAACAACCAAGGAGGGGAAAAAAAAAAAAAAAGTACAAGTGCTGAAAAGTAAACAAAGCATGAATGTCAACAACAACAAAGAGCAGAAGACACACAGGATGAGAAAGTGAGAGGAACACTGCAAAGGCCAAATACTAAGTCCCAAAAAAAGAGAAGAAGAAATTGGCCAGTGGCAGAGCAGCACAAATGTCAACAAAATTGTAAACAAATGTAAACAAAATTGTAAACAAAGCACTGTGTTCCTCTAAATTTCTCATACATTCAGAGAGAAGGAAGGCAGACAAAGGCGAGGCATAGGACCCGCTGGGATTCGAACCCAGCAGTGAGACAAGTCCCACTCCAGGAGGCCGTATTACACCAAAGCCAGAAGGGAAACAGCACAGCAGAGAGCAGTAAAAAAAGTATCCATTCAAAAATTGAAATTCTAAAGCAAAGAGAGAGGAATCCCCTCTCATTCGCCCCCTCTCACCCACACATTGACCTTCAGGAGTCTGGCCTGGGTCAGAATGCCAGCAAGAGGGGGCAAATACAACAAGTTTAAAGCAAGCAAAAATTTACATTTGAAAGGTTACCACTAAAATGCCTACTCCTCACACCCTGACCTTTAGGAGTCTGGCCGAGGTCAAAGTGAGAGGAAGCAGGCAGGCCAAATGGCGCAAAACAAAGCATTCAATGGATACTTTTTGCAATAGAGCAAGTAAAGAACAGCAGACACAGGGGCAACAGGGCAACACTCATACATCAGTAAGCAAAAGCCGTCACTCATCTCTGTTCTCCACAAAACAAGATTTACTACTTTAAAAGCCTCTATCCGAATTATTAAATGCATCCAGCATCTGACTAGTTGGCAAGATACCACCCTTAAATAAGATGGATGGAAAAGTGAACAAGTATTATTTTTAAAAAGCCAAATACCTTAGAAAGGTAATTGCACATCGATAAAATGCTGATGATATCTCTTATGGATATCAGTTGGCAAGATACCAACCATAAACTAGATCGATAAGTGAACAACTAGTATTTATACAATTGACAAACAAATTCTGGATAAAGACGAGTGACTGGCCATACACTTTAAACAATATTGCATTGAAAACAAATAAATCTACACAAGACTATTGTATTATTAAGTATGTTTGAAAACTAAAAGGCGTTTTAAGAATGAACATGCCTTACTCCAAATGATAAATATCTAAACAATACTTTCAGTTCTTGAAAAAGAAAAGATTTCATTTACATTTAATTATTCTCAGTACGAAGATGCAATATTGTTCAAAGAAGAAGAATCATCATGAGCACAGAACTGCGATTTCAAGTGGAAGGAAACCCACTAATGCAACAAGCCCTACTGACTCAGCCAAGAGTCCTAGCTTCCCTATTTTCCCCCCAATGTTAACTAATACAAAACCCTTTGATTTTGAAATGAACACGCAAGTGTGCCTGATAGAAAATGCTAATACTGTTGTGGGCTGTCTGTCGCCTAATCGGAATCCATCTGGTCCAAGATTTCCTCACAGAGAGTACTAAGGACACCCCCACTTTCACATTTAAACAAGAACGCAACGTAAAATAAATTTCTGACTCACACTAATGCCCAAATTAAGAGCTTCATGGATGAACCATAGTCTTAGCCTCAGCCTCACCAATTGTGTAGCCATGAGGCATGAGGTGACCTAACCTTCATAGCTAACCTCCCTTGAGCACTACATAATGTGCTACAAGAAAATTACAGCCTTTCAAGGAAATAACGACATTCCGCTAATAAGAATATCATTGAAAAGTTACACCCAATGCTGATGGTTAATTATAACCTTACGGTAGGCACTCAGCAGAAAGAGAAGAGGAACCATTACACGAGCGAGGATGTTCAGTTTGTCCTCACCGAAACAATAAAAATATGTGATATTTAAATATAAAAATATCACACTCCTCCCAATTATTAATTAATTAAGAAATATTACGATTGAAACAAATAATATCACAATTACACTCACCGCACCGCACACACCGGCCTCCGCCATGATCCCTCCGAAAACAACAAACACCCCCGGCTTCCGGCTCCGGCTGCACAAGATGACGTCACTCACCCGCCAGGTTTAGTGCCATTCAAAATACGATTCAGAAGGAATACTGCATTTCCTCGCAGACAAACCGGGTTTTCGGACGAACTGACCCTTTAGGGTTGGTCTAGGGGTTCGTTAGAGTCCCCCTGCACAACCCCCTTCATTTTGGAGAAAAAAAAATTTCGACCGAAAATCGTAAAAATGCAAAGGCTATAGCCTTTGCGTTTTTGCGATTTTCGGCTGAAAAAAAATTGTCTCCGATTTCGACCAAACTCACAGGGTACCTTCTTCTGGGGCTAAAAAACATATAGCAAGTCCAAGCAGACTGATATCGGACCTGGTTTGGGAGAAAATTGCTTTTTGGCACTGAAAATTTTCGCTATATCCGCGCCTAAGAGATAGGCAGCCTATTTGACGCCTGGATGCGGCGAGATACGAGATCTTTGGAGGTGGCTGTGATGAGCAGAGCTGGCTAGCTGAGACAATTTAGATCGGGTGAAAGGTTGCGGTAAACCTCTATGCATGTGATGTACTGTAATGTCTGCAATACTTGTGAAGTTTTTACATTATTCTTTATATTTTATTGGAATGTTTTCAGATTTGTGTGGAACCCTATGGTTACCAAATAAATAAACACTCCTTGCCAGCCGTCAGAAATCCTTTATTTAATTTGTAACAGAATGTAGTGATCCAGTACATGCTTCAAATGAAGATACAGTTTTTAATATATGAACAGGAAACAGTAGATTCTGAGCAACGTTCATTATTTCAGCACACTATGAATAACACCTACAAGTCTGCATTCAATGTTGTCAGCTGCTCGTCTCTACATTGGATCAATTATTTGAATCTATTGGCAGAATATACATGGAAGGGAATAACTATTGTTACAGATAAAACATTGGCTTAATACATGATTGAATTGTAAGAAATCTATTCAAATACAATACCAAAGCTGTAAGAGGATAGAAGGTAAAAGCGTTAATGGGATACAAAGATAATGCAACCATGGCTATTTATGTAATAGTGGGACTGGTGATTACAGAATACTGCAGTGTGACATGACTGATGGCAATAAAATGCATGAACAAACAAGGTCTGAAAAGTCTGACATCCGAAAACTCAGTAATGTTTGGAATTATCTGGATAATTGGCCTCCATTATGGGAACATATGATTGATTAGTCATATGATATGAAAAAGTTTCTTAAGGCCATTACAAAATTTCAATTTTGTACATTTATCTTTTGGAGAAAAATCACAAAAATAATTAAATTTATACTTATTAAATCTTTTAAATACAAAATTCCATATACTTTGACTAGACCCTAAATGCCTTACATGAAGTTGTGTTTCTACTGATATCTATTTTCCTACTTAAATTAAAATGATCTTCGGTTATGATCTCTATGTGAATACATGAGACCTGAGACTGCCTCAATACAGCAGGAATACTGTTTCTAGGTTTGAGAACAAGGTGATATTTACTTGCTGATTCTAAGGAACCATAAATAAGAAGCAAATGCCATCAGAGTTCATAGATAGTTAAATAACACTTTACAATCCTTTTTATACATTTGACTGAAAATGTAAACTTTCTCAGATTACCGCATATTATTCTCACATATTTTTACTGTAATCTTGATCATTCAAGGACTCTGCATTGAATGTACGTAAAAAAAAAAATATTACAATGAGCTGTTCAGAAGTCAGCAACGGTCTCTCCTTCATGCTCAAGCAACCATTGTGAATCTTTTTCTTATGTACACATCAATAATTACATGCCTTTGGCTTATCCTTCTTATATCAGTTCTTTTCAAATTAGAGAAAACAAGATGTAAATGAACTAATGAAACAATACATTATATCAATATTTACAGTTAAAATATGCAGGAAAGTAGATTTTGTCTTTTTCATTTTTAGAGACGCAAGTCTAGACATTGGCAAGGGACAAACAGGGTTTTATCTCTAAACAATAGTTTTGGTATTGAAATTAAGTATAAAATTTCACAGCCTCTTAGAAAGAGAGGTCAGTGTGCAGTATTTCCAAACACCTCTTGAATGACATTGTGAAGAGGACACATGCATATCAGCTTTGACCTGAAACTGGAAGTAGTTACAGGTTTACATTTAACATTAAAAATATCATACTGAGTTCTATGAGAACAAACTTATTTGGTTTCATGCACTTGCTGTTCTGGATATACTACACACTGAACGTAAATGCAACAAGCAATAGTTAATTATAAACCCTTAATCAAGAGCACTGCAAAACAGTACTTGAAAGGCACAATGACATGCAACCACAATTTAAGAGAAATCACAATCATACATGAAAATTTATTACCTCAATAATTTCTGCACAGACACTAGATATTTTGAGTTTTACAGTCACAGGTTTTTCTTTTCTTTTTTCTCCTATCTGAGAAACAAAGGTATAACAGCAACAGTTATATGTTGAGTGAAAAACAAAAGTGACAACATACAATTCCTAACATACATATATGCTATCAAATATGAGTTTCAAACAAATTAGCAGGCTGAAAACAAATACAACTACTTCTGTTTTATTCTATATTGTGAACCAATTATTTTCTGAAGTATGGGCTGTCATGCATTGTGTAGAATCTACTTGCAGCTTGGCACAATGTTAAATTAGAGGTTTGTAAACTATTGACTGTGAGTTGATAATGCTGTGGATAAGACAAATAAGAGACGTGCGATCTTCACTGACAGTCACAAACTTATACATAACTACCAGACTGGGCCCTGAAACCTTCCAGGCCATAATGTAGTATAAATGTACTTATTATACAAAGAGAATGACGAGCCAATATTTATCTGGATTCAACCTTTCATGGTAATAATAATAATAGTAATAATAATAAGAATAAGAATAATAAGAATAATAACAACAAGGATAATAAAAATAAAAGTAACAACAGATGCTGTAACTGTTGCATGAATTTACATGCATAAACCAAGATAAAAACATACAAATAAATGGAATATGTTAAGGATGATCTTGAATGCATGTATGCGATATAACATAAAAATGAGAGGAATGGTATTAAATTAGTAAGTGGCAGGACTACGAAATGATTGCATGACTGAATGAAAAATACATTACAAGAGACGTTAAAACTCATGACCAGTCCAAAAAGTAAAGTAATACAATAAACCTTGTTTTAAAAACACATTATATGACAATCAACAACAATATAAATGAATCATGAAAAACATCAAATAATTAACAAACAACAACAGATACAATAAGAAATGAAAGAAAAAATTGGGTAAATGGCAAACGACTCAAAATTATTAAAAACCTACACACAACAACCACAACAAAATGGAAAGTAAAATTTTTGGTATGCTGTAAGTCTGAACAAAGAACAAAGGAAACATTTATGACTGAAATCAATGCGTGGAAGGACAAAAGATAAAAATATTAGTTTTAGTTCTCTGAGACTGAAAACCTAACAATGCAAATTGTCTGGTGAGATTCAAACTTCACATAATAATACAATTACTTGACCGAATGGTCTTACTTCCGAAAATTGCAATAGGCAATTGCCACAAACGTTTAACTTACATCCTTATCCCTTTGAAAATTCTCTTTGCGTTTCAAAAAAATAAATTATAATTTTGTTTCCACCTCTAAAATGTTAAGTAAGAGATAAGTCACATCCACTTCGCGAAAAGAAATTTGAAAAGGAAAAATAATTATCACATGAATTGGCCTTAGATGGTCCTAGCTGTGCGAGTGAGGACGGCTTGACAATAAAGGCTCGCACTTCACGACCACGTTCTCAGGCGTCTCGTTGAGGAGGTTCGAACGGTTGGTCATTTCAATTATTTCGTCCGGAAACAAGGGCCCCGCCTTGAGGAGGCCCATGTTATTGTTGGTCAAGATGTCGTTGTTGTTGGCTGAGTTAAGAAAATCCCTGGCAATCCGGAGATCGTCCTCCTCCTGCTCCACACCGTCGGCCTCGCCATCACCCACACCGTCCTCCTCCCTCGATTGCTTCCTCATCCTTTCGTCAATTTTTCTCCTGTCCCTGTCCCTCTCTCCTCCATCACAGACGCGCTCCACCCGCTCCGCCTCCTCGCCGGCGCCCCCCCGCCGGTCCAGCCGGTCCCTCTCCGCCTTGAGGCCCCCCATGGAGCCCCCCACGGGGCTGGCAACCCGCAGGTCCTGCAGGTCAGCTGGCTGGGCCTGGGGTTGGCCCGGAGGCGAGCCCAGAGGCCCGATGGGCCTCGAGGACATGCCTGGCAGAGCCAGAGCCGATAGGCCGGCGCCGCGCCCGCTCAGGACCTGTTCCAGGACATCGTGGCCCTGGCCGAGCCCCTGCAGCCCTTGCAGGACCCCGAGCCCTGCCACGGGGCTGTGCGGGCGGCGCAGGCCCAGGGGGCTGGACAGGCCCATGGCACAGTTAAGTGTGGAGTTGGGTCCTCCTAGGTTCGGCACCACACCCTGGGCCTGGCCGCTTTGGCCGCCCTGGCCGCCCTGGCCGCCCGGCCCGGGCCCGCCACCGTTGGAGCGCTGCATGTTTCCACAGTGGGTCACAAGGCTCAGCGCACCCATGGCTTCCAAGCTGCTCAGGTGCTGTAGGGGGTGTTGCTGCTGCTGTTGTTGCTGGGGCTGCTGAGAGTGAAGTTGCTGAGGCTGCTGAGAGTGAAGGTGCTGCTGCTGTTGTTGCATATGGTGTTGCTGCTGTTGAAGGTGAAGCGAATGTTGTTGAGAATGTTGCTGCTGCGGCTGTTGTTGCTGCCCCAGGTAAAACGAAATTATTAATTTATGTATACATTCTATAAGACTATTAGTCATATATAATTATATATGACGTTATACAGGGTGATTTTTTCTGACTTAATATATTTCGGGAGCGTGTAGGGGGTGCCGAGTGGATTGTTTTCATATAGGACACTTGGGGTTGGAAATGAAAATGGCGGCGAGTAGATAGGGCCTGCGGGGTAGCCTTACCTCCGTAGTCATTCCCTGCACACCGGGATCCGTCCCCCGCGGACCCGCGAACATCCTTCGCGGTTTCGTTAAGACTCGCGGCAGCCCCGCCCCTCGCAGTTCTGCGAGGACCCGCGCTCACCCCCGCGCTTTCGCGAGGACCCGCGGCCTCCCCCGGCCGGAGAATGGCCACAGCCATCCCGCCGCATGCGGCCTGCAGGCCCTAACTTCTCGCTCGCCCCGTTCCGCCTTAGGGGTGGGTTGCCTACCTTCCGCCGCAATAATTCAAATTCAAATTTGGCGTAGCGCTGCCAATTTTCATTTCCGACCCCAAGTGGCCTATACCAAAATACTTCTCCGGACACCCCCTACACGCTCCCAAAATATATTAAGTAGGAAAAAAAACACCCTGTATATAATTATATATGATGTCATTTATGGCCATATATGCAACGTATACTTTGTTATATATAGCAGGATGTTATATCTCACATTATATAATCAGATACACCTTCCATATATGCCTAAATATGAAGTTGTATATATATATATATTTATACATGATGTCATATATAATTACATATGGGTAATATATAACCATATATAAGTTATATATGAGGTCTATATGGCTATACATAATCATTCATAATCTCTTTTTACCTGGGACTGCTGCTGCTGCTGTTGCTGCTGGGAATGTTGTGATTGTTGCTGTTGCTGCTGTTGTTGCTGCTGCTGAGCCGCTGCGACAACCATGTTACACATCTGCTGCCTCAGGCCCTGCGCCATGGCGGCCATGGTCGCGGCGTTGGGGGTCACGTTCTGGTCAGGCCCATTGGCGCAGATGTTGGCGTTCATGTTGTAATTCTGCATCTGTCCCTGCAACAGCCCGGCCCGGCCCGGCACGTTAGTCAAGCGACCACGCGCCGCAAAGCACAACAGAGCACGACACAGCGCAGAGCACTCACCGACAGCCGCGAGTACGACAAGTGAGAGTCGTCCTTGACGAGGTGCTGGGGGTCCCGGAAGACGACCGCCCGGATGACGCCGTAGATGTGGTCCTCCGGCCAGATGCCCAGCAGGATGCGCTGCGGTCGGCCACGGCCCTTCGGCCTCAAGTCCGCTGCAAGCAAGAGACGCGAGATCAGCGGTGCTGGAGGGAGACGGAACGGAGCGGCCTGCGCGGCCATGGCAGGCTAGGCCGCCCGCGCTCGCAACCGCAGCCGGACCCCCAGGCGCCTGGCGGGTAGGCAACCAATCAGACGTGGCTGTGTAGCGGGACGGCCCGCATTAGTCGTGGGGTTTCCCCATGCTGGGCTCAAATAGTTTACTAGATTGAAAATCCTTCTTACGAGTAATAAGTCTTGCCAACTAGAGATGGGGCCACTCCACGGTAAAAGGATTACTTTATCAAGTAGTTTAAATCAAATTCTAGCGCGCCTGTCTGGTGTCAGTCGCAAGTACCACTGGGCTGCTCGCACTCACCCGCTCCACCGTCCACAGACGGCCCCAGCATGTTGTGCACGCGGTTGGCGTACAGGACGAAGGTCGGGTAGGGGATGTCGTACTTCCGCGCCGCCTGCGAGAGGGAGAGCCCCTCCCGGAGGACGCTGAATATCGCCTCGGCCATGGTCTCCGGGCGCCACGACTTGAGGGGGCCTCGCTCACGGAATCGAAGGTTGTGCGTCATGGTCGTGTTGGTGTTCCAGCACTTCTGCCACATGTGCTGCAGCTGGTACTGGTAGCTGTCTGCTGGAAAAAAAGACCCCACAGGGTAAAGTGTTAGTACACCGCGAAAAAGAAGGGAAGAAACTAAACCCCTTTCCGACTTTCCCCTTTCTGGGCTACAATTTATGAGAATGTTAATGGAATTAAACTGTTTTGCTATCAGAGCCTATAAGAAAACTTTGCCTCACCTGACTGCTAGAAAGAATTGTATCTTTTTCTAACCACTGCGTTGTTTCAATGATTTGAGAACTTTGTAATTTGGGTCTGGGATGGGAAAGATAAAACTATGGGCTGTGACTCACCAATGTCATTTTAATACACAAAAAACACCACAGTGTAATACGTGTCATGGTAATATCAACTGTTAGCACGTTAGTTAACTTTTTTGCCAACTATTATGCTGGGCGCCTCATGACCAGAAATATATGCTCATGGCTTAGAACTAAATCTCACAAATACAGTAACAAAAATGCACAACCAAGTTTTGTTAACTAATCATCTTCAACAAACGAATCACGGTAAATAAATATAAAATATTATAAAATCAAATAAAAACGACTGCTTTGTGATCAAAGTTTACAAATCATTTGTAGCTGTTGTGTAAAATAATAAGACTTACTTGTAATATTTACAATTTACGTAATTGTAAAACTTTCCATAATTGTAAAAAAATAGTCTCATTGATTTTATCTACTTTTGTATAGAGTTGTACATTGAAATTAAAACCTAACACAATAATTAAGGCAGCTGAAGTACAAAGGTAGTTGGTTCATTGGTAAGTCCCTTGTGCTCACAATATTGATTTCGGCCATCTAGTACTTTTCAAAAAATATCCCATGCTCTTCAAAGTAAATAACTAAAATTACAAAAGGAAAAAAAAAACTATTTCAAAATTTACCCTTTTTATTGTTTAGTTGTGTCCCTCGGCCATCCAGAGGCCATTGCACACAACAAAAGGCTTTAGAACTTAAACTATAGAGGGACATGGTTGTGCGCACAATAGTACGGCTTCAAAATATGGCTGCCCGTCGGGCTGGGTAGAGGGAAGCAAACTATAAGATGCGTTCCCAAAATGACTGGTTAGAGCCAAATAAAGTAGTCTTTTCTTTTTTGTCATGAAACATAACACGTTTCAGTCTTGAGCGCGACCACTGTCGCTGACTTCACACATTCACACAAACATGCAATCACACAATTACACACTTTCACTCATTGGCCTGCACGCACTAACGAGATCGTAGAACTGACGAAGCAGCTCTAATCGCATTTATGCGCTCTATACTCGAAAGACTGCTCAGAGATCGAGGTGCAAGGACAGTGACGGGACTAAAACGAAGCAGGAAGTCAACAGAGAGACTGGCCATATCTGCCTTGCAAATATTGAAAAAGGAGCTCCATCATCTGCATTCATAATTCATTTTGAAAGGAGAAGTTTTAAAATGCTTGGGAATGTCTATACTTTCTACAAGCAGAGTGTAGTCTGAAACAAAATGGCCCGCATTTTGAATGAGGTACCCGTATGTAGCAATGCTAACGAAAGCGTTGCAGACTGGAGCCACCGCTAGGTGTCATATAGCAGGGGCGCCGCGACAGCTTAAAAACACGATTAGGCACAGATTCTAGGAGATTGACCTAAATGGCACGGCGTTCGTAAACAACAAAAAAGCGAATTGCCAAACACGGCTCAACCAGTGAGTCCGCAATCATGGCCCACCCATATTCCACTATAAGGCACATAGATTGTACTTTTCAAACAAATTAACACTTTTCATAAGATAACGAAATAGTTTACAAAACTAAATGAGCAAACATAAGTAACAGACCCCACTAAAACTACACATTTATGGCAAAATAGTTAAAACAAATATAAAATACATTGACAGAGAGCTCTAAGTATAAGAGAACATTGTCTTAACTTAAATAAAGTCTAATATAACATCCGTTCAACAAGTCGTAAATGCATAGCACTTAGAATTTTATCAAAAAGAACAACACATACGCCTAGGGCGCTCGTCTTGACCAAAATAGTCAAAATTATTTATTTAAAAAACATGGCACACAAACTACTGACTGAAACCTAAAAGCGTGGTCCTGGTCCAGATCCAGCGCTTCGCACGCGCAATTTTACTAGATAATTGTCGATTTATAATAGAAAACTATCTAAAACTGAAAACATGTATAAGACGATTATTTTAAAGAAAATGGTAAGTAGATCTAGTTTAACAATAAACAAAGTAAAGAAACTATAAAACAGTCCCGATAACAAAGTAAGTGTTACATCAGTCAAAATGCCTAAAACAAAATAACTACGTCGTTAATTGCATATCGAAGGCAAGTGCCAAGGAAATACAATCACAATCAAACATCACACACGTGTATATGACAATTGCAATAGACTACTATAAATTTCCTGAGGACACAGATGAAAATATAAAAAAGACATATAAGAGAGGCAAGGAAGTTTTAAACACAGCCAATTGTATCCTTCTCCTAGTTAGAAGTAATACTCTAAGCGGCAGTGGTTATTACGTCAGGTAACTCTGGACACTAAGTACCACTCCACGTAGGAAGAGGTGGAATGTTTAGACAAAGAAATGTGGATGGGCCTGCCCAAACGCTTTCAACGAGAAAATTGCATTGTCAATAACATAGTCAGTCGCTACAATCAAAGTACAGCGAAACGATGCTGTGCTTTTTGCAGAAGGCCCACCACCAGCGGAAGCCGGATAGACCCTGAAACTCAAAGTCAGGATCTCTCGCCCGCCGCAGCTTCTCCACAAAGTCGAGGATGGCGTTTAAACTCTTTTTGGTCCTCCTGTTGAACGGGGAGAGGGAGATCTCACAACAAAATTCGAGCACAGCAGTCTCCTCGTCGGCGGTGAGTGCCGCCTCCTCCAGGACCATCATGCGCTTGGACTTGCCCAGGATGTTGTCGTACAGAGTGCCCTTGGGGATACCGTACTTGGTCGAGGCCTGAGTGAAGCGCATCTTCTGCGTGACCACGGCCTGGATCGCCTCCTTCAGCTGCGCCTGCGTCCACACGGGCGCCTTGAGCTTCACCAGATTGTGGGCCTCTAACAAACACAACAAACACACAGCTCTAGCTAGACAAAATATAAGACGTGTAAACTCTAAAAGCAAACATAAGCAGAGTGCCAGGCGCCTGCAGGCCAGCGAGGAGAACAAGACTGGGGCCCATGGGTGGTGGCCGGCCAGGCCAAATGTAAAAACAGGGAGAAAAAAATGTTAAAAGGCTCCACTTTAACACATTCATTGAGTATGGGAGGTTTTTATTCCCTATGATTTAACACGTGAGCTTGACATCCATCTGGTGACGCCGCACTCACTGTGTTAAAATTAACCGTTACTCCTGCAGGCACCCCGCGACAAAATTGAAAACAGAAGCAGCGTGCAACAATATTGACCTACAAAAAAGCAGCGTCTATGTTTAAGAGCAGCAACCCATTCCCATGCCACAAAACACACATCAAGTCACACCAAGAAAACAAGTCAAAAAAACTCCAATTAATGGCAACGTCGATTTCTGGAGGGAATGTAGAGACAAGGTTAACGTATATTATGAGGGCGCACCGTTCGGTTGTAATGTCATTGGCACTGCACAACATAAGCGCCCGCGCACACACACACAACGTGCACACACTTGAACCGCAAACACACTCAGAGCCACCTAGCTATCTCCTCCTGGGGCCGCCTGATCGCTATCAGAATCGCGTTCAAGCGCGGTTTTCAGCGCGGCTTCTAGGGTGGCTTCCTGCCTGGCCTGGGGTAGTGTCTCCTGCGAAACCTTGGAAACGCAAACCTCGGGTTCACCCTCTGGCACGACCCCGGACTCAGGCAGGGTTAGGGATACCGCCTCGCGCACGGCCTCGGGTACAGCCTCGCGAACCGCGTCGGGAACCACCTCGCGAACCACGTCGCGAACCACCTCGGGAACCACCGCGGGCTCAGGCAGCGCTCCGGGCCCATCCTCGTGCACTATCTCGGGTGCAGGAGGCTTGACCCCGACCCCAGGCACGGCCTCCGGCACAGCCTTGACCTCGGCCACGACCTTGGGCAGCTGTTCGGCGCGGTAGCCGGAGGCGGCCCTGCTGCTAAAGACGCCCAGGGCGCGCGTGCGCCGCCACAGGGTCATGACGGGGATGTTGCACTTCTCGGCGGCGGGCTTGATGGGCACGCCCTGGCGCACCAGGTCGATAGCGTACAGCAGGTCGCGCTGCGTCCACTTGGAGTTCATGCTCTTGGACACCTGCAGCGCCTTCCACACCGAGTTGGCGCCGCCGGCGCCGTTGCGGCCGAGGCCCCGGCCGACGCCCCGGCCGACGCCGCCGCGACGCGACGTCGAGGGGCGCGGCGCGGCGTGCTGAGAGACTTCTGCAAAGAGATGGGCCACCACACACCCCCCGTGAGACCAAGCAAACCCTGCTCCACGCAGACAAAAAAAGAGAGGCATTTTAAAAAAAAGAATGAACACTTTCCGTGTGGTGGGTCCTCCATGTGGACCCGCTTCAAGTTATCCTTTAAGTGTCATAAGTCTATGCTAGAAGTTTCTTAAGCCTCTTATGAATATTGAAAATCGCCAAAATTACTGAGGGTCAGAGGGTCGCCTGTGAGGCTAGTCGGAGAAAGAAAAGGCCCCCTACTCAGAGAGAAGTTCGGTAAAAAGATCCCCGCACGGAAAGCGTTAGAGAATTATTGACCTTCATGCTATCAAGGTCTTACCGACACTTCGTTTTTATAGAATATGGGACATAAATATTCATAATTTGTTCATTCTTAGCTTTTTATATTTTTTTCTTGATTTCTTTTTTGTGGCGCGCGTAAGAGCAAGGTTGTTATTGTTCATGCACGCGGTTGACACCACATACATGCAGAGTCATCGTCTTGGGTGCCAAACCAGTTCAGTGGGCGTACAGACTACACATCCAAAACTCAATCAAAATGTGTTCTTTTTGTTAAAATTTACTGAAATTGAATGTCTTCAGTATAACAATTCAACCGGAACATTAAGAGTCTGAGCGACCGAGACGATGATACGGTGGTGTCATGCAAGTACAGTGAGGCATTTCATGCAATATCTTTAAATAGAAGTTCAATTAAAAGGAAGCCGACATGAAACAACACGCAATAGAGAACGCCCGCCGGCAGCGACTTGTACGCGAGGCCTGCAAAGAAAAATCAAAGGCACGTGGAGAAGACTACGCGGAACGACGGCAAACTGCAGGCTCCAGCTGGAGAAAACTAACTGTCGAAGTTTGGGAGCAGGCTTCAAACGTCCTTGAGGCGTGCGTGCGTGCGTGCCTGCAGTGCGCGTGCGAGCGTGCGTGCGTGCCGGGCCGGGCGAGTGCAGATGCATCGTACGAGGTGCAGCAGAGGTGGCGTTTAGCCCACGTGGGTATTATCCACACACTAACTGGGTTTGTTCAAAGTTAGTATTTGTACAAAGTTAAATAATCAAAAAATTTTCGACACAAATTTGTGCGGTCATTTGAACGATTTAGTGCATACACTAGTACAAAGTCAAGCAGTTTTTCGCAAAAAAGAAAAAAAAATGTGGGACACGATTTGTACGGATTTGTACGCATGTTCAACTTTGCAAAAATATTTGCACAAAAACATACAACTACAGTTAGTGTGCACGTTCGACTGTTCCAAACCGGAAACATGCAAAGAAGGAGCCGCCGGGCGTTCGCTTTCCTTCCTGCGATCAACACGAGTTCCGGGCGTTCCGGGTGGCAGTGGTAAGTACCTTCACGCTCGCACGCCAGTCAGACAAATAAGGCCGAAAAGAGCGCTCCTTCCCCGCCCCGCCCCGGCCGGGCCGGCCGCAGCGCGACCGCAGCCGCACTGCCTGTATCTGGAGGCAAAGTAACATAGAACAGGGGAGGTGTCATGCGGACCACAGGGAGCATGCAACCCCGACCCTCAACCCGCTTGCCATTCATCCACTGCTGCCTACAAGTACCTGCCAAACCAGCACATAATTTAAAAAAATAAATAAAACTAATAATATAAAAAAAACAAGGTCGAAAAGAGAACGTACATATTGCGATTGCACAAAATTTTAGTACATAAATGATTCTTTGCGAGAGAGCAGCCATTAAGTTGACTGTGTGGTGGCAGCATTAGCCAGCCAGCCAGACACCCAGAGTGACTGACACAGAGTGACTGACACAGACGCAGCTCAGCCCCCAAGACCCCACCAGACGGCCTCTACGTAGGGATGGCAGAGGTCGTAAGGAGGGGCACAGAGGACCTGAGCAGCGCCAAGTTTAAATTCGTTGGTTAAAAGAGTAGGAGGTGTACACACTCCTCCGTATGTTCTATACAAGACTTCCAGGCGGAGAAAAATGATGGGGTCCCGCCCAAAAGAAATATATAGTTAGTTAGAGGGCTTCACGTGCGAAGCCAAACCCCACGTGAGCCTTGCAATTTACTCGAAGGGCAAATCACTTGAAAACAAAACGTGTATATGAAATTGAAATTTGAAAAGGTCACACCAGTGTGATATGACTCACATTTTCTCGAACTATTCTTAAAAACTTATTTTTTAAAAATCTAGCTTAGCTTGGAATGTGTCCGACATTCCAAACAAAGTTTTCTCCCCCATTTCAGGAAGACGCCCCAGGCGAGCGTAAGGAACTCACCCGCTAAGGACGAGGTGGACGCGCCGAGCCAGGCGTGCGAGGACTCCAACAGCTTAGCCTGCAACACACAAGAGAAGTAAAGGGGCTTAGGACACACCGGCTAGGAAAAAAAAATACAAATTGTGAACGAAACGACACAATGCCATGACGAACAAAAGACATGAATAATAAACACAAAATTCTAATTGCCTCCCTCCGCTCCCTCTCCTCCATACCCTTTACTCTTCCCCCTCCCCCCACTCTCTCTCTGCCGCGGCATACAGCGTCCAGCATGACAATAACATGTGTTTCACAAGACGACGAGTGTCAGGCATTGTGGGGAGAGGAAGTGCTTCCACATTAATATCCAGCGCTGAGTGCATACTATCGAGGATCAGCAGTCCGCGGCATGGCGTGGTGTGGCGCTCCAGGCGATCACCAGTGGCGTGGCGTGGCGTAGCGCAGTGGGAGGGGCTCCCCCCCCCCCCCCAATCCTCGCCCCCCGTGCCGCCACTTGCATCAGAATTGCAAACAGCATTATAAAGTTGCCCGTCTTAAATGCAAACTTATGAACGTTTTCCATGCAAGCGATGGAAAACTATGAGAAAGTCGGCGCTGCACGAGAGACGTACGTGCATCGACTAGAGGGGCGGGCCACTTTACGTATCGAACGAGGCGAGAGTCACTTAAAATTGTAAAAGAAGGTCGCATTACGACCGATTTCTTACGGCAATCCACGCCTCTTTAGAGGCCTGCAGGTGCTGTTGGGCAGGGCACGGCCGACAAACCGTGCACTACTTTGAACAAACTAAAATTTTACCAAGAATTTCGAATACTTAACGGGACAATTGTCCGCATGGAAATTCACGCACTACAAGTGTTCGACATTCACACATTTGGTTTGTGATGACGCTGTCGTCCGCTGCCGAGTTGGCCGGGACGGTCGCGCCGCCGCTCCCACCATTACAATTATGAGTGGAGTACGTACTCGCAAATCGATCGACAGAGCAGCCAGCCAGCTAGGGTACATGTTGGCCGGCCGGGCCTAGGGCGCGGCGCCGCCTGGGGCGGGGTGGGGCGGGGTGGGGCGGGGTGGGGTGGGGTGGGGCGGGGGGGGGGGGGGGGGGGGGGGGGGCGGAGCGTGGTCGGAAGGGGCTCCGCGCGTCCCAGAGGAGAAGACAAACTAGTGGAGGCCGCCGCCCCCCGCACTGCTATCAATTGATGGGGAATGTAAATACACTAGCCAGGCAAAAGGGGGGGGGGGGGGGAGCATAGAGGGAGGGAGTAGGGAGTGTAAGCCGACAGGCAAACCAAAGAACCCACACCACCACCCATGCCCCACCCCGACCCGGCCCGGCAGCGGTAGTGGTGAGGGAGTAGTGGGCAATGTTGATCGGGGGAGAGGGCTTTGATCGTACAGTTGACGTCGGTGGGGTGGGCCCGGGGGAGGAGGGGAGGGGGGGCTCGACCCTACGGCGATGAGTACTCGTACTCGCAGAGCTGCAGGGGGCGACTTGCCTCATCAGGTGTGCGGCTTGCAGGCTAAGTGTTCAGCAACTGCGAATGCAAGAGATGCACTTTTTTGCCGTCCATGCATGCCGATTACAGCGATGCTAGATTACATTCATCGCAGCGTTGACTTAAGTGTGAGACTGATATACTAGTCCTTAGTGCTGTACACTCCACGTTAGAAGTGTGTGGCGGAGCAGTCTCACACTTCAGTGCACAGTGCACAGCGAAGTTGAATTTGTAGCGCAAAGTGCCCCCCGTTCAGGGGCGACAGCCCAGCAAAGGGCCGATGTGAAAAGAGGAAGTTGGGGGGGGAGGCAAATGGGGTCAGAGTGGAGGTGATCGCCTCCCCCTCCCCCTCCCCCTGCGCCTGGATCCGTCAGCGAGCCGTCCGCGCGGATCAGTTATTGTACGAGGAGCAAGTAGTCTTGTCTGGCAGGGGGTGAGTGGTTGGTGGGCGCCCCGCCCTGCGCCGCCCCGCCCCGCCCCAACCCACCCCGCCCCGCCCCGCCCCGCCCCGCCCCGCCCTCTGCAGCCCCCTGCGCGCGCTACGTTTAACTTTGAGCTTATAGAAAGGACGAGGCGGCGGAGGGGGCGGAGGGGAGGAGAGGAGGAGGAGTGTATAGTATAATCTTTAAATTTGAGGGGCAGAGGGGGGGAGGGGCGTGGAGGGTGAGGGTGCTGTGTCGAGATGCAAGAACAGAGAGACAGAGGGACCCTTGAGGGAGAGAGAGAGAGAGAGAGAGAGAGAGAGAGAGAGAGAGAGAGAGAGAGAGAGAGAGAGAGAGAGAGAGAGAGAGAGAGAGAGAGAGAGGGAGGGGGGGGGGGAGAGGGAGAAGGGCGGCTTAGGCTGTGTGCGCTGGGGCTGAGCGCAACACAGAGCAGCAGAAGCCCCTTTGTTTCAGACTGTGTGCAACCACGTGTAGCAATCCGCCGTGCCGACCACCGTCGAAAAATCAACCTCAAACACATGTGACGGCGCGCGTTCCTCGACGACGGGTGAAAAATCCAGCACCGCGGCGGGCCCGGCCGCGGCCGGCGTCCGAAAATAAACACAACAAGGCATCTTCTTGTTCGCCATCTCGCAGCATCCTGGCCGCCACCTGCCGCGCCGCGCCCCGCCGCGCCCCAGGGCGTCGTGAGCTGCTAGGCGAGGCGGCGCGGCGGCGCATCTCAAGCGACATGACTCTGATTGCTCAATTACGCTGTGTTTTCCACCGAGAGCAGCGGCACCGGCCCAGCAGCCCGGCCCGGCCCGGTGTGCTGCACGCGGACGAGCAGTGCATGAAGGCTAGGCTGCCCTTCCCTTTCGAAAGGCGCGCGCGTCGCGACGCTACGCCGCCGCCGTCGCCGTCGTCGTTTGCATCTCCATTATTTTAACCGGCGGCATCACCCGTAGGGATGGGGGGGGGGGGGGGCCGGGCGCCGCGGCGGGGGGTTCGGGCCGCCGCCGCGGCGACTGAATGGTGTGGTGCTGCCCCGGCAGGCACAGGCGCCGCGCCACGCCACGCCACGCCGCGCTACGCGAGACGCGTCGCGGCCCCCATTGTCGCGGCCGCCCCCTCCCCCCCCCACCTCACCCCCCTTACCCCCCAATAGTCATTAGCCCCTCATTATTGTCACCCCACACTCAGGGTGGATTAGCCCCGCGGGTGAGGAGAGAGGGAGAGAGAGGGTGAGAGAGGAAGAGAGAGGGTGAGAGAGAGGGAGAGAGAGAGAAAAGGGGAAAAAATTGAGGGTGCGGGAGAGAGCAAAGACGGAGGCGCGCGGTCGCAAAAGTAAAAGTGGAAAACCGCCGCAAAGCTGGGCGGGGCGCGGCGGCGCGGCGGGCATTCAGCCCCAACCCTTCTATACCCTGCTCTAGACCTTGTTCGTGATGCTGTGTCCTCCTCGATGGCGCGGTGGAGGAGTCAAGTCCCGGCGACGTACATAGAAGCAAGGGCGAGAAAACTAACGAGAAGGGCGTCGTAGCAAAGCGATTTCGGTGCGGAATTTGGTCGTACACACCTTAGTTTTCTCTCCCAAGAAAGGAAAAAAAGTGGCTTTGTTATCAAGGAACAAACGTCGTCTCACATTTTCGACGATCCGTAGGATAAGAAATAAGAGCATAGCTTATAGATTGAAACGAACGGAACATTGATCCAGTGACAGGGCAACTATAAGTTTAAAGTTAAGCTACAGGGGAGCGCTATAATCAGATGACACTAAATTATTAATAATAATAAGAACGGGGTCTTATATCGAGCCGCGTGAATGAGAGTGGATTACCAAAGGGACGAGGTAGTGTGGCGGAGGGAAGGGGGATAAGATAAATGAAGCAGAGAACGAAATAAAAAAAAATAATAGTAGGAATAACTGTGTGTAAGAAAGACGCTATACAATACAATCAAACGAGGGAGAAAAATATACGGCACGCATGATACGGAAGAGCCGGACGGAGAAGGAGAGAGGTGAGGTAGCATTAAACAAGAAAGAGCCATCGGCCAACGACTCTCCTATGGAAATATCTCGCCGGACGACGCCCATCGGTACGGGTCCGTATGGCTGAGATACACGACGGAAAAGTGGGTTGGAGTACATTTATTGTTTATTCCATTTGGGTCATTTCGCCGAGAATGTGCACATTTCCAGTACAGATTCTCGAAATATTTTTGTTTTTGTATCGAGCGGATTATGGAATGTCTTCACGAAGGGTTTGCCACAACGTCGACGCTCAATTATGAACCGTCATTTAAACACTATCTCCCGGGCATTTCGAGGTGTGCACTAAATACTGAACACTTGGTTTTCCAGAGTACGTTTGGGCCGCACTGCATCCTACATAATACACCCACGAGAGCACGCACGGGCACACGTGTTTTTGCGCGTTATTTCTACTTTTGCGCTCCGCATCACCACCACCGTCATTTTGCACGCTATTATTATCTTATTACTATTATTTGGGTAAAGTGAGCGCGGCGCGGCGCGGCGGGGGCCGGGGCTAGGCGGGCTAGGCAGGCCGCGGGCCGGGCTGGGGCTGACGGGAGAGACGCTGCTGCCGACGCCAGGCTCAGGCTGCGCGGGCGTCGCGGCGGCAGCGGCGCGCATTGCCCGGCCCGGCCCGGCCCGGCCCCACCAAGGCCAGTCCGTGTGGCAACCACTACTTATTATTGTGCTTTATAGTTATGCCTTCCAATGCCACTCCACTCCACTCCACTCCACTCCGCGCCGCGCCGCGCCACTGTACCCGAGCCGACACCGAGGCGGCGCGACGCGATGCGCGACGCAACGCTGGCGCGAGGTGGCGTCTCCGCGCCGCCGCCACCACGGTCGTCATCGTCGTCGTCGTCTTTGTCGTCAAGAGGAGGGCGCCCGATGAATGGGCGTGCCGTATGAACATCGGCAAAACCTACTGGAGAAAATGTGCCTCGCATGGAATAATGCAAATAGGGCGCCGACGAGGGGGCAGCCACTGGCGAAATCCCGTGTCCCTACACGACCGAAATCTCTTGAAATCCGAAATCTTTCGCAAAAAGAGGTTAAAAAAAAAACAAGCAAAATGTGGGCGTAAAATTCGATGAAATCTTACGGAAATCCACTGAAATCTCTTCCCTGAAGAAATCTTGTGTACCCTTACATCCAAAGTGGTTGTCCCCTCGGACGCCGATATGGTGACGGGCTACCGTCAACCGCGGGAAATACAACCTGCGCGAGTGCACACAGTGCCTGGAGTGAAACGGAGAGTGAGTAAGGACCGCGAACGGCGAGCAAAACTCGAATACCCAAAACAATTTCCATATAACACGCAATTTCCTCAACGACGGGGGGTAATTTTCGAAAAACGGCGGCCTCCGACCTGCATTACGAAGGTTTAGCAGCCCGCCTTGGCGCGGCGCGCGGCGCGGGCCGTCCCGCGGGGGCTCATTTACAATCCCTCGGCGATTCGGCACTTTCGGCAAATTCAGCGGGTTCGGGACACGGTCCAATGCCGACGCAAAGAACTTTGACAGGCGTCTATGACTTGACTAGGGGGGACTAATGAACTAGTAACTAGTTAAAATGATGAATGCATACGGTGTACGCACCGTTTCCTCATTCAGGAAAAAATATACTCCTACAAAAACGCTAGTGTAAAATGAATGGACAACTACGAAAAGTTACAATGACTGATGTTGTGATCCGCATGTCACGTTAAAGTCTAAGAGGCTGAATTCTCCCCGTGCACGACACTCGTAGAGGTCGCTGCGGATACTCGCTATGCCGCCGAGGGAATTCCCGGGGAGACACGGCGCGGATCACGTGCGAGGGCACTTGTGTCAGCTCTCGTGCACCATGACCACTACACCCGGCACCAGATTCACATTGATTTCTGCCAAAGTCCTTCGCCAAACACGACACGAACTTCGGACCTCCTACTCTGGCATTCCCTTTCCATGACGATTCGCAGCGCGCTGCGGGCTGCGGCGGCGGCCTCCAAGCAGTACGCACAACAGCCGTGAGGGCAGCGGTGGGGCGGGGCGGGGTACGGCAGGGTGGGGTACGGCAGGGTGGGGTACGGCAGGGTGGGGTACGGCAGGGTGGGGTGCGGTGGACTGATCAAGCGGCCACCTTGTTCAAAGGCCACCCCGCCCTCGCCCCGCCCCCGCCCCGCCCCGCCCCCGCCCCGCCCCCGCCCCCACCCCGCCCCCGCCCCGCCCCGCCCCGGACCGGACAGCTCGGGCTCGCGCGTGCGTGCGTGGAGCTCTGCCCGGCCGCGGCACTAGGAATAGTGTAATAGGAATATTGCCCTCAGCACGGCATGCTTATTTCCACGAACAAAAACTATACCAGTCAAAATAAACCCAATATACTCGCATTTGCTACAGCAAAATCTAAAAGAAGTTGTTCTAAAATGCCTTTCCAAGTACACTTTTCTACTGCAAGAATCAAATGCCCGGGTGGGCAGGGGCAGCCCCCCTCCCGACCACCTCACATGAGATGTGTCTGCAGCCGCCCCGCATGCCCGACTGATCCTCCGAGACTCGCCACAACCGGCGCGTCTCCGGGTAAGAGGCGGGGCTGGTGGGAGGGGAGGGGGGGGGGGAAGGGGGGGGAAGGTCGATGCTGACTGAGAGCAAACGGGATTTCACTTGTTAAGAGAGCGAGCACGACTGCGCCGCCCCGCCGGCCCGGCCCAGCCGGGGAATAATTCATCCCCCCCGGAGCAATGTTAATGTTAGTTCCGAGAGGCCAAAGCAAATACGGGGCGGACGAGCCGGGGGGCGGGGGGCAAGCAGGGAAGGGGGCGATCGGACCTTGGCGTGCACAGAGTTTGTCTTCGTTTCCGCGCGGCAAGCGCCGCGCCGCACCCCGCCCCGCCCCGCCCCGCCCCGCCCAGACCGCCCGCCGCGCGCGCTCGCGCCCGCGGAGACGAAGTGGATGGATATAGGATAGCTGTGCGAACTGTACTTAACTCCATTACGGAAAAGAGGAGGGAGGGGGGGGATGCGGAAGCGAGCGGGGCGCGGGGAGGAGGAGGAGGGGGGGGGGAGGGACGGGCCTGCATAATTAACAATGTAATATCGACCATGTATAATAGAGGCGCCTTAGGATGCGCCCGCCCCGCCCCGCCCCGCCCCGCCCCGCCCCGCCCCATCCCGTGCGCGCACTACCCCGCGCCGCTCTACCCCCTACGGCTTGCCACCCCTTCCTAGCCCACCCCGTTTCACGCCACACAACTCGGCCGGCGCGCCTAGACGCGAGGGGGGAGGGGAGGGGGGTACGCGCTGGTACCCGTGCGCCTTCGCCCATACGGTTCGCTGAGGCGCCGGGGCGCCGATGGTCGCACTGTCCCCCCCCTCCCCCCTTCCACTTCGAAGTTTAGCTCTCCTCGGAGGCGGGGCGGGGCGGGGCGGGGCGGGTCCTCACACGGGTGCGCGCGCGGCGGGACGGCGGCGGGGCGTGGCAGGCAGCTACCAGTCGGTCCACCTTCCCCCAGTCAGCCCCGTTGCAATAGGGGGGTTAGGGTACAAGGGGAGTGGAGGGGGGTGGTAAGGGCGGAGAAAGGGGGGGGGGAGGGTCGACGACGTCCCTGGTCGACGGGGTCGCGGTAGCGGGGGCGGTACGGGGGCGGGGAGGGACTGCCCGCCCCGGCCCCGCCCCGGCCCCGCCCCGGCCCCGCCCCGTCGCTTCCTGCGTGCCATTAAATATTTCAGGTTTGCAGTGTCTCGCCTGTTTACTCGGTCTCCTCATCCATGTATGCATGGACTAGGCTGGGGTCGGTGGGGGGTTGAGGGTAGTGGTGGGGTAGGGGTGGGGGTGGTCGGGCTGCGGAAGGAGGGCGGCGGCGGACAGGGCTGCAACGCCGAGGGGATGACGCCGGGCCTCCGAGGGGCGGCGCGGGGGCAGGGTACCCGGGCCCGGCCCGCCATACCCCGCCCCGCCCCGCCCCGCCCCGCTCGTGCCCCTTCCTCAACCCGAAGTGCATCCAGAACAGCCCTGGCTGACATGTAGGTCACACAGACACAGCCTGCGCTGCGCTGCGCCGCGCCCGGCCCGTCACCACGCGGCGTTGTCAGGCACGCGTACCAATACCTGCCGTGTATTTACAACGCGTGGCAAAAGAAAGGAAAAAAGGAAAAAGCGGCATAGGCGCATCGCCATTCGCGCTCGAAAAGAGAGAAGGAATAAGAAGAGCGGAGTGGGGAAAGAAATGTGTCACCGCTTGTGGAAACATCCCGGCAAGTATAATGTGAGTCACGGGTGCTCCACGTTTGCTAATGCATAGCAGTCTCACACTTGAGTTACCAGTGTGCAGCGCAGTGGTGACAGAGAAGAGCGAGGTACAGAAGCGAGACTTAAAGCGCGTCACGTGGCGTACCCGTGAAATTCAGCGAAGTCAACAGAGAAATAAAGAGAAGCCAAGACATTGCTGAAGAGGGGCGTAAAAGAGGCGGGCAGAGTGTGAGCGAGAGCGTACCTGGGGTTTCAGCATCAGCCCTGATTTGAAGGGGCTGGCTGTTTTCGCTGCGACCTGAAATTATGAAAGAGCCGTTAGTATTGGCGCATGCGCAACGCACCCCAGGTAGTTGTACACACACGCCCACTCCACCACACCATTCACAGCCCACAACTGCAGCAGGCAACACTCCTGCGGGCAAGTCATGCACGCCCAGGGCACGTCCTGCACGCCAGTGGCACATCCTACAAATCCTGCACGCCCGCGGTACGTCCTGCACGCCCGTGGCACATTCTACACGCCCGTGGTACGTCCTGCACGCCCGTGGCACATCCTACACGCCCGTGGTACGTCCTGCACGCCCGCGGCACGTCCTGCACGCCCGCGGCACGTCCTGCACGCGCACGCCCGCGGCACGTCCTACACGCCCATATGCACGTCCTGCACGCCCGTGGCACATCCTACACGCCCGTGGTACGTCCTGCACGCCCGAGGCACGTCCTGCACGCCCGTGGCACATCCTACACGCCCGTGGTACGTCCTGCACGCCCGCGGTACGTCCTGCACGCCCGCGGCACGTCCTGCACGCCCGCGGCACGTCCTGCACGCCCGCGGCACGTCCTGCACGCCCGCGGCACGTCCTGCACGCCCGCGGCACGTCCCCCGCGGCCCCGCCGCACATCCTCCCCTGTAGGCCCGAGGCCCCAGTGCCGTGCGCGCGGCACCAACATCATTGCCCTGTGATAAATCGGTCCGGACAGCCGTCCCGTCTCACAACAAATTAATATAAATTACTCCAATCGGCGCGGCGTGGCGTAGCGTGGCGCAGCGGGGCGGCGGCCGAAGCCAGCGTAATGCATCAGTTATAAATTGTCGAAACATTAATATGTTGCTGAAAAGTCACGGCCACATCTCTATACAGCTCACCACCCCCGCCCGCCAACCCTCCGCTCGCTCGCTCTCTCTCTCTCTCTCTCTCTCTCTCTCTCTCTCTCTCTCTCTCTCTCTCTCTCTCTCTCTCTCTCTCTCACACACACACGCGCGCGACATACCGGCACAACGGCCACGCGCGTAAATCACGGGGGGCGTAGCACGCAGCGTGGCGAACGCAAAGGGGTGAGAGAGAGAGAGAGAGAGAGAGAGAGAGAGAGAGAGAGAGAGAGAGGGAGAGGAGAGAGGAGAGGGGAGGGGAGGGGTTTGTATCACTCCCAGTCAAGTGAAAAATGCCCTTTCAATACCGAGAGCCGCCCCGCCCCGCCCCGCCCCGCCGCAGCGCCGCCCGCCCGCCCGCCACCGCAGCGCGCGTTAATTTGAGCGCGTTTTGGGTAAAAGCCAAACATTTATATGAAAAATAATAATAAATTAAGGTGGCCGCTGGCATTGTCCAGCAGCGGCCAGCGTGGCAATTACGCGCTCAGTGGCGGGATATAAATTCGCGCGCGATGCTGTGGCGGGGTGAGGTGTGGCGGGGCATGGCGAGGTGTGGCGGGGCGTGGCGGGGCGTGGCGGGACGTGGCGAGGTGTGGCGGGGCGTGGCGGGGCGGGGCGAGGTGTGGCGGGGCGTGGCGGGGCGTGGCGGGGGTGGGGTGTGTCCATTCCATCAATTCCGCCACCTTTCGCCCGCAACATCCACACTCCTGTACCGTCGGCCCCCCGCTATGTCGTCATGACACCGCGGCCCTGCACCACTCACGACAAAAAAAAAAAGCTAACGGGGAATTTCCACCGTCAACGTAAGCTGCAGTGTGAACCCTGCGCCACAGTAAGCTCACGGTAGACTTTCACCCTACAGCGCAACGTTACTGCGACGAACCCTGGTTCACCGTATATAGCTTACGGTGAAATCTTAATATTGCTGCAGGCGTGAAGCCTAAGCGTACGGTGTAATGCAACCAAAGCTTTCCGTAGAGCAACTCACCCCCTTATTGATCTTTTGCTCCACCTCACACCTCTACCTCTTTCTTTCAAGTCTTCCTCTATACCCCTCTATCTGCCCTTCCTCCTTCTTTCTCCTCCGCCTCCACCGCCTCCGAAATCGCGGCGAGCGCGCGGCAAACGCCATTAAAGGACGAATTTAATCGTCCGGTGGACAATAAAGTCACACGGCATATACATACTAAATATATAGATGTGGCTATGAATGCACCACGAGTGACGTCACGCAGAGCCCCTCGCGCACCCGTCACTATGAAACTCAACTGTGTGGCTGTCGTGTAAGTGAATTCACATTCGTACACTTAAGTTAAGATGTGAGGTTTCCTTGGCATCACACTCTTGGAGGAACAAGAGTGCGACAGGAAATTCACACACTTGAGTTGTCGGTGAAGCGTTCAACTTGAGAGTTTTCACCACCACGAAGAAGCCGCATAGGTTTTCACACATTTTCCCCTTCACGTATCTACTGTTTTTCAACGTGAATAAGAGTGTGGGCTTCCTCAGGGCAGCAGTGACATACTGTTCTAGAGCGGAGGCGGCGGCTCGCCTGTACAGAGTGCTCCATCTCGTGTCGTCTCGTCCCCTCGCACCACCACCACCAGCAGACCACCATCTCGGACAAAGTTTAAACAACAGTCTCGTCTCGCGATGCGCGTCCGTCCACTTTTATTTTCAGCACACTCGCGCGGCGCAGGCCGGCAGACATGCACAGACACACTGTGTGCCCCCCACTGCACCACCAGTCCAGTTCCAATCAGCGGCACTTAAAATTTATTTTAGTCCAAGCAGCTGCAAGCCGCGCCTCGCCATAACGCTACGCTTCGTCGAAGGCGGGGCGGGGCGGGGCGGGGTGGGGCGGGGCGGGGCGGGGTGGGGTGGGGTGGGGTGGGGTGGGGGGGGTGAGGTGGGGTGGGGTGGGCGCTTTGAATGGTGACCCCCCCCCCCCCCCCACACACACACACAGGTTGGCGTTCTTGCGCGCGCGCGCGCGCGCACACACATCGAGTACGGTTTTACCCGCGCATACACGCCCTGCACTTGCATTAGTCTACGCGCCCGCTCGCCGCCCGCCCCCCACGCCGCGGTCAAAACGACCATTTCCCCGATCATCGTAAGTACAAAGCACGCGGGCGCGGACGGACGGACGGACACAGCGACAGACGGGCGGACGGACGGACATGACGCAGCGGCCAGCGGGGCGACGCAGCCAACGGGCGCGGCGTCGCATTATATTTAATGCGCCTGTCTATTATAAGTCATTACATTTTATTAGTAACATTGCGGGGTGGGGCTGCTGTGCCAGGCTCGGCTCGGCTCGGCTCGGCTCGGCTCGGCTCGGCTCGGCTCGGCTCGGCTCGGCTGGGCTCAGCTCGGCTCGGCGCGCACAGCACAGCACAGCGAGGCCAGGCCGCACAGCAAATGAACCTCTAAGACTTTTGTTGAACGGCTCTGCAGCCGCGCTCTGGAGGATGTGACCTCCGAAGTGACCCCCCGAACCCTTCTGCTCTGCTACACTGTAAAAAATATATTTGTAAATTTACGACTTTTTTCGTAATTTGTGATTTACAAACGATATTGTAACTAATACTCAAAATCGTAAATTTACGAAAGCTTAATTGTGCTCGTTTAAGAATCACAAGTCGATACCAAGTGTCCTTACAATTTTGTAATTTTAAAATTTGATATCGTAACTTTACGACATTTCTCATGGAAAATTTTCCCGTAACTCTTACAAACATTTCTCACAGTGTAGAGGGTACAAGCAGAGCGAAGCATCGTAGACAAAATACCAACATTAACGAAAATTAATTTGTAACGAAAATGATTTTCGGCCACAAAGGAGTGTTTTAATGAACACAAAATCCACATCGACAATTGAGGGGATCAATCACCGCATCCACGTGGTCCACGTCGATTCCATCGATTCGAGGTGGATACAACGTGACGTTGCCATGGGGCGCGAGTGCGACAAGAGATACCAAAACGCTCCTCTCATTCACTACGCAGACGCAGAACGCCTTCGAGGAGGCAGTGCGGCGGTACCCGACGGTGACCGACGGTACCCTCCCTCCGCACCAGACAGAGAGACCGCGCCGCCGCTCTGGACTACTCTCGGTTCACTGAGCACAGTCCCCACACATGGCCCGGGTGCTCGACAGCCTCTGCCCCGGGCCGGCCAGCACACATCGCTTACTGCCGTCGTCGGCCTGGCATGCTTGATGTAGCTTTGCGCTGTCGCCCGCCCGCCCTGGTGCCGACCGGCACCCCACACTTTATAGCGGCTTGAACAGTGTTGCCTGAGAAGTAGGCAAAATTCCCACGAATACACCTGTGTGAGGCAGACGGGTATCTCCGCCTGCCTACTAGGCAAACTCTCCGCACAAAAGACTACCTTTGGCCTAGTAGGCAGGCGGAGATACCTGTCTGCCTCACACAGGTGTATTCGAGGGAATGTTGCCTACTTATCTGGCAGGCTGGGCTAGAAAAATTCATTCACGAGCAAAAACGATCCGTCGTAAACTTAACAACATATTTCGTAAATCGTAATTTACAAAATTTATCGTTAATCTACAAAGATATTTTTCACAGTGATTGTGTGTGTGGTGGTGGTGGTGGGGCACACAAACACACACTAACACACACACACACTCACACACACACACACACAGAGCAGCTAGCCGGCCAGAGCTGCACGTAGAGTCCTAAAGGAGACGACCTGATATCACGACGAGCAACGGACAAAGCGGAAAAGAGGTGGAAGAGAAGAGGAGGAGGAAACGGGGAGAGGGAGAGAGGGAAAAGAGGATCAAATGAAAAGACAAGGCAAAGGAGAGACGGCGAGAGCGAACGCGCCCGCTACACAGCTCTGGCCGTTACGATTATTGTTATGATTATGGTTATTATATTCCACGACTCTTCACTTTTATTATTATAGTTATTAGAGTTATTCCCAGAGCTGCTGCGCCGCCGCGCCGCGCCGAGCCGCGCGCTCCGACGGTTCAAGGTTTACGGCGGGGCTGTATTAAGATATGTTAAAAAGAGGACAGAATTATAAATAATAACAAGTAGAATGGATAGTAATCTCCGGGCGGGGCGGCCGGGCCACGCCCTACCCTACCCCATTCGAACCAAGTTTTGTCATTGCCGCCCGGCCCGGCCCGGCCCGGGCGGGTCCCGCACTGCCATGGCGCTCTAAGTTCTGGAATTATGGAACGGGAGACATACTCAAGCAAGCGGCCGGGCCGCGCCGGGGCCCGGCTGGCTGGCGAGGACCACCGCGCCACCCGCCGCCGCCACGCCCACTCTAGACTCGGCTCTCCAGGCACCTGAATGACTCCGTCATACACATACATACATACCGGAGGGGCAAAGGATCAGGCAGGGAACGCGGCACCCGCCTTCACTGAACACCATACGGCCGTCCCGGCGTACCCTAACGTAACGTAACAGATTGACCAGTCCCGCGCACAAGAAATATGTTGGAGATAACAACGGTTTACTCTGGGTAAGACGAGGTTATAGGTCACAGTGTAAAAAAAAAAAAAATAGTTGTAGATTTACGGGAAAATTTTCCATAATGCATGTTGTAAAATTGTAAAAGGCAAAATTGTAAAATTTTTCGGAGTGGTATGATATTATCCGTGCGGATATTTCGACAGCTTGCATGGAAGCTTTGAAATCGCTCAAAGTGATGCAGACCAGACCCAGACCAGCAGATACTGCAAGCGCGCACAGAGGGCAGGCCGAGGCCTCGCATACGCGCCCGCACTGTAAGGGAAGGGACATATCGACCACACACACACACACAGTCTGGCCGACTCTCCTTTTAACTTTCGCGCTGCTACAAGAGTTACACGGGGCCGGCCGGCCCCGCACGCGTGTTGCAATTTCGCGACTCAGCTTCCCGAACTTCCGCCATCAAATAACGCGGAAGCAATAAAGGAAACACGCTAGAAATAATCGTTTGTTCGCCCCGAACTACGTGTACGTAGGACTACGCGAGCAGCGCCACCTCGCGGCGACACTGCGCAGCCCGACCAATATCCACCGGACAACTCTACACTGTAAAAAAAAATAATACATCGTAGGCAGTAACGGTTTGCCTACGGTCCGTACCGCATTTTTAATGTACCGTCAGACCGTCGTAATGGCACGAAGTATAGAATTATCGCTATACTGAGCCTCCCGCGTATTGCTCTTCTTTTCGCCAAAGGTATACCGCGTGCCACGCCGGCGCGCAGGAGGGTTGCCTACCCGGCAGGCGGCCGAGAGCCTGCAGCGCGCCACGCACTACCTGCTGTCCCCGCGCGCCGCATACCACGGGGTGGTTCACTTCCCCCGGCGTTTTTGTAAGTAGGCAACTCATTGTACTTTAGCTTAACGAGGGCAAGAGGTGAGGTAGGGAGCTGGAAGGGTCGCTGCCCTCCTCGACTCTTGCCCTCACTCAGCTAAAGTACGATGAGTTGCCTACTTACAGGTACGCCGGGGTAAGTGGGCCACCCGGTATGTACCGGATCGTTCAGAGAGCACGTATACGTAACAGTACGCGGGTTTGCCTACCCGCTCCAGCCGTAAGGCGCCGTGGCCCCCTGGGTAGGCAGACCCGCAACACTGTCACGTGTCCTCCTCTGCAACACCCGGTGCTCCCCGCCCGGCCGGCGCCCCACCAGGGCGTATCGAAGGGTCGCATGTGAGAGTGTCGCGTGCGTGCAACATTGAGCACAGGCAGCAGGTAGCCGCGTCAGCCGGGGCGGGGCGGGGCGGGGCGGGGAGGGGCGGGGCGGGGCGGGGCGGGGCGGGCCAGCAGACACGGGCCGACACTCCTTAAATCCAACATTGACGCGGGCGTGGCCGAAAGGCCCCACTAAATTACATAATTCCTCGTCACACACGAGTCAATAGGACGCGACGCGAGGAGGTATAGCCGCCCACCGCGGCGCCGCGGTGGCGCTGGGAGTGCGCACCCCCTCCCCCTCACTCAGGGCGCGGCGGGGGCGTGGCGCCGCGCCCTAGTGTGAAAGAAAAGGAGGTGGTGAAGTGGAGAGGGGGAGGGAGGGAGGGAGGGCGATAGCATCGGGATGCCACGCGCCGCCACCTCACAAGGGAATCGCGATTTTTGACAGGTGCCCTCCGTCCGTCCGTAGGCAGTAAAGGTGCGGCGGGGCGGGGCGGGGCGGGGCGGGGCGGGGCGGGGCGGGGCGGGGCGGGGCGGGGCGGGGCGCATCAGCGAGGCTCCCCGCCGTCCCTTCCGCGCTACGCGCCGCCACACCGGCAATTAAAACAAGGCGCCGGTGCGATATCAATGTGTTATTGCAAGACGTTGCGAACGCCATCAGGGGCCGGCCGGGCCGCGGGCGGGGACCCATTGTGTCGGCCGCCGCGCCGCGCCGCGCCACGCCGCGCCATGCAGCACACGGCAAAAGGAGATGACGATCGCTCACCCACGCAATCGTTGGACTGCATCGGGCGGGGCGGGGCGGGGCGGGGCAGACGTACCGCGGCGGGCACAGAGGCTACCTGGGCTACTTTGTGAGGTGTCTGGAGCCGATAGCTTGGCGAACACATGACGATAAGGGCAAACCTCTCTGACACCTGCCGACCCCGACCTCGAGTGTGGGGCGGGGCGCCCGCTCTGGCCACACCCCGCATGGAGCGCCTGCTGGCACCTCGTGACCGACCAGGTACATACCTGCAACAAACCACAAAAAAAGAACGTGTTAGCGCACAGCTGAAAACCGATAGGGTAGGGTATTCACGACGGAGAGTCTACTAAGTACTCGGGTATTATGCCGGTATTGCTCTCAAGATTCATTCGCAACATAATTTGGTATTTTTTTCCCAGGTATCATTGTACTACGAGTATTTTTACTAGTCGTAATACCTGTACTTGGGGGTGAATCAATTTTCTCCGACCACACTTCCTACAGCAGCAGCGCCCTCTAAACGTTCGCGACCGCGCGCCGAACCGCCCCGCGAAAGTCGCGTACGTCAGCTGTGCGTCGCGCCGCGCGCTTACAGCGCGTTTGTAGAAGGCGCAGCGCGGGGTGCGCGGTATTATTACGCGGCATTTCGACATAATTCTTTCCGGACTCTGCAGCCGTCCATTTCTGTTACGACTGTACCTCACGCGGTCGCAACAGTGCTCGAACAAACAATACACTGCGACCACGCGACGGTTGGGCGCCAGCCCATACTGCCACTTTTGTATTTTGCGTTACTTTGTTTTTATATCGTGACAAGCCCCCCAAGGCCGGCCGTCAGAGGGCGGGGGCAGGGCGGGGCGGGGGGCCCCTCGTCTCTAGTTATCTATTGTTCCAAGCCTCTTCTTTCAAAATCGGTTTCTCGCTCGCCGTTTGGGCGTTTCGTTAATTTTTATGCAAATGGCACTGTTGCAGAAAAGCAATTCGACGAAGCTGAGAAGAGAGGGAAGGGTGGGGGTGGGGGGGAGAGGTAGAGGGTCGCTGATGCAGAGAAACAATAAGCACTTGACATAAAGCGGCGCTGGCGCTCGCTCTCGCTCGGCGGAGCTCCGCGCCGCGCCACGACGTCCAGTCGCGGCAAAAGGGACACGCATTTTAATAATAATTCGGGCTGAAAGCGATATATACCGAGCCCGGCCTGCAGATGGTTAATAAACGCAAATGATGCGATTAATACCGGCGGTGGCTCGGAGCCAGCCAAGCGGTACGATATCGATCTCCCTCGAGGAAAAAAAATATGAATCTTTGAATGCAGACCATTTTGACACGGTACGGCGAAACCGATTCCTTGGTTTTCAAGGTTTTAATACATAATCGACGTGTTTGTCTACTACACATTCCTGTGCTCGAATACGTGCGATGGCCCTCGCGAAAAACAGCGTCATGGTTTTCAAGCAAACGTCTTTGGTGTTTGAAGCAGCTTTTCAAGGAAGCTGCTTGAAAATCAAAGATACCTCCAAACTCCAAACTCATAATGTTCCTGACACGGCGGGGTGGGGCTTTCCCTCTAAACCCTACCGGCGAATACGAACACGTTTGAGCACTGCGTCTTATTGCGCATAGCGAGGGTCACTCCACGGGCACACGGCAAATTCAAAAACCAATCCAATCTTGCGCACTAAACATTTATGAAAATGCCTACTGCCAGTGTTCACCTCCGATAATGCGAGGCGCGGTTTAAACGCGAAAACTTTTTAACGAGTTCAGCCAATCATTTGCATCGTAGACAAAAGAACGTGCCAGACTCGAAATGTCTCTATGCCGCACTCTTCGCGACTTGCATATATTTCACTTGTTATGTATATACCGGGTGTCCCACAGGGCAGTCAGTTGCGAGAGCGCCTGCGGCCAGTGCGTAGGCAACCCAACTGACTGCCCTGTATGCTATGGGACACCCGGTATTTACTACCACAACTACGGAGGGAAAACGGAGTAAGAAACCGCATTGCAGTTCATACAACTATAGTTGGGTATTGTTTAAATAAAAAAGGTCGCAAAGGCTATACACGCACGCGCGATGTTAAAAATAAGGCTACTTCGTGCCTAAAAAAATACGCGACACAAACTTGGGGTCAGCAGACAATCCAGCCGCCTCCGCAACCATCACCGGTCATTGCCGTGCGTATAATTAAAGCGGCGCTACTTTCAGGCGCGCGCAGCTGCGAATAGCGTCCCCTCCCCTCCCCTCCGGGCGCGCCGATCCAGTGCAGTCAGACTGACACTAAGTGCAGCGATCACTCAATTACCGGCCAATAAAAACGCAAATCGCGGTGAAATATAGAGCTTTATTCGCTCGCGCCACGCCGCCGCTAGTGCGCGGGGGACAGAACGCCCCGCCCCGCCCCGCCCCGCCCCACCCCGCCCCGCCCCGCCCCGCCCCAGGTACGTGTCTCTGCGTGGGGCGTTGTGCTCCGGACTCCATCCATCCGCTGTACAGGGATGCGTAAGGGAGCGGGGGGGACATTCACTGGGAAAACTTGTACAGCGTTCTCCGTAGGTTCCACGGTATTGCGCGATATTATACCGGAAGAAGAAAAAAATAGGAAAACAAATATCCCGAGGAAATGCCGGGGAAGCACGTTAGTTCACAAATTTAACATACTACCGTGATTAGATAGAGCGGGAAATGGCATACCGATTGGTGTTCCCCGATTCAACCGGGAACTTCCCGCGAAAAAAAAAAATGTTTGCTGTGCTGTGCTCGGCTCGGCCTGGCACACCTCGGCTCGGCTTGGCTCGGCTCGGCTCGGCTCGGCTCGGCTCGGCTCGGCTCGGCTCGATTGTGTGACGCAATCACAAGGCTCATCACCGTCGGGCACATCACAGCGAGCATCGCTAATTAATTAAACATATCATAGCCAATAGCAAGCCGTCCCGTCAGTGTGTGCCAGGCAGGCAGCGCAGCGCGCGAGCACCGCCAGGCCGACTGCCCTTAGGGTGAATAATGCAGTGCGAAGGAGAAAGGGTTGTGGGGCAGAGAGAAGGGGCGGGACGGAGAGGCGGAGAGAGAGAGAGCGAGAGAGAGTAAGAGAGAGAGAGAGTGAGAGAGAGTGAGAGTGAGAGAGACGGAGCGAGAGAGAGCGAGAGAGAGAGAGAAAGAGAGCGAGAGAGAGCGAGAGAGAGCGAGAGAGAGCGAGAGAGAGCGAGAGAGAGAGAGAGAGAGAGAGAGCGAGAGGGAGAGAGAGAGAGAGAGAGAGAGAGAAATTTGCAGAATGGCGCGACGCGGTTTGAGGAGGCAGGCTGCCGCTGAGCGTCCGCGCAGTCCGTCCATCCTTGGCATTGCAAAATAGATTTTGCGCCGCCGTCGTGGCCGCCGTCGTCGACTCGCTTAGCGTGGCGGAGCGGGGCGGGGCGGGGCGGGGCGGCGCACAGAGCGATGGCCCCGAGAGTGACGCATATGACGTCCGAGAGTGTGTGCGCCGCGTCTCGCCGCGCTGCGCGACCAGACGTCGAAAAGCCCATTTATAGCAGGCGGATATCTGGCGGGTGAGAGGCGGGGGGGAGGAGTGAGGCACCCGGGCACTGTCTCTCTGTCCGCAGCAGCCGCCTGTGCCCGTGGGTGGCGTGGCGCAGCGCCTTTCTGCAGACCGGATCCGTCAAGCGATCTGCGTCGACGTGTTCCGTGTCATTTTAATCTGCAGTGCAACCATGATACAAAGCAGCATTCGCAAATCATATATATGTATAAAGAGAGAGAGGGGGGCAGTGTGGTGCGGGGCCGCGCGGGGGTGGCGGGGCGGGGCGGGGCGGGGCGATACGGGGCTGCGCCGCGGCGGCCTCCCCCGTAATAGACCTGTTAACTTGGCAATCAACGCGTCATGAATATATCTAACGCATTTGCATAAAACCAGATACAAAAGTTGGGCGGCAGGGCGCGCTGGCGGCGCGCCGCCACTTGTTAGTATAGTCGCGCCGGGCCGGCCACCAGGAGGGGGGGGGGGGGGCCTTTGGTGCAAATAAAAAGTAATAACGGAAAAAATGTGCGAGCGTTTAACGCGATTGTCATCATAACGCGGGTATACGGAAACCGCGAGGGGGCGTTCCAGGGCGAAGAGAGACGAGAGACACGATACGTGCGAAACTGTGAGCGAATGAGGGAACGATAGGAAGGAGGAGCGGCAAAGAGGTTTGGAGATGGAACGCAGAGAGGGGTTTGTGTAACACGTCGGTTAGGCGAGCGAGTGAGCGAGTAAGCGAGCGAGTGAGCGAGTAAGCGAGCGAGTGAGCGAGTGAGTAAGCAGGAAAGCCGAGCGCCCCGAGCTAAGCTAACAGAACGGCGCGGGGCACAACCCCGTCAGCTCTCGCAACACCCTCGGACAGCGCGCGCGGGGGAGGGGGAGGGGGAGTGGGCGCATGTCAAGAGAAACAATTACATCACTAGAGTACGGCTATTGATTGGAGTGACGTCAATGCGAGATGGGAGGACAGGGTGAAGCAAGGGGTAAATAGAGAAGATAGAGGAATGGGAGAGAGAGCAGGGAGAGAGAGAGAGAGAGAGAGAGAGAAAGAGAGAGAGAGAGAGAGAGAGAGAGAGAGACCCTCCCCGCGTTGCGCACTGGTAGCAGGTGGGGATGGGGAGGGTGCGGGCGGGGCGGGCTGGCCATACAGAAAGGGTTATAAACAGGGAATATGGATATATTAAACCTATATAGTATAGGCGATAAAGGCAGTAACTGCATCGCCGCACGCCACCGCCCGGCCTGCGCCTGCGCACCAGCCACGTACGAGCAAACGCAAACCGAATCTTATGCAACTAAAAGCGTCCCCTCAATCGCCAAATAAGGGTAAATATCCAGAGACTATGTTTTTGAATAGACTCGCTGCAACTCCGAAATCAGGACAGTCAGGTGAATCGCCATCAGCACCCCTGCCACTGGGAGGGGCGGGGCGGGGCGGGGCGGGGCGGGGCGGGGCGCGCTGCGGAGCTAATTCGTCACCCCATTATTTCCGGTGGGTTCCCGGCGCGGCCGCACGGCCGGCCATGTCGCGCGGACCCTGCGGTGCGCCGCGAGGGTAGCGCGCGAACAGCCCACTTTGCGCGGCGCGGCGTGGCGTGGCGTGGCGGGGCGGGGCGGGGCGGGGCGGGGCGGGGTGTGGCGGGGCGGGGCGCAGAGAGACAGGTGGCTCCCTGACGCGTCCGCACAAGGCGATACCAAGCGCTTCGACTACGCGCCCGCATCAGCAGTGCGAGGCCCCTCCTCCCCCCTGCCTCTCTTCCTCCCCCCCCCCCCAACCCCCCTATTCCTGGTCCCAGATATCCCGCCTGCAATCCACATAATAGAATAATATGCCAAAGTGGACAGCGCCGAGCGCGTCGCGTGTGTGTGTGTGCGGGGGGGGGGGGTCACACGTGTGCGTGTGTGTGTGAGGGGGGGGGGCAGAGCACACGTGTGTGCGTGCGAGTGCAGGTGTTCCATTTCCAATGTGATGAATTGATACGTGTGTGGTGCGGGTGTGGCGCCCCGCCCCGCCCCGCCCCGCCCCGTCTCGCCTCAACCCCTTCCTCCTCACACCCTTCCATACCACACTGGACAGAAGGTAGACAAAATAATAATGCAAGATATTTAATTGCACGGTACCGGGCATTTCATAAAACACGCAGGTGCGAGCGGGTTTGCCTACTCAAGGGGCTATGGCGCCTTATGGGGAGATCGGGTTGGCATACCCGCCCGCACCTGCGTCTTTCATGAAACGCCCGGTACACATGCCATTATTTAGGCATGGAATAACCCAAGTTGAAGTTGAAGCATGAGTTGTGATACAACCATATTTACAGAGAACACGAAACAGCATGCGGGTTTGCCTACCCGCTCCGGCCCTGAAGCGCCGTGTGGCCCCTTGGGTAGGCAGACCCGCAATACTTTAACGCTTTCTCAGAAAAAAGAACCAGTGCAATAACTGTACGGTTTCCGATATCTCCGCGATAGGCAGATTCCCTGAACTTCAAGACGCGTTTCCGTGGAGCCAAAACCATGTCATGAGGCATGATGCGGAACCAGAACGATTCAAAAGCCGACACATTTTTGGATGGTTTCTCAGGCAGCTCTGCGCTGGCTAACTTATAGACAACCGATCACCGACCCGATCTTCTTATCCCTTGAAATACGTAACGATTTTTTGGCCCTGTAATTTGGAAAATAAAATAAAAGATTAAACTGTTGAGGATAAATTGCGGGCGCATTGAGGTTGCAGAGTGGGGCGCTGATAGCTGTCGCCGGTCCAGCCCCGCCCCGCCCCGCCGCGCCACCCCAACCCTCCCCTACGCCCCAGACCGGACCCCAAATCCGCGTGGCGCGGCGTGGCGTGGTGTGGCGCTGCGGTCCGCGGGATGGTCCGGCGGCCTCGCGGGCAGGGCGGCCCCGCCCCACCCCGCCCGTCGCCCATAAATACGCCGATAACCAATTTTCACACTTGATGAAAACCGCATCGCCACCACCGCTGCAATCCCTCACCCCTCGGGCCCCGCCACGCCCCGCCACGCCCCGCCACGCCCCGCCACGCCCCGCCACGCCACGCCCGGGGCGTCCGCGCGCGACACCTCTCGCGCCCCGTGCCACAGCCGCAGCAGCAGCAGCAGCCATAAAAGCGCACAGGGAAAAAAAATGCAGGGCAAAAGGGAATTGCCTTGAAAAGTTTTATTTATCTCGTAAAAAAAGTAATAAAGCAGAAAGCCACGTGCGTTGCGCTCGCTAGCGCGCTCGCAAGCGCTCTCGTCTGTCATCTTCCGCGATCTGAAAATAGCCGCAAGAATATAGTCGGCGGGCTGGCCTGGCCTGGCCGGCAGTCGTTGCATCCCCATCGGGTGCGGGCGCCCAGAGCCACCCAGGGCTGCAGCAGGCCAGGCCGCGCAGAGCGGAATAGAGAACGCTAGTGCACAAATATCGTGAATTTTTGTCAATTTTTTGTGGATTTTTCAATGCAATTTTTGCTCTAATTTTTCCTAAACTTTTCTGATTAGTTTTAATTTTTTAATGTGATTTGTTGTGATTTTTTTTTTTGTGATTTGTTCTAATTTCTTTTTAAATTCTCTGAATTCCTTTGAATTTTTCTAATTGTTCGGAATTACTACGTGTACAAAAATAGGTGCGGACCGCGTCCAGCGCAAACGGAATATCAGCTCGTCGGGGAAGGGAAGACCCCTGACCAGACTAGACCCGGCCGGCACGCGACCCAGCGACCCACTTCATCAATATACCAACATAGACCGTC